>CM037854.1:20330858-21530858 GCA_021234595.1 Delia radicum | reverse complement strand
CTTTTTGTAAAGAAATATTATATTGAAAAAATATATATAAAAGCGACAACAAAAATAAAAAAAATAGTTGACTTTCGCTTTTTTGTTATCCCTTCTGATTTAAATTCAGTGTTATTATTATTCGATATACCAGTTTTAATATTTTGAGTATGTGTAATTAATAGGGCTCGGATATTAATGTATTTATAATCTTGTTTTATGTATATATTTAAAATATGCATTAAAAATTGTAAAATATGCACTTAAAATTTTAAAAATATGTATTTAATCTAGATTTTTTCATAATTTTTAACGATTTCAACATGTAACCTTAGAACATTTTGTCTTAAAGACTGGTTCAAAATTTTTAAATTCGCGTTAATCATCATCCGTAAGTGCGTGTAATTTTTGTCTACGTGATAATAATGTATAAAAAAAAACATTTATATATTTAAATTAAAAAATTAACAAACATAAAAATTTAGCAAAATCGCATAGATTTTTTTAAAAAATATGCAATTTAATGCAAAATATATGCAGTTACAGCAAAATATGCAACAAAAAACCTCAAAATATGCATATATGGCAAAATATGTAAAAAAATAGGTTTTTATAGCACTCCAGCTAATGGCGGCAACCATGTATTTATATGACTTCAAACCCTAGTAAGTAATAAGAATTGATATCAATCATACGCCCTCATATGTTTTTTTTTTTTTTTATTTTAAATTCTGTTTTATTAATGTTCGAGAAACTTTTCTGACATTCTTACGGATAATTAATATATAATGAGGGCGGTATTAAAAACTTTTGACACACCTTTCAGATAATGTTCTTTCAAATTTCTTTTAATTTGGTATTTTTAAACTCCTGCATAACGTGAAGTTTACGTATTTTTTCTTTTTCAAATTATTTTTCAGTTCGCGTTTAGTTGTTTCTAAAAGTTTTGGGTTTTTAAGAAATGTGCAAGAAATATACAATGTTTGAATTCTCATAACTTTTAAAGGGGTAAATTGAAAATGTAAAACTTGGTGTCATTTTAAAGATCGAATCATCTTCTTTAAACAGTGTTGCACAAAAATTAATTGTTTACACGAAAGGGATAACGAAATTGAAAAAATATCCTCAATACGCAAATATCTCAAAAAACAAATAGTTAATTATTCTGAAATTAACTCAAAGTATTAATTACAACATATAAAAATCTTATAGTGGCAGTCAGAGGTGTTCAAGAATAAATGGATATTTTCCGAAAGTGTCTTTGATATTATATATGCAATTTTATTGATATTATATATAAAATTATATAAGCACACTACGACAAATTTCAATCATTTTTCCCACTCACGGGAAAATTTATTTGCATGTTAAACATGTAGTTAAACTCCAATTTCTGTTATCACATCCTATGTCCATTCAAAACTTGGTTTAAAGTTCAATTTTTTAGCGAATTATTTAAATATTTGTATTGGATATCAGCTGAAAAATCATAATCTGTGCTATTTCGTAAAATTATTTGTAGAAAGATTTCGAGACCTAAAATTTTAAAACCAAAGCCTTTAACAATTTGTATATGTTGTAAGTAATACTTTGAGTTAATTGCAAAAGAAATTCGAGAAAATTCAATTATGCACTGATAGAAATTTCCTTCATAGTATTAATGAAACGATTTTATTAAAATCGATTCATTGGTTTAATGAAAAATTTCATTAACTGAATGAAAATTCATTAATATTGGTATTTTCTTCATTAACATTTTTTATGATTTTTTCATAATTTCATAAAAAAAATTCATTAAACAATGAAAAATTTAAAAATTTTTTTCAATAAAAATTTTGACTTGTAATAAGAAAAAATAAAAACTGTTAAATTTCATTGAAGCAGAGTTACCAAAACTTTGATATAAATTAATTTTTTTATTAAATTTGCCTAGAGCTAACAGGTTTTGACGAATTTGAATAGTTGGTCACTTAATTCCAGGGAACAGATTCTCTAAGAAAAACGATATAGTTTTGTTCAAAACGATATCTAAATTGTTATCGTTTTGACGATGTTACACAATAAATTTTTGTTTTTTAACAAAATTCTTAACAATATTTAACATTTGTATCTAATATTTTCGTAATTTAACTACAAAAAGTGGACTATAATCGTCGATCGTTCTACAGAATTCCAAGCCAGATCGATAAAAAATTACATATATTGTACCGAAATATAAGTAAATATGTCATCTTTTAACACAAATTATAAAAAATGTAATGAAAGATTGATCAATTTTGTAAAAATTAAACAATAAAAACAGAAATAAATTAAAATTGGTTTTTTAGTGCAGCTTTTAAAATTTTAATGTCTGTTAACTATATTTAAACGATTTTTTCAATCATTAAAGTTCTTAATATACATAATTTAAAAAAAGTACAATAATTAAATTATTTGTTTTTTATGGATAAAAAAATTTTATTTTCAAAATTTGTAATTTTTGATCTGAAATCAGCTACTTTTCAAATTTTATCTTTTTCGAATTCGTCAAAAATTATGAGCTTTAGCAACGATTATATACTTTATGAAATTTTCATTGGGTCAATGAAACCATTCATTAAAATTTATTTAATGAAACACCTTTCATTGACTCAATGAAACATTTCTTTGGGGACTTTTTTATGAAAAAATTCATTGGATTAATGTAGGAATTCATTAATATTACGCACAAATTTCTATCAGTGTGGGCTTATTTAGATATTCGCGAATTATTTACTTTTTTCAAGTTTGTTATCCTTTTCGCGAAAAGAGTAAATTTGTTATAAACATCCAACTTTGAGCAGCGACTGGAACCCAACTATAACGAATTTTGGAAAAATAAAGAATCTGTAAACATCATATTAACTAGGAGAATGTTTATACCAAGTTGTACTAAAATCAGAAGAGGTAAAGTTTAAAATGTTGTGTTTTGTGCTAACTATTTTTAAAATATCCCATTAGATATAAAAATTAATCATATGCCCTAAACGTATTTTTTTGTTTTTCTGAATGCGAAATATGTTTAAATACTTTTGAAAGTTTTTTCGAAATAACTAAAAAAAAATATTTGTTTTAAAATTTATAATTTATATAATTTTTCTAGAAACAATAATATTTGATAATATTTAGGTACCAAACACTTTTTCAAAGCTTTAACTTTTTTCAAAATATGTACTTTGTGGGAAAATATATTTTCTTCTTTTCAATTAATAATGAGCTTTCAACAAAAGTAAAGTACAAAAGTAAAGCAAATCGTACATATTAGCTAGGTTGATGCTAGTATTTCGATCTGGCTTAAGATCTCATCAGAGCCAGAAGTTTTAGAAAAGCTACAGCCTCCAGAATAGGCAGAGCTTTAACTAAAAACCTATTAATCGTCAATTTAGCTCCATTTTTGTCTTTTTAGCAATCAAACACGTGGCTAGAGTCTTTTCCTAACAAGCATCATGATGTTACTAAACTTTGAAGACCAAAAATGTTCTATTTATATAAAAACATTTTAGATTTTACTCTGGCTCAAGTAATATTTTTTACAGTTTATTTAGTTTTTTTTTTGTTTTTATATACAACGAGATTATTTTTATGTCCTTTTTAATTTATAACGAGCTTTTAACCTCCGTATATTTTCACATTTTTATATATTTGTATGCACCGTTTTATTTAGAATTCTGTTTCACTTATGTTAGAGGAACCATTTGGCATATCTTACTAATTACGAGTACTATAAATTTAAAAGAATCATTTGCCGGCAATTTAGTTTTTTGTCTGAATCAGTAAATTCGTTTTAATTTTAGTCGACATATTTAAAATTTTCTAAATTGAGCGACAGTATTTCACAACCTAAAAAAAAAGTTAAACTCACATCTTCTGTCTACTGGGTTATTTTCTTAGTTTTACCAGTGGATCTCTATACAACTCCGTCTCTCTCAACCATTCCTCTTTTTACCGAGCAAGTGAAAAATGTTGCAGAAATGTAAAAACTTAATTTAATTTTTATTATGTTTTTAAATAATAATTTAATAAAATTTGTATTTAGTTTAAATAAAAGGTCCGCCAAATAACTTTTTTTTTTTTTGAAAATGCTATAAAAAAAAAATTACTGAATATTATCTCAATTTTTTTTTTTTATTTGAAAGTACAATCCTTCCGGTTAATAATGGAAAATAATTTCATTCAAATGGCTGCCTCGGCTGGCCATGCAGTAGCCTATACGATCGGTCTAATTTTTAAGCACATTATCGATTGTGTGCAGCTGTATTTCACCAATGGCTTCACGAATATTGTCCTTTAAAGCGTCAATTGTCTCTGGCTTGTTGGCGTAACACTTATCTTTGACGGCACCCCACAAATAATAGTCCAACGGTGTCAAATCGCATTTCCGAAGTGGCCAAACGACATCAGCTCTGCGGCTGATAATGCGATCATCAAAAACAGGGCGCAAAACATCGAGTGTAGCTTCGGCTGTGTGGCACGTAGCGCCGTCCTGTTGAAACCAAATGTTGCCAATATCCTTCTCTTCAATTTTTGTGAACAAAAATTCGTTCAACATGGCCCGATAACGATCGCCATTGACTGTAACGGCCACTCCTTGCTCATTTTCGAAGAAAAATGGCCCAAATATGCCACTGGACCAAAATCCGCACCAAACATTTTTTTTTTTTTTTTTTTTTTTGTATGCGTGCGGGTTTTCTGTGCCCCAAATGCGACAATTTTGCTTGCATACATACCCGCTTCTCTTCTTCCAAAATCCGTACGCAATTTTCGCACACATTCTGCAACATTGCCATGATTTTCAAAGTAATGTCGCAATATTTCCCAGCGTTGTTCAAGCGTATACACAACCATACTCGTTCAGCGGAAGAATAAAACTAATTTTCTGTCAAATCAGACATGAGCTAAGTGTTACCATTCACGAAATAAGCACTAGTTGAAAAAAAACGTTAGATGGCGGACCCTTTATTAACGATAAAACCTCCAAAATTAACATATACAGTAAAACTCGCTTAAGACGACTCGGTTAAGACGAACCCTCGTTTAATACGAACTAATTTAAAAGTCTCGACGTTTTGGCAACGATTTTCATAGAAAATACATCTTTTAATACGAACCCTCGGTTATTACGAACTGTTTCACGCAGTCCCAAAAACTCGTGTTCATACAAATTACCATGTTTATCCGTTTAATTGGACACACCTAATATGAATTTTATATCCGTGGAGGACTTTCTAGAAATAGATGCGAATGTTTTGACGTCACATACATTACCAGGGAAGAAATATTGGAAATGGTTAATCCTCCCGATGTTGAAAATTTGTAAAGTGATATATTCGAACAAAATCGTGTGCCGAAGATGCTGACAATCATATTTTGGTAATAGAAAAACGAATGAAATCGTTAATTGAGTCATTCAGAAAAAATGACAGATTTTTTTTTTTTTAAATGAAGAATTTTAATTGAAATTTTAATTGTGAATGCAGGAAATGTTAATTTTATTTTTTATTTTTTATTTATGTAAAAATCTTGTTTTTGTTTTAGTAAATTCATATTTTTTATCGTTAAAAAAAACCCGCTTAATACGAACCTCGCTTAAGACGAACTAATTTTTTTGATCCCTCGGAGTTCGTCTTAGCCGGGTTTTACTGTATAAACTTTTAATAGAAAATAACAAAATAAAAGCAAAGCTAGAGAGTTTTTGAAGCAACAATTATATTATAACATGTTGTAATTATTTTTAAGTGTAAAAAAATGTTTCCCTTTGAATGCCCGAGTACGGTATTTTATTGCTGAGAGGCGTTGGAAGTGTAGTCTCTCTATTTGTACATACTCCTTGCTTCTATCCAACAAGACAAGACATTTTCACTGACAAGTTTAGGGCCAACAATACAAAAAAACAATACAATGTAATTATTTATTTATGTTGACAATGTCTACTACGTGTCGGCAACAAGGTCTCCCAAACGTTAAATAACGAAATGAAGAAAACCAGAAAATAATTCAAGTTTAGAAACAATTTTCTTTTCACTTTCAAGATTTTTTTTATGTCTTTTGTTACATATAGCAATAAATATTAAATATGTATTTAAACAGAATTAATATTGATTTTTCTTCGTGCAAAAAACAGGTGTTTTCTGTTTTCTGTTATTAAGTTTTTTTTTCCTAAGATTTTGCTTTAAACTTTTAATTTTTTTCTTTATATTTGTATGAGTTTAAAATCCCGATACTTCGTTACCGGTAGTTCTATATATCGGAATATATTAGGATGGAAAATGAATTAGTTTTTACGGAATTTGTTTCAATAACTTAGTTTATTCATTTTAAGTGGATGTTTTTGTGATCTCCAGTTTCAGGTTTCTACATAAATGGAACTCCATAGGTCATTAAAGAATGAATTTCTTTCATCTAAATGCCATATGTGCCAAGATTGTATAAAAATCCAAAAGATATAATCAATAAATTAACCCATACCTAAAAAAAAAAAAAAATAGTTTTAATTTTAGACATTTTTGTTTGTGCCGGAGTTTAAGGGAAATACTTAGTTTGTCCCTCCCTGTAAACATTTTTTAACACTCATTTTTGGCCGATGCCCGTAACAAATTACGATATAAGTTCCTTAATTCAACGGTTTATGCGCATTGACAAACCAAATTTTAAGATCATTACTTTAGAGGGTTTTAGGAGCAGTCATTTAACCAAATAAACCCGCATTTTATGATGTGTTTTTGAAGAGTGTTGCGGGTGTATTTGAGGGGGTGGTTGACAAACCGATTTTGTGCAGTGCAACCGACGAAATGTAAAAGAAAAGAATAGTTATTTATTTTTTTATTGTGTTTATAACGATAATAGTTTCACTTACCTGTACGAGTTTCCAAGTATATAGTTGGTGCTAAGAAGGTAGAGTGCCCCATATGTATTTCTGGAGTACTGTATAAATAATATAAAAATACAAATCTTATACTGCAATGATGGCGTATAACAAAATTGGTTTTGCAGACTTCTAGAGCAATTTGTTGTTGAATGTCGGCAAAAATATGTTCTTATGGAAATTGGCCAAATTTTGGCCAACATAGGAAAGAAAAATGAAATAACCAAAAATAATATAGAAAAATTTTATTGGTGAATATGACTTACCAGAGTCCCATTGTAGTCGTACGTTTGTACATACATAATTCCAAAAAGTTATGGATGTTCTTTTTTTTGTTTGTTTTGTTGATGTTGTGTGTTGCATGATTTTTTTTCGTATGGATGTGGTGGTTTTGGGTAAATAAATCGTTCACTGTTTGTTCACTGGTTATTTTATTATATATATTTCTTTAAGTATTTTTTTTTGCTAACCTATGTGTAATGTTCTTATTTTTATTTCAATAGTTTTTTTTATAAATTTCTTTTTGTTTATTTTGATTTCACTTGTGGCTGTCAGAAATGTCACTCTGTTTGCAGAATGTGCAAACAGGGTTGATATTTCTTTATCCGTACAGGGTTGCCGGAAAGAAAACAAAAATAGGAGTGGCGTTGCCAGATGGTTGTGTTCGGATAGTTCAGGAGGTAGTGTAAGAGAAAAATTCCTTCATTTAGGAGAGAAACCGATAACCGAAAATTTAAAATAGTACGGATAAGTTAAGAGCCAGAGATTGTCGCATATTGAATTAGTATGTGTGGGAAAGAAATTATGTATAATAATTTTTTTTTGCTAGATTTTGTTTTTTTAGGATATCCAGTTAGAAATTTTACGTATAAATAGGGCTTAGTGGCTTTCATTTTTAAAATTTTTGAGTACAGCAAGCAAGCATAAAAGAATAAAGTTAAGTGAGCGCATAATAAAAGTTTTAAAAATTTAATAAGTAAAAGTTTCAAAAATTTAATAAGTAAAAGTTTTAAAAATTTAACAAGTAAAGTGTTAAAGTTTTGTTAATTTTTTTGTGTGCTGTGGAAAATTTGTTTTAAGTTTTGAGGAACATATTTAAATTGAAGCCCATTGATCTGTTGGAAGTGTGAAGCTCTGAATACCTGTACATTTTGTGTCCCTTTTTAATTTAAAAACCGTAAGTTTTTTTTGGTCAACCATTTTTGAAATTTTTAGAATATTTTCTAGTCCATTTTGTATAATTTGTTTTTCAAATAGTGTGGTCAAATTATAGTGTGCTGAAAGGGCTCAATACCGTGAGGGAGCGTATGACACCATTGGCCACAGGACTCTGACATTTTTAAATTAAAAAAGGTAACCAAATTTTTAGTATCAAATTTTGGGTATTTTGGTGTATAGTGGGTAAAGTGGCAACAACCGTGAAATTCTTGGAATCTGTCCAAGCGGTAACACCTTAATAGGAATTGGACAGCTGTGTGAGGAGCACAACTGGGGCAACCGAACATCGTGTTGGTCCCTCCCTCTGGGAAAACATTGTGCAGAAGAAAAAAAATTAGATTCCATAGCGTATAAGTGCAGATGATAGCCAGGTCACAAACCCTTAAAAATTATACAGTATTTTTTTATGGCGACCAATATAAGTGTTTCTAGCAACTTGGATTGTTATAGCATATATTAAACTTGCTTTGTTAAGGGGTAACCTACACATAAAGTGCTAAGAAAATTAAATAATTTAGAAAAATACAACAAATTTTGTGAGAAAGTTAATTGGTGGCGAAAATAGGTAAAATTAAGCATTTGTTAGATTAATATTATTAAAGTTTTTTTTTGTTCTATATATTTATGTTTTTTTTGTGGAGTTGTAAAAGGGATCAAACTGATTTTTGTTGAGAACTGCCCGCGGAAAAAAAGGCAAGATTTATAAATTTTTTTAGGCCTTGTTAAACTCCTTCAAAGAGCTCTTTTAGGGTAGTAAAAGGGAAAATAATAGCGTCTATAAAAGGGTTTAAGTGGTTCCATATAAAGTCAACATATTGAGTCATTTATATGATAAATTAGTTCGGTCCTTTGTCAGGTTTTTGTTTGTTAATTGTGAAATCTATGTTAAACGTTTTTTTTTTTTTATAATTTTTGAATTTTTATTGACTAATTTGGTCAGGTCAGTTAGGTTTAATTAGTTTAGTTATATTTGGTTAAGTAGATCAGGTAAATCAATATTATTTTTATTATGTAAAAATACTAAATTGATATACTTAGATATAAAAGATTTTTTTTTAAAGGAGTCTTATATACAAGGTATACCATTTAGTTTTTTTTATTTACACTAAAACAACCAGGTACTATATTTAATCATTGTTTTATTTTGAGTGAAATTTTTGGGTTTATAATAAACCATTCGTTTTGAGTTTGATACTAAAGTATCGTCAATTGTAAAATTTTGAAGTCTTTTTTTTGATTTAATGCAAATCTGTGGAAAAAAGAGGATCATAATTAGCGAAATTAAGCCACACAATAAACTGTTTAAATTTTTTGATATATAAAATTTTTTTTAATTTGCTTATATCTATAAGTTTAGTTTTTTTGACCATTACCAATTAAGATTTTATTTATTGTTTTAAAGTAAAAGCCACTATAGAGTTAAGTTTTATGTTTAGTTCTAATTTGTTTGTTAATAAAATAATGTTGTGAAAGTGAAATTTAATAACATGTTGTGCTAAATTATATTTTTGTGAGGGAATTTCAGGAACAATGGTACAGTATGGGTAGATGATGTTATGGTAAGTTGTTGGTGATTGTTATCAGGGGTCATTCGGTATACAATTGGGATGACATTGGTATTGGGTGGGCAACGTATGTGGGAGTAACACCTTTCCCATGGTAGAATCATGCTCCTTCGTAGTATCCGGTTTTGTGGATTAAGTATTTTGATTTTTTTTTATGACCAGTTTAGTTTCAGTTTATTTTTATTTGTTCGCCCTCGATCTATGTTTGCGGGTTGGGAATTCACACCGTGCTTCGAGCTGGCTGAGGTGGCAACATAGGTGCGTAAATGGACAGGGTTTTGGAACAATAAATGGCGCCCATGGCAAAGCTAGAAAAGATCCAGTTAAATAGCCCAACATTGCTTCACAAAACTCCAATTTTGTGAGCAATGATTTCCAACCACTAGATGTCTTAATCATAAAGGGATTAATTGCAGATAGCGGATTGGGTAATTCAATTTTCAGATACTTTAAAAATTTTTTATAGGAAAAGTCATTATAGCCTAGCGTATGACTAGCTAGTTCGTATAATGGGTAATAAGGAAATTCTTCGTGTCCTAACGAGTCAAATAATGTTAGTTTGCAAGTTGAATTTCAATTGAATTTAGGGGAAATGATTATAGCCTAACATTGAAGTGTAGTTAGTTTGTATAATCAGATCATTGAATACTAGTATAGGATACTACAAGGATTTTGATAAAGGATTACGTTACGATAACACCAACAACTATGCCTGATTATGACCCAATGGATTGCAACAAAAACACTACCATTGTGCCTGAAACCCTCTTATATGTTAATTGTGTAATTAGAAATTGAATTGTTTGTGTACTTGTTAAATATTTTACAGCTTTGTCTTTTCGTAAAATTTTGTTTTGATATTTTTCTTATATACATTGAATATTTGTTTTAGCGAAATCCAAATACATTTTTTTTTATTTTAAATCTTTTTAAATTTTATAATTTGCAAAATTTAAGCATTTTTTTTTTTGAAGGTCCATTTAACAATTTATTTTTTTTAACAATTTTTTTTTTATAAAATCTTTCAAACAATTTTTTTTTTCAATTTGACCAGTGTCATATATATTTTTTTTGTGTGAGTTTTTTTTTGTTTTGCTTTAGATATTTTTTTTTAAATTTAAAACTTTTATAACTGCTACAAAAATTTTTGTGAAATGGGTATTGGAAGATCTCCACCTGGAAACCTTAATGGACAGGCAGGAACTGACGGTATTACAAATATGTCGGCAACTTCAATAACGACAGATAGTGCGAACGCAAGTCAGGCATCAGGTACCACTAGCACTGTTACCGGTATGCCAACGGGCACAAATCCAAGGTTAGTCAATCAACCTCCATTTCAACCACCTCTGAACTATGAGTTTCCTCCTCCACCTGTACAACAGCGACAGGGGGGTTTTTCGATAGGAAAAAGTCCTAGGGCTTACGCTGGTTTAATTCGTGATTTGATCACTGAAACCAATGTGAACTATAGGGCTGAATTAGAGCAAAGATTGGATGACAAGATTCAAAAAAGTCTTCAGGATGGGTTTTCTGAAATGTTAAGAGAAATACGTAAAATTAATATGCCAGAAAAATCTAAGGAAAGTAATGTTTCAACGAATGGTGAAGTGGGAGCAAAAAGGCCCTGTAATATTCCAGGGGCGCCCACGAAACAAAATGCACGTTTTCCACCAGCTCCTCAAAGAAGATTAGATTTTCAGGATTTTCAATTAAATAGTAATTCAAATACGTCTTTAGATAGTCCACCAGCAAGTATGTCTAATATGAATCGGGAAAGTGTGGAGATAGAAACGCCTTACAATATACGACAGTATTCTAGAAGAGGCCCTGTTAGAGTTGATAAGTGGGATATTATTTTTGACGGAAACCCTGATCACGTCTATATAGAAGATTTTATATTCCGAATAGAGTATCTTCAAAGTCAATATTCATGCCCTTGGAACGAACTACAAGGTGAATTCCATAAATTATTAAAAGGTGAAGCCAAAGACTGGTACTGGCTGATGCTTCAGCATAAGCGTATAAAAACATGGGAAGATTTGAAGAAAGCTTTACGCTTACAATATGGCTCAAACCGAAGTGAATACGAATTTATGCGCGATTTTGAAG
The DNA here is from genome assembly GCA_021234595.1 of Delia radicum. NCBI lineage: Eukaryota > Metazoa > Arthropoda > Insecta > Diptera > Anthomyiidae > Delia > Delia radicum. The sequence goes on along the minus strand of CM037854.1, from coordinate 21,519,104 downwards.
AACGTCGTCAGCGACCAGGGGAATCAATTGATGTATACTTTCAAGTGATGAAAAAACTTATATCCCGTTTAAAAACACCTATACCCGAGTATGAAGTTATTCGAATCATAAAAAGGAATTTGCGTAACGACATTTCACGCATTTTATACCCGATGCAACTGTTTACTGTCGAACAATTAAGGGATGAGTGTAAGGAAGTAGAAAAAACATATTTTAGAAGGGAATTTACAGCCACCACAGCCCCTTCACGCTACACCAACTCTAAAAGACAAGTAGAGGAAATTTTTGATGAACATCCTGAGGAAGAAGATTTTGAAGTAGTTGAGGAAATACAGTACCCGAAAAAGAATCAAAAAAATAATGTACCTCAAGAAAACACAAACAACATCTTATGCTGGAACTGCCGTTTGCCCGGTCACATCTTTTCTGAGTGTACGGCCATTCAGAGAAACGTCTTTTGCTATCGGTGCGGTATGTTAGGCGCAATGACTCCCACCTGTCCCAAATGTTCGGGAAACAATACGAGGAGTGTGTCGAAACCGGCGGAGTCACGCTCCACTCAAACTTCCGCCGCAACTCAAACACTGTAGGCGTGCAAACTGATTTAGCGCAACCTGTAGATGATAATAATAATATTGATGAAAATAATATAGGAAAAGCATTTAAATTGTTAAAAGGAACCAGGGATACAAATAAAAGAGTTGTGTTGAAAAATAAATCAAAGGATAAAAATATATTTAAGTCATACGAGGAGCGATTAGAAAATTATCAGAAAGTTAGAAAGAGAATTTTTAATACAGAACAAAACGGTGATAGATTAAAGAAAATTAGAGCCACTAGGAACAAGTTTAAGGAGAAAAAGTTAGAAATTCAGGAAATAAAAAAATCAGTCCGTAGATGCTGCGCTATATCCAAGAAAAAACTTAATGATCCCCGAGCTTATGCAGAGATTAAAATTGATAATATTAGCATAAATGGATTATTAGATACAGGGGCATCGATAACCCTATTAGGAAAAAATTGTGAAAATCTAATTGAACAGTTAAATGTTAAAATAACTCCTGTGTTTTCTGGTATAACAGCTGCCGGTGGTAAGGAATATAATGTATTGGGGAAATTTAAAGCTTCTGTGAAGTATAATGGTTTAGAAAAGATTATAAAATTTTACGTTTGCCCTGATCTTATTCAGGAGGCATATTTTGGCGTCGATTTCTGGAAGGAATTCAGATTGGCCCCCCAAATCTTTAATGTAGACGAGATAAGTCCAGAAACGTTATCAGAAGACTTTCCTTTAGATCTAAACGAAGTAGAACAACATATGTTAACAACAGAACAACAGAAAAAACTAAAAAACGTAAAAGATTTATTTAAAACTTACGAACAGCATGGTTTAGGAAAAACTGATGTAGAAACACATAAAATAGAATTGATTGAAGGAGCAACACCCATAAAGGATAGATATTATCCTGTGTCACCGGCCGTACAAGAGCTTATATACGCAGAAGTAGATGAGATGCTAAAACTAGGCGTTATAGAAGAAAGTCAAAGTCCTTGGAGTAGCCGAAGCACTTTAGTAAGAAAACCAGAAAAAAATCGACTATGCCTGGATGCTAGAAAATTAAACGAAAGGACTGTGAAGGACGCGTATCCAATCCAAAATATAGAAGGTATTTTAAGCCGTTTGGACGAGACCCACTTTATAAGTAGCGTGGATCTGAAATTTGCATTCTGGCAAATAAGATTGGATGAAAAATCAAAAGCCTACACAGCCTTTACGATACCAGGCAGACCGTTGTATCAATATGTTGTTATGCCATTTGGTCTATGCAACGCTGCACAAAGGCTGTGTAGACTAATGGACAAGGTGATACCTGAAGAACTTAAGACCAACGTATTTGTCTATCTTGACGATTTACTTGTTATTTCAGCAGATTTTGATAGTCACATGGAACTGTTAAGAAAAGTTGCCAAATGTTTAAGTGATGCAAATTTAACAATCGGCCTAAATAAATCAAAATTTTGCTTTAAAGAATTGCCATACTTAGGTTTCATAGTAGGGGGAGGAGTTATGAAAACTGACCCTCGGAAAATAGAAGCAATTAAAGCAATACCGGTACCAAAATCAATTAAAGAAGTCCGAAGTTTCTTGGGTACAGCGGGGTGGTACCGCCGTTTTATTCGGAACTTTTCGTCAATGACAGCACCTCTAACAGATTTAATAAAAAAAGGTACTAAATTTACAGTAACTGAAGAGGCAATTAAAAGTTTTAATGAGTTAAAACACGCATTAACTACAGCTCCTGTTTTAGCTCATCCTAATTTTAAAAAACGTTTTTATGTCCAGTGCGATGCGTCCAGCTATGGTGTTGGTGCAGTCTTATTTCAAAAAGATAATGAAAATAACGAACGACCTATTTCTTTCTTTTCACAAAAATTGAATGCAGCGCAAAAGAACTACAGTGTAACGGAAAAGGAGTGTTTAGCTGCAGTTTTAGCCGTTAAAAGATTTCGTCCGTATATTGAACTGATGACTTTTACAGTCATCACGGACCATGCTAGTCTAAAATGGCTTATGTCATTAAAAGATTTAAATGGCAGATTGGCTCGTTGGGCTCTACAGCTACAAACTTATGACTTTGAAATAGAACACCGCAAGGGGTCGGAAAATGTTGTCGCTGATACCTTGTCAAGATTAGTAGAAGAAATTGAAATAGATACGGATAAAATTTTAGGTTTTGAAACGTTGGAGTTTGAATCGACAGAATATAAGGATCTGGTTGAAACTGTCACCAAAAACGCCGAAAAGTTACCAGATATTAAAGTTATTAATGGATTAGTTTTCAAACAAAGTAATTTTGTTTCAGAAATGCAACATATGGACGAGTTTAAATGGAAATTGTGGGTTCCTAGTACACTGACGCATGATTTAATAAAACAAGCACATGAACCGGAAGATAAAGCTCATGGTGGTATAAACAAAACTTTGCATAGACTTAGAATTAAATATTATTGGCCTAACATGCTCATACAAGTCAAAAATTTTGTAAATAGTTGCACAGTGTGCAAGGAAACAAAGCCGGCGAATAAAAACTTAATGCCGGAAATAGGAAACGAAGTTATTACAGATCGACCTTTTCAGAAATTATATATTGATTTTCTGGGTAAATATCCAAGATCTAAAAAAGGAAATGCTTATATCTTCATAGTTGTAGATCATTTTACAAAATTTGTTTTTCTGAAAGCAATGAAAGATGCAGTTGCGACTCAGGTGGTAAAATTTTTGACAGAGCAAGTTTTTCATGATTTTGGGGTACCCGAAATCATTCACTCGGATAATGGGAAGCAATTCATTTCAAAAGAGTTCCAAAAGATGATAAAGGATTATGAAATCAAACATTTGAAAACAGCAGTATACTCTCCACAATCTAATGCTTCAGAGCGAGTAAACCAAAGTGTTTTGGCAGCCATAAGAGCGTATATGAAAGAAGATCACCGAGAATGGGACATTAATTTACCATCCATTGAATTGGCCTTACGAACTGCCATTCATACAGCAACAGGAGTGAGTCCTTTCTTTGCCTTGTTTGGTCAAAATATGTTCACGTGTGGTTCAGATTATAAATTAGCGAAAAAGTTAAAAGCCTTAGATGATAGCGAGCTTTACTTAGAAAGTTCTGATAAGATTAGGTTGATAAGGGAAAAGGTTAAGGATAACAGACACAAGGCCTTTGAAAAGAGTGCTTTGCGCTATAATCAGGGAGCTCGGCTTGTCCGTTTTGTTCCTGGACAGGAAGTTTTTAAGAGAAATTTTGTGTTGAGTGACTTTAAAAATAATAAAAATGCTAAATTTTGTAGAAAGTTCATTAAATGTAGAGTTTTGAAAGTAATTGGCAATAATATGTACGAACTTGAAACCTTAGCCGGTACTCCAATCGGGGCATTTCATGCCAAGGATATAAAACAATAAGTTAGGGTATAATGTGCAATAAAATGAAGGAGTGCAATAATTAAAACATTTAAATTAGAATTAACTTACAAGTGCAATAATAACAACTTTTGTGCAATATTAGATTAATAACTGTGCCTCCGTCCAATAATTTTTACATTTATACACATTAAGCATATGTGCCCATAATTTTGTTGTCCAGTGTTTTATGTTCTGATTTGATACAGTACCTGAAAAGAAATGGAAATTATTTATATGTATTTATATATATTTTTTTTTCTTCGCAAAAATATCTCAACACTGAATTCACTCTAATACTTACCTGTGCAATACAATTTGTAGTAGGATGTCCATCTGATCTTATAGCATTGATTTGTTTTACACCACATTTTGTCCTAGATTTTTTTTAAGACAAATAAGTTTTTAATTAACTTCTTAAATTCCCATGTCTGAATCCAGACCTGAAAACAAATTAAATTTACACAAAGTAAAATTTTTAAGATTTTTTTATATAAAATATACTTCCCTAATACTGAAACAACACTCCGATCTTGAGGACAGCCAATTTTTCTTGATTCCAAACGTGTCTGTTGCCCGGCTAACTCAGTTATAGCGTATTTTCTTTTAAGGATACGTGGGTGTAGCCTTTGTTGGGCGCTTGTCGACAAAACTGATCGAGGGCCGTTTGGTAAAATGATGAGTACTGGACCATTGATGTGACACCCAGTACACTGCTTTTTCTGCGCCTGGCCTGGAAACATCAGAGTTTTGTTGCGGGTGTATTTGAGGGGGTGGTTGACAAACCGATTTTGTGCAGTGCAACCGACGAAATGTAAAAGAAAAGAATAGTTATTTATTTTTTTATTGTGTTTATAACGATAATAGTTTCACTTACCTGTACGAGTTTCCAAGTATATAGTTGGTGCTAAGAAGGTAGAGTGCCCCATATGTATTTCTGGAGTACTGTATAAATAATATAAAAATACAAATCTTATACTGCAATGATGGCGTATAACAAAATTGGTTTTGCAGACTTCTAGAGCAATTTGTTGTTGAATGTCGGCAAAAATATGTTCTTATGGAAATTGGCCAAATTTTGGCCAACATAGGAAAGAAAAATGAAATAACCAAAAATAATATAGAAAAATTTTATTGGTGAATATGACTTACCAGAGTCCCATTGTAGTCGTACGTTTGTACATACATAATTCCAAAAAGTTATGGATGTTCTTTTTTTTGTTTGTTTTGTTGATGTTGTGTGTTGCATGATTTTTTTTCGTATGGATGTGGTGGTTTTGGGTAAATAAATCGTTCACTGTTTGTTCACTGGTTATTTTATTATATATATTTCTTTAAGTATTTTTTTTTGCTAACCTATGTGTAATGTTCTTATTTTTATTTCAATAGTTTTTTTTATAAATTTCTTTTTGTTTATTTTGATTTCACTTGTGGCTGTCAGAAATGTCACTCTGTTTGCAGAATGTGCAAACAGGGTTGATATTTCTTTATCCGTACAGGGTTGCCGGAAAGAAAACAAAAATAGGAGTGGCGTTGCCAGATGGTTGTGTTCGGATAGTTCAGGAGGTAGTGTAAGAGAAAAATTCCTTCATTTAGGAGAGAAACCGATAACCGAAAATTTAAAATAGTACGGATAAGTTAAGAGCCAGAGATTGTCGCATATTGAATTAGTATGTGTGGGAAAGAAATTATGTATAATAATTTTTTTTTGCTAGATTTTGTTTTTTTAGGATATCCAGTTAGAAATTTTACGTATAAATAGGGCTTAGTGGCTTTCATTTTTAAAATTTTTGAGTACAGCAAGCAAGCATAAAAGAATAAAGTTAAGTGAGCGCATAATAAAAGTTTTAAAAATTTAATAAGTAAAAGTTTCAAAAATTTAATAAGTAAAAGTTTTAAAAATTTAACAAGTAAAGTGTTAAAGTTTTGTTAATTTTTTTGTGTGCTGTGGAAAATTTGTTTTAAGTTTTGAGGAACATATTTAAATTGAAGCCCATTGATCTGTTGGAAGTGTGAAGCTCTGAATACCTGTACATTTTGTGTCCCTTTTTAATTTAAAAACCGTAAGTTTTTTTGGTCAACCATTTTTGAAATTTTTAGAATATTTTCTAGTCCATTTTGTATAATTTGTTTTTCAAATAGTGTGGTCAAATTATAGTGTGCTGAAAGGGCTCAATACCGTGAGGGAGCGTATGACACCATTGGCCACAGGACTCTGACATTTTTAAATTAAAAAAGGTAACCAAATTTTTAGTATCAAATTTTGGGTATTTTGGTGTATAGTGGGTAAAGTGGCAACAACCGTGAAATTCTTGGAATCTGTCCAAGCGGTAACACCTTAATAGGAATTGGACAGCTGTGTGAGGAGCACAACTGGGGCAACCGAACATCGTGTTGGTCCCTCCCTCTGGGAAAACATTGTGCAGAAGAAAAAAAATTAGATTCCATAGCGTATAAGTGCAGATGATAGCCAGGTCACAAACCCTTAAAAATTATACAGTATTTTTTTATGGCGACCAATATAAGTGTTTCTAGCAACTTGGATTGTTATAGCATATATTAAACTTGCTTTGTTAAGGGGTAACCTACACATAAAGTGCTAAGAAAATTAAATAATTTAGAAAAATACAACAAATTTTGTGAGAAAGTTAATTGGTGGCGAAAATAGGTAAAATTAAGCATTTGTTAGATTAATATTATTAAAGTTTTTTTTTGTTCTATATATTTATGTTTTTTTTGTGGAGTTGTAAAAGGGATCAAACTGATTTTTGTTGAGAACTGCCCGCGGAAAAAAAGGCAAGATTTATAAATTTTTTTAGGCCTTGTTAAACTCCTTCAAAGAGCTCTTTTAGGGTAGTAAAAGGGAAAATAATAGCGTCTATAAAAGGGTTTAAGTGGTTCCATATAAAGTCAACATATTGAGTCATTTATATGATAAATTAGTTCGGTCCTTTGTCAGGTTTTTGTTTGTTAATTGTGAAATCTATGTTAAACGTTTTTTTTTTTTATAATTTTTGAATTTTTATTGACTAATTTGGTCAGGTCAGTTAGGTTTAATTAGTTTAGTTATATTTGGTTAAGTAGATCAGGTAAATCAATATTATTTTTATTATGTAAAAATACTAAATTGATATACTTAGATATAAAAGATTTTTTTTTAAAGGAGTCTTATATACAAGGTATACCATTTAGTTTTTTTTATTTACACTAAAACAACCAGGTACTATATTTAATCATTGTTTTATTTTGAGTGAAATTTTTGGGTTTATAATAAACCATTCGTTTTGAGTTTGATACTAAAGTATCGTCAATTGTAAAATTTTGAAGTCTTTTTTTTGATTTAATGCAAATCTGTGGAAAAAAGAGGATCATAATTAGCGAAATTAAGCCACACAATAAACTGTTTAAATTTTTTGATATATAAAATTTTTTTTAATTTGCTTATATCTATAAGTTTAGTTTTTTTGACCATTACCAATTAAGATTTTATTTATTGTTTTAAAGTAAAAGCCACTATAGAGTTAAGTTTTATGTTTAGTTCTAATTTGTTTGTTAATAAAATAATGTTGTGAAAGTGAAATTTAATAACATGTTGTGCTAAATTATATTTTTGTGAGGGAATTTCAGGAACAATGGTACAGTATGGGTAGATGATGTTATGGTAAGTTGTTGGTGATTGTTATCAGGGGTCATTCGGTATACAATTGGGATGACATTGGTATTGGGTGGGCAACGTATGTGGGAGTAACACCTTTCCCATGGTAGAATCATGCTCCTTCGTAGTATCCGGTTTTGTGGATTAAGTATTTTGATTTTTTTTTATGACCAGTTTAGTTTCAGTTTATTTTTATTTGTTCGCCCTCGATCTATGTTTGCGGGTTGGGAATTCACACCGTGCTTCGAGCTGGCTGAGGTGGCAACATAGGTGCGTAAATGGACAGGGTTTTGGAACAAGAGTTACTAAATATACTTAGCCCATACAACAATGAACAAATATTTTAAATTTAGGTTTCCTAATACAATGGAATTTCCAAAAATTCCGCCTAGGGGGAATGGAAGAACAAACTTATCTCATTTTATTTTTTCGCCTTTGTACCACAATTTTCATTACGCTCCGCATGAAAATTCTAAAATAACCTAACAGTAATTTAGGACAGATTACACGGAATATATGATTTAAATTTAAAACTTTTAGCCCTTTAAGACCCACATAATCACGTCGCATTAACGATTTTGCCAGGCCGTCAATGGCCCTTTTTGCCCCCCCCCCCCCCCCACCCCTTTAGGAATTTACAAAAATCTATTCTAAGTGTATGTCTAAGCGGGAACAGGAAACCACATACAATGATTCAGGATCCTCCCTTAAACTGCTAAAGAAGGGGTATATTTACATATAATCACCAAAACCGTGGCCAAAAATTTTAAATTATAAATTTTTGGTCAAAGGAGTTTGGACAGGCTGACAAGGTGGGCTTTTTACCATGTTTGCCAAAAATACGCTCTATACAGATGTGTACTTGTGTTAAGTACCCACAAACCGAATTTTTAAAAATCTACTCTACACAGACTACACCTGATTAAGCGACTTTCTCCTTTTTGCCACCCTAGTGGGAATTTCTAAAAATCCCATCAAATGGAGATGTCCGCTTTACATAGATGCTTACTACTGTTATGGAACTCACATACCAAATTTTAAGTTCCAAGCTTCGGCGGTTTAGCAAATCGACCAAGGGGAGTCTTTTTTCACCTGTTAGCCCTACTTTTTGGGATAAATAACCCACGTACCAAATTCAATGTTCCTCGCTGTAGTCGTTTGGCCTGGCTGCCAAGGTGAGTGTTTTCCCTAAGTTGACCCCTATTCTTACCAAGTTCGTGGTCGGAAATCCAAAAAGTATCATATAAATGAGCTAGTTATTATTCAAAGAAACATATATTTAAATTATTAAATTTCTGACCAAAGAGAGTATTGCAGGCCACCAAGGGGGATACTTTTACCCGTTGTGCCACTCCCTGATGGAATTTCCAAAATCCGCTCTATACAGATGTATACTTCTAATTTGAAACTCAGGTTCCACATTTTAAGTTTCTAGCATCAACGGTTTGTCCAGACCGCCAAGGGGTATGTTTTCCCCCCTTCCCGTGGGAATTGCCAGAAATCCCGCCAATGCAAATGTTTCTCGAGAACATACCAAACTTTAAGTTCATCGCTTTAGTGGTGTAGCCAGACCGCCAAGGAGAAAACGTTTGCTATTTTAGCTCCTCCCCGTAAAAATTTTAAAAAATCCGCTCTACACATCTAATTACAAACTCTCATACAAAATTTCATGTCCCTAGCATCAGGAGTTTGGTTTGGCCAGGCCACCACGGGAGACAAGGGAGAATTTCTAAAACTCACATACCAGGCTGCCAACGGGGGAGACTTTCCCCCTATTACCACCTACTTTACCACGTTCTGGCCAAAATTCCAAATTTGAAATTTCAAATTTTAAAAATTTCAAATTTTTTTCTCAAGCGGTTTTGTCAGGCCGCCAAGGGGGAGAATTTTCCCATTATTGTCACTCCCATCTTAGCGGTCGTCTGCGCCGGAGGATGTATCTACATGCCAAATTTAAAGTTCCTAGCTCCAGCGTTTTAGGCTGGGCGATGTTGAGTCGATGTTGTGAGTCAGTCAGGCAGTAACGTTATTCCTTTATAAATATAGATTGTAGCTGTTGTGGCTGTTAAAAGAGAAAAACTTAATATCCTGTTGTTTGTTGGTGTTAGTTTTTTTATATCATTGAATTACTTCAACCATTACAATTTTAATCAGTTTGCTTTTTTTTTTCTTATATAATATACTCTGCTATATTGCTCACACACCCCCCAACCCAACCCCACTTACAGTCTTAAAAGCTTATTAAGTTAAAATATAAAAAGAAGTACAAACAGTAACAAATAAAACAAGTGCATTTGTCGTAAGTTAAATGTTCTTCAAACAGTACAACAGCTGGGTACTATGGGCAAAGAGTTTAGAAAATATAGAGATTACAATACTCTCACTTAATGAGAAAAAATATATAACTTGTGGCTGTAAATAAGGAAAATGAACATTTTTTCGCGACTTTAAATTGTTAAACTTACTTTTATTAATGTTGCTGCTGATAGTTTTCGACATATTAGTTATGATTTGAGGAAAAGTTTTTTCAATTTAGCTTTGGTTTTCCGTAAAAAAGAATGTTTCCTGTTTGCATTCACAAGGTGTTAACCGAGAGTGAGATCATTGCATAGCTATTGCTATGGGGAAGGATATAAGATACAAGTTCGCTCTCTACCAAAATGAGAGAAACATATGCACAGTAATTTTTGGTTTAAAATAATGTAATTGAAGGGCTTATTGTAAAAACTTGATAAGCCACATTCACTGTTTTATGGTTTTCCACGGTTTTCTAGACATCCGTCGATTAATGTTTGATAGAAGTCTTGCTTAAACAGTTATTACAAGTACTTGGAGTATTAACGTCCTGCAAAGGGCATATATTTTCGTTTAGTAAACCTTTAAAATGCGAAAATAAACCAAAAATATAATGTGGCGTATCAAGTTTTTACAATAAACCCTTCAATTGTAAGAAAAATATTTTTATTACAATAGATTTTGTTAATTTTTAGAATCAAATAAGTCAATGTATTGAATTATATTTTCCATAGAATTAGACAGCCTCTTACAGCTTATTTAAATTGGAAAATTAATGAACGATCTTTCATGATAAAGTCCTCGTTTTTCATTGACGTTACAGTAAATTTTTTACACGAATTTGGCCCAAAGCATCTCCCAATCTTGAGGTACATACATTTGATAGAAATTAATTTTTTTTTGTAATATATATAATTCCAACATTTTGGTCACACTACAGGAATAAGTGCCCAGGGAGTGCAACAAGTTCTACCATTATTCGCCAGATTTTAGCTCAGAAGTTCTCTGATTTCACCCACTCAGTTCATATGGAAAATATATTTTAATATTTGATTAGAGTGCAAGTGGTTTAAGTGCTCATATACCCCTTTTGCTCCAAGCGAAACAAGTATTTATATGAGAAGTGCTAGAATTCGTCGCTATATTTCGCTAACTGATAGTAACTCCACAATGACCTAGTGTGCTTTGAATTCAATGAACTTAATCTACTAATTCCATGTGTAAACTTAATTTTAGAAAAAAGGCACTTAAACCCCTTGCTCTACACACAAAAAAATAAAAACCCATTTCAATTACGAAAATCACCGATATATTCAGTAAATTTAATTTCTGAAATTCCGCCAACGACGAAAATTGTTAATTCAATTATAAATTGATAGCTCTTTAATTGAATTATATTTCAATTAAATAATAACTCATTTGATTAAAAAGTGATCAATATCGTATAACTTCACAAAAACCAAAAAACAAAACAAAATGTTGTTGCCATACCAAATATTTTTTTATAGAAGTGGTGTTGCCATAACAAATGTTTTCTATAAAAGATTTGTTGCCATACCAAATGGGTTTTATAGCTTGAATTTATTATATACATATATATTTAGCAGATTTATTTATACTTATGTGAACAAATTCACACAGAAATTAGTGTTGTCTTTTTGTTTAAAATAATTTTTATTTTATTTTTGCATTTCCTTTCTATTTAAAAAATTAAAGTTCTATTAGTTCTAAATTAAGTTTCTATTTAACGAAATTAAACTTTAAAAATTACATTATCAATTTTATGATAATGTTTTAGAATAAATAATTATTCAGATTAATTAACTGAAACTAAATTATTCTACTTAATAAAGTAATAAACCTAATAAGAATTAATATCTAATCTAATTGAATTTAATTTAAAGGTTTTATTCCTAATACCACTGAACATAAATATTACAAAAAACAACAACAATATGTTGATGTTTGCTTTTAAGCGATAATATAAAAAAATTTCAAGCAAATTCCAAATTTAAGCAAATATTTAATTGATTCAATTCAAATGAATTCAATTTTTAATTGAAAGCTTTAAAAATTTACAACAAACCTATTTAATTGAAAAAAGTAGGGAAATATTTTTTTGTGTGTATAAGCTCCTCAAATTTATATAAAGATCGATATCCATATTTTGCATTTGTAACCTTTGCTCCATAGTGTAATCACCAGATGTTTCTGTTACAACATATTATCGATGCTCCGACGAAACAAGTTATGTGTTTTTTAAAAGAGTCATAAAAAAAGCTTCATATATCCGTTTAGTGATATTATTCAAAATCACAGTTTTGCAAATACTTCAACAAAATTTTGCAAAAAAAAAGAGCGTTTTAAAAAAGTCGCAAAAGACAAATAAAAATATAACGTTTTTCAATCCTCCAAAAACAAATGACTTGTTTCATTAGCGCATCGTCGTTATGCTAGATGTTCAGTTTGGTAGATATAGATGCGTCTTCTATTTTTTGTAGCCAATCAATTATAACAACACTTTTGTTGTACTTTAACAGTGTTTATGGTTCTATAAAGAATAGAAAAAAGATGAAAATATAACAAAAGTATCGACCATATCGACTTGTGTTTTTGTTGTTGCTTCACCATTTCGAAAAATCATATGGAAAATTTTCATTCAGAATTTCCATATACCAACGAAGTGTTTGCCAATGACAAAACCAAAGACTAACCCCAGTCGGGCGTTTCAACATTTCAACTTTTATGGATTCTTGCAACTCTTGAAGCGGAATATGAATACATACTTATGGACCAAAAGATTTTTAAGAATTTTTTCAGATTTTTTGAAAGTTTGTATGGCGCCCTTGAAATGGATTACATACAAAAAAAAAGAGGTTGTGAAACAATTTTATTTTTTAATTATTTTATTTTTTTCTTAGGTTAAATTTAAGAAAGAATTTCTTTATATACAAGAAATATCTAATTAATATTGTGAAATATTTCATAAAATATTTTTAATACAATTTCATAGTGGCATAAAAACAATTCATTCGATTTAATAAACTATCTCTTCATAAATTTAATTAAAATTTCCTTTATATATTTTCTTTATATTCTTTATATATAAACACATTTAAACAAGTGAATTTGGTAATTTGGGAACTTGTGCTAAAAATATTTGTAGTTGTTTCAGTTATAATACAGTATATATTTTTTTTTTAGTGAAAAACAGTCATTTAATTTTTGACTACATTCATTTAAAAAAATGAACCACATAAAATAACTGTATTATGATTTTACATTCATCTTATACAGTAGTTTTTTTATTTAAAAAAAAAAAATAAAACAAATAAATACTTTTTTATATTTTACTACATATGTGGCTTATTTTTACTACAATTGTAACCCATTTTTTGAACAGTAAAAAACAAATGACAATGTTACTTGAATTAACTGTAATGTAAGTCGTCCTTTTTCAAGTGAAATTTCATTTATTTTTAACTACATTTGCTGTGGTCTTTATCTACATAGTATTCTAAGTATACTAATGGGCAGTCAGTAATACCAAAAGTCGCTAAGTAATGCCAGGATAAACAGTTTAACTTATTACCAGGAAACGTATTCAAATTTCTTCTATAATATCTCCTCTTCCGCACGGGTTTCGTATGGGGTGCTCTACAACAACTAATCTAATACAATTAACAACTTTGGTAAATCATGGTTCCCTTAATGGCGAAAACACTGATGTCATTTACACTGATTTCAGAAAAGCTTTTGATAAAGTTAACCATAATCTTTTACTCAAAAAACTATATATGATGGGTTTTGCTGGAAATCGTTTAAGCTGGATAAAGTCATACTTAAAAGACAGAAATCAGAATGTAAATTTTAATAACACAACGTCGAAAAATATTATTGTAACATCTGGGGTTCCTCAAGGTAGCCATCTTGGACCAATTTTATTTTCTCTTTTTATTAATGATTTACCATCGGTGATAAAGTTTTCAAACGTTCTTATGTATGCTGATGACGTTAAAATTTTTCGTGGCTTTAATAAAAATTCCGATCAGATTTATCTACAGCAGGATTTAAATAGTTTTTACGAATGGTGCTGCTCTAATTTTATGGAACAAAATTTGAAAAAAATGTAAACATATGCGCTTCTCTAAAAGGACAGAATCTTATGGTCTATGTGGTTTTCAGTTGGAATTAGTGGATAATATTCTAGATTTGGGTATTCTTTTAGACCCAAAATTGGATTTTAAACGGCATATTTTAATGACGATTAATAAAGCTCGTGGCACCTTAGCTTTTATAAAACGATGGGCTAAGGAATTTACAGATTCCAATGTAACAAAACAATTATTTATATCGCTCGTGAGACCAACTTTGGAATATGGTTCCATGATTTGGGATCCATTATCCATTGTTCACATTGGAAAAATTGAATCAGTGCAAAAACAATTTATGCTGTTCTGCTTACGAAGCACCTATCCTAATACCATTAATAATCTACCTGCATATACAACCAGACTAAACCTCGTTAAGCTTCCCACTCTGAAAAGTAGAAGGACAATGCTAAACGTTACGTTTTTATTAAATTTGATTTATGGTGATATATGCTCCGATTTCCTGTTAGAAAATTTTGTACTTTTCGTGCCTCCAAGATCAACACGTAATTATACTCCATTATATACTCCATTCTATCGTCAAATGTATGCTGATGCTGATCCGTTTATAAGAATGTGTAATGATTTTAATAATCTTTATAGTTTGTTAGATTTTTCTTCAAATGTTAATTATAGAGCAATTCCATATGAAAACGATCAAAATTGGCAAATTTTTGGACGACCCCTCTCCGATTTTAAAATAAATAGTCTCAATCGATTACCCAGCAAAAAATAATGTACCTACATATTTTTTTTTTTTTTTATAGTGACTGGTTTAGTGGTGGTGTGCACCACTGTCATGTGACAAAATTGAAGAATTCTTCATAAGGGACCTCATTGAAAGTTGTTTTAAAAAAAAACTACTAAAGCGATCGCAACGAGTGATAGCTCGTTGGAAATGTATTGAATCAGGCTTTAATTGAAAAATAAAATTTTCCTAATTTTTCTCAGAAATTTACCTTTTTTTCCCATGAAAATTAAATTTTCCCATGAAAATTAAATTTTCCGATTTTCCACAGAAGCTCCTAAATTTTCCGGCTAATTTTATTTTTTTTGGATTCCTCATAATTTTTGCTTTAAGAATCAGCCATAAAAAAATGGGCCCCGACTCCTTGTTTGGACAGGAGAAGAGCATTTAAGAGACCACCTTGTTCTCATTGTTTTTATATTTTTTATAATTGAATTATTTTTAATTATTTAACAAGAAAAATTAGGAAAATTTTATTTTTCAATTAAAGCCTGATTCAATACCTTTCCAATGAGCTATCACTCGTTGCGATCGCTTTAGTAGTTTTTTTAAAAACAACTTTCAATGAGGTCCCTTATGAAGAATTCTTCAATTTTGTCACATGACAGTGGTGCACACCACCACTAAACCAGTCACTATAAAAAAAAAAAAAATATGTAGGTACATTATTTTTTGGTGGGCAATCGATTGAGACTATTTATTTTAAAATCGGAGAGGGGTCGTCCAAAAGGTGATCGCTTTCATATGGAATTGCTCTATATTAAACGCAACATCATTTTGTTTTTAAATTCTTCTATTTAAAAAAAAAAAAAAATATTGTACTTATATTTATAAATAATTTTGTAATTTTTATGTTAATAGTCTGTAAGGATTTATTCCGTAGACCTAAATAAATAAAAAAAATAAAAAAAATACCAACCTATTTCCGAAGATTTGCTGTTTATTTTTGTCTTCGTGATAAAGAAAATATATATCAAAAATATATTTACAAATAAAAAAAAAAAAAGTAATATACAATATATTAGTTTTGGAAAACGCATATATTAGTAAAAAATATCAAAAAATGTTCATGAAATTTTTGCATTTTAACGCAAAATAAAGAGATATATGCATATATTATATATTCCGCCATGTGGCTGGAGCGTTGAAGGCGCAATCTGGAACACCAATTTTCAACAACTTTACGCCGCATTTTTGGCCGTATTTCGCCGATAACTCTTCGAATGTTGATTTCCAGGTGTTCAGTTGTTTGTGGTTTATCGACGTAGACAAGTGATTTAACATAACCCCAACAAAAATAATCGAATAGGGTTAAATCACACGATCTTGGTGGCCAATTAATTTTTGCCATTATGTGAAATTATTTTTTCATCAAAAGTTTCTTTGAGTAAATTAATTGGAGCGCCCGCTGCACAGTGCGACATTTGACCAATCTAGGTGGACAAAAATCTAATTTAAAAGATCCTGGCTTGAAATTTGGTTTGATAATAATGTAGGACATAACTAATATTGACAACAAAATTTGGAACAATCGAACAATTGCCACGCCCATTTTTGGGAAATTAACTATTATTTAAGAAATTGCTTAAATAATTTGAAGAATTTTTATGAAATTTTGTAAAAAAAATTATTATTTGTGTACCATTTTGTAAAAAAAAATTGTACACAATAACCCCGAAGATAATTATTGATGGACGGTGAACGCTCACTTTTTTATAACAGATATTTAAGCTGTGTTGGACAACCTTGGGCTAGATTTCATTTTTTGACTTATGTACATTGTAAAATTAACTATATACTATAACAAAAAGGGGCGTGATCCACCCACTACTTGCAGTTTAATAAATTTATTACACACAAAAAGATTTTACAAACTGTATTTACATTTATTATTTAAATAAAAAAACAAGTAAAATTATAAGAATTACACAAAAAAAAATAATGAATTAATATTTTTTAAACAATTCATAAACACAGAAAAAGTTTTTTCCATTGCGAATTCAACGAAATTAACAATTATGCAATTTTCCCATATTTTATACAAAAACTAAACATCGTTAAAAAATGTAATGCCGTTAAACAAGGGCTTGGTGTAATAAAACATTACATTTTATATTAAAATGTATTCTTACATAATTATTCAATTTTATGTGCAATATAAGTGTATTTTTCATATAGTTTAAAACTAAAAATCTCTGGAATTAAAAAAAAAAAACAAGCAAAAAGTCCATTTTAGACGTTCACTAAACTTTAAAATTATCTATAAATCGCAAAAAATCGCCAGAAAACATGGTTTAATCTCTTACTAGAGACATTCCAACACCTGCCACATATATAGGTCGTGTGAGGGAGCGTGAGAAAACTATAGTTTTATTCCAACGAAGTTTCCGTTTTTTTTTTTTTTTTTATTTTTAATTTTTGTTTTTAATAAATTACAACAATAAAAATGAGCACGGATTTAAAAACTAGATTAAAAATGCTCTATTTAAAAAAAAAATGGACTTATAACTCCAACAACAAAAAAGTTATAAGTGCTTGAAGTTGGGATGGTGCTCAAAAATATATTTTATTTCTCAAAAGTCTATTACAAGATGGGACTTTAAACACCTGTATCAAATGAAACAGCACTTTTTTCGTCATATTATGATTATTTCCGGAGTATATAGATTGTTTGCTGTCACATTCATTTAAACTATAACAATCCGCCACCTTTTATTTTTCGATTTTTGTCCATCTAGATTGGCCAAATGTCGCACTGTGCGCTGTGTGGCATGTGGCTCCGTCCTGTTTTAACCACATATCGGCAAGATTAATGCCACGTAATTGAGGTACGAAAAAATTTCGAATTATTTTCCTATACCGTTCACCATTGACAGTAACACTTTGACCATCATCGTTTTTGAAGACATATGGGCCAATGACTCCGCCAGCCCATAAAGCACACCAAACAGTAACTTTCTGTGGATGTAATGGTGTTTCGACGAAAGCTTGTGGATTCTGCTCACTCCAAATGCGACAATTCTGCTTATTTACGTCAACCAAAAATGGACTTCATAGGAAAATACAATTTTTAATGGAAATTCAAAAGTTTGACGAATAGAACAATTGTTTTGATTAAAAATTTCAACAATTTGCACGCATTGCTCTGGTGTAAGTCGATACATAATGAAATTTCAAAGCAAACCAAATAGAAAGCAACTATCAGCTGTTAAATGGGTGGCCAAATAAAGCAGTGATGCCAACTCAAAGTTGTGACACTCTAAAAAAACACGTTTTATAAGAACGAGTAGATTGTTGTTTAAACTCTTGTTCTTATAGGGGCATAAAGCAACAATTTATTTATTTATTTATTTTTATTTGGTACACAATGCAACAAGAACCAGTCTTTTATAGAACTGTACATATAACTTTAATCACAAATGTAGCATATAAAAAGTTTGACTAATATAAATTAGGCGAAATCCAGTAGGCAACAAATAAATAATTTTATAGTGCGCCCCGGTAGGCTAGTTGGTAGCGAGCTGGTTTATCAGTGCGGGGGTCGTGGGTTCGATTCCCACCAGAGGCACTGGTCTGTTTTCGCTACAACGCGCCGAAGGCCATAGTAGCTAGTGCTCGGTTAGGGTAATAGTATTGTTTGGGATTTTTTCCCTCACCCAACAATCATTTATAAGAGAGAACACTTTTAATGCGTTAATTATCATTAAATAGTTTTTTTGCCTAAAATATTAATCCATATTTTGATCATTAATAAGTATTTACCATTGTATGTAATTTATAGCAACAACATTAATCCCTTTGTTTGTTACATTTTGCTAATCCGTTTGTTTTTCTAAAATGTCATACGATATTAGCTTATTAACATTTAGCATTAAGAAAGTGAATTCAATTGTGTTATAACTTTTATAAAGTGAAGATCAAATAAAGAATCATACTCGTTAAAATAAATTAAACTTTTTTATTATCAAACTCAAAATTTATTTTGAGTAAAATTGCTAAGTTTTTCTGAGGAAAAACCTTCTACATAAAATTGGTGCCGAAACCCGGGAATAACTTCATGAACTGAAGTATATCCCATCAGCCTTTTTCAAGGAATTATATTGCTGAATAATAAACTGTGCTGAACCATTTTGCTTCATCGAATTCCGAGCTGAATTCTAAGCAAAATGGAATCAATTTCTGATGCGATTGAAGATCAGAAAAATCTTGTAAACCACGTTGAGCGGATGTTAAAAGCCTTTAATCAAAAACCAAAAGATGATAAGTCCAAAGGGTATGTACAAACGATGCTTGAAGATCTGGAGCTTACATACAAAACTTTTAAAGATGACCATGAGCAAATAATGGAAACGGTTTGAAACAACACCATTAACGAAAATGACGTTCCTTACATAAGTACTGATGTGTATTATAAGTGCTATGACACTTACATAATTCTTAAAACTAATATGCTTGATCTAATATTTGAATTTGAATCCCCACAGACTCCAACCGTCCACGCAAGCACCTTTGCCACTTCTAGTAGCCGCAATGAGACCTTTAGCGCCGGAGCTAGACTACCAAAAATAGACCTGCCTAAATTCTCTGGAGATTACATTGATTGGATTTCATACCGTGATATGTTTCTGTCAATGGTTCATAATAACAACTCACTTTCGAACATTCAAAAGTATTTATATTTAAAAGGGTCCTGTACAGGTACACCTTTAAGCTTGGTCAACGAGTACCCTGCTGCCGATTCTAGCTACAATTCAGCATGGGAAGCTCTCGAAAAGAGATATCATAATGAAAGAAAACTTGAAGAGACGATATTCAAGAGGTTATTTTCTATATCACCAACTACTGGAACCTTCGAATCTGTAGAACATTTGCTAGATTCTACCAGAAACTGTTTAGCTCAGCTGAAAGTTCTTGGAATTGATATTTCAACATGGGATCCAATACTTATCTATTTAACCACTCAGAAACTGGACATTCAAACTCGCAAAGAATGGGAGCAGTCCCTTAAGTCTAGTACATCAAAACCAAAAATGTCTGAAATGTTTTGCTTTTTAGAAAATACTTTCAGGGCTCTTGAATCTGTTAATGAAGACACTAATTCTACAACATCTAAATCCATCAAAGAAAAACACACCGAAGTGCGCAAAAAACCTATGCGATATGTTCGAGCCCATATAGCCACCGCCATTCCAGATGACAATTGCCCTTGCTGCCATAAACGTCATCCCCTATACAAGTGCTTCAAATTTACATCTTTATCATCAACCGATAAGAAAAATATCGTAAATAATCAACGCCTATGCCGAAATTGTCTTCGTACTGGACATATGCAAGCAACATGTAAGCTTAACACTAGGTGTCAAATTTGCAGTCAACCACATCACACTATAATTCATAACGAGTTTTCTACAGTAAGTAGCCCAAACATTATGAAAAATAAAGATCACGATAATAACATCAATCAGACTTTTGAGAATCCTACTACTACCTCTACACCAACAACCAATTCTGTAAGTACTCACATATCGAATATCAATTCCACTGAAATTGTTCCAGCTTTATTAGCAACGGTTAAAGTTTTAATAAATATGGGAAATTTATCTCTGAATGTTAAGGCCCTTGTTGATCAAGGTTCCCAGGTATCTTTTATATCGGAAAAACTTTCAAAATGGCTACCAGTTCCAAAATATAAAATAAACATAAATGTTTCAGGAATAGGAGGAAATCCGAATATGACCGTAAAGAAATACTTACAACTCACTTTGAAATCAAACTACGACAAGCAATTAGAATTACCGTTAACCGCATTAGTTGTGCCTGTTGTCACATCATATGTCCCAAATAAATTTACATTAACAGAATTTTCCTACTTATCTGAATATTATCTTGCAGATCCGAACTTTATGTTACCAGAAAAAATAGATCTACTTCTAGGAAATGATGTCTATGGAGATCTCCTGCTTCCTAGAATGAAAAAATATAAAAACTCATTCCTTTTGCAAGAAACGCGTTTTGGTTGGATGGTTTCCGGGCCACCTGGTTCTCCATCTTCAGATGTTACAATTTCTTCAAATATTTGCTCATTAGAAGAGCAACTACGTCTCTTCTGGGAACAGGAAGAACTTACTCCTGGTAAGACAATTACTCAGGAAGGTATTGTTTGCGAAAAACTATTTACTGAAACACACACTCGAGATGAGAAAGGACGATACTGTGTTCACTTACCATTTAAAAATGCACTCCAAGGTCTACAATTACCAACATTTTCTTACACTGATTACAACGCTCTGAAGAGGTTAAACCAACTAGAGTTAACGTTTAAATCAAAACCAAAATTTGCTGAAGAATATCAAAAATTTATGGATGAATATGAATCATTACATCATATGGTAAAACTTGGTGAGTACCCCAATGCCGTACCTAAAAATTCTTATTTTCTTCCCCATCATGGCGTGCTCAGGGAGAGTAGCAGTACAACAAAGCTGCGAGTGGTTTTTGATGGGAGTAGCCGTAGGCCTCCGCAACCATCTCTAAATGAAGAATTATCAGCTGGCCCACCATTCCAAAATGATTTAGCAACTATAATAACCCGATGGAGAAGATTTCAATACGCATTTACAGCAGACATCGAAAAAATGTTTCGACAAATAAATGTGTGTTCAGAACATCAAAATTACCAATGTATTCTCTGGAGAGATAAAAATTCTAATAAAATATGTGTTTATGCCTTACGCACCGTGACATATGGAACTACATCTGCTCCCTATTTAGCTATTAGAGTTCTACAGCAACTTGCTTCAGACGAACAGGACAATTTTAAAGAAGCTAGCAAAATACTTCGCTCTGACACATACGTTGATGACGTCATATCAGGAGCAGATGATTTCGATAAGGCTCTTATTTTACAGAAACAACTTTGTTCCCTTTTAAAATCTGGTGGATTTCGATTGCGAAAGTGGAACTCTAACTCCACTGAGTTGTTACAACAAATACCAATTGAAGATCGTGAGAAAAAGGAACTATTTTCAATTTACCAACCTAATATTGCAAAAGCACTTGGTATATACTGGGATACAACAAATGATTATTTTAGTTTTTCAACGAATTTTACATTTTCAAACCACATAACTAAACGTAGCCTACTTTCAGATGCAGCAAAACTTTTCGATCCATTAGGATGGCTTTCTCCTACAACAATTGTAGCCAAAATCATATTTCAACAACTTTGGAAGATCAAGCTCGATTGGAACGATAGTTTGCCTGATAACATTCAACACGAGTGGATAAACTTCAGATCAAAGCTTAAAGATCTCGAAAAAATAAAAATACCAAGATGGATAGAATATCACACAACAGAATCTACTGTAGATCTACACGCTTTTAGTGATGCATCAAAATCTGCCTATGCTGCAGTTGTTTATGCCCGTACTGTCTCTGAATCGGGTAAAGTATATATAAACTTATTACAGGCGAAAACAAAGGTCGCACCTCTAAAAGCTGAAACCATTCCAAGACTAGAATTGAGCGCTGCTACCCTTTTGGTAAAACTCGTTGACACTATTAAATGCAACACTGATCTTAATATTGGCCGCATCGTTTACTGGACTGATAGTACAATTGTTCTTGCGTGGATAAAAAATTATTCGAGACGGTTGGAAGTCTACGTCGCAAACCGAGTGGCAACCATCTGTCGTCTTTCAAATGCTGAAGACTGGAAATATGTTCCATCCCTTGATAATCCTGCGGACTGGGCGTCACGTGGTTTACAACCTGCTGAACTAGTGCATCATAAACTCTGGTTCAAAGGTCCATCTTGGCTTAGATAGGAATCTGATAAATGGCCCGCTCATCCCATTGAACTTAAAGGTGATAACGACAATGTCAATATAGCTGCACATTTGGCGGATTTAAAATCACCTACTGCACAATATCCCGATATTACTCTAAAATTCTCAAAACTCTCTACGCTAATACGTGTGACGTCATACATTTTGAGATTTTACAACAATATAAAACTTTGTATTCAGAAGAAAGAAAAATAAACCGGGTTTTTAAAATCTTACGAACTTACTGCAGCAAGATTTCTGCTCATAAAACTAACACAAGCTGTATCATTTCATGACGATATTCGCTGTCTTAAATTAAACAAACCGCTACCAGCAAACAGCAGAATCGGAAAATTATCACCATTTTTAGATAAAATGGACATATTACGTGTCGGAGGTCGACTGGCTAATGCTGAAATTCCTTTTCACACAAAATTTCCTATTCTGTTAGCTAAACAAAACCCGCTCTCTTTACTTATCTTTTCAGAAGCTCATCTAAATACTCTTCATGGCAGTCTGCAGCTTATGCAGTCTTATATATCCCGTTATTATTGGATAGTTTCGGCTCGAGGTCTAGCAAAGCGAGTACAAAGTCAGTGTGTAGTTTGCTTCAAATATAAAACACAAACATGTCAACAACTTATGGGAAACCTACCACCTGTTCGTCTCCAACCAACACGGGCCTTCAAGCACAGTGGTGTAGACTACGCTGGACCCATCAATATTAAACTATCATCTTTACGTACTTCATCGACTTCAAAGGCCTATATCTGTTTATTTATTTGTATGTGTACAAAAGCCATACATTTAGAAGCCGTAACCAGCTTAAATGTCGATGCTTTCATTGCTGCCTATCGCCGTTTTACTTCCCGTAGGGGCATCTGTACTGATTTATATTCGGATTGTGGAACTAACTTTGTTGGTGCTAATAAAGAACTTCAAATTCTATATCAACGCAACAGATCGTCCTTACCAGAACATCTTGTAGAAACACTAGCTAACCAAGGTACAACATGGCATTTCATCCCTCCAGTTTCACCCCATTTTGGCGGCCTATGGGAAGCTGGTGTAAAATCTACCAAGCACCACCTACGACGCATAATGAAAGACGGGGTACTAACATACGAAGAACTCAGCACTTTACTGGCTCAAATTGAAAGCTGCTTAAATTCACGCCCGCTTTGTCCCCTTTCATCAGATCCAGCTGACTGCAATTCATTAACTCCGGCGCATTTCCTAATTGGTGAGCCAACCAATTGCATTCCAAGTGAAGATTGTTTAGACGTGCATGCTGATCGCTTAAGCCGTTGGAATTTGGTTGAGCTTCTCAAACAACAATTTTGGGTTCGTTGGCACGAGGAGTATATGAGCCGTCTTCAGTCACGTCCAAAATGGAATAAAATTGAAAGAAATGTCAAAGTTGGAGATCTTGTACTATTATTGCACGAGAAAAGCTGTCCTGGTCAGTGGCCGTTGGCAAGAGTTGAGAAACTGAACCCTGGTCCAGATGGCTTAGTCAGAGTAGTTACACTTTATTGCAACAAGAAATATATGAAGAGACCAATTTCCAAAATCTGTCTTCTTCCTTCAACTGAAGTTCCAACATCCCAAGAAAATTAAGTGAAAGTAGGCAATTTAAAAACATTCGTTCTTGGCTGGGGAAAATGTTTGGGATTTTTTCCCTCACCCAACAATCATTTATAAGAGAGAACACTTTTAATGCGTTAATTATCATTAAATAGTTTTTTTGCCTAAAATATTAATCCATATTTTGATCATTAATAAGTATTTACCATTGTATGTAATTTATAGCAACAACATTAATCCCTTTGTTTGTTACATTTTGCTAATCCGTTTGT
Source organism: Delia radicum (assembly GCA_021234595.1). Taxonomy (NCBI): domain Eukaryota; kingdom Metazoa; phylum Arthropoda; class Insecta; order Diptera; family Anthomyiidae; genus Delia; species Delia radicum. The sequence goes on along the minus strand of CM037854.1, from coordinate 21,494,606 downwards.
TTTTCTAAAATGTCATACGATATTAGCTTATTAACATTTAGCATTAAGAAAGTGAATTCAATTGTGTTATAACTTTTATAAAGTGAAGATCAAATAAAGAATCATACTCGTTAAAATAAATTAAACTTTTTTATTATCAAACTCAAAATTTATTTTGAGTAAAATTGCTAAGTTTTTCTGAGGAAAAACCTTCTACAAGTATATAATTTGTAATTATATGATTATTAATTAATAAAATAAAAAAAAAAAAAAAATTATAAAACAGTTCTTGATGATTTAAAGAAAATACTAAATTTAAAAAAAATAAAAAAAAACAATAATATTAAAAAAAAAATAAATTAATATAATTAAAAAAGTTAAGAAAAATGTTTAAATAGTTCGCGTTTGAAGTGCTTAGCATTGCTTGTTGCTTGGATATTATGGGGTAGTCGGTTCCAGAGCCGAATGGAGCTTATAAAAAAATGTCTTTCAGATATCTGATTACGATATCGAAAACTGTTTATCTTTTTTCCTCTATTTGATCTGACTTGCCGAAACACAGCTTGAAAAAATTTCACACCCATACAACTGTGTTGGCATTAGATATGTCTTTGCCAATAACATACGTACACTCAGGGAACTTCTGCTTTAAAAATATGTAGTTGTTTGGGTTGTAATACAGTTTCTTTATTTTTAATGTAAATGTAAGTCATTTGTAGAACAAATAAAATTTTTAACTAATCTTGTAGTTCATTTAAAAAAACAACTTACATCAAATGGCTGTTTTATGATTTTACATTCATTTTTTACAGTTGTTTTTTGTTATTTAAAAAAATAAAAATAAATGTTTGTTTATTTTTTACTGCCATGTGGTTAATTTTTACTACAATTGTTAGTCATTTTTTGAACATAAAAAACAAATGACAATGTTAGTTGAATTTAATGAAATGTAAGTCGTCCTTTTTTTAAATGAAATTTCATTTGTTTTTGACTACAATTGCTGTCGTCTTTACCAACATAATTTCCTAAGTGTATTTCAAACGGAGTGCAATATTGGGTCATCCACAGATTGCGCAACATAGAGAACGTTCTACCACATATTACATTAATGTGGTTAGACCAGTCAAGTTTAGAGTTAAAAATATAACTCCAAGATTTTTAGCTGATTCCACTATTACTATACTCGAATTGTTTATTTGGATTGGAGTGGAAAAGATGTGGGGATCAGTTTGCTCTTACCAATTACAATAGCTTTAGTTTTCCTAGCGTTAAACAAGGCCCATGAGTTTTTTCTGTCCAGGTCCTGGTTTAGCTTACTAATGCATTCTGTGGTATCGGATGGTTGGCAACTGATATACAGTTGTACATCATCCGCATACATTTGTATTCCACAGTGTATGAGTTGAGAAGGTAAATCATTTGAGTATATGGAATATAAAAGTGGACCAAGTATAGAACCCTGTGGTACCACTCCCGATACTAAAGAACTATTTGATTTGTCATTACCATAGTACTGCCTGGGATCTATCTAGCTAGATTGTTTATCAGTAAGCAAAGGAGTTATCGTGTAGGTATTTACTTATCTGTGAATGAAGTAAGCGTTCAAAGACTTTTGACAAGTATGGCAAGATTGGAATTGGCCGATATTCATGATTATAATTTGGTGTGGGAATCATTTTTGCATGTTTCCACATATAAGAGAATATGGATGTTGTTAAAATTGTGTTAAACAGATAAGTTATATGAGGCAGAATGTATTGTGGAATTAGTTTTATGAATTGTGGGTGAACTCCGTCATGACCAGCAGATTCGGCTTTAATACTCAAAATAGATTCAAGAACATCTTCCTGTGTAGTAGCTTTAAAATCAAAGACGTGTAACAAATAAGTATCAGGAGTTGGCATTGGTATATTTGTAAATGATTGATTAAGTTGATTGACATCTATACGTTCTTTGGCATAATATTTTTCTTGGTTTATAATTTCCATGTTACGAATTGATTTCCATATCTTTTTCGAACTAACTGCAGATTTAAAATGGTCTTCATTGAACTTTGACTTGGCAGTCTTTACTTGCATGTTTACTCTCTTTCTCAGGGACTTAAAAATTTCATGAAGCTCCGTAGTGAACGGAACAAGTGAACGGAAGAACATGTTCTAATCGCATTACGTATAGGTAAATGGAATAATACTAGAAACTGACAATGCAGGGTAAAATATTTAACAAAACAATTTTAAAGAAAAGCTTTAAATAGTACAAAGTGACAGTCAACATATATTACAGATTAATTTATGTACTTCAGCTAAAATCTTTAAAAACTTAATATTAATGTAAAAATGTTATACAAATTAAAGCTTTAAAATATATTTTAAATAAAAGTAAATTTAAGCGTTAACTATCCTGTTATTTAAATTAAATCTTTTTCTGTTTAACATTTTGTTTAAAATACTCCCAAAGTTTATTTTCAAGCACTACATTTTAATATTATTTAAATTTTTTTTTAAACTGAATGTATAAAACTTCATAAAATATTATAAAAACATGCACTGAATTTTTCATTACTTAGTGGTTTATATAAAAATATTGTTGTTGATATAAAAACATCAAATTTTATGATATAAATCAATTTTATATGCATATACCCAGCAAAAAGAATGGAAAAAGGAATGAAATTAATGAATTGAATGTGCCTTAAAGACACAATTTGTCATTGATTCTAAATTCATTACTGATTTCCTGCTGCTAAAGAAGTTCCATTTTAGCAACTTCCAAAGATGTGATTTTGAAAAAAAATTAATCTTTTTAAATTTAGTCTCTCCAACTCGGCCCAATCACAAACTTAGAAGGTAAAAGGGACCGGAAATATATATACATATATATGTACACATTTTTTTCGTAAAAAAGCATATCAGAAATATGAAAAATTTTAATTTGTTGGACCCATCGTTAAAATACTCGAGAAAAGAAAAATTTTGATATCCAAATTGTCTCAGCTATGAAGACAGCGTTCCCGCTAATAAAGTGAAAAAATGCTTTCGGAAAAGTTAAAAAAAAAGGAATGCAAATTCCAGCACAGTCGCGGTTCTCTACTAGTAGAGTTCCATTGTGAACATCAAAAGAATTTAACTTACATTAAAGCATAAAGATGCAATGAATAAGGAGAATAAGGATCATAAAAGACAACTTCCACCCTATGACAAGCCCATATAAAATTCATTGGTTCTGATCCAAATTTGCATAACATCGAAACCCAAATAATTTCAATGTATTGCTTCTTTATCTATTCTTTTGTTGCTTTTTTTCTGCTGGGTATGTATAATGTATATGTGAGTGTGTATTAGCAATCTTCATAAAATGCCATTCAACGAAATATTGATTTTTAATATTTTCAAATTAAAATTCAAATATGAAAAACACACATAAATAGGGGAAGGTGGGGTAATTTGGGACTAGTTTTTTTAGCTGCTAAAAATCCCCTAAATCTATTTTTGTTTAGTCTTTTGATAGAGCCATTCTAAAGATTGGTTAGTGGTGTTGGTTCTTGACACAAAAGATCATAACTAAACTATTGGTTAGTTTGGCTATTATGGTGATTTTTTTAAAGAAGAAAATATAGGGTAATATGGGACACCATAAAAGATATACTAAAATTTAAAAAAACAAAAGTTTTAGTGGTAATTCCTTTTTATTAGTTGATAATTAATGAGATAAATGAAATATAAAACAAAAGTAACAGAAAGAAATAAAACCAGAAAATAATATTAAGTAGGATAAACATAAAGGAAAGTTATTAATCTTCGTCTAAATATTTTAAGTTTTACTGAACGCATGTATACAAGTTGGGTATTATTTTATGATATGTAACCCATTAATTCCCAGACTTTTTTTTTTTTTTAATTTTGAGACAAAATTTGTGAACACTCTCACTTTTTTTCAGAGCATGCTAAATTATTACAACTCTGCTGGCAACTTAAGTTGCCAATGGGCATTAATGGGTTAATGGGGTTTACTTATTTACAGGAAATCATATTAAATACACTCAGGGAACTTCTGTTTTAAAAATATGTAGTTGTGTGGGTTGTAATACAGTTTCTTCATTTTTTATGTAAATGTCAGTCATTTGTAGAACAAATTTATTTCTCTACTAACCTTGTAGTTCATTTAAAAAAAAAACCACATCAAATGACTGTTTTATGATTTGACATTCATTTTTCACAGTGGTTTTTTCTTATTTAAAAATATAAATGTTTGTTTATTTTTTACTAACATGTTTATGTGGTTAATTTTTATTACAATTGTTAGTAATTTTTTGAACAGTAAAAACAAATGACAATTATTGAATTTAATGAAATGTTAGTCGTCCTTGTAACGACGTGCTTCCACTGGTTGCTGAGATAGGCTCAGTCGAGTCCAGGGTTCGTTATAGAATTATTTATTTTGTTCAAGGACCAAAGGAAACACACACGATTTTATATATTTTTTCCTATAAACGTTATAAAACGTATCACTTTATTTTCTATGAAATTATTCTTAAGTACTAGTCTCTGATCACAAGGTTTGTTTTATTTAGTTTTCTTTTATAATTTTATTATTTATTGATAAAATACTATAAATTTCCGTTCCGACACACGACATATATCTTATGCTACGACATCACTTGGCCACATACGATTCCGACGGTTCACACACTCAGTTCCCATTAGATGAGGAAAGTCAACCCAAACAGTCCTCCTAACTACGGGATAGTCTGAAAGACGAAATATAAGAAAAGCCAACCCAAACAGTTCCGATATTTTGTCTTTTTAAGTGGTTTTAATTAGTTAGACAACCCAATCTACTTCATTGACCGCCACAGCCACACTCACTTGTTTTCTGTGTTTGCTCTGCTTTTATACAAAAATTCACAACCATTAAAACACACATGACACACACGCATGCCTACTCTCATACATACAATTGGTATTTACACAACAGAACCGTGACAACAACGGCTATGTTATGTTAGCCGTCACATGAACATATAGGCCGCCTATCAAAACATTAACGGACAACACAATTCAAATATATAATTAAAATTGATATTAAATTAAATAATATTTAATACAATTGTGTGGTACAAAACGAGGGAACGACTTTGTTCCTCACATCCTTTCTGCAAGTGAAATTTTATTTGTTTTGGACTACATTTGCTGCCGTCTTTACCTACATAATATCCTTAGTGTACTTTTAATTTCGCTAAATTGAAAATTTTATATAAGGATGTATTTTGAGGTTATGAAAATCTTGTTTGCTCTATAAAATTTAAAGTCCTTAGAATTTTTTGTTGCCTTTCCGATTTTAGTATTAAACTCATTAAAATCTTTTATTTGTTGTACTTTTTGGCGGAAATGATGCAGAGCTTTAATGGTCACAAAGCGAATTGTATTTGGAAAAAAACTGTCTTTGTAGCCGATATGAATGAAAAAAATTTATTAATTTAGTCTGTCGTTAGTTTTCACTTAAATATGTTTTTTCTGCTTTTTATAAAAAACTGCGAAACAAAATACTTAACTTTCGAAAAAATTTTAAAAAGTTTATAAAAAGTTTGCGTTTTAATGTGCCATTTTTGGCTAGTAGGTTCTGTTTACAAAGTAATTCAGTTCACGCAATACGCCAGCCAAATTCGAATATAACTCTGAATGTCAGACGCAAAAAACATGCAATTTAAAAAAAATTACTCTAACTCCTTATAAGTTTGTGATGTTCGTATCCAGTTACTCTTGCGCTGATATAAAATTACACTATTTTTCAAATACTGTTCTCAAAATTCAATTTCATTAAACGGTTGAAAACCACTATGGAAAAAACTGCGAAAATTTAAAAATCGGAACATTTTGGTTTCACTTGTAAACCACCATACAACTTTTCACTAAACAGTGATACGAAAATTACTTTTTCAGTGAATGTATACCCGAAGTCTAGTAAGTCCATATTGGATTGGTTTAGATTTGAAAGCTAAAAACTATGAGCAAAAAAATTAAATGAATCAAAAAACTCTTGTAAGTTTCATTTTTTTTATTTTTTTATTTTTCGACTTTTAAATGTTCATAAATTCCTTTGGTGAAGACGTTTCAACTTGAAACTTTGCACGTCACACACACACACACACAGAAATAAAGTTCAACCGAATTGAAAAGTGTATTTTAATGGTAACAACTTAGATGCACTTAGTACAACGATATTTACATTAGATTTCCGAATATTTTGTGTGTTGCAACTAAAATTTAGTTGAATTATCCGAACTTTGTTGCGAAAACTAATGTTGTGCCAACCGACTAAAATTCGTAATAACAGAATGTGAGTCGTAGTAATCGAATTTCGGTTGGCAAATAGCTAAATTTTTCTTTTAAGTATAGTCCACCTAATTCTTAATCTCAATTCATAAAACCTTGAGAAATAAGAGGCATCTAAAATCAGTTTCAGCAGGTGTCTAAAATCTGTGAAGTAGGTCATATATTCATATAAAATTATATTTCAAATTTATAATTAAATCTTTATTTATATTACACTTTATATACTGCAATTTGTAAAAATATATAATAACATATCGATTTATATATGATTATGAAATTGCATATATTTGTATACAATTATATCTTAGTGAATGTAAATGTACCCGTAATGTTATATATAATTTGATACATTTGGATGAGAACAAAATTCGGATATTAGATCTATTTTTTTCAATTAATATATTGTTGTATAATATTAGGCATAATATGGTACAATTACATGTTCTTGGATATAATAAGATATAATACAAAAACTTACAAAATATTTTTTTTTCAACATAGGAATTGATCCTTATTTATAAAATTTTATGATCAAATCATATCAAACAATATGTAGGACCATATCAAATAATATGTGGCCCCACACCAATTGTTTTTAATACGATATTTATAATTTCTATTATAATATATTATATACTTGATGCAATTAGTTGTTATAATTTGTCATCATGAAGACAATTTACTTTGAAAATACCCAGTGAAGTATAAAAATATTGGCTTCCCGGTTAAAAAAGTTCATATATGATCATATATATTTTTTATAAGGTAGTCGCACATACTAGTCGTACATACTAGAAAAAAGAACATACATTTCCATATGTGCACAAATATGATCATATATGTTCATATAATTTTTTATATGGTCCGTATACGTTCGTGTATAATTTTTTTGCGTTTTTTTTTTCGAAAATTTTGTATTTTGACTGGTATATTTACTGTCCCTGCACAACGAAATATTTTCCGATAAAACGACATTTTAAACAACTTTAAAATAAAGTATAATACGAAAATACAGTTCAATAATTCATACTAATTGAACGTTTAGAGTATTTCATATTTCCTGTTTAATAAAACTTATAATCTTAAAGTTGTCTGTAACAATAATTACTGAAACACTTTTTTTATTTTTGTATTTGTCAAAAATAACAATTTAAAAAAAATGGTAGAAACCAATAATTCATACTAATTGAACGTTTAGAGTATTTCATATTTCCTGTTTAATAAAACTTATAATCTTAAAGTTGTCTGTAACAATAATTACTGAAACACTTTTTTTATTTTTGTATTTGTCAAAAATAACAATTTAAAAAAAATGGTAGAAACCACTTTTGAACTTAATAAAATGTTAATATAAATCCTTGTGAATTAGATTAAGAATCGAATTTGTTTACAATCGGTCCTTAAATTGGATTTATAAAACTTATTAGATACACCATTTTTATATGTTTCAAAATCTTTCTTTGATTATACGGAGTGACATATACTTCATATATGAGCCCTTTTTGTACATTAGAAATACCATATTCTTCCATATTTCTGTATATATGACCCTCTTTAGCCAATATGAAATAACAAATACTTCCTATATGTCCATATATGAGCACCTTTTGCAAATATGAAATCACATATACCTCTTTATATGATAATATATGAGTTTGCATATATGGAATCACATACGCTTCCATATATGTCCATATATGAAACATACATGTCCATATTTGTCAATATACGGAACCATATATGTATGTCCATATACTAACATACTTGTACATAAATGAACTTTTTTTACCGGGTTAATGTATTTTATATTCATCTTAACCTTATATAAAAGTATTGATTAACTTTGTTTAGAAGCCACATTTACAAAACTAGACTACTCGGGATAATAAGGCGTATGACTAAACCATACTAACAAATTTCTATTCCGTGATTTTTATAATCGATTTTCAAATGTTTTCTTTGTTCTAAATTTAGACATAACCAAAAACTTATAAGAAACCAATCATCGACTAAATTAGTTGATGTTGATGAGTTTTTTTTTTATCTCTCTTATCCTGGCATACCACCACAGGACATTTATCATCATATAGAAAAGCAAAAACAAAAACAAAAGTGTTGTAAGTTTAAGGCAGTATGAGTTAGGTGCAGTACCGTTAAATTACTTTCACATTTAAACTAAATGTTGTTTGCGTTATATTTGTGTTAGTGTATGAAGCAAGATGGCTGTGTTAGTGTATAGACATAGCAATGATTTGAGTCGTCCAAAGGTCTATTTGTGTTTTTTATTTTGTCTATTCTTAATTGTCTGTTTATTTTTGTGTAAAATTGTTTACACTACAACATCTTTTAGAGCTTCTTTAAGTAAACTTTTCATCAACTCTTCTTTCAATAAATCTTGTATTTAGAAACATCAAGATTATTAAAATTATTATTTTTGTTTCTTTAAACTTCCAAACAACTTTTGTATTTAATATTATTGTTGAACAAATAAGACAACAAAATAGATTTTTTTTTTCTAATTTTCAACAAATTGTTATTTAGACAAAGAAGTAGTAAATTTTTAATAGAATATGTGATACATGAGGTTTTCCAAAACAATTGCCCCGCTGGAGTAAAATGTCTCGGGGCAACATATTCAATTTTTCCAAAAATATTACAGAAGTAGGCGTGGTTAAATATTGGCATATTTTACGCTCATTTTCAGTTTATTATTTATAATAAATTTAACAGAATTTGGAAAATTATAGAAATTTTACTATCTCAATAGATATCAGATATGTGACAGCCATAGTACATGCCAAAAAACATTTTAAAGAAGTTAAAACTTTTAAATTAATAAAAAAAAAATCAAAAATAGAAAGATGCCATATCAGCAAACATTATAACAATTTTTTAGTTTGTTTTTTTTAAAGGAAGAAGAAAAGAGCAAAATATTTGTATTTAAAAATTTAAATGCCAGACTGCCGCAGTTTCGTCCCCACCAAGGACTCGTCAGTAGTCAATTGAACAAAGTATATTTTTTTTGTTAAATTGCTCTATAAAAAAACTTTTTACTTTGTGTCGTACACAAAAAAAAAAAAAATCTGTAATAGCTATGAGAAATTTTGCTGATATTAAGACAAATTTAACTATTTTGAGAGTTGTGGAATTTTTTCCTAATTTAGCAAAACATGTCTGCTGAATTGCAGTAGAATGAAATAAGTAGAACCAATTAGTAGCCTTCCCAGCAAAACCACACATTACCAAATCCTGGGTAAAGTAATGTATCGCCATAGGGCTTCACACATTACATTTCACCTTACTTCACTGATGAATTTTACAGGCGATGAGCCTCAAAGTAATGGGTTTAACTCATTACCTTGTAGGGGGTAAAGTAACTGGTTATTTATATGGTTACATGGTTACATTTTTACAGATATTTTTTATAACTAAATAAATTACGTGGTCATGCTGGGATTCGAACCTGGGGTCTCTGGTATTTAACAATTAGTTATGCGAAAGATAATTAGTTTTATCCTTCCGCTGAACGAATATGGTTGTGTATACGCTTGAACAACGCTGGGAAATATTGCGACATTACTTTGAAAATCATGGTAATGTTACAGAATGTGTGCGTGTTTTTGAAGATTGCATTATCTGCCGCAGAGCTGATGTCGTTTGGCCACCTCGGAGCTGTGATTTGACACCGTTGGACTATTATTTGTGGGGTGCCGTCAAAGATAAGTGTTACGCCAACAAGCCAGAGACAATTGACGCTTTGAAGGACAATATTCGTGAAGCCATTGGTGAAATACAGCTGCATACATTCGATAATGTGCTTAAAAATTGGACCAATCGTGTATGCTACTGCATGGCCAGCCGAGGCAGCCATTTGAATGAAATTATTTTCCATTATTAATCGGAAGGATTGTACTTTCAAATAAAAAAAGAAATTTTGAGAAAATATTCAGTAGTTTTTTTTTAATTCATGAATTATATAATTGATGATCGGTAAGTCATTATGTTATGTTTTGAAGTAATGTAAAATGTAATGAGGTATCATTACAAGGTAATACATGAGTGTTCAATTATCGGTAACTCATTACTTCTTGTTGGAAAATAATGATACGCGTAAGGAGTACACATGGCAAGGTAATGCATTACTTTATCGCACCCATTACCAAAGTGTTCCTGGGTTTTTCTAAATTTTAATAAAAATGTTGCAAAATGTTGTTCAAAATCGATTTGCTAAAAACGGTAAAAAAATTACTTAATATTAACAAAATTAGTTCAATTAAATTAGTGGAAAACATTAGTAGCCGCTTCTAAATTATAGTAGAATTGTTGCAAAATGCAATTTTAAACCGTTTTGAAAAAATCAGTAAAAAAAAATACAAAATTTGAATATAATTTGTGTTTATTAAAAAAATAATTGTTCAAAGTGATAGTTACAAAAATTTTACTAAAATTTAGTAGCGCTTACTAATTTTTTTTTTAAGCGCTACTAAATTTTAGTAAATTAGTTTTAATTTTTTGTAACTATCACTTTAAACAATTATTTTTTTTTTAATAAACACAAATTATAAATAACTTTCATTTAATTTTATTCTGAATAATCTAAAATTATTTTCTGAGTATTTTTTTTAGTTTCAACATTTTTCTAAAATTTCGCAAAAAAAGCTGATTTTCTGGCTATAAAGTGAATACTGGAAGTTGTAGTAAAGATTTTAAATTACACTAATAATAACACTCAGAAAATAAAGTTAGTAGAAAACATTTTCATTCGCGCTCTACTATTTTTGTACTAATTTTTAGTACAGTTTTTTTATTTTAGTAAAATTTTTTGCTATTCTCATTGTTCAAATTACTGAATTTTGTACTAATTTTTGTTTTTGAAAACCAGTTGCTAAATTTAGCAAACATTTTGATAATCACAAAACAATAAATAATTTTTAAACAAATAAATTTTTTTAATTGCAGAGTTAAAATTAAAATGATGTTCTTCTATTAGGAAAAAACTGTAAATGTTTGAAAGCCAAAGTCTTTTTATTTTACATTTTTAATTTTTTTGTGCAGTTCTATTGGATGTACTAAAATTTTGCAAAATTTTTTGCTGATTTTAGCAATATAATTATAAATTGCAGTTTACTGAAATTTTACTAAAATTTAGCAGCGCCTACTAATTTTTTCTACTAATTTCATTTGACTACAGTTCGGCAGACACGTGTTGCTAAACTTAGCAAAAAAAAAAGCACCGCAAGGCTCAAAATAGTTTAATTTACCGTTTAAACAGGAACTTTTTTTATCGTTTATTTTATTTTTTTAAAATTCTTTTTCTAGACCTAGTGTGTCAGGCTTAAACGTTGTATACAAATTCTCTTACTGTCCTTTTCTTTTTAACAAGTTACTAACATTTAAAATTCCAATACAGAAGTTTTATCTTTAACCACGTCCTTATAAAGTCCATTTTAATATTATTTATTTTTTTTTTTGCATTAAATACAGACAATAGCCTTGTCTTAGACTTGCTCTTATAATTTTGTAAGAATAAAAACAAAATTCTATCTTGCATGTATAAGCTTACAATTATAATCAATAAATTCGAAAACAATTAAATCCTATAGATTTAACACAATATAATCACCACAAGATAAATTGACGTCTGGTGATTTAAGAACAATATAAACCAAAGTAAAAAAAATAAAAATAATATAAAAACTATATAAAGATGTTAACAGGAAATGCTAGCGAATAACAAATAAGAAACGAAAAAAAAAATGGTTTCAGATTTCTGATTACTTATACACTCAAACACTAAATGGTGTGTGGTTTATATGTGTAAACAAGATTTAGTTGTATGATCCTATTAGTGGACTATGATCAAAAAGTATATAAAGTTTTTTAACTAAAATCGTTATTATGACATATACATATATTTCTTGAAAGCAAAAAAATTGGAAAAATTTACGAAAAACGAAATCTGCGATTTCAGATTTTAAAATTTTAAAATTTTAGATTAGTGGCACACAATTTTTTGTGGATTAGCTTATTTCAAATACATTAAAAAAGCAATAATGCATTCGCGTGAATTAGTTGTTTTTAGTGCTGAAAAAGTTATAAAAAAAAAATTCGGTAATAAAATTTTTAAAAATTTTTAATTTTTCGGCTATAAAACCACCGCTTTTTGAGTAACCTTTCCGTGTTAACAAGGAAGGTCTTTCAAGAGATAATCTCCGTTTTTGATGAAATTTGAATATTTTGTAGAGAAAAAGATTGTAGTGTATAAAATTATCGGCCATAGTGGGGGTTTAAGAGTTTACAAGAGGGGTCAAAAATTACCTCTTTTTGGGTTTCTAAATTTATTTGGCATATATAAATGTTATACTTCAAACGACATCTTTCAAAATACATCTCCTGGTTCCTTTTTTTGTTGGTACTTTTTGCCATTGTATAGTTGTTATTATAAAAAAGTCATAATTTGATGGTACTTTATATGGACATTTGTAGTGGTACGACTGTCAATTTCACATATATTGATCCTTATTAAGTTTAGTCGGATACGTGTGTTTTCCTTTTTTCGATATTTCGGATACTTCGGGTTTTTTCTGAAACCCTATTTTTTGCATTATAGTGCAACCATGTGGCTCAAATATAGGTAATATGGGTAATAATGTTCATATTTTTTAGAGTGCCCTGCTGTCATGTAAAAAATTATAGTTAATTCGCAAACTTAAGGTAGGCTGCCATACAAAAATCAGTAAAAAAAAACTGTTATTTTTTTGCATTTTTTATAATTCTCTAATATGAGACGAAGTAATTATTTTGCGATAGATTGTGCCTCTTTCACTAAACTTTCCAACGATTTATAACAGGATATGAAAATAATGAACAAGAAACTAAAAAAAAACTAAAATTAGCATATAAAAAGGTACGAAAAGGTAGTACTAGTGTAATACTGTGTTATAAAGTAGAAAATGTGCTCATAAAATTGTTTATTTTTAGTAGCCGAATTAAAAAAACTAAAAATCTTTATTCACTTTTCCCCAAATAGAAAGTTCAAAATTAAGTTTTTTTATCAAAACTTAATTGTTGTTCTCTAACACAATTCTAGCACAAATTTAACTGTCCGCCTAAACTTAATAATGATCAGTATATGTGAATTTGACAGTCGCACCACTATACATATCCATATAAAGTACCATAAAATTGGCACTTTTTTTACCACTAACAACTATATAATAACAAAAAAGTTCCAAAAAGCTACCCAGAGATAGCTTTCGAAAGTTCCTACCCGAACATATAACATTTACATATAGTTTCTTTGAATCAAATGACAAACAAATTCAAAAAAAACAAAATAAGGGGAAATTTTGACCCTACTTTTACTCTTACCTTGAAATTTTACCAAACTTGAAATTTTTTCTCTACAAAATATCCAAATATCATCAAAATCAGAAAGACCTTCTGTACGAATTTAGTTACCAAATTTTTGTAAATCATCAGGTTTCTGCGGGAATTAAGGTCAAATTTAAGAAAAATTCAACTTAAAAATAAATCGCACATACACGATTTAAATAATTACGGAGTCAAATCTTATTTTAGTGATAGCATAACTATAATTATATGTAAACAGTAAATCGATCAGATATTTTTTGTCTCTATATCAATTTGTTTTTCAAAAAAGGTAAAAAGTAAAAAAAGAATGAGTGCCATAAGCAGGTTTAAAGAATTATGGGGTCAAATATGTCTTGAAGGGTAGAAATCAGCATTACTCGTATTATATGAAAGCGCTTAATGGAGAGGATAAACTTTGAATTCACTACAACATTTTGTTCTCCAAAACTCGCTTAAAGACTAACTTCAAATTGAAGGCAGCTTCAGGAATTACGGAGTCAAATATATATTGAATTAAACATGTTATCATAACACTCCTTATGCAAAAGAGCTAAATAGAATGCATTTTAGCTCCACAGTACGCTAAAAATCCAACTTTAAATTTATTGGCTCATCCGCAGTTTTAAGAATTATTGGTTGAAATCTGGCTTGTATGATAGATATCACAATTACTTTTGTTCTCTGTAAGTGCCTTTTGTTTTTACATCACTTTTAGCTTCCAGAATCTATGAAAAGCTACACAATTTAACCTTAAATAGCTCCGGATACCAAAATAATAATTCCATCCATTTAGCATTTACGCACAAAATTATTAGTACTGAGATATTTACCGATCAGGCAGGACTACAACTAATTATTTCTCCAACTGCGGTTAAGCCCAGCAAAAAATATACATTTTCAAGATCTTCCCGCATAGACATGATGAGATTTGTATTGTAATATTTTCCTTATTTCCGAAGGCAAATTAATCGATTTGATCTTATTTTATTAGATTATTTAGCAATTGAATGCATTTATATCAAAAATCTCTGAAATTTCTATTTATTGAAAAAACAGAGTTTCAGACTTTGGATATGTAATATGTTTTGTATTATGTAGTAGGTTTGGCAAAATCAGGACCTAAGAAACAGTAATAATAACATCAGAACACAATTCCCAGCAGAAAATGGGCAGCAGTACAAACGTTTGCTGATTCCTTACTGCTTCGTATGATGCAGAGCAACTTAAAAGGCAGAAATGAAATTCCAAACTTCCGCGATTTTTTAGATCGATTTTTGTTGCGATTTCTAAAAGGTAATGAAATTAACAAAAAGTTATTATTTTAGCAAATTTTGATAAAAAAAATATGGTTTTCTTGCTATTAAAAAATTATTTACATGTAACTTTAACGGAAACAAATAAATTACAATATTCCGTGTTTGTGTTTAAATTATTATGAAACTTTAAATAAATTGAAATAATAAATGAAACTAATAAAAATCGGTAAATGTTAGTAAATTATTTCATACAAATGTATGAAAAAGTTGAAAAAAAATATTTATTTGAAAAATGTTCCTTAATTTTTAATTCCACTGCAAACTTTTTTATATTAAACTACAAACAGTAAACTATATAACATTCTGAGTGCATATTATACCTATCGCGATTTTTATGATCACTGCACTTTTCTAATCTGCATGAAAAGCCTTACAAGAAGTATAATAACACAATTTAGAATATCTCTTATAGTTTTAAAGATATTTCACTTTGAAATATATATTTATTTTTTTATTTTATTAATTAATAATCATAAAATTAAAAATTATATACTATTACCCTAACCGAGCACTAGCTACTATGGCCTTCGGCGCGTTGTAGCGAAAACAGACCTCTAGTGGGAATCTAACCCTCGACCCCCGCACTGATAAGCCAGCACGCTACCAACTAGCATACCGGGGCGCACGAAATATATATATTTTTCATTAATGACCCAGTTTTTGTTTTTTTTTTTTCGAAAATGTTGTTAATTTAAGTAATTACAAATAAAGTTTCAATGCTATAATTTGGTTACCTGTAATTTTCAAGACCTAAAAGTTTCTCTTAATATCAGTCTAAAATAAAAATTTAGTCCTACATAAATTTAATATTTTGAAATTGTTAAGTATTTAAAGGAAAATATCTTGTAAAATATGAAAGATATCGAAAATTTCATAAAAACATTTGTAGGAGGAGCTTTACTTGCGGAATCAAAATGCATAAAGATCACAAAAACCGCACAATATGTAAACGACTCTGGATATATATTAAACTATTTTGCGTTCAAACGACCCACCCTAAATCAGCTCCTGTTTAAGCCATTATGATCATTTTTGGCACAAAAATTTATCTAGCTGATATTAACATATGTGCAAGATTATGTGTAAATCCGATCAACATTTTATTGTGCCCCACTGTCAATTTAGTGGGGTTCGATACTATTGTAACCAATTCGTTAATGTTTATTATTATGCAGATTAACCTTTGCATAATAAACGATTTGAGATAAATTATATATTAAAAATTGTGATTTTTGTTACTTATAAATCGGATTTTTTAAAAATTTAAATTTACTCTTAAAATTTTATGGCAAGAAACCCCATACGCATTGACATTTAATTTAACTTTCGCTCATGCTCAGTGTGTGGTATACATATCTTCAATCGATTTACAAAATATCGGTTTCAACTACTTTCAGTGCATAGTGTTTGTATAAGAACATGAATCCATATGTGTGTATGTAGATTAGTACTTAGTGCTTTAAGGGCATGATTGTAATGTTAACAAATGCACACATATTCTCTAAGACATTCCAAACCTCATAAACAAACTTGCGGTTTAACAAATTGTATATATGGCCACCGCCAAGGGTTATAGAATAAATGAAACATATAGATTGAAACTTGTTTCAAAACAAAATTATTGAAGGATTAATTACGCATGTTCTATAATCGTATACAGTGTATAACTCTTCTGAGTTCATGTAAGAACTTTTTGTATCTAAAGATTCAGGCTGAAAAATATTTTACACTAGAACTAAACCACACTTTTGCAGAGGTATAAGGTACGCTGAATCCAAATCAGGTCTCAGAATCACACACCGATATCAGGCGTTCAAGCAATATTAATTAGAAAAGCCTCAATTTGCATAAAAATGTTCCAATTTTTCACCTTCCGGAAAATATATATTTCATAATACTTGTAACGGCACCTGAACACTCTACTCTTATCATTTTTTTCTCTTTTTTTTCAATTTTGGAATTTTTTAGATAACTTGTGTTCTCTTGGAATTGTCGTCAGTTGAAATTCCTTATAATTTTATTTTTTTTTACAATTGCTGATTAATTGACGATATTTTCGTAAAGAAATAAGTTATTTAAAAAATTCAAAAATATATTTTCCGGAGGAGGAAAACTTGGAGAATTTTAATCAAAATCAAAGCTTTTCCTGTTAATATAGCTGGAACGCCTGATGTTGAAATGTTGATCTGAGACGAGATTTGGATTCAGTGTAACTTATATCTTTAGATATGAATGGTTTAGTTATAGTGTCAAACATTGTTACATGTAATCGAAAGAGCTCCCCACTGTACCTACCCACACATGAATTTTATATAAATATGTACGAATGTGGTTGCGGAAGTGTATTTTATATTTAAATTATGCTGTCATAGAGATTATGCTGGAAATTATGTTTTAATAATATATTCGAATATTATTTCATAATTTTCATATTTCTATTAACACAAGTTTTTTGCTTTCCTATGAAAACCAGGTTAAAAATGGTTTTAATATAATCGTGTATGATTTTCTTTTATTGAATATTAGAATGTGTAGTTAATGTGACATCACATAAAATTGTATATTTTCATATAAAATTTCGTCAATATTAATAAGATTAGATACAAGATACAACTTAGATCTAATAACATTGGGGAATTTTATTAATCAAATCATATAGAATTTTATATTATTATATATATGGTCTCAAACTGCATATTTCATACAATTTGATAGGGAAAATTACCCAATGTTAGTAGATCTAGCAAGGGAGATATCTAGACCCGGACCAGCAGATTTTAATAAACTCCGGATGTGTTGTAGATAAAAAAAAAATTAAGGGACCCTTGTTTGTTTTTTAGCTGCCCTATCTCATGTTTAGGTATTACTTAGTGGGTTCAGAAATGACCCCGTTTTTTCAGTTTATTAGTATTAAATGAAAAGGTTTTTGAAGACATATTCATTGTTGTACAAATTATTCAAAAACAGGTTCAAGTATTTTTGTTATCAGAAAAATGTGTTTTGAGTATTATTAAATCTGGCGTTTTATTAAGGAGTTTTAGTTTTATGAAGCTAAAAATAATACATAACAATGCCTATTTAATTTTATTGAGGAGTTTCTGAGCTTTTTCTGATATTCGAAACCGTTCGGGTTTATGAGACTTTTTCCGCTATATTTCAAATAATTAAAAAAATGTGGCAACACTGGGTGCACTATATAGGCAATATGGGTATCAAAATTTTTGTTTTCATGATACAAATTAATCTAGTTTTCGTAAACTGAAGAAAAGTTTTCATCCAAAAACAAATGCGTTTTAGACCCAGCTTTTTAACACTTAAAAATGAGATTGGGCAGCTAAAAAAATACGTGTCTACTTTTGTTTGCTCTGCTACAACATATCCAAAGCTGATTTAAATCTACTAGTTCGGGTAGGGATACCTACCTTGTAAGTTGTATAATTTTATTAATGTTGTCGAAATTTTATATATGAAAATATATAATTTTATGTGAAGTCACATTAAGCACACATAATATGATCTATATATATAAAGGGTCCGCCAAATAACTTTTTTTTTTGAACTCCTGAACCAATTGGACTTTGTATGGCGTCATACCAAGGTCTTTATGCAAAATTCGTCTCAATGATGTCTCCGAAATGTTCAATTGTTGAGAACGACGGTGAATTGATGTTGATGGCGCTTCACGCACACTTTCTGCCACAGCAGCAATATTCTCGGGTGTACGCACTGTTGTTGGCTTTTCACGCTTTGGTTTATCGATGAGGATGCCAGTTTCTTTCACTTTTTTCACAAGATAACGAACATACGGACCATATTCGTTCAGCGGAAGGATAAAACTAATTATCTGTCAAATCAGACATAAGCTAAGTGTTTCCATTCACGAAATAATCACTAGTTGAAAAAAAAACGTTAGATGGCGGACCCTTTATATATAATACTCAATTTCCTTTTGTTTGTTCTCTATACAAATTTGCAATTCTCAACGGATTTTCCTTAAATTGGCATGAATAATCCTAGGACCGCAGCTTTGATCGTAGTATAGTTTTCATCTACCACTCCCTCTTCTACTCCTACTTTTGACAAAAAATCTAAAAATAATATTTTGTTCACCTTTTTCAACTTTTTTCGTTTTTTTTTTTAATACAAATTTCTATGAAGGTTTTAACGAATTTCTTTGAAATTACTTAAATATATTCTACGTTTCCCGATAAAGGCCTCAGTAAAAGTTTCATTAACATAGCCCACTTTAATACCGACTTTTGACCAAAAACGTCCAAATCAAAAAATTCCACTATTTTTAATAAAGCTTATTTTTCTGAATTTGAAAGCATTAAATCCAATCAAAACATTTTAGGCAAAACCATTTCGTATTTAAGATTTTTTTCCCCCGTATAATATACCTACTGAATTTTTGGTGATGTCTTTATGATTTAATTTTTTTTAATTTTATTTATCCTTACCGTTTTTGGCAATAACAAATCCATAACAAAAAATAAAAAAAAAATCTTTAAATTGATTTGTAGTCGTGAATTGCTTCTGAAAGCATAATTTTGTATGCAACATCTTTAACGATAAAATAATTTTTAATTTCATTACATTATTTCATAAATTTCAAATGGAATCTTTAATTTCAAGTTTAACGTTAAAATCCTAACAGATTCTGCAAAACACAACAGAATTAAATCGTCTATTTGCTAGCTTAAAATGTTTTCTGCATTCAAAAATCACAGTTGACCCGGAAAACACCGGGCAATTCAGCTAGTATAATTATATATATATATATACAATATAAAATATATTAGTAAAATCATTTTTACCAGTGAATGTATAAATTTTATTGTCTATGCAAGTGTTTGTAGTATTTTAACAATATAATTTATTTATTTATTCAATGTGTATTTAACTATCTTCTTTAACTACAAACTATTCTGTTTTTGTCATAACTTCTGGCATTTTAGTCATAATAAAATTTATATATCCCAGTCAACAAATTTTGGAGAACTACAATCATTCATTATAAAGTCTAAATAACGAGCAATTTCAGAGGATTATTATTTTTAAGCCGAAAAAGATTTGAATTAAATAAAAACGTTTACGGTTCTATCTAAGCTTACCAAAAGCAAATCAAAGTTTGAGGGAAATACTTAGAAAATTGAGAAAACTAAAATATTTTATAAATTACTAAAGAAAACGGACAAAAAACAAATTATTCTGGATGGACGTAATAATTGTAAGATCACCCATGAAAATGAGAGTTTTTTCTAAAATATTTACAATATTTAAAAGTTTTTGCTGCCACATACAAATAACAATAATATTACTTGATACCGAAACACTTTCGAAACATTTGCTGCATTTTTAATAACTTTTAAGAACTATTTATTGTTTAAAAGCAAAATAATCATAAGTTCAGTCATGTTAAACTCAGTTTTTTGGCAAAATTTTTTTTTTTTTTACTTTTTCCGTACTTTCGTATTTTAGAACCAATTTATTTAAAGAAGTTGTAAATCGATGTTTTTGAATACAAAAACATCGTAATTGTACAAATTTACAATTTTTTTTTTGCTGACATTGACAATTTTTATTTACAAATTTTTTTTTTTGTTGAGGGTACATGCAGACACCAACGCTACCTCATTGACGAAAATTTATTATCATCTGAAATGCTTCGTCTGGGTAATTTTTTTCATTTTGTTTTTTTTTTTTGTTAAATTTAGGATCAGTTTATAGTCCAAGAGTCGTCCAAATGTGTGTACTAAATTTCACTTGGGAAAGATTTATTTTTTAATAAATAAATTTTATAGCAATAAAAAATAATAACATTCATTTTTGAACTCCATTGAGAACAACAATGTCCTTATAATAAAAGAATAACATAAATTAAAGAAATATAAAAAATAAAAAAAACGGTCGATATGACTTTTATTTGGAAGAAGAATTATAAAATTTGCTTTATGCAAAGAGCTTTATTATTCTAAAAAGCTTTAAAAATGTGCCTGATTCAACAAAATTATATTATTTTTCTTCTTTCACTTTTCGCAATTCGCATAGGGCTTTGCGACATAGGGCTTTGCGTGTTATGATTTTTTAAAGCATATCAGCCAAGTAAAATTTACCGCGCGCATCTAGGGAGCCCAAATTGTTTTGCATTATTTTCCATAATGTGTAAGAAAATATTTATTATTTACGGATCCAGCCCAATCTTTCGAAGGGGTATAATTTTATTAAATTTTCGCAAAATTTTTCGTTAGCATTTTAACTAATGTTGGAAACTAAATCGAATAACGCTTTTATTTTATTATTATTATCATTATTTTTTTCGGTTTTGGTACCGGTATTTTATTCGGTATAGGTATTACCAAATCATTGATATTATTGTAAAAATGTACAAAAAAAGGGTAACGGCCTTTTATCATAATAAAGGTAGAATTTATAAAACTTTTGTAAAAAAAATAAATTTTTAATACGAAAATAAAAATTATGAGGCCCAATTAATGAAAGAGCCGTTAAAATTTAACGAATACTTAAGTTCAAATTTTATATGGGAGATAAAACAAAATTAACCAATCACTGGTATTTACGACGTTACTGAGAACAATATCATTTCAAAATCCAGAAACATGGTCATTAGAGCGTTTTACCGCAAAATTTTTTTTTGGATATTTGCTACTCTTAAAGCGGAGTATGAATGCTTAAGGGCTAAATGATTTTTTAAGAGGATTTAATCTAAAAAATTATATTTTTCACGAAACCTGTTAAATAACTACTCAAGAGCTTAAGTCTACTCAGCAAGGTTATTCGAGATCCAAACTATTAGTTTAAGGGCTCATTTTGATGACCTTGAATGTAAAAATTTAGAATTTTCCAAATTTACTCTTCTATCTCAAATAAAATTTTGTAAGATATGTCTTTAAAATACCTTACATTTGATATCAACTTCAATAACATTTATATAGTTATTGCTCTAATTTTGTTTTAGTTTTTTAATAATATTTTATAATGTGAATGTATGTTATCTTAAAAACCTTTTAACGAAATTTATTTCACGCCCATTTACTGCCTATTTCTGATGTTATAATTTGAAAAATTTTGAATTTTAAGTTTTAATGTTACAAAGAGCCCCTTCAACAAATACCGAATAATTTCTTAGTAGTCTGGAACTCTTGATTAGTGGTTTATCTACACCTTCTGCAACTCAATTGAAATTCTGAAATTCCATGTGAAATTCAGAAAACACGAAATGAATTTCAGAATTTCCATTCAAATTTAGAAAACATCAATTGAAATTTAGATTTTCAATTTGAAGTTCAGAAAATATCACTTTAAATTCAGAAAGCATCATTTTTAATTAAGATTTATTTTTTGATCAATGGTGATAATCTTTAACTTCGAGCTCAGATATTAGTTTTCATTTAGTGATAAAACTAGTTTATATAAATGCTTGATGTTTTGCATGAGATTGTTACCGCTTTCAAAACGTGTTCTGATGATGGGAACCTAGAAAATTCCCGAAATAGATCTATCAACAGATTCCTGAAAGGATCAA
Organism: Delia radicum; assembly: GCA_021234595.1. NCBI lineage: Eukaryota > Metazoa > Arthropoda > Insecta > Diptera > Anthomyiidae > Delia > Delia radicum. Next base: position 21,472,059 of record CM037854.1, on the reverse strand, counting down.
TTAATAAATTTGAAAACAAAAACTCTATAGATTATTTGTTAGGACAATATCCTAAAAAAGAAATATAGAGTTTTGCCTCGAACTTGAATAATTTTTATTTTCAAAAATTTTTAATATATATTTTTTATGAAAAAACCATAATTTTTCCCTTATACTTCTTATTTTCTTTAAAATTAAACACAGTTTTCACCATAAAACGTTGCTTCCATTGGGTTTTTTTTTACTTCAAATAATGCCTATTATGAATCACCACAATTATTTTATTTTAACCAATACACTATACACAGAAAACAAATTAAAGAAAAAGGCAGAAACTAGTCTAGTCTGATTTGAAAATTAATAGTGTTTATAATTTTTTAGAGAAAAACGTTTATTCTTCTTCTTAACCTCAACCTTTCTAAATTTCCTAATTCCATTGCAAACAACCAAATTAAATCATTATTTAATTATTTTAATTGTAAGCACTTTACTGTCAGTACCTCAAGTTCATAATCGTAACAACTAAACTTAATTATGAATAAAAAAAATATATAAAATTAAACAAAATACGGTCACATCATCCAACATAATAGCTTTCGAATCGATATTGATAAAATATTACATTCTACATTAATTTTAATACAGGCTAGATGTAAAGTGATTGCCTGACAAACAGGACGTGCCAGCACAGTTCTCGACATAAGTTCTTTTTTTTATTAATAAAATAAATTTTGTGGAACGCATGTGAGTCTATTTATAGAATGTTACAATCCATAAACATAAACTATTTTTTTAAATAAATATTCGAAAGTTTTAAATAAATGTGGGAAAGTTTTAAATAGCATTAACATTTAATAATAGTGATAGTGCGTGGAACCACAAAAATTCGGGTTGCATCTACAAAACGGGTTACTGTGTATAAGTTTGCTATAAAAAGCATACGGTAATTTATGTACGGTATATTATTTGTTTAAATTTGCTGGCTGGGATATGGTTTCAATTTAATATTCTGTTTATAATACATTTTTTTAATTACACAAAATAATATATTTTATAAATATGCATTTGAAAGCATTACTAACTTTTTAAAATCTAATTATGAGTAATAAACAAATGCTGATATAGAAAACTGCAATAATTCGTAAAAGATATTAGAAAAATTTGAATAATTGAGAGGCAAAAAAAATCTTAAAACACGTATGTGGCATCTGATATTTTGTTGGTAAAAGGGTGACTTAAAAACTTATGGTTTTTCGTTTTTCGAAAAATGTTTAATTTTCTTTAAAAAAAAAGTACAACTAATGGCAAATTAGGTATCAAATGAATGGTATCTAAAAGATATAGATATATCTATCTTATGGTACACAAGATGATTGTGCACAATCTGTGGTTTAGAGATGCTATAACCTTAACCAGATAAAAATTGTCAACCGTACCAAAAAAAATAGTACTAAATCCAACTGTTTTAAAAAATACCAAAGGTACAACTAATATTGTACACTCAGGGCAAATATTAGTTGGAATTCAATGAACACCATTAAAAGTCTATCCTTTTGATTCTTATTCAATAGCAAGTACGTTCTATATATAATTAAAGCATATTAACTATTCTTGTCATAAAATGACAATAATGATAACAAAAAAATGATAACTTTGCCCAAACAATTTGTTACACAAACTTAACTCAAAAAATAAATTCTTTTTCAAAAATTCGTTATAGTTGCAACCGTCTTAAAAATATATTTCGGCCACTTAAACCTATTCGTTGATTCTGAATATAAAAATATTATTTCACTCAACAAAAAATTGTACTTGCAACCAAAGCATTTGCTTTTTTTTAAATGTCAAAAAATAAAACAAAAAATTTTCATTTCATAAAATAAACAAAATGTTCCAGAACACATTTTTACAAAAATATGTAAATAAAACTCGGTGGTTAAATTCGTAAAAATTATAGCATTCGTGGAACATTAATATAGTACATTAGGAAGGTATTGGATTTTTGTTTATAATTTATAAATATTGGAACGAGAAATAGAAATACATAAATCATATTTTACAGGAATTTTCGGCAGTTTGTTTGGAACTTAATTGGAGGATCCTGAAAGTATAACAAAGGTGACTTGGACCGCGAGAATTACGTGGCCCAACTACGACCTAGGGCGTACAAACTCTCCCCTGAGCAGTAGCAGGAGGGATGTCTCGAGGCTGACGGCTGTTCTGACCGGTCACTGGCTGATTGGTAGGCATGGCATTAGACTTGGGATTGTACGCGGATCGCATTGTCGCAGCTGCGGCATACCGGGCGAGGAGGAGACTGTGGAGCATCTTCTCTGCGATTGTCCGGCGCTGCAGAATATTCGACTCCGGATCTTGGGTGACCATATACTGGACGACCTCTCGGTAATATCACGTGTGGGATTCGGTGATCTCATACGTTATCTTAACCGAACGGGGTGGGTCTAGTACTCCGGATACTAGTTCCTTACGGGTAGTGTGGTCTCTTCAAAACAGAGTCGCTTTTTGACTCTACTTGATGCTCACGAGTAGCGTCTGCTACTACTTAAACCAACCAACCAACCTTAGCAGAGGTGTCTCTATTTTCTTATTGATAGCATTTATTTGCTGATGATGATTTACAAGAGATGATTTTAATCAAACTACAGAAAAATTTAAAATTTAAAGTAATTTTCTGAAGAAATCAGTTTTGTTTCTGGTCAAATGTACCTTAAAAAAATTATTAAAGAAATTCTGCAGTATCTGCAGATTTTCCAAAGATAAAGATAGTAATTAAAAACAGAATCGGGGAAAAGTTTCCTTAAATTAAGGACTTTGATAAGAAGTTTGTTTTAAAATATTTTTCATATTTCCATATAGACAAATCACAGCTTTGTTTTTATCCCGGGAAAACTATAATTTTCAACTTTAATTGTCCATTTAGTTTCAGAGACATTAATTTAATGTGATGACATATTTTGGACCTTTTGTAGGAGTATACTCATATTAAAATGTATCTTTTTACTTGTATTTTTCTTTATCGAAACTTAATCCCAAAAACTTTAATCTTTCACCAATAATGGTTTTTCCACAGACTTTAATTTTATAGCATTTACTACTACTATAAAGTATTTATAGTAGTAGTCATTGCAATAAATAGAGTTTTAGAAAACAATTGCTTTAAATCTTTGCTTTTATATGTACTATAGTTTGTAAAATATTTAAATTTGAATATATTGTGTTAATTAATAAAAATACAAAAACATATATTCTAAAAAGGAAATGGTGTACATATATGGGATAGTTAAAAATATCTGCATGTGCAACAATATTTTTTAATCATTCTAATAGAAACTTGGTTACAACTATCGAATCAACTATAGATTTTTAAGATTGTACTTCGGTTGGCAAGAAATACGGTTGGAGCAACAAAACTATTTTCTGCGTGTACTATGAAAACACTATTTTGTTTGCAAAGCAGTACCACAAGCAAAATTCTTTGCCCAATATTTTTTTTACCAATATTACAGTCAATTATTTTTTTTTTAATATTTTATTATATTCCACACATTTAAATATGAACGAACTGTATTGCTGCTTTTTAAATGTGTTTTATTACACATATTTCTCAAAATTAATTAAATTTAAGGTATTTTGAAAGCACCAAATTTTTTGAATTACCAACTTTATGCCATCGGTGGCAAGTTTCTTCAAACCAATGCTTGGAGACTGTTTTCAATCGGGTAACAGGACAATACTGTCAAGATTGTTTATCTGCAAACGAATAAGCGATCGTTGCCGACGTTTTGCCAACACTTTGCCGATTGTATTTTTCTGCCTGGGTAGTTATGAAATACAGGCTACAACTATAATTCTTTAACAAAATGGCTGTTTTAATAACATTTAAAATACATTTTTTTGAGTAACAAAAATACTTGAATGTTATCGGACATTTTGTTGCATTATAGTTAATGCGCCTTCAAAAGCTCTTCCAGTTGTCTAAAATTTGTTTCCAACAATTCAAAAAAAGCATAAAAAATTAAAAATTGAGTATTTTTTTACAGCATTTTTGAACCCCTAAACTTGAGAATGCTTGCCTCTTACTATTTTTTCTTTCTTTATCACATATAAAAATTTCATTAAGATCGGAGAGAGCGCATCGGGAGACCCTCTTGTCTTTAAAATAAAATTTAGTTCCTCTAAAATGTGTGCGACTTTTCCCGATACTTTTTTTATCTACATTTTAAATATTTCAAATAAATGGCAACCCTGCCATACTACATAGCCAAAATTAGTAAGAAAACTTTTATTTTCTCGAGTACTTCAACGCTGCGTACAAAAAATCTGAATTTCATTAATTTCAGACTTGTTTCCATAAAAAAAATTTATATATATTTTGACCCAATCTTTTAGCCTTAAAAGTGAGTTTGGATAAATACGTTTCCCTTATATATTTCTCTTCTATCACGTATCCGACTTTCATTTAGAACGGAGAGAACCCATAGGGGGACTCCCCTTGTAACCCGATTAACGAAGTCTATACATGCTAGATATAAGAATATAAAATAGCATGTCTCAGTTTATATAATTTCATACGCAAAATTGATCTTTAATCGGGAAGTTAAATTCATTGTAAATCAAAAGAATAGTGAAATACAATCCTAACCGTGAAACTAATTTATAATAAAAACTAATATTTAATTTTATAAACTTTTAATTCAAAATATACATTTGAATTCATTTTCTTTTTAATTGTTTCCATTCCACTTATTCCCCGTTCCATTTCGTTTGTAGCCACATATTTAGTTTTGCAATTCCAATCGTTCACCATTCCATTATACTTCGTTCCCCTTGTTCATTTTTTCAATGCTACTCATCCACGTTTCATTCTATTTGTTTGTCCATATCATATATTAAAATAACAACTGTTTTACGTTCTATCCGGATTTTTTTAACAACTTGATGTTCCAATCGTTTATAGTTCAATTCCAAATCGTTTTGACTTCAAGCAACGTTCCGTTCTATTCATTCACTAATATCCAATAAAAATTATATTTTAAAATGTACCAGCCAAAAATGGAAGCTCGCTTTTTATTACGGCTTTTTAAACATTTATATTCTAGTAGAAAATAGTAAATATTTTTGCTAAAATTATTAAAAATTTGCCAAAAATGAGGTTGCAGAAAAATCTGGTAAAATTACAAAAAAAAATTTACTAAATATTAGTAAGATAAGAATAGAAATAATAATTCTGTTGAATGAAAAAATATTAAATTTTATATGAGCTAAGTTTTAGTTAATTGAAAGTAACAAATTAATCTGCAAAAATCAGCAAAAAATGTTGCTAAATATTAGTAGACAAAAAAAAAAAAATCATAAAAAATGTGAGATTTTTAAAGTTATATTTTATGAGAATACAAATTTGCCTTTCTGATATCTGATGTTCGCAATAAAATATTTCTGCTGATTTTAGTAAAATATAGTGTTATTTGCATTGAACTAAATTTAAAGTAAATATGGCAAATTTAATGTAGTTTATGGATATTACAGTTTTAGTGTTCTATTATTGTGTACAAATATATAGCAAACATTTTCGCTGATTTGAGTATAATAAATTACTATTTTTAATTAAATAAAATTTATCTCGAATGTAACTAAAACTTTGTTATTTTAACTATGTTCTTATTTTCTATGTTCTTATCTTGCCAATAGTGTTTAAAAAAACTATGCTATTTACAGCAGTTTTTCTGAAAAGTCATTTTCAAGCAATATTTAGTAGCTTTTTCTGCGATTTTTGCGGGCTTATTTCTATGATTAATAGTAATATTTTCTCCAAAGCAACATGTTTCATTATCATTAAATTGTGATTGTATTTTTTCCATATGATTCGTTTATTGGTTTTATTTGGTAATGCAATTTTAATGATAATTAAAAATTCCCAAGTATGACTCTTTCTCAGATTTGAGAAACAGTCAAGCTTTCTGGGATTGTTGCGGATTTCAGTTCCTGTTCAATTACATACTAATTTTGGAATGAAATAGGGAACAAAATGAATGGAAATATCTGGAAATTAAAAAAAACGCTTTATGTGTTTCAATTCTAAGTGTTCCATTTAAAGCACACTTAATTTCATATTAACCATATTCAATTTTTTTTTCATAAAATTGATTTTCGACCAACTTAAGTTATTTTAATTGGACAAAATTTAAAAAAATATATTGTATTTAAAAAAACCCTTCACTCTCTATACAAATTTCTATAAAAAAATAACTACCTTTAAGAAAATAAACAAAAAATAATGAGAATTAAATAACATCATTATGAGTGAAAATTGAACATACATGAACTAGACTGTGAGGAATATGTATTTGAACTTGTGTATGTGTGTGTTAATATGTAAAATGTCTGAATAAATAGAAAATTTGCAATATCCTTTAGAGCAAAAAATTTTCATGAACACTCAGGAAATTGAGTAAATTTCAATATTGTCAAGGACGTAAAGAGGACATAGAAAAACGAACATTGAACATATAAAGTGTGCACATAGCAAATACTTGATAAATACACATTAGGGCGGCAGATGTTTTTTGCAAGTTAAGAATTTTGAGAAATATACATATTAAGTTAATCCTTTCTCTACAATGTATACATATGGATACATTCGACTTTAAAGGCCTCTGGCAACACTCACGTTATTGAAACGACTCGTATTTAAACTGATTATGGTTTTTTAATATCTTGTGAATAGTTTTCAGTCGTTTATTTTTTGTTTTTTCTTACCCTGAAAAAAAAAAATATAAACGACTTTTTGGAATTAGAAATGTTGAGGTTAAGAAGAAGAATAAATGTTTTTCTCTAAAAATTGTAAACACTATTAATTTTTAAATCAGACTGGACTAGTTTCTGCCTTTTTATGGACAGGGTCCTCAGTGATTTTCCATTTAAATTGTATTATTATTTGTCTTATAATTGTCAGATTGTCTCTATATGATAAATTTTTCAACAACCTGCGGCTGCAAGAATCAAACCTGCGCTCATCTTACATTACAAACGTAACAATACCAAGTCATGACCGTTTAGCGATCACACCCAAGTATGGCCTAAACTCTAGTGCAGCTAAATTGCAGTTCTCTTTCCTATTAGCTATTCTGTTATTGTACTGTACTCTTTAGTGACCAACACTAACACAAAAAAACACAAATATTCTATTTTTAGATTTGTAGATTTTTTTTTTTAAATTATACATAAATGGTAACGTATTAACAAAAAAAAAAAAAAAAACATACCGAACGTGTAGAAAAACCTTTATTTTAAAATATTGATAAATTTTCTTTTTTGTTTTAATACCGAAAAAAGCTGTGAGGATATTTTAAACCTCGCATGTATCCATATGGATACAATTGCAAGTTGTAAACATTTTGTTAGCAACACAAAAAAACTATTATTTGAGTTTGATGCTGCTATGTTGCAGACGAAGGAAATGATGGTCCTTTTCAATGGAAAATCCCCATCGAGACTATTTATGCCAAAGAAACTCATCAAATGGGGCATACAGATATTTTTGTATATAGTTGTTTATCCCATTCTGTAGCTCTAATGCAAGCGCGGCTCCAGCAAGTAATATAAGGGAAAATTTTATATGCCGCAGTGTGCAAAAAAACAACAAACACATGCAATTGTACACAATGTCGTATGAAATGTCCCTATATATTAATTGCTCGAGCCACGCATGTCTAATGGCATAGTTTTTGATTTTGATTTCTATCAAGGAAAATGAACATTATTAACTTGCTTAAAGTCAAGATTTTTCTCTGATATTGTACTCCATCAAAATCATCATATCAAAATCTATTCCTAAAACTACACATCATGAAATCTATTACGAAAATTATTTCTCAACTCTTAATTTAGTATTGTGTTTATGCAAAAGGGAATTTGAGCTATAGGAACTATTAGATGGAATAGATTTTGCAAAAATTATTTTAAAATCTGAAAAGGATTTGAAAAAAGAAGGTCGTGAAAGTTTTGACTACCGTGTAGTAAGAGAAGACAATATTTTTCTTTTAAGATGGCTTGACGGAGGAATTGTGCAACTAGTGTCATAAATCCACGGTCATTAACTGCGTAAGCCAGTGTCCAGAATTTGTGCTGAATAAAAGAAAAGATTTCAAATAACACAACCAAGCATAGTAGCAGAGTATAATTCTAATATGGGAGTAAAAACGATGAGATTAAAACATTTTTAATTAAAAAGATATTTGACCATTTTATTGAGTTCGTAGTACGCACTAGATGGCTAGCGTACACATAGAGAATTCCTTGGACGAGTTTTAATGAAATTTTATCACTAAAATATTTTCAACGAAACTATTTTTAATGTAACTTTTTCATTAGGCGTATGAAAGTTTTAATAAATTTTTTATTAAATTTTATGAAAAACTGCATTAACTTAATGAAAAGTTTTAATGTACGAGTTCCAGTGACAATTCATAGATCTAATGCAAAAATTCGTTGATATCATGTACATATATAATTCTCTCAGTGTACAGACATTTAGCTCGGTCCAATCAGCAAACATGTTCTCGAAAACGAGGACGTCCAGCATTATAGGTAAACGAGGATATTGCAATCAGTCCAACGACCTCCGGAAACACTCTCAAAAAATGTATAATGTTTCATCCAACCGAATCGATTCGGTTGCTGCAACCTCGTAAATTCGCTTGTCACAACCGAATTCAGTTGTCACAACACCCAATTCGGTAACAGTAACCGAATTCAGTTGTGACAACCAAATTTATGAGGTTGCAGCAAACGAATCAATTCGGTTGGATGAAATTCTGTTGAGACAACCCAATTTGTTATGTGAGTGAAGACATCATCAACTTCTGTTCGATATGACGGAAGCCAATATTGGCCGAAACACTTGCAGGATAAAGGCAAATGCAAAGTCAAACGATGAACGATGAACGATGAACGAGATAAACCAGATTCATGTGTCTAAAGTGAGATATATTCTTATGAATTCCCAATGAATCCAGAGATTGCTTACAGGTTTATCATTATAATATAATGAAATGGTAAACATTTTTTAATTTTTTATTTTCTATGTATGAATTTTTTGTGTGGCGTTGTGGTGTAATGGACTGTTACAAAGATGGTCCCGCGTTCGATGCCCGGTGACGACAACATCCATTTAGAAAAATTATATGTATGAGTTTTCTATCACTTATATGTATCGCTGCACCCACCTTCGGTGTTCCCATAGCACTTAACCCCACCGAAGTAAAATAATGAATCAGGGCTATGAAACAAAAAGCTTCAATAAGTTCGCCAACTCTACATTAGTTGGCGAGCAACAACTGTTCTAAGACTTACCTACTCGCCCAACTACAGTGTTGCCATGTTTGAAGCCCTTCATCTTTCAAAACCTTTCATCTCTCCACTATCCCCTTTAAAGAAAGCAACACATTAATTAATAGGAAGAATTTCCTGAGTGTTGCTTCTCTTTTTTAAATTCGCCAACTCTACATCAGTTGGCGAGCAACAACTGTTCTAAGACCTATCTACTCGCGCAATTACAGTGTTGCCATGATTGAAGCCCTTCATCTTTCAAAACCTTTCATCTCTCCACTATCCCCTTTCCAAAGAAAGCAACACATTAATTAATAGGAAGAATTTCCTGCGTGTGGCTTCTCTTTTCTAAAAAAAAAAAAAAAAAAAAAACTCAAATATAAAAGAAAATAAATTTTCAGAAAAAAATTTAAATACGTATTTTGGGCTCAATATTTATATGAATACATTCTAAAAAACATCCATTTGAGTTCGCCAATGTTTGGCATACATATACCTAAGGATATCAGTTCCTGAAAATTGTATAAAGTCGCATTTTTCTTCAAGGTTCTAATTTTTTTAAAAATAAAAAAAAAAATACTACAAGTAGTAAAATTTGAAGATCCATATTTCCGAAAGGAGATTGACTATTTCACAGATTTAAAAAGCATATGAAAGTTGAAAATGTCTACTTTACGATTTCTTATTAAAAAATAACCACTTTTTTGCGAAAATGCATACATAATGCAAATGCAACCTCTCGTCCCTTTGATTTTTAGAACGTTGTTATTTTCAAAAAATTTATGATTTTTTTTGCATAAATAACGCCTTCTGCTTTTTTGGGCACAGAACGCTAACTATTTTTAATGATATTTTCAAAAATAGCTTTCTACATTTTTCCATATAAAAAGAAAATTTTTTAGGATGTTAAAGTTTTTTTTTTCTTTATTAAAAAAATTATAACAGCACTAAAATTTGAATAGCATTTTCTTGCGAAGTATACTGACTATTTCAATAAATTAAAAGGTGTCATTAAAAAATAGCATTTGTATAATTGAGTTTCTAGGTCACGTTTGTATTTATAAAATATCCTTTATTATTTTATATATCTCCAATATTTCGTCTTTCTTTAAATGTTGTGTTGACCAGAGTGGAGGGCAGCGGCAGGAAATGTTGTTTTAATATTGTTTATTGTTGTTCATACTCCCTGAAGATGTCATTCAAAGAACGACGAAATATTGGAGATATATAAAATAAAAAAATATGTTTTATAACTACAAACGTGACCTAGAGCTTAATTATTTAATAAAGTCATTAATTTTAAAGTTCGAAAAACTTTTTATAATATATAGTCGCATTTGTATTTAAAATGCATTTTAGAAAAAACATATTATTTTTGAACCACAATTCGTAAACTAGACAGCTACAGATTTCAATAGACCTCTAAATTATGAAAATAGTCAATATACTTTAGAAAATAATGCTCTTCAAAGTTCTGTGCTGTTATGATTTTTTTTCTATCAAATTTGGATTTAAAATATTCCAAAAAATGTATTTTTATATGGAAAAATGAAGTAAGCTATTTGTGATAAAAATTAGCATTCTGGTCCAAAAAAAGTCGAAGTTAATATTTAGTTATAAATCTATAAATTTTATAAAAATTACAACCTTTCAAAAATCGAAAGTGGAAAAAAGTGCCAAATTCAATCAAAAATTACATTGGCATTATGAATGCATTCTGGCAAAAAAAAAATGGATTCTTTTTAATTACAAATCCTAGAGCAGACAATTTCAACTTTCATATGCTTTTTAGATCTTTGAAATAGTCTATCTACTTTGTGAAATATGGCTCTTAAAAATTCACTACTTTTATAATTTTTTCGATTTTTTGAACAAAGTAAAAACATGAATAAAAACACGAGTTTAAAAAATTTGCAGAAACTGAAAACGGTGGTGACTAATAGACAGAATACGTGTACAAAATATCAAATAATTTAAATTTTGACAAATCTATCATGAAATGGACAATATTTATTGAAAATCATTATGAGTAGAACTATTTCATGAGGGAGAGAAACTTAGACATTTCCTTCAGAAAAAAAAGTATTTACGATGCAAACTATAAAAAGAAAATCATAAACTTAATGCAATTACTTTCACTTCCACCCTCCCTAAGCCGTTATCCTTGCTGCGCGCCTGATTTTGACATCAGGTTAACGACAAGAGGTGAGTTCACTATTTCTGCCATTTTTAATAGAAAACAGTGTTTGAAAAAAAAAGTGTTTCCCTAATTCCTAAGTGTGTCTTTACTATTTTTCCATTAAATTTTCATTAATTTAAACTAAGGTTAAAAAATAAACATAAAGAAATGTCTATATTGAATCTAAGAAATTTATACGTTTTTCAAGAAAATATTATCTTACGGTGCTTAACTTGCAATTTAAAGCAAAATTTAAGATATGAAAAAATAAAGATATCAAAATGTTAGAGAAGACCTTAATAAATATAGTAGGGTAGAAGGGGGAGGTATTTCCACTAGGGTATATAAGCCACCTCCGATGTTCGTTGAGTTTAAAAGAGTTATTAAAATGCAGCTTTCCATAATTAACGTCATATTTCAAGTCACCAAATTTAACACTAGAGCTTAACAAGTGATCGGAGGGTGGACATGTTTTTGTGGTTTTTGGGAAACAAAACAAATAATATGTTGTTATTATATTTTGTATAACTTTTTTAGTTCGTGTAGTAAAATAAAATACCCTTTAACACTCTAACCGGCAAACGATATGAGCCAAAATATTTTAAGGTGCATTTTGAAAACTAAAGCATATAAAAGAGAAGTTTTGAACAAAAATTATTTCTTTTACCAAGATATAACCACACTCCAAAAACTTTTTTTTTCTTGCTCCTATTTAAGAAGATATGACGATTTTCGTCTTTTGGAAAAAGCGAAATTGGGCGAAAAAGTATCGAAACTTAAATTTATATTGTTCAAACTTCAACGCTGTGCTACTAATACTTGATATCTTCTTTCTACCAAATTTCATTAAAATCCGTCTATTAGTTTATAAGTTAGGATGATGTCCTTTATGGGAATCCTGATAAAATCCTGTGAGTCCTAGGACCAAAGTAAGGACTTAATATTAAAGATAAAGCTACAATCTTACTCATATTTTATTATAAAGTGTTTTTAGTCAACTTAAATTGGTTTTTTAGATTTTTGAAAATTATTTTTTTTCAAAAATAATTTGGTTTTGAAATTTTATGGAATTTTGATTTTGAAGCTTTCTCGCTTCCAAACCGTGGACGGCACACGAAAAACTTCTTCACAAAATATAAAAAGTATAAAACACTCATTTGACGCATTTGTGGTAAATTTTATGAAGAATGCCCTGAGGCAGCCTTACCCGTTAGTGGGTTAAGAGGCTGAAGCGTTGTTATTAATTTATAATACTAACATGATTTTTTTTGAATTTATTTCTTAGAAGTGTAAAAAAATATAAAATTATGTTAGCTGCTGATCATGGCGGACATACGCCTTAGTAGCGCTTTAAAACGCGTACACTTAGAATAATAATTAGGTAAAGACCACTGCAAATGCAGTTAAAAACAAATTAAATTTCTCTTGAAGAAAAAACGACTTACTGAAATAGTAAATTCAACCAACATTGCTATTTGTTTTTTACTGTTCAAAAAAAATGAACCACATGTGCAGTAAAAAGTAAACAAATATTTATTTGTTTTAGTTTTTAACCCTAGAAAGTCATTCTTACTATTGTTGTGTAAAGATCATACGTCTTGCGTAGTCGATTCAACGAAGAATGACCTTCCAGGGTTAAATAAAAAAAAATACAGTATGAAATGAATGTAAAATCATAATACAGTAATTTGTTGTGGTTTGTTTTTTAAATAAACCACAATTGCAGTCAAAACTGAAATTTCTTCTACAAATGACTGTTTTTTCGCTTAAAAACAAAGATTACTGTATTACAACTCCAAAACTACAAATATTTGCATCAGAAGTTCCCTGAGCGTATACGTAATATTAACTCGTTGCATGGTTATTAGGGCCGGTCGATTTGTAGGGAGGTAAAAAATCGCTCAACGTACAAGGAAAATTGTATTCTAGGGACAAAATAAGAAACTTTGCCGAAGGAACCATACCTATAAAACAAATTCTGATTTTCAAATTCAAATTTTGAAAAAGCCCACTTTGATATTTCGGAAAGTAGGAGGAATATCTCCAAGATTATGGGAGCTACTTCTTCTCCGGGAAACTCGCTAGCAGATTAATGCATAAATCATCATTCTAGGTGACCGTTAAGAGGTTAAAATTTAAGTTGAAAGCCGTGTTTTTATAGCAAAATGCATAAATCTCGAGAAAGTAGGAGAAGTCTTCACAAGGTTAGGGTCTCTATTTCTTCTCAGGAAGACGCTCTAGCAGATGAATGTATAAATTATATTCGATTTTGTTGGATCCGATTGGGTTGGATTCGATTGGGGCACTCTAAATGGGTCAAAGTGGGATTTTTCAAAATTTGATCCTACGGGTCAAAAGTCCGGACATCTGAATTCGTTTTAGAGTTATGGTTCCTTCGACAAATTTTTATTTTGATCCCTAGAATACGATTTTCCTTGTACTTTGAGCGATTTTTAAATCGCCCGCCCTAATGGTTATATGTGTTGCAAGTGTCAGACGTAGTTTTTGTTCAACATATTCGAAGAAGATTAACTTTTGATGTGAGCAAGATTATTTAAGTTCAATATAATTTGTTTTTTGTTAAACCAAAAACCGTGAAATGATTATTTATTAATTAAAAAAAAGTTCATCTGCTTATTTAATGCAGGCTTTATCTACTGACAGGTCCTTACATGTTTCATTTCGCGTCACCGAAAATCTTCAGAACAACAATGTAGAAGGGGTAGAAGATTTACCCAAATTATATTTTTTGACGGAAAAACATCAACGCTTTACCCGTATTGCCTTATTTTCTTGACGAAAAGTGGAAATCAAAATTGGAAGAATTTAACTAATTCAAAGCAGAAATAAAACATTTTTAACTAATAAACATTGTTCACGTCATAATTTATGGTAAATTTTTTAAAATTTAAAAGTAAAACAAAATAAACTTTTTTTATTTTTTTTTGTTTGTTTGCTTAAATTAGAGCAATTAATATCCATTTTAAGTGTTATTTAATATAAAATATAAAACCGTTATATTTATAGCTTACAAATGTGCAACTTGGCGAAGTTAAGCCGATTTGAGCTACTTCGGAAATCTTAAAAAAAGAACTATGGCATGGGTTCTATATTCCACTACAAAGTGAAAGTTTAATCGTTTTTAATTCCACATTTTCAATTCCGCTGTGTTCTGAAAAACGAGTGAATCGTTTGTTTCACGACGACTTCATTTTCATTTTGTTTTTGTTTTTAGCAACAACAACCAAACAAAATGCGAAAAAACGAAATTATCACTTTAAAGTGAATGAAATTGCAATAAAGAAGAGTGCATTTTTTAACAAAAATAAAAATTAAACAAAAACATACTTATTTTTAAAATAATACAAAATGAGTGGCGCAATTATCTAAATAGAAAAAGGCTTCGTTAATGTTCAAATCCTTTGGAATTTGAACATTAACGTAAGAAAATAATTAAAACTGAGTCGCAAATGTATAAAATTATTAAAAAAAAAATAGTTTTATTGCATATTTTAGATTAAATAAGTATGCATTTATGATGGTTTTAGAAGAAGTATCACCAATTGCTAAAAAAACAAGCATTCCAATTATTTTGCAACTGGCCACATCACTGCGCTATTTCGGATAAGGAAGTTACCAACAAATGATCGCAAAAGACTTCAATCTAGCTGTGGGAAGAAGTCCAGCGTCAAAAAATTTAACAAATATGTGTAATGTTTTGAAAACTGTCATATGCCCTGGATTAGTTGAAAGAAGTCGTGAATAAATTCAGAAATCAAAAAGGGAAATCATCCGTTGCGGTTCTTCATTTTCTATATTTTCTGTACCTTCGTCATTTTCATTTAATTCTGGTAAAATCACGTTTACTACATTGTCGGAACTGGCGCCATTTAAGTTTGACAATTCATTAGATGAATTTGTGGTTGTTTACCGTTTGCTAGTCGTCCCGAATGAATTAGCAGCTGGAACACCTTCGACTGCTTTATAAAGGCCAGAAAGTTTGGCAAATAAATTAATATGTGTTGGATATTGTTGGATCCTCCACCTGTTGCCGTTACCTCTGCTTTTTTTTCGGCCAATTTTTTACGAGTGGTAGCCTTCCTATCAGCCCAAGTCTTTTTCCAACCAGTTGCATCATTTTCTGGAGGTCCTAAGCTGTTTAATGTACTTGCTAAGTCATTCCACAACTGGGGTTCAACTGTTTTGTTGCGCCTCTCAAAACCTTTGGCCAAACCAGAATATTTTTCCATGATTGTTAAAAATGTGACGTCTTGTTCTGGATTCATGTGTTTTCCTTTAAAAATACAACACTTTTTTAATTAAAAAACGTATATTAAAAACATATCACACTTGCTTAAATTGTTCGTTTTTTTTACTTTTAATATCCAAAAT
Source organism: Delia radicum (assembly GCA_021234595.1). Taxonomy (NCBI): domain Eukaryota; kingdom Metazoa; phylum Arthropoda; class Insecta; order Diptera; family Anthomyiidae; genus Delia; species Delia radicum. Next base: position 21,456,161 of record CM037854.1, on the reverse strand, counting down.
AATTTTATTTTCTAAAAAGTTTGGTTTTTTAACACGGTTAACTAATACCGTTTCACAATTACTTTTTTTGTAGTGAAATTGTTTTATAGAACACATCAAATCACTTCAATTCCACTAGAAACAAAATGAAAATGAAATTTTTCTTTTCAAATCACTTATGTGGTATTGAGAACACAAATTGAGAGTAAGTTTCACTTTCACTTCATTTTCGGAATGTAGAACCCATGCGTATATGTTTTAAACATAAAACATATAGTTATTTTTTTAAGATTTCCAAAGTAACTCAAATCGGCTAAGCTTCCCCACATACGAGGTAAACTCGCCAAGTTGCACATTTGTAATATAATTGTTAAGACGTTTAGAATTATAGATAAAAAAGTTGTTGGTTAAGTAACGACAGTGCTTAAAAAAAAACAAACAAATGCTTCCCCTTCTACCCTACACGAAAAACAATATATTTGTCCAATAAAATGTTTACAACTGTGTTCTACAACAGTCATCCAGTTCTAGTTTTTGTACCTAAAGCTGTAAAATAAAATCTATCCTCAAATATACTAATGTATCTTGACTATATGAGGTTTTTATCGTTATTTGTTTCTTCTGTGCGTTTAAAGTTTATTTTGTTGTTGTCAATAGCTTTTTTCCAAAAATAAAGTAAACTTTGTAGAATATTTTTTGTTGAGCTGTTACTTTGTTAAACTAACAAAAACAAATAGGAAATAAAAAATACATTTGTACATATTCTCACATACAAACACTCAATACATGAGTGTGTGTGTGTGTGTGTAGTAAAAATTGAAGAATTTAATTTTAAAAATGACTTTAGAGAATAGTTCAATTCCCCAAAATAATTTAGCACGCATTTCTAATAAAATTAAATTGTTTCATATATTTTTATATTTTTGTTGTTTACTTTTTTCTATATTTGAACCTAGAAAAAGAAAAAGTCATACCCCTTTCCTGGATTGTTTATTTAAAATTAATTTAATCATTATGGATTATTTGGACCTTATAAAATTTTTGTATAAGTTTTAAAATTAAGGAAGTTTTAGCAATTTAGGGGTGAAAGAAAAAAATGAATTATAATACTTTTAAAAACAATTTAATTGCTTAATATTTTATGAAAAAAAAATCAATAAATTTTTGTTAAAAAATATTTTTTAAATATTGTATATATTTTTTCCCCCCGTTCATTTCATACTAAAGAATTAAGTTTGTAATATTATACAAAATACGTTAATATTAAAAATGGGTATTTTTTTTAGTATACAACCTAATGTTAAAATTTAATAGATAACACAGTGCGACAGAAAAAAGACGTGGGAAGTGATACTAGTCTTCTGGTAAGTGTTGCCGAGTACAATAAGAATCTGTTTTTGAAATTTGCCAAACAACTTCAAAATCTTGTGTTACTGGCAAAAGCTACTTTTTCGTTTTTCTATACATGTAACTTAGTTTAATATCCTCCGATTTTAAGTTTCTCAGCGAATTCAGAAAGAAGAAAGTAAGACCTTTCTAACGGTATATATATTATTGAACTTGTTAATATAAGAAATCTGAAATCTTGAATTGCACCAACAAGCACATTTTTTTTTGTTTCTTCCAAATTTTTCAAATTTGGAGAAGTGTTTACAGAGTATTTTGGAAAGGAACCGTACTATATATGAATTTATTAACAAAACAAATGTATTTAGAATTAAAATTTTGTTCTTAAAAATCGGTTAAAAATTGACTGAGATATTAAACTTTTTATTAAAACAAAATGTTTGCAAAAAATGCCTTCATAATGTTTTTCGTTTCGTTTTTATGCACTTTCTATCTAGCTACTAGCATGACTAAGGTACTATTTTATAAACACACAAATGGCACATAATAGAAAATTTGGAACAACAGTGTTTGCCAAACTTTTTTGCTTGGTAACGAAATTTTTGATTTATACAAAACTTTACATTCCGCTAAATTAAAATTTGTCTTAAACTTGATTTTACTGGGGATATCCTAGTTAACTCATTAACGTCTAAATTAAATATGCTGAAGAGAATGTAATTAAGATATATTTCTATGATAGGCAAATGTGTCAAATGAAATCACTTCCCAGGTATTTCAACTTCACAAACGAATTCAGCTGTCTCAACCGAATTCGGTTGTCACAACCCCAATTCTGTTGAGACAACGGAATTTGTTGTGTGAGTGTACAATTTAGGAAGTTTTGAGGAAAACGTAGTGACGTAAAATGATTTCAGAATATTGTTGGTTACTTCAACGGGGTACTGATGATACTGAATTAAAAAAAACATTTTTGAGTAGAATTGCCAAAAATAGTATTTTTTGTAAATATTTTGTGGTAATAAAAAGTTTAATAACTCAGTCAATTTTTAACGGATTTTTAGAACCGAAGTTGCGTTGTACTCATAAATAACAATAACAAATTTATATAGTTTAAAAATTGTGTTGCTTTAGAAATTCACTCAGAATTCTAAAGGTAACTTAAATAACATTCCTATGGGGAATGAGGAGTCAATTGACCTAAAAGTTTCATGTATTATTGCGAAAATTCAATAAATTTATACATAAAAATGAGTAAAACTATTTTGCGCACACTTTTATATACAATAATACCCACTTACAGTATTTTTACCAATTATGTGTTTACAATTAAACACATTATGCCTAAAAGTAGTATTATTTTGTTAAATAAAATTTTAACGCACAAAGTTTGTAAATACACTAACTTATGATAGTAAGAAATATTTTGACATTTTTAAATTGAAAAAAAATTAAAAAAAGCCAAAAAAATCTAAAAAATTTTTATTTATTGAGAATTTTAATGAAAAAAACAAATGTATAACTGCAGTATTTGTGATAGTGTTTAGTTTATAGTTTATTTCCAAGTGTTTGCAGCCTAATTGTGGAAAAATATTTTCAAAATATATAGTATATGTACAGAGCTTTAAAGAATAAAAATCTTCAGTCGATTTATTCAGTCAGTTTTTACTCAATCGATTTAAAAATATTTCCAATGGTGAAAAAATTGCCAAAATCGCCAAAAATCGCTAAAATTGAAAAATCTTTAAAAAAAAAAAAAAAACGTTAAAATTAATAAAAAAAATGGGTAAAATTAAAAAGACATCTCCAAATTTAAAAAAAAAAAAAACGCTAACATATAAAGAAAATCGCCAAAAATTAAAAAATCGAAAAAAAATTATAAAACTCCCTAAAATTAAAAGAAAATCTGCAAAAATTAAACAAAAAAATCGTTAAAATTAGAAAAACACGATCTAAAAAATTTAGAACCGGTATTGCGGTTGAGTTTTGAACACCGGTGCAAACATTTTTCCAGTAGCTCTTTTATTTTTTCAGTTATGAACGGTTTTTATTTAGTCAATTTTTAAATGGTACATCTTTCAAAAACTAATGGCGCTGGAGGAAAAATGATTGCACCATTGTGCAAAACTCAACCCCATTACCCCTACAACGATCTTAAATTTCGATTTGATTGGCTGGATTCGTAAATCGCTTTTCTCTCGAAAAGTAAGCATTGCAGATAAAAAAGAGTATTTATTTGAAACATCGCCTATGTTTCAAAAACTAACAGAGATAAATAAATGACACAGACAACTTTTTCCAATTTGAGCTATTTTTTTTTATAAATTATGGTGATTTTTTTAAATTTTTGCGATTTTTTACTTTTGCCGTTTTTAAATTTTGAAGTTTTTTTTTCATTTTGGCAATGTTTTCACTTTTAGCAATTTTTCTCATTTTTAGCGATGTTTTTTATTTTTGACGATTTTTTTTTTTTAATTTTGGTGATTTTTCAATTTTGGCAAGTTTTAGTGATTTTTTTTTTAGTTTTGGAAATTTTTTTAAATTTTGTCGATTTTTTCAATTTAAGTGATTTTTTACATTTTTGGCGTTTTTTCAATTTTGGAGATTGTTTTAAATTTTTGGGGATTTTTTTAATTTTAACGATATTTTTTTCAATTTTAGCGTTTTTTTTTCAATTTTGGCGGTGTTTTTCAGTTTTGCCGATTTTGGGAAATTGTAAATCGATTGAGTAAAAAATAGATTGAATTCCCAATTATTGAATTCGCAATAATTGAATTCCAAACAATTGACTTCCCAATGATTGAATTCAATAATTGATAATATGAATTAGCTAAATTGGTTGAATTCCCCACTAGTGAATTCCAAAGAACGAATTCTCTGCGATTGATTAAGAAAAAAATCATTCGATTTAAAAAAATTCTATCTGTTTTTTTAAAAATAGAGTTCAATCTTTGAAGCTCTGTATATGTACAACCACATATATACAAATATTTATATTATATTTATATTTTATATTTATAATTAATTCTTTGTTTTATTTGAAAAAGTTTTTGGTCTGTTTTTCTTTCTTACCGCAAGGTAAATATAAGGTGGCGCAAAAGTAATCCTCCTATCAGAAAATGCTATACATAATAAATACATAATAAAAAAAAAACATCGGAAGGTTATTTTTGCGCCACCTTATATAAGCATTTTTAGGGGGTTCATACGCATATAAAAATGTTTTTTACGCATTTTATCTGTATATTTACAAGTAAAGCATGTTTTTTTACTCAAAAATTCAGTGAAATTATTCATTTATTTCTAAATCTAATTATATTTTTACGCATTTGCATAGTAAATTTACACGATTTTTGTTGACCAACTTACACGTAATGTGTGTATTTTTTTCATTTACACACATAGAGTAAATTTACCCAACTTATAGTAGGAGTATAGTTTCCTACTATAAGTTGGGTAAATTTCAACAGAAATTAATTAGAGTGTAGGGTTTAGCAGAGGACCGGTCTCTGGCACGAAGGGACCGATTCTGCGGCACATGCAGGACCGGTCTCATTCCCTATAGGGATATATACCATTCGAAAGGACTTACTTTCTTCTTTCCAAAACCGCTGAGATACTTAAAATCGGATTATATTCAACTGAGTTACTGGCTTATTTTTTACCCGTAACTCAAGATTTTGTAGGTGTTGGCAAATTTCAAAAACAGATTTGTGTTGTACTCGACAACATTTACCAGAAAAATGGAATCACTTCCCAGGTATTTCAACTTTATTCGCTTTTGTATGACTGTGTAATCATTATCAAGTGTTCAATGCTAAGAGCAATTATTTATTTAATTTTAAATGTTCACATGAGACTCTATGGCGTATGATTGTTATTATATATCAAGCATTAGTTACTTATAACTCAAACGCCACGTGTACAAATAAAAGGAATGTAATTTCCAATAGAGTGTCCAAAATCGTAACCGAAAACGTGTTAACCGGTTTTTTAATTTTCAAAAAAGGAACCGGTTTCAAATATTTTTCATTTTCGAATATTCTAGAAACGGGTTTGTGTGGATCGGTTAACCGTTTATATTTTGAACGAGATATTTTTTTTAAAAAACTAACAAAACCTATGAAAATGCTACAGTTTTGTGGGATTATTAAACATTACGAATGCGTTTTTTTTCAATTTGTTTGCCATTTTCAACCTTTATAGAAAATTTCCCTCAACTCCTCAATTTTATACAAATTTAGCTTAAACTCAAACTCAAGCAACTAAAACTTTAACAAAAAAAATAATTTTGCTTTGGGAATAAGGAAATATTGTGTCTAGTTGAATGTTTCCGAGTTCAAAATTGTTAATCATATATTTACCTAAAATATAGAAGAAATAGTTTAAACTTTTATTTGTTGTTTGTAAATATCTAAGGTTATTCTAGTTTGTAAATATCTAAGGTTAATTTTAATTCAGCTATTGATTTCGTTATAACAAATTTATTGTAGATATTTTAATGTGTTAGTACTCAAATTGATTATTAAATCTGTCTAAACAAATTTAAGTATGAACATAAAACTACCATAAATACCCATATAAAAAATAAAATATAAGAGAAGAAAATCTCCTTAGTATGCAAATTATTTGTGTTCCCACATTTTCATTTACGAACATGACTCCCATGAGTCATTTATACACACAGGTTTTGTCATGTTTAATATTTTTAGCATCTTCAGAAGAAGAAAAATAGCAGTTGAAATTGTTTTTGCATAAATGAGTTTTTTTTTTTCAAAATCTATACAAACAATAAAGAAAACAATTGAGTATAATTCGCATACTAAACGTTTGTGTAAACAGAAGTTTGTTTGGTTTTTATACCCATCACTATGGGCTGGAAAAAAAATTAGATGATTTTTAATATGTTTTCATTGTGTTCGATAAGTATTCCAAAAACAAAGCAGAAGCTAGTAGTACATATAAAATCTTAAAAAAGTGACGTATAAGTGTTATATTTGATTTGTATGATATCACTCATACGCCATAGGGGACTTTAGAATTTAGAAGAAGAAACTCAACTAAGCATAGAAGCAATTTAAGAAATTGTCGACCAGTTATGAAAAATTAGTTTGTAGCACTAGCACTTAGAGAATGCATATTGATAAACTGATTACGACATAATAACATTGACGGTACGTGGAATTGCCTCATCAACACGGGACACGTAAAATTACTTTTGGATCCGTTTTAAAGATTAGATCAAAATCAGAAGAAATTTCATTTTATAGTTTGTATTGTCTTTCAAGCGATTTTTTTTATTCTATTTAAAGGAAACTCTCTGAAAATACATTTTTGTTTATTTGTCAAAACTCAACTCTACACTCGTAGAAATAAACCTGTAATTATAGCTGAAAAACCTACTAAAAATTAGCTTAAAACTGGCTTGCAGAAAAAACTGATAACTTCAGCAGATTGCTTTTGCTAAATATTAAGAAAATAAAAACAGAAAGTGCTCCCGGTAGGCTAGTTGGCAGCGTGCTGGCTTATATGTGCGGGGGTCGTGGGTTCGATTCCCATCAGAAGCACTAGTCTGTTTTTGCGACAACGAAGCGAAGGCTATAGTAGCTAGTGCTCGGTTAGGGTAATAGTATATAATTTGTAATTATATGATTATTAATTAATAAAAAAAAGAAGAAAGAGAAGAAGAAAACCCAACTCTGTTAATTTTACAAAATTTTAGTTATATTCGATATAAATTTTAGTTAATTGAAAATAACATTTTACACTGTAAAATTAGGAAAAACTTATACTAAATATTTGTAGACTCAAACTAGCAAACAAACACTGTAATATTAACAAATTTTTTTCTATATGTTTATTTTGCTAAAAAATTGTATTTCGCTTAATTCATAACGGCAGACTTTTATTCGCTTAAAAACAAAAATCTTTAATTTAACACAGATCAAAATTTCGGATATTCAACCAAAAACAATTTCGATAAAAATCGTGTACAAGACAAACAATTATCAAAATCAAATAACCACAAAATTTGGCTCATTTGATTTCCCGCCTTTTTAAAAAAACTTGTTATTATTTTGTATATAAAAAATGTATTTTGTATATAATGGACCAAAAAATGTTTTCTCGAAATATTTTGTCCGAAAATTAGAAAATAAAAAAACGGGGTTAATTATTAATGTTTTCAAAAAACGTTATAATTATGGTTTTATTAAAATAATTCGAAAATGGGGGTTTAGTCAAATTACGTTGCGTATTTGGGTTACAAGAGTAATGAACAAAAAAGAGCGTGAAGCGCTAAGAACTTATAAACATAGAACAGCCCACTGAACAGTAACTGAAGACGGCGTGTCTACATTAGCACTGTCAATGGACTGTTTACACTATGCGCGTAAACAGTTTTAAATTATTAAAGCAAGTTTTTTAATCAAATTGTAATAATTGTTCCCTGAAGAAGACACCCAATGTGGAGACGAAATATAGGAAATAAATAATTAATAAATAAATGATCTTAAGCCCGTTTAAAATAAGAAGAATTAAATAAAAGAAGATCAAAGAAAACTTAACATTGCCAATTAAAATATTAATTGATTCAATTAAATACTAGTTAAGAAACAAATTAAAATATTTTAGGTTGATAATAGTTTCTGTGTATTAACGCTTAGTGAGTGAGAGTGTCAAGAATTGAACCAACAACATAAACCGGAGGAAGTGTTGTGATTGCTGTAAGTTACGTTATTCAATTGTGTGAATTGTAATATTGTAAACCAATTATAGATTTTAATAATAAAAAATGAACATACCTTTAATTCGCCGTCTTATTGTTTTTGGAATAAATTTAAAAGATAAAAGAATACATAATTTTGAATTCAAATTTAATCAAACAAGACTCCAAAATGATTTTTACTTAAACATCACACAAACAAGACTCAAATTTATAAGGGACATTTTTCTTGGCAAACTCATTTCTCTCAGTAATTTTTGAGTCCAAAAATGAGGCTCTTTTGGATGAACCACTTTCGTATAAAAAATTTAATTTCTAATGAATTTGAAAATAAATCAAGTTCGAAGCCATTCTCTATATTTCTTTATTAGGATATTGTCTTAACAAATAATCCATATAGTTTTTGTTTTCAAATTTATAATTTGAGCAATTTAAGGAATGTGTTGATAGATCTATGTTGGGAATTTTCTAGGTTCCCATCATCAGAACACGTTTTGAAAGAAGTGACAATCCTATGCAAAACATCAAACATTCATATAACCTAGTTCTCCCACTAAATGAGAACCAATATATGAGCTGGAGGTTAAATATTATTACCATTGATCAAACATGAATTGAAAACTTGTTCGTTATGTGCAAGCTCTACCTTGGTTAGATACAATACATGCTTTTTGTTTTTATTCTCCTCTTTATTTTCACCCTTGTTTTGGTTTATTTAAAAACAAGATGTAAAGGGGCAGTAACCAAGACCGTACTTTGTCTTTTTTACAAGTTTGATATAATTTTTATAAAAAATAAAAATTGTATTTTATCGACCTTTAATTGTTCAATGAAAATAATTCAAGTTCGAGGGGTAATATTTTTTTACCCCATTTTTGACTTATTTTTGAGCCCGTTTGCTGGCTGCGTAAAATAGAATTCTAACTTCGAATGCAATTTTTTGTCATACAGGTGTTTCCGATAGTTAGTTAAAATGGTATAATTCTTTCGTACACTTTTTTTTTATCCTATTAAAAGAAAATTTTAGTAGGTTTAACTTTAATATAGTTATATAAGATAGAAAAGAGATTTTAACATTTTTGTTAATATTGTTTTAACGGCTCCATGAAAGAACCGCCCAGGACATAACTCCCCAAAACAGAAATGAAATAAATCCCCAAAAATGTATATAGAAGACAACAACAACGATATTTTGGGGAGTTATTTCCACTTTTGGGTATTTATTTGGGGATTTATTTCGTAATGAAATAAGTCCCCAAAACTTCAAAATGAAATAATTATTTCGTTATTTCGTTTTCTATAAAATTAAAACAATTGACTTGGTGAAAGAAAATATTCTTCAACTGCAAAGACAATATTTAATGGATGCAACATTTAAAATTGTTCCGCAATGATGTTTTAAGCAGCTATTAGTAATTCATATTGAATACTTTGAAGAGGTAAAGTTATTTATATTGACTACTTTGAAGAGGTCAAGTAAAATAATTATTTTGTAAATAAAATTAATATGTTCGATCATTTATTTGTTTAGATCTTTCGGATGTTTTTCATTTCGACGGATAAAAAACAAATGAAATATATAGTGCACTGCTGCATTATATAAAGAACAATATTTTCGATTTGGACTCAGCTGTGTTGGTAACCGACTACGAAGGTACCGTGAAATAACTCCCAAATGAAATAAGTCCCAATGAAATAACTCCCAATGAAATAAGTCCCAAAAAAATGAAATTAGTCCCAATTTTAATAAATGAAATAACCTCCAAAGAAAAAATTAAATAAGCCCCAACATTTGGGAGTAACAAAATAACTCCCAACAAAGAATGAAACAACTCCCAATGAAAAAAGTCCCAAAAAAAATAAAATAATTCCCAATTCATAAATATTGAATTCTGCGATTCGAGGCCGTGGCCGTGGCCGCGCCTATAGGACGCGAACTACGGTGGCGCCGCATTACGCGAAACGTGGCCGGGCAGCAGGACGCGAATCGTACGCACCGCCTAAAGGAGGTGGCTTGTCATAACGTCTAATGACATAATGTCCTTGGACGTTATGCCACTCGAAAAGTGTCATAATGTCCATGGACTTTATGACAATTTTTAATTTGACAATTTTGGACATTATGTCACTTTCAAATGTGACATAGCGTTCAGACTTTTTAAAATAAAAAGATTAATAATATTTAGTATATAAATACAATTTTTTTAAATATATGTATATCACAAAATAAAACTAAACTTATAAATCGCATAATCGCACGCAAAAAAAATTTATTTCGCGAAGCCGCCTGCCGCGTTCTACGGAGGAAAAAACCCCTAAGAGCGGGCGAAGGCCGCCACACAGAAACACTTGTTTTTACAAATTACTTGATATCTTAAAAATATAAGATTTCAACGGATTCGACATCTGATATGAAAAACAAGTTCTTCTGGGTGGGTTTTTTTCTCCGTAGAACGCGGCAGGCGGCTTCGCGAAATAAAGTTTTTTTTGCGTGCGATTATGCGATTATAAGTTTAGTTTTATTTTGTGATATAAAGTTTTTTCTGCGTGCGACACAAAAGAAACTTTAAAATTACTGATCTGTTTCCACACTGGAGTATAATGTCCATGGACCTTATGTCACCCAAAAAGTGTCATTCCATTTGAGGACATAATGTCACATTGCAGAGTGTCATAAAGTCCATGGACATTATGACACTTTTCGAATGACATGGACATAATGTCATTGGACGTTATGACATGCCACCAAAATTACCAAAATTCTAGCAAAAACTGCGTTCCTTTTGGTAAAATCACTCATTGTATAGCTATTATTTACTTTACGACAATTTTAAGAACCGTTACAAATGCATAAAATTTACCAAAATGTAATTTTAATAGAAATGAAATAACTCCCAACAAAAATGAAATAACTCCCAACGATAAAATCACATTTAAAAATGAAAATGCAATAAGTCCCAACAAATGTGAAATAACTCCTAATGACAAAAATAAGTGCAATGACTCCCAACAAAATCTGGTTGGGAATTATTTCATTTGGGAGTTATTTCATAACGAAATAATTCCTAAATGAAAATTGTGAAATAAGTCCTAACGCATTGGGAGTTATTTCATAATGAAATAAATCCCAATTTAATATGGAAAATTTTTGGGAGTTATTTCATTGTTTTTTGGGAGTTATTTCATTTGGGAGATATTTCACGGTACCGACTACGAACGCGGAATGAGAAAAGCAATTAATTTGGTTTTCCCCCGAGCAAAACTGTGAGATGCTGGTAAGTGTAAACTAATAGAAATGTCTTTATAATTTTTAATTTCTCAAGTATTTATTTTAGTCCAACAATCCTATAGGCACCCAAAAATATTTTTGGTGTAGAAAAAATTTTTCTCAGTCTATATCGGTTGACAATGAAAAATTCGCGCGAATTTCTACACTGAGAAAAATTTTTTTCTACACCGAAAATATTTTTAGGTTCATATATGATTGTTGGACTTAAAGAAATTTGAGTTATTTTCAAAGAAAAAATCTATAGGCACCAAAAAAATTATTTATGTGGAAAAAAATTTTCTCTATATAGATTGTTGGAGTAGAAAATTAATTTGTGAAATTAATGTTTTGGATGTGTAATAAAAAAAATTTCGAATCCCTATATTTTTAGATTTTATTTCTGCCAGGCTGTAAGGCGAAATGCCTGTAAGCCCTTATTGTCGCAATACAGTGGAAGACTATATTCACGTTTATATTTAAAAATATCTGTTTTGGAAGTACACAAATTATGAGAACTAAAAATATATGAACTTACATCTATATATACAAATTTGCGTTTAAAAATGGGGCCTTATTTCGTTCCAAATTGGGAATTTTTTTCATTATGAAATAAATCCCCAAAAAATGAATGATTATTTCATGCCCGATTGGGGATTTATTTCATTTCGTTGGGGTTTTATTTCATTTTTAATACTGGGGTATTATTTCATAAGGATATAAAATCTCATTTTTGGGGAGTTTTTTCATTTTTGTTTTGGGGGGTTATTTCCTGGGGAGTTATTTCATAGAGCCATTTTAACTTAAAAAAAAATAAAATTTTAAATAAAATGATTAACCAGATTTTTGTGGAACTATGGCCCATTGTTATCAACTCTATGAATAAAACAGAAAAAAACAGGTGAAAATTATGCTGGTACATCACAGTTTAGCTGCTGTATATATTTTCTTTTGTATATTTTTCCTCATATATAGCTCAATTTGATTCAATTAACACTTGTACCGCCCTCAGGCATGACTCTAAAATAATTTTAACACGTTGTTAAAAACGTTGCTATGTTTTCTTTATTTTTATATATCCAGGGAGATGACGGCTTTAAGGATACCAAAGAAAACTAAATTTAATATTTATGATTTGTTGGTATTAAGAACACACATAATGATGTTATTATTTTTTTCAAAAATTATTTTGTACTTTTAAAAGCAAACAATAAAATTTAAAATATTTTATGATATTTTATGATATTTTATAATAATTTCTTGTTTAATGTTTTTATTGTCTGGCAATACAAGAAGAAGAAAAAAGTACAAAAAAATATACATGCGTAAATTTGTTGAATGTTTTTAAGACTAAAAATAAAAATACAAAGAAAAAGATAAAGATAAAGAAAAGTTTTTGTAGGACTTCCGTTTTTATCACTTTGCTAAAGAAATTCTAAATAAAGAAAAGTGTAGCAAACTTGTTCATTGTTTATTTAAATAAATTAAGTACTCTAAAGACGTATAGTCTTTAATATAATGACTAAAATTAGCACCGAAAAGGGGTTTTTTAAGTTTATGATAAAAATTCCAATTTCAGCATATAATTTCCTATTGCAGTATCATGATTTCTTTTTAAATTTAAATTTTCGAACACTGTGCTCATATTATTATATGACCTTCTGTGTTTTGCGAAAAACTAAAATAAAGTTCACTGATAGAAATTTGTGCGTAGTATTAATGAATTGCTTCATTAATAAAATGAATTTTTTTCATAAAAAAGTCCCAAAGAAACGTTTCTTTGAGTCAATGAAAGGTGTTTCGTTAACTCAATTTTAATGAATGGTTTCATTGACCCAGTTAAAACTTCATAATTTTGCATAATAGATGAGAATATTTTGGATAGATTTTGTATTACCATATAGTCGATATGGGCTTAGTATGGCTAAACAACTTTTTTAAAAAAAGAGATAACATATATTGCTATTCCTGTTATTGGCAAAAACTCTATAGATTATTTGTTAAGACAATATCCTAATAAAGAAATATAGAGTATGGCCTCGAACTTAAATAATTTTCATATTCATTGCACAATTAAAGATCGAAAAAAACATAATTTTTATTTTTTAAATAAAAATTATACTTAAATATATACTTTTTAGTAGCCGCTACTAAATTTTAGTAAAATTTCCGTAAACTCCAATTTAAAATTAAACAAAAAATAGCTAAACTAAAGTACATCCAATAGAACTTCACAGAATAAAAATTAAAAGAGTTGTGCGCACCGGTAGGCTAGTTGGTAGCTAGCTGGCTTATCAGTGCGGGGTTCGTGGGTTCGATTCCCACCAGAGGCACTGGTCTGTTTTCGCTACAACGCGCCGAAGGCCATAGTAGCTAGTGCTCGGTTAGGGTAATAGTATATAATTTGTAATTATATGATTATTAATTAATAAAAACAAATAAAAAAATTAAAAGAGTAAAATAAAACGACTTTGTTTTTCAATCATTTACACTTTTTTTTCCTAATTAATATATGCACATTATATTAATTTTAAATCTATTTCGATTTTTTATTTTGTTTTTTCTTGTAACCCGAGGAAACTTATAAAAACATGTGCACACTAGGGTTATAGTTTTTTTTTTTTGGTAAATTTTTACCCATCAGCACGTAACGTGCAGTAATGTATTAAAAATAGAAATCGTTTTTTCAGGTCATTTTGAAACAAAAACCTCCTGTATAAAGTGCATTTCCTTAGAATGCATTTTTTCAAGTTATTAACATTCAAGTTTACTAGTTGACCAATAATACATATTTTAAATAACTTTTTACTTATTGTGTTTGTTATTTTGCTAATTTTGAAGTCTATATCGCGAAACAACGCTTTAATCTATTTTATCAAAACCCGCGAAACACGTCAAATTTGAAAACGTTTGTGTCCTTTAAGTTGGATATTCATGGTTATTTTATAATTACGTTAAAAATTCAGCTCCATATATATTAATTTTTAGTATATATGATTCTTCTTCGAGCTTAAGATCTTTTGTTAAAACGATTGTAAATTATTAATTTCCAATATTTCGTCTCCAGGGAAATTTATTTTAATTTAATTTTTATCAATTTTAAAATTTTTTAAATAACAAATTTTAAAAAAGGCGGGAAAATAAATTTTGAAATAAATATTTGTTTTTTGTCAATATAAAAATATCCCAGAAAACAATAATAAAAAATATTTAAAAAACATCATAGTAAACAAAATTAAATGAACAATATTTAAAATCTTAACTAAAATATTATAACAACATATATTATTTAACATTCTAATAATTATCTTAATTCCTATTAACTAAATGTCTGTAATTCTGAGCAATATTAGCTATGTCCGTTTTATAGTTTATTCGTTGTGTTAATGGTACTTTCATAATTTGAAGCATTTCTAAAGTGTATCTGCGTCTGTAATTGTTTTCTGTATTCAAAATTAGTGTATTATCAAAATCGGGATAGTGATTTGAGTTACTGCAGTGTAATGATAATGCTATTTTTTGTGCAGTAGTAGTTTTATTGTATTTCTGATCAGATTTGTGTTCTGCAATTCTTGTTTTTAGTTTACTTTTAGTTGTACCTACGTATACTTTGTTCCAAATCTCATTATCATTTCCCTTGCATGGTATTTTATAAACTAAATTGGAGATTTCTAATTTGTTTATCTTATCTTTTGTTTTGCTGTATAGTTTACCTAATGTGTTACATGTTCTATGTGCTGCTAAATACTTTTTATTATCATATATTTAAGATTTTTCTATTCTTTCAGATAGAAGAGGAACATAAGTCAAAGATTTATAAATTTTAGGTTCAGTAACCATTCTTGTATTTAATATATTTCTGTTTTTATATTGTCTTATTAATTCACAAGTCAATTGAATTGGGTAACTGTTATCATCTAAAATTTGTTTAATTTTTTCTATATTACTTTTATGAAATTGAATATCGCTAATATTTAATACTCTTTCAATTAGGTTTCTTGCTGTATTGGTTATAATTCTTCTAGGGTGTTTTGAAAAATAATTTATAATTCTTCCTAATGCTGTGGGTTTCTGATACCAATTTATCACTAAATTTTCATCCTTTCTCATTACTAATGTATCTAAATAAGAAATTTTTGAATTGCATTCCTCCTCTATTGTAAATCTTATATTCTCATGAAATGAGTTAAATGTGGATAAAATATCATTAACTGAACTATTAGGAATAATACAAAATAAATCATCAACATATTTTGTGATTATTTTTGGTTTTACATTAAGTTTTTCAATACAAGTGTCTATTAATGAAACGAAAACATTAAATTTATATTTTTGTGGATGTATATACTGCTTTTATATGCGAAATGTATATACGGCTTAGACTAGCTAAAGTTTGTTAATTAAAAAAGGTCAACAGTTATAGACATAGTGCATACAGAAACTTTCACTTCTAATAACCCGATTAACAAAAATTAACATGATGATTGATATAAAATTTAATATGAATCTTAATACAGTTTTATCCGAGAAATGGGTCCATATAATTACATAAGTTTGCATTAGTTTAGTTTTAACTAAACCATATAAGATTAAATTACATCCGATTTTATATAGCTGTATAAATTTATATCTGAACTTATACTAATATATACAAAATAAAACCTATAGTTGTATCCGGTTTACGATTTTAAAACTTCAAAAAATTCCGAAATATTTGCAGAAATAATTACCGTCGAATACGGGGTGTGCTTAAACGTTATTAATCCTTTTAGACTTAAGCCACTTGCAAAAAGTTTACAACTTTATAATTTGTAGTAAATTCCTTTCCATTTGGACAATTTATTTTATTCAAAAATTTCTCTTGAAATTATGTAAAAAAAATATGTTGTTGGAGAAAAAACTTTGAAAATAAAGATATAATGAATTTATGGAATTTAGTAACTGACACCATTGAACGGAAAAAACTTAATTTAGCTTTTTACATTGAAAAAAATCTAAAACTAAATTAAAAACTCCTAATGTTACAAATGAAACGAGTTATTTTTTAGGGTTCCTACATCTTTTGTGTATAAAGTGTAGAAATTTGGGAACCAGAATGAAATCAATTTAAAATACAAAAATTTTAGTAAATTTTGTGTATAAAATTATATACAAAATGAGATATGCAATTCATTATACTATTGTATTAATGTAATACATATTTATATCCAAAATATGATTGACAAATTTTCTTTGCATTCATTTTATCCAAATTTAAATTGTGTTTTTTTTAAATATGTGTTTTTTAATATATAAATATATATTATTTTGTATGTTTAGGTATATACAACGTCATTATTAATTGGATTAGTTTTAGCGTATTATATATAAAATATGCAATTATATATTGAGCGAGATGCGATAAGTTCACATCATATTAAAATTGTTCGACAAAACTAATTTTATATATGAATTTTTTAATTATGTCCGGTTAAATACACTGGCAAATAAAAACTTATAAGTGTATACACAATATTGTATTATTTTATGCAAACGTTTTAACTCGGGAAATTAAAGATTTATAACCGTCCAAAAAACTAAGCTTTTTATTTGTGAACTCAAAAGTTTTAGATTTTGCCGACAAATTAAACGGCAAATATCCTATATAAATTGCCTGACACTTACTAGGAAGCTTTTCCGATAGATTTCATTTGAACTTAATAAAATTTGCATAGATGATAAAGAAGCAAAAAATATTATAAACGTTTTTCAGCGGCTCAAAGAGCTTTAGAAGTGGCGATGAAATTTAACACATCTTTGAGTGAGAATATATTTAAAACTTAGGAAATTTTGACTTATTTAAAAGCAGCGTTGAAATCGAGAAAACACACATTTTGAAAGCCATTTTGACACTATGTCGTGGACTCAGGCTGGCACTTATTTGAATTATTTTAAATATTGGTGCACAAATTATTCACTATTTATTCTCCTTTTTCATATATCCGACTATGTTTAAGATCACAGGGAGCCCATCGGGACTATACTCCATATCTTGTATTAACATAATCGTAAATTTTCCAAGGAAGCGTTTAAGCTCACTAGTGTGATTGTATTCTGAAATAAATAATGATAAAGAAAAAATATGCAATTGAAAACTTTACAAATATACCCGACATCGCACAGGTCTTATCAAAACTAAATTATGTATTTCCCATTCACTTTGATTTATATTTTGAACGATTTCTCAAGCTTTCTTGTGTGTTTACCCTTCATTTTGAACTTTTTCGTCAATAATTACAATTTTCTATAATTAATTTTTTAAATAAAACTGCTTTGAATTTTCTAAAAAAACAACATCGTTATAACACAAAGTTTAGCTGCTTAATTTTAAAATGTCGCATTTCAAGTAGCGCCGATCAAAATTTGTTTACATTTAGTCTAAAAAAAAAATGGTGAAAATTTGAGTCAAATTGGACCACGTTAACACATGATGCATATCGATCAAAGTTTGAGGCTTAAATGTATTTCAAAAAATTAAAAAAAAAATATTCTCTGCTGTGTGTTGAAAACGAGTTTCTTTAATGGATTTTGAGCTATCGTAGTATATATCGTAAAAAATGCTGAAAACTTTGTTTTTTTAATTTTGGCAATTTTTTTAAATTTCTGCAATTTTGAGGATTGTTTTTTTAAATTTTCAAATTTTTGTTTTTTAAATTTGGCGGTTTGTTTAATTGTTTTCGATTTTTTAAACGATAATGTTAAAATTAATATTTGAATAGTATCTACTAAAAATTTTTTTGAAATAAAAAACAATATTAAATTAAATTTTTAATAGAAATGAATAAAACTACCATTAAAAAAATATCAATTAAATAGTTACAAATTATTTTAATTGTTACTACAATTTCCTCAATAGGACCGAATTCAATTAAACTTTTAACTGAATCAACAAATGTTTTAATTGGAACTCAATTTTAGATTTTTCTGTGTAGACATAAGTAATTTTTAGTTTGCATTGTCTCAAGCAATTTTTTGATTTTATTTTAAGGCAAGCGCATCGAAATCTCTTATGAAATGACTTCATTTGTTGCTTTTTGTCGAAAATCAACTCTAGAAATGATAGCCGCCCATTTGCAGGCTATGTTTTCTAATGAAATTTGAAGATTCGAACCATAAAATACTGCACCAACAGGCATTTCCTATATGATCCAAATCAAAAATAAATATTTTATATTAAACTTTTCAATAACATTGTTTCTTCCTAACGTATTGCATTAAGTTTTTTAATTTGTCATTTCATTTCGGGGGGGCTCTAGCCCCCTTGCCCCCTAGCTACGTGCCTGCATTCATTGTCTGTTTACTATTTGAGACATATTTTTTATTTCTTTTTTTGTTTTAAAAAACTGGACTTATACCAGTTTTAAAATAAAACCTTTATTTATATATATAAATATAATCAAACAAATGTTATTACCTTAATATTTATTAGAAAAAAACTCTACAAAAATCGATTTGTATATATTTATGGTATTTTATATAAAAGTTTCCATTTGCCTGCCTGGCCAAATTTAATTGTGAAGTAAATCTTTCAATCTATTTTCAAGTAAGAACCAAATCTGGCAATCGTATATAACATCAATACTTAAATGTGTTTGTGTGTGTATGTGTGAGTGTTTGTATGAATATTACATACATATATGTTACGTGATTTAAAAAATAGATTTTTTTTTTGTTGTATGTTTTGTTTCGGTTCAAGCATTCCTGAATAGATTTATGTACAATCGAAAAATACTTCCATACAGGTATAAATATATTTTGTCTGTCTGTATACGTTTGAGTATATGGTTTAATTTAGAGGAAGTAAGCTTAGGTTGGTTCTCTATATGCATGAGAGAATTTAGCTTTTATGATTTTGCGGATTTTTGCTTCTGAAAAATCTTTAAATTTTTAAAAAGTATAACAGCATTTGGCGTATGCTTGAAGGTGTGCCAGTGTTAAATAAAATTTCAAAACATTTTTTTTTTATTGATTTTTAAATAACAACCAATATGTGTTTGAGAGTGTGTGTGTTAGCATTAAAGCTAACTGTTGCTTCTAACAAATG
This sequence comes from Delia radicum, assembly GCA_021234595.1. Classification (NCBI taxonomy): domain Eukaryota; kingdom Metazoa; phylum Arthropoda; class Insecta; order Diptera; family Anthomyiidae; genus Delia; species Delia radicum. Next base: position 21,436,763 of record CM037854.1, on the reverse strand, counting down.
TATTGGTATGTTTTATATATTAAAGTGCTTTTAGCTGGAAAAGTAATATTAAAGTTGTGTTAGTTTTTCATAGAAATTATAGAAAAACGTTTATGGAATTTTTATGGCTATTTTGTTTAAATATTGCAAGCTATTTTTTATATTCAATTGCATTAAGATCTTTATTTTTAAACGTTTTATAAAGTTCACAAAATGTTAATACAAAAATTGGTTTAATAAGACTGTATTAAACGTTTTTGAATATGACCCTTACAATACAAGTTTTTTTATTTGTCACACTTCTTATTTTCTATCATTCTTGAAGAAATGTGATATTTGAGTAACTTATATCACTTGACTAACCTATTTAAAATTTTGAAAATAATAACGTTTCATTTTCTTTTTTTCTTAAAGTAAGCATTTTTAAAGTATTCTGTCATATTCAATAGCCACACACAAAGAAATAAAGTGCTAACCGAATTGAAAAATGTATTTTAATCTTATAACTTCAGTTAGTAAAACGATACTTACATTAGATTTCTAAATATTTTTGGTGTTGCTATTAAAATTCAATTGAACTAACCGAACTTTGTTGTGAAAACTAATGTTCAATTGTACCAACTGACTGCAATTCGTAATTACCGAATTTGAGTGGTAGTAACCAAATTTCAGTTGGCAAATAGCTAAATTTTTCTGGGTGTGTGCATATCTTAATTCATATTTTCAGTGAAATCATGCACACTTTTATTAACATCCAATATTTGCCATAATAAGGCCTTTTCCCAGTAAAGCTTACCCAGAAGGCATTATTTAATTACGAAGCGCTTCCACAGCAAATCCAGAAGGCATGATTTTTGTTCAAGATGTCCCACTTGGTATGTCTCTTTTAAGCAGGTGAAAGTGCTTCTTTCGTGTGCTCTTTGAAGCAATAAATTCATGCCTTCTTAGACAATAAGAAACGCTTTTTTTATATGTTGAAAACATTAATGCTTCATGGCATGCATTCTTTATTCACTGCTCCAAAGAAGGCATTCTGGGAAGCACTACAGAATGCCTTCCCTAATTGCTTTATAGTATATTTAACCACTTTTAGGAATGTGGCAGTTTTCCAGGTTCAATTAATAAATTTAAAAACAAAAACTCTATAGATTATTTATTTGGACAAAATCATAATAAAGAAATATAGAGTATGTCCTCGAACTTGAATAATTTTCATTTTCAATATTCGAAAATTTTAAAAAAGTAGTGGTACATAACCTCGCTCCATACATTTTTAACGAGAGTCATGATACCTCCTTTTAAGGCTACTTAAATTGTGGTTTTAAAGGTACACACAAGTTATTCACTTCTTCACTTCTTCACGGCAAAATGCATTTCTTTCAAAAATCGCAGTTCCAAAAGCTGTATTTTAAAATACAGGTTTTTAAAAATTTGTTAAAAAAATGTTTTAATTATAAATTACTTCGCTATGCCGTGTACAAATCCCTATGTGGAGCTCTCATCCTTTAGTTATGAATAAAAATGTAAAAAAATTTAACTAAATAACCGATAATTGAGAGCCTGAAGGAGTAACATACAGGGAATTGGCAACGGTATAAAAGTATAATTTATAATTAACATATACTTTTTTTAAACTCTTAGTAAACCATGTTTTTGAAATGCAGCGGTTTGAATCACAGATATAAAAAATATGCATTTTACCATCACGAAGAGAATAACTTTTGTTTAGCATTAAAACCACAATCTAAGTAGCTTTAAAATGAGGTATCAATGACACTCGTAGTTTAAGCCGTTAAAAAGATATAGACAATCATGTGCAACTACCATTCCAAGTTTGGCTAAAATTGAAAGTGGTTGAGGTCGAAAATTGCATATTTTTTGATGCTTTTTTATGGAATGAGTCATAAGTGCAATAACTTTTTCTGTTATTGTATTGTAAAACAATAACTAATAGAGAAAATATTATTTATATTATTAATATTTCATATTATTGAAAATTATAATTTTTCTATTAATTTAGAAAAATTCGAATAATCTTCTAACACATGAAAAAGCATCTCACAGAAGACATTTTATTTCGATTGGTACGTTTAGTGTTAATAACAATCTTATATTTAAAAATATAACAATAAATGCTCCATAATGTATTTTAAGTTTGAAAGTTAATATGAACCAAACAACATTTTATTCAGGATAAGTTTGTGATAACCAACCAACCCAAAGGGAAATAAAAGTAACATTTGTAAGGTCAAAATGTTTTTGAGTTGAGTTGAGGTCAGTAGTTTTACGAACTCATAAATTTAATATTTATTGGCACGATTAAAAAAAAAAAATGGTTTGTAAAATTATATCAATACAATGAAACATAAAATAAATTTTGTTTGTTATAAAAGTTCAACATTTCATAAACTTTTGAAAATTAGGTATTGATATGTAGTGTCCAACGGAACAGTTCGGCCAACATATATGTGTCTAGTAGGTACTTGGAATTTTAAAGCTTAATAAGCAAAAAAAAAGCAAAATAACGAAAACTTTCCTAAAATGAACAAAATTATTTTTTATTTTACAAAAGTTTTCGTTAAATTTACATAATTTTGAGATTGTAATGTGAAATTTTAAAAAAGAAGTACTAATATCAGGATGTAATTTTTTAACCAAACGTATGGATTCTGTTAGTTTATATTTTACCAATTTTTATATTATATAAAATTTTAATTCGGCTAAAAGTTTAGATTTTTAAAATCTTTTTAAAATTATTAACTAGCAGGGATTTATTTGTAAAGAAAACACTTATATCAAGTTGTAATTAATATATTTCTTAATTATATTAAAAGTTTAATTAAATTATTTACCATTAAGAAAGTTCTAGCATAAATTTAAAATAAATTGTAACTATTTCAATTAAAATTTTAATAGTTAATACTCGTATCTATTGAAAATTTTATAAAATATTGAGTTTGAGTTTTAACGTCTTTTTCAGACAATTGCAATAAATACTATAAATAATATGCAATTTTATTTAATTTTAATTGTGAAAAGCGTGGTAGAGAAGAATGAGTGTATTTTCTAAAAATCATAACTACATTGTAAATTTTCAATTTTCTGAATCAGACTGCTCAGTTTCTGGTATTGAACCTTCGTCAGTGACCCTGTTTTTTTTTTTTTAATTTTGGAATAATGTTATATTTGTTATGTTTTTTTATTTGTTCGATTCCGTCTATATGAAATTTTCTGTGCAATCACTGACCGTGGTATAGATAAACTGATTTCTAATGCCACATGCACTCGCACTACACGTTAGACAGAGCGCTTTAGCCCACTGATCTATCGTCAGGTCAAGTTTTGTTGTGATTAAAACTAGTTTTATTCAATACACGGTGTTTTTGTTCTTGCATACATAATCTCAGAAGTACAACTCCAACAATACAACAGTTCTATTTTTAGAAACTTACCTCACTCTAATGTCCACTGTTTTCCCATATGTTGTAAGTGATGCCACATCTATGATATATTCTTTGTATATTCGATAGATGGCGCTTACGTAGTTATGGAAGAATTGCCAGAGAGCAAAGTTTGATTTTTGTTTAAGTTTAAATTAAATATTGTTTTTGATTTCAAACAAAAAAATATAATCAAAATTACAAAAAAAATTAAAATGGTAGAAAGTAGAAAAAAATATATTTATTTAAAATAGATTAGATTATATGGCACTATGCACCGCGACCACCTTAGGTCTTTTGTGCTGCCTGAAGTTACCCTAAAGATTCAAGCTACCTATAAAGCCAATAATCCTATTAGGCAAAATCTTCATAATGTCCGAAGGGGAGACAAAGCGATTGCCAAGAAACTTGGCACGCCTTTCACATAGCCTCGGACATTCGCAAAGAACATGCTCTGATGTCTCAGCTACCAGTTCGCAAAACCTACACTCATCCGTGTCCGAAAGACCCCTTTTGCGCAGGTGGTATCTGAGATTGCAGTGTCCAGTCAGGTAAGACACCAGGGTTCTCAAGTCACCCCTCCCGAGGGACAAGAGTCTCCTCGATCCTGCACTGCAAAAAGAAATTAATCTCTTAGCCTATCGTTGGCCAAGAGAGTTTTCCCAATAGAGAGAGAATTCTGACTCCCTCCACGACCCGAGCTTCTCCCTAACATACCCCAAAGGTATACCACAGAATGGTTCAGGGCCAATAAAGGGTCTTCGGGCCCCGCAATTAGCAAGACAATCTGCCCTCTCGTTGCCCTCATGCCCCTCGTGACCAGGAACACACCCTAAGGTAAGCGAGTTGCGCCTGCCAAGTCGGTTAAGAGCCAGAATGCATTCCATGACCAGACCAGATGACACCTCATAGGACATTAAAGCCCTTAATGCCGCCTGACTGTCGGAAAGAATGTAGATGCGAGATCTAATAGTGCCCCTTCGTAGATACTCCTCCGCACAGACACAGATAGCAAAAATCTCTGCCTGAAAAATGGAGGGGTATCTACCCATGGGTAAGGCCCGTTGGAAACCTGGTCCATAGACACCCGCACCAGTGTCACCATTCGCATGCTTTGAGCCATCTGTGAACCATATCTGAGAACCCCGCTCTGGCTCCCAGGATCTGTTGGTCCACATGGCCCTGTCGAACAGCATCACTTTAAAGGTCCTATCAAAGATGTACTCCGGTGACCTCCTATCCGTAACCTTTGTAACCGGGTCATCAATTAGGATTCTAGCGATCCTCATGTGACCTCTTAGATCACCTCCCCTGATGTCACCGAATTCTCTAAGTCTGGAGGATCCTATGCAGGCAGCCTCCATTACAGAAATATGCAATGGTGGTATCCCCAGCATAACCCCCATGGCATCCGTCGGGCAGGTTCCGCCTGCCCCCGTTATGCCAATACACATAAGAGGTAGATCCTCTTGAGAGCATCCCTTGCCCCTACCTGTTCAACCTTTGGCCACCATGCCAGGGCAGCATAGGTGATCATAGGTTTAACAATGGTGTTAAACGACCAGTAGACCATCTGCGGCCTTAGACCCCATGTCTTACCAAAAAGCCTTTGGCAGGCATAATATGCCCTTGTGGCCTTCTTGGAGACATAGTCAAGATGTTCATTCCAGGTAAGGGATCTGTCAAGAGTCACGCCGAGGGTACTTAACACTACTGGAAAAGCCCACCGTGGCCCCATCAAAGACAGGCATTGTCAGGTTAAGTTTCCTCCTATTCGTAAATAGTACCAGGATTGTCTTCGACGTTTTGACAGACAAGCCCTTTTCCCGGCACCAAGAAAGAGTATAGTTCAGAGCCTGCTGCATACGTTCGGATATGGTCCTATCATCAAATCCCACTACAGAAATGACAAGATCTTCCGCGTATCCATAAGTCCTGAAACCTAGGTCGTTCAAACCTTCGAGTAGTTCATCAATGACCAGCGTCCAGAGTAACGGCGACAAAACACCCCCCTGTGGACAGCCCCTAGTCGCATTTACGGTCCTACTAGTAGTCCCTATGCCGAACGTGATTATTCTAGAGCGTAGCATCTCCAAAGTCCAATTGATGATAATTGGAGAGATGTCCTTTCTAACCATGGACACCCTAATTGCCTCGTAGGACGTGTTGTCAAAGGCGCCCTGTATATCAATAAAGGCACAAAGGGCAATATTCTTTGCCTCTAGTGCCCGTTCTATTGTAGTGACAACATGATGGACAGCAGTCTCGGTAGATTTACCTCGTTGATACGCAAACTGTAATTTGTGTATCGGCTTTCGCCTTAGGTAAGTATCCCTAATGTACTGGTCCAAGACTTTCTCCATTGTTTTAAGGAGAAATGAACTCAGGCTAATTGGTCTAAAGGATTTGGGCAGTTGTTCAGACTTCTTCCCCGCCTTCGGTATAAAGACCACTCTAACCTCCCTCCACGGCGTCGTTACATGACCGAATAACAGACTAGATCTAAATATCCTAACCAGTTGTGGGACAATTAAATCCATCCCTTTCTGCAACAGACAAGGATAGATCGCATCCGGACCCGGAGATTTGAATGAAGAGAATTCACCTATCGCCCATTTTACCCTGTTCTCCTGAAAGACAGCACTTGATAGGCGTACATTTCATTTCTATTTAAAATAAAAAAAATGCCAAAATTTTAAAAATAGCCAAAATTCAAAAAAAAAATTTTGAACTTGTAAAACTTGAAAAAATATCACAAAAAATTGCAAAAAAAATTGTCATAATTAAAAAAAAGCGCTAAAGTTGAATAAACCGATATTATTCAAAAAAAAATCTACAAAAATTAAAATGCCGTAGTATTTGAAAAAAAAATATAAGAAGCACCAAATTGAGAAATTCGCCACAATTTTAAAAATCTTTTAAATTTAAAAACTTTTTTAAAATTTTAACAAATTCCAAAAAATTGGGAAAAAATTTAAAATTTTTCCTTTTTCAATATTGGCATTTTTTAAATAATAGCAATTTTTTAGTTGTTGTATTGAAGCTTAAAACTTGATGATTTAAATCAATTTTTTGCGATTTTTTTGTTGTAGCTTTAGAGAATTTTTCAATTCTGGAAATTTTTGTCAATCGAGCTTATTTCTAATTTTAGACATTATTTTATATACAAGTTTGATATAATTTGTATTAAAAATAAAAATGATATCAAACTTGTTTAAAAAAGACAAAGTGCGGTCTAGTTTACTCGCCCTATACATCGTGCTTTTAAACAAAACAAAACAAAACAAGTGTGAAAATAAAAAGGAGAATAAACGCAAAAAGCGTGTATTGTATATATACCAAAGCTAGAGCTTGCACATAACGAACGAGTTTTCAATTTATTTTTGATCAATGGTGATAATCTTGTACTTCGAGCTAATTGTCGTATATTAGTTCTCATTTAGTGGGAAAACTAGGTTATATGAATGTTGAATGAAATAGATCTATCAACACATTCCTGAAAGTGGACAATTAATAAATTTGAAAACAAAAACTCTATAGATTATTTGTTGGGACAATATCCTAATAAAGAAATATAAAAATGGCCGCGAACTTGAATAATTTTATTTTTAATTTATAACGAGCTTCCAACCTCCGTATATTTACAAACATAAAGCAAATCAAACATATTAGCTAGGTTGATACTAGTATTTCTATCTGGCTAAAGATCTCATCAGAACCCGAAGATTAAGAAAAGTTAGAGCCTCCATAATAGGCAGAACTTTAACAAAAAACCTATTAATCATTTATTTTGCTCCATTCTTGTCTTCTTAGCAATCAAGCACGTGGTTAGGGTCTTTTTCTAACAAGCATCATGACGTTCCTAAACTTTGAAGACCAAAAATGTTCTATTTATATAAAAAAAATTGATTTTTTACACTGGCTCAAGTAATATTTTTTTACAGTTTTTGTTAATTTAGTTAATTTTAATTTTCATTGCATTATTTTTAATTTTAGCGATTTTTCAATTTAATCGATTATATTAATATTCGCGATTTTTTTCAATTTTGGTGATATTTTTTTTTGTCATTAAGGGAAATTTTGTATTTCAAAGTTGTAAAAATCACTGAAATTGAAAAAATTTAAAACAAAATTTTAAAAATGTGTAAAAAAGTGAAAAAAAATCATAATTTAAAAAAAATCGCTAAAATTGAAAAATTCGATATTGGAAAAAATTTACAAAAATTAAAATTCCTTAGGATTAAAAAAAAAACGTAAAAATTAAAAAAAGCCCAAATTTATAAATTTGCTAAAATTTAAAAAATTTGCCAAAATTAAAAAAAAAAATTGTAAATATTAATAATACCCCCAAAATTAAAAAAAAAATTTCAATTGTGATTTTTCAATTTTGGCAATTTGTTTGAGTTTTGGCGATTTTCTATGGTTTTTAAATATTTTTTTTAAATCTTTTTTTTAATCATGACAATTTTTAAAAAATTAAAGATTTTTTTTTTAATTTTGGCGACTTAGATAAATTCTTGCGATTTTTTCTTTTGATTTTAGAGATTTATCAAATTTTGGACATTTTTGTTGAATTAAGCTTTCTTTTAATGACTATTTTAAACTTTAAAGTTTAATAACACTTTAGTGAAAATAGTTATTTCTGTGTTAATATTTCAATATCATATTTTTTTTTAATTTAATGTATTTTACCTTTAAAACTGTTCTTCGTTTCTTTTGTATGCAAAAGAGCATTGAAACCAAATACAGTAAAACTCGCTTAAGACGAACTCGGTTAAGATGAACCCTCGGTTAATACGAACTAATTTAAAAGTCTCGACGTTTTGGCAACAATTTTCATATAAAATACATCTTTTAATACAAACTCGGTTACTACGAACCCTCGGTTATTACGAACTGTTTTAAGCAATCCCAAAAACTCGTTTTCATACAAATTACCATGTTTAGTACACTCCTTCTCCGTTTAACGGGACAGACCTTATATGAATTTTATATCCGTAGATGACTTTCTAAATGTAGATGCTAATGTTTTGACCTCACATACTTTATCAGGTGAAGAAATATTGGAAATTGTCAATCCGATGATATATTCAAGTGATATATTCGAACAAAATCGTGTGCCAAAGAAGCTGACAATCATATTTTGGTAATAGAAAAACTTATAACGAATGAAATCGTTAATTTTTTTTTTTTAAATGAATAATTTTAATTGAATTTTTAATTGTGAATGCATGACATGCTAATTTTATTTATTTTTTTTTTATTTATGTAAAAATCTTGTTTTTGTTTTAATAAATACATATTTTTTATCGTTAAAAAAAACCCGCTTAATTTTTTTGGTCCCTCAGAGTTCGTCTTAACCGAGTTTTACTGTAATATATAAACATTTATATAAATTTAGCTAAATATTAAAAAGTTACTCTTTTTTTTTACATACTTTTTGTTTTTTTTTTAAATATACACAAACATTTAAAAGAAAGTCATTTACTTTTTTCGTTTACTCTCTTTTTAACCTTGAAAAATATTCCTTTTACTTAAAACTGTAATACAATTATAATTTGAAAATAAGGATGTGAACAAGTATATACTTGAATGAAAATATATTTAAATAAATTCATGGAAAAAAATTGCTACGGGTGTGTCTTATATATTTAAACCAAACAAAAAACGTTTGCAAAACTATTTTAATCTTAAAATCCATATGACGTCCCAGGCAGAAAAATACAATCGACAAAGTGTTGGCAAAGCTTCGGCTACGGTCGGTTATGCGTTGTCAAAACGTGGAATTAACAATATCGACAGTATTGTCTTGTTACCTGATTGATGACAGTGGCCAACCGTTGGTTTGAGCAAACTTGTCAACGTTGGCATAACGTTGGTAATTCAAAAAATTTGGTGCTTTTAAAATAGCTTAAATTAAATTCAATAAATTTTGAAAAATGTGTATAATAATATACATTTTAAAATCAGCAACACAGTTCGGACTTAGTCGAATCCCTATGGGGAATGGGACCGGTCCTGTGTGTGCCACAGGATCGGTCCCTTCGTGTCAGAGACCGGTCCTCTGCTTAACCCTACCCTATGTAAACAACTGGCAATTTAACATGGGCTTGTCATAGGAGGGGGTCATTTGTCCTGCTTTGAACCACATAGTGGCATGCCACAGAACTAACCAAAGATGGGCATAAAAATGGGTATAAAAATAAACGAAAACTAAACAGCTTCCAATGGGTAAAATTCTGGCCAACTGGCTTTTTCTTGTTAATAAGCATTCTCGTTAAGTGGTATGTCCTCCCTTTACCAGTCACAGTATTGATAATTTAGGACAGTTGACCCTGCTTAACCCGCTTCAGTATTAAATTATACCAGTCCTGTGGTAAGTCCTTCTTTGACCAGTCACTTGTAGTTCAATTGACTCCTCATTCCCCATAGGGATACATCATATTTACATGTTTGAAATAAATATAAAATATAAAAAGTACTTCTAATTGGTTATAATATTGTTAAAAACAATATTGGCAACGAATTTGAGGGTGGTAGTGGTAAAACACATGCTTTGCAAAAAAAATAGTGTTTCATAATACAATATTAGTTGTTTCCTGGGTAATTTTAAACACGGTGGGTTTTACAAAAATAGCAGTGTTTTTCCAGTACTATTTTTTTGGTACGGTTGGCAATTTCTACTTGTGGTGTCAGTAGTGTACATTAGGGTCGCAAATGAAATGTAAGGGGAAGTTTTTTTGTGTCGTGCACCTTTGAGGTCAAAGTTCAAATCTTAGAACATTCAATATATTCCGCTATAATGAACTTTGTAAGTGTACATTCAAATTTGCTAAATTAATGTTTCAGTTATCCTAAATGATTTCTGAATTATTTTCATTATATTGCTTGGGGTCCAAATTATATATTGCATCAAATTCATTTTACACCAACATTTTTTATAATTTATAAACATTAACCCTTTTAGGTTACGAGAGTAAAAATGGCCCATTCAAATGTCTGTTTTAATTAAAAACAGAGATGATTCAAAATCATTGTTATTGCTCCAATTTTACCGTGATACAAAAATATTGTTATGAAAAATAATATTTTCGCCACCGTTGTATAGAAAAATGGTACTGAAATTTGATTTCGTTATCGCCCAGTAAAATCTTCTATCTCAAACATTACAATTCAAAATTAAATGCAATTTTAAAAGTTAAACAATACAGCCCAGCAAAATAAGACCTAATTAAGAATTAGAAAAACACCTAATCTACTAATCCGGATGTGATGTAAAATTATGTAAAACATTCATGATTTTAACACTGCCGTGTCGTTGGGCAGATGGAGTGAATATATAACTTCTTTAATAGGCTTTTAAACAGTGCATGATTCTTTCTTTTTCAAATATAAATCAACATTTTTATTTAATGAAAAAGTGCTGCATACTTTAGGGTATGATTTTTGTTTCAACAAAAAAAACTTTTGGTGCCTGCGAGTTTTGTGCACACGAATCACGATTGAAGTAGGACAATCTACCGTTTGCCCCAAAGTTACTTATGCAGTACAACAAACTTAAAACGAACTTAAGTTGAAAATATTGATATATTTTTATGAAATCTAGAAAAGTATGCTACACAAATATATATTAAAAGAGATAAAATATTTTTTTATTTTTTTTAATGTTAATTTTTTTTTTTTATATTCTTTTATTTAATTATTTTTATTTCAAACGACCTTAAGATCATCTATAACTTAATTATAATTGTTTATTTCCAATATTTCGTCTCCACATTAGGTAACTTCTTCAGGGAACAATTATTACAATTTGATTGAAAAACTTTTTTTTTTTTAATTATAACAAAATGTTTGAAAAACTTTTTTTTTTTAAATCAAATTATAATAATTGTTCTTTGAAGAAGTCACCCAATGTGGAGACGAAATATTGGAAATAAACAATTATAATTAGTAAATAAATTATCTTAATATCGTTTGACTTATATAATTTGACTAGGAAGTGTAAGATAAAATATACGAGACAATGAGAAAGAAAGTATTGCAGTAGTAGTTTAAATACAAGTAAAGAAAAGTGGACTGCAATGAAACAAGTGTGCATTGGAACGCAAGATCTTTTAATGTTTCCGGTATTTTTTACACTAAAATTTGATTCTAAAAGGGTTTATTTTTCCACTACTCTTATGAAGATCTGGGTCCATAAAATACATATATTTAATAGACCCAGACTTTTAGTGAACATGTATACATATGTATGTATATATCAAAGGAGAAAGAGGTTAGTAAAAACTCTATATAATGGTGTTTTATTTTCTGGAAAAAAGTTTTGTATTTTAAAGTGCAAACATTTCACCCTCGCCACAATAAAATGCTTAATTTTTACAAACAGAATAGAAAACAATTTTATCACATATTGCTTTCTTTGAACATGTGTGTTTATACACTATTGTTATGGCAGTCCCGGTTCGAATCTCAGCCAACGTGAAAGAATTTTTTTTAATGATTATTTTTTTTTTAATTAAGTTATCTTCAAATTTTTTTTTTTTATAATTTTTATTATAATTTGTTTTTTTTTACGAATTTAAGGTAAAAAATTTTATAACATAAAACAAAATGAATAAAACTCCTTAATAATCCCAGGAAAACTTGCTATTACCATAGAATGGGAAATGGAAGAAGAAAACAAGTTGAGGCCAAGAACACCTGATTTTAACATGGGGGTGTCATAGGAGGCAAGGCCTTGCCTTGTGCTTACATATAGGGACAAAAATAAGACGTTACAAAATATGTAGTGAAATCACCAGTTACACATAACTACTTATTTCATTTATTATTTGTAGCATCAAAAGTAATGCTTAAAGCCATTATATGACGTATTACTTGTAACGATGTTAATAAGAAGTTATTTATAGGTGCAAAAATAAGTACGTATTAACATGTACCTAAACAAGAAGGTATTAATAGGCAATAAAATAACTAGTTATTAATAAGGACAATTATAACTAGTTATTAATAGGTCCTAAAATAACTACAATTGAATAAACTTAAAGAATGGTTTATCGTAAACCAACCAACGGTAAAATGTCCCAACAGCCTTTTAAAGATTTTAAAACATGAAAAGCTAGATGTACCTATATCAGTTAATGGGCTTGTGGGAAAAAAACCTCGTTGCCAAGAGCGCACAGTTTCCCCAGGTAAATATGTCCATATTGGATTAAAGCATCATCTGGAAAATAAAATAACACTTATAGAAAATTCATCGTTGGAAGAACTTTTTATTGATGTTGGAATAGATGGCTTGCCAATATTTAAAAGTTCTGGTGTTGGATTGTGGCCGATTTTGGGACAAATAGTTAATATTCCAAATAGTGCAGTTTTTATAATTGGATGCTATGTAGGTCCAAAAAAACCAATCGACATAAATTGCTATTTACATGATTTTGTAAATGACTTTTCTGACTTGAAGTATAACGGATTTTTGGTTAAAACCAAACTAATTCAACTGAAAATACGTGCATTTATTTGTGACTCTCCTGCCAAGTCCTTTGTGTGTGGCATAATGGGGCATATGGCACTAAATGGATGCCCAAAATGTCAGCAAATCGGTCAGAGAATTGACTATGTCACAACTTTTTCCACAACAGCCGGCGAAATGAGAACCAACGAGGATTTTTATTTCTTAATTTCTTAATTTTGTTATTTACTAAATAAGCTTTTGTTTTGTGAGAGTCGTTTATGTATAACTATATATTTGTTTGCTTAAATAAATTGCATTTAAATTATTAATTATGATATATTATGAATCTTTATAAATATACCTTACAAAAAAGTAGTTACTTATTACCTTACAAGTACCTTATTTCTTTGGCCCTTCCTAATAAGCAGGTATATAACACAATATTAGTAAGACATAATTGTTTAGCTTCCAAAATAAGTAGTGATGTATGTTCATATCAGTAAGGTATTATTTCAGACCTTCAAAATAACAACAAATGTAATGGATAGTCATTACTACGAAAGGTCTGAAATAAGTGATAATAAGTAACTTATTATTTTTGCTATTCCAAATAAGCAGATATTTAACACAATATTAGTAAGGCGTTATTTTTTATATTACAAATAAGCAGTTACATATATTCATATTAGTAAGGTATTATTTCGGACCTTCAAAATAACAAAAACTGGAATGGATAGTCATTACTTTGGAAGGTCTGAAATAAGTCCTACCCATTACCAAAGTTTTGCTGGGATAATAATAAAAAAAAAATAGTGGTCCAATGACGGTTTGCATCAGAAGCCAGCACACTACCCTTCGGCTACCAATGTGAGAGTTTTCTCGCAAACAACTTTACAATATATACACATGAGATTGATAAATCAAAAAACACGGCAAAAACAAACCCGCTAAAATTGCACTTTTTGAATTTTTTTATGGCAACATTTTTCAAAAGAAACACGGCACCCTCTCAAGGTGTTTACCTTATTTTAGAAAAGAACACAAAAAAGGAAATTTAAGGGTAAAGCACAAAAATAATGTGACATTTTTGTCAGCAAAGAAAACGCCATAAGTAAAAGTTAATTAATTATTTTACTAATAAATTATTATTATTACTGAACTAGCTTTCTTCAAGTTTTTGCTTTGATATTTTTAGATTTTGCTAATTTTGTGAGATCCAAAATAATAGAAATAAAAAATCAAATAGATTTTTTAAGGCAAAATAATGTTTTTTAGCCGAATTGTTCTGAATATTGCACACGATTCAAGGCACACCTAAAAACTATATCTTGAAACAGATATGAAAAATTCATGTTCCGATCGGTCAGATCTTCAAATACATTTTTGCATTTTTTTGTATCAACATAACAATAAAAAATATAAAAAGTCCCACCGAAAAAGAGAAAAAAAAAGATTTTTTCAACTAATTATTTGTGAACTCTGGATAACAGTTTTCTACAATTTTTTTGTTTACGATTAAAGTCACGACGTTGATTACACACTGCTACAAAAAACACTTTTTGTCAGAACTTGAAAACCGACCTAGTGGGGGTTGTAGGCATAGGTGAGGACATACAAAAGCCGTTTTCAAAAATTTGGAAACACCCTCAAAATTTTGAGTTATTTTCAAGAAACTGTTTTAGGGTAGGTCGTAGCACTTTAGTACCTCTAACTCACACATTTTTTGACTGATTTCAAAATTTTAAACAGTTTTGGAAAGAAAAGAATTAAGCTTTCATGAAATGTATTCAAAAAATATATATTCCAAGAAATTAGGTTAGTGTTTATCAAAAGTTTCTAATTTTTTTTTTCCTAATTTTTCATATTCAACAAGAGTTATTTTATTTTTTTCTATGAAAACCTATAATTTTTTTCATTGTATTTTAAAGACAATTTTATATAGAAAAAAAACGAGATATTATTTGTTAAAATCAGTTTATCTTTGCAAAAGTTACTAAACACTTTGCATTATTAAGTTGATAAATTTGCTTTTTTAGTTGTTTTTTTTTTTTTATTCATATGTTTTGCGCTGTGGGAGGAAATATTAAAAACAGCTGTTAATGAAAAGCTAAATAACTTTTACAATTTTCATCCGATTTGATAAATGAAATCCATGTGTTGTTAAATACTAAATTTTCTTTATACATTGGTATACATTTTTATAAGCTTTCATATTAAAATAAGCAATGAAAAGCTACTAAAATCAAAAAAGTTTATAATTTTCGTTTTTTTTGCAGATATTCTTAACAAAAACAATACTTATAACTATACAAATGTGTCAAAAAATGCACGTCGTTTTAAAGCGTAATCAACTTTCTTTCCAAACCCGCTAAAAAATTTTAAATCGGACAAAAACTGACTGAGTTACAGGTCGATAATGGTTTTTTTAGAATAACTTCTGAATTTGAGGGTGTTTCTGAAAATTTTGACACAATTTTAAATGTACTCAACAATACCTGTAACCCACGCTAGGTCGTTTTCAAAGTTTTTTTTTTCACTGTAGCACCGTGTTATTATGTCGTTTTTAAATTACTCAATTATCTTAAATACACAGAAAAAAACGAATTAACAAAAAAAAAAATACTAACAAATTAATAAGAAATTAAAAAAAAAAAAAAATTATCTTCCCAGTTCATATAAAAAAAAATTTATATGAACTTATGAAAAAGCAATTCTTAAAATGTTGTTATTTTAGATACCGATTAATCTATATGGTGATGCAAATGGTGTTTAAAATAACTTTAATTTAACATTTTTGGCAGTTGTTAACAACAACTACTATGGAAGAGAAAAATGTGCATACACACAGAGAAAAATTTAGCTATTTGCCAACTGAAATTCGGATACTATGGCTCAAATTCGGTTATTACGAATTTTAGTCGGTTGGCACAACTTAACATTTTCACAACAAAGTTCGGTTAAATCAACTAAATTATAGTTACAACAACCAAAATATTCAGAAATCGAATGTAAATATCGCCGTTCTAACTGAATTTATAAGTGGTTACCATAAAAATACA
This sequence comes from Delia radicum, assembly GCA_021234595.1. Lineage (NCBI taxonomy): Eukaryota > Metazoa > Arthropoda > Insecta > Diptera > Anthomyiidae > Delia > Delia radicum. The sequence continues at coordinate 21,420,831 of CM037854.1, read as the reverse complement.
CTTTTCAATTCGGTTGGCACTTTATTTCTCTGTGTGTATGCTAATGCTTTGGTAGTCAAGTGGTTCTTAAAGCACCCCCCTCCACTTTATTTGGCTGGAATATAAAAAACTCATATTATATATTTGTTTTTAATTTTGGATTACATGAAAATATTTCAGAAAACAATTTAATATACTGTGAACGTAAACTTTGTATACTTTTTTTTTGGAAAATCATAGATTTAAAATTAAATATTTATAATGGATGGGTCATTTTGACCTCCGTAGCACAAAAGGTTTAATTAGAAAAAAATTAGGAAAACATCAAGAATACTTGGAGTATCAAATTTGCAAAAAAGTCGACCGGTTTAAGTCAATTATAGTTCAATATACTGAATTTCTTAAAATTTTAACCTCAAAGGTGCACGGCTTCAACCTGTAAGTTTTACACCAAGTGGTATTATAGTATCGGGCTAGATCAAAAATCAAAAGTTGCCACCCTAGTGTACATATATTAATGCTCATATCGTGCATGTTCTTCTTTTATTTAACTATTTATTATTGTATGATGTGTTGCTATTTATGATGATGGTGGGTGTGTCACAGATAGTACATCATGTTAAAAATGTGCAAAAGCACATGGAATTTGTGTTATCTCATTTTCAACATTTGGGAAATAGTATACCCGCAGAAATGTTAATAAAAAATATATTGGAAATTTTTTTTACATACAAGAATATGTACTAGACACTTGATTTTAATCCGTGATTTTGAAAAAATGGAAAGCATTTTTTTTTCTGCCCGGGTAAAAATAGTTATATCTAGTTATATATAATAAAATTAAGTCATATGTGACTTTGAATGGAGTCGCATTACGGCTTATATGATTATAAACATATACATTTGAAAATTTTTATGGAAAGATTTTCTTTATATGGTTCTTTATATAATTATATGTCTCCAAACCTTACTCCATATATAACTACATAAGGCATATAATAATATCTAATCCAAAAATATTTAGTTATCGATATGAGTAGATATGGTCCCTAGGCCGGGTCGATAAAAAAAGTTGTGCCGGTCACCCCCTAGAATTAAAGATAATTTGAAGAAGATTTGAAAAAAAAATTTTTTTTTTGCCACGCCCCTTGACCCCGCGCATTTGGCTTTTTATTTCCTGTGGCTCCATTTATAGTCCGATCGTAACGTGTGATATATCATTGTTTTTGGAATGACAACGGCTACATTTTCTACTTTGATCACTTTTGACTCCGACGTCAAATTCTAGAAGTGACTTCTGGAAACTCGATTTGATACTCGAGGGTGGTAGAAATCGAGTTTCCAGAAGTCACTTCTAGAATTTGACGTCGGAGTCAAAAGTGATCAACGTAGAAAATGTAGCAGTTGTCATTCCAAAAACAGTTCCGTTACGATCGTACTATAAATGGAGCCACAGGAAATAAAAAACCAAATGCGCGGGGTCAAGGGGCGTGGCAAAAAAAAAAAAAATTTTCGAATCTTCTTCAAATTATCTTTAATTCTAGGGGGTGACCGGCACACCTTTTTTTTGTATGGGGTTCGACCCACTCTAATAGTCCCACGCTAAGTCTTATTAAACTATATGTGACTGCATACTGAAAATATTTTCCTTATAAGTATATACATAGCTTTATATGTAATACCATACATATTTTGGTAACGTTTAATATCAAATTATGTTATCTGTAAGTTACGACTTTATTATAGATGACATCGCATATAACCATATTAATTTTATAACGAAATCATTTTAAAGTGAGGAACAAAGGGCCACAACGAAATCGTTCCATTCGGTTCTTCTTGATGCAAGTTGTTTTATCTCTCTCCAGCTTAGGCCGCTTTGATTAATTTCAAGCTCAACTTGCCGTCTCCAGGTGTGAGATGGGCGTCCAACTCTTCGTGTATTTCCATGGGGATTCCAATCTATAGCAACTTTTGTTGTGTCATTCTGTGGTCTGCGAAGCGTGTGACCAATGCAGCGGTATTTACGATGAAGAATATCAATGTGGATTGGGCGTTGTTGAGATGTTGTGTTCCATGATTCGCAACCATATATAAGGACTGACTTTACACAGTAGTTAAATATTTCTTTTATATAATTTTAAATAAAAATTTCCACTTAATTATACATACAGTGTCGCGCAAAACAAAAGCAACAAAACACAGGTACATTTTTGTTTTTAAATATTCCATCTTCCAAGACACAGTGAATATATTATTTAGGAGGTATTTAAAAACCTGATCCAAATAAATATGTAGAATAAGAATACCAATAAGATGGATGCTGCCAATGTGAGCCTGTGCAAAACATAAGCAACAAAATGAAAAATGTTTAACAATTTCATGAAACTGAAAAATGGATAATCTTTTTTTTATTATTTTTGGTAAAATACTTATTAAAAACTTATTTTCTATTAGGTATTTGTAATTTTAAATTATATGAACTTTAAAAATTCACTAAATCTAAATTTGAATGATTTTGTTCACAAGACGCTAATTTTTTCCAGTTTTTTTACCTTGAAAGCACAAATTTTGATAACAAAGAGTCACAATAATATAAAATCAGTCATATAAATATACATTTAATAGTTGCAAAGTGTGCCCAAATACTGCTTCCGAACAGTCGATGTACAAGCTTAGGCTAAAAAAACGTACAATTATGGAATTATTAAAAAAAAAATTTACTCCTTCTCTTCATCGTTTAAGTTAATAACAGAACCAAATTTAATTAGTAATACACGGTTCAACATAATTTTTAAGTCTCTATGCATTCTAATGTTATTGCTGGTTTTGGTATAATATGAAGAACATTTTGATTTCCACATACCACTATTCTATGAAGGGGCTAATAATACCGAATTTATTTTTTCATTATATTAAACAAATGTTTAAAATATTTTCTTTCAATATGTTTGTCATTTCATACAAATTTTCAATAAATTTGGAAAATTTTTAAGTTTTTTTGGGGTTTGCAAAAAAGCAATTATTAATACAAGTTTGTCCTGGTGTTTAATCTATAAAGTTATGTCCACAAAGATTCCGAATAGATATATATTGGATTTCTGTGGGCTGCAGTTTTAAATAAAACTTCAATGAAATAACTTTGGTTTCTTGGAGAAGTGAAATATAGAATGTTTTCCAAACTGTCTAGAGATCAATATATTCCATCTGAAGAAAAACTAGCAACGGCGACCTACCCAATGCCGGTATTTAAGATATTTCGAAGTGTTTTTTAACAAACGCAACTAAAAATAATGAATGTTTTAGTATTACGATTCCTAATAATACAAATTTTAGATGCCCAGCTCGAAAGAAGAGAAACAATGAAACAATTCAGTAAGTTCTGAATAGCCATAGACTATATTATTGCCAAAAACTAATACAAAATGGTTGAATGGAAACTTAAATTTAATATTTTAACATAGATAATGAAAAAATTACATAAATTTAAATTTTCATAACATTGCTAACAATTTTTAATTTTGTTGCTTTTATTTTGCACATCCTCATATTGGAAGCTTCCATATTTTTATTTGAAATTTCTCACATATTTATATTAATCTGGTTTTTTATAAAACTCCTCTCTGTCCAATGGTATAAAACATCCAGTCAAAATATTTTATCTAACCGACCTTACAAATAAAATATTTAAAATTGAAGATATGCGGGATTTTTAGAAATTTGATCTTTTAAGCATAACTTCAAGTCACAAAATGTATACCTACCTAGCGGATACAATTATATAAAACCAAAGCAATTTATATCCAATTAGACATAATTTAATGTCCCGGATATGACCAAATCTCGCATAAAATTATATCAACTGATATCTAACATGATGATCCATTATTTTGTATATGATTATATATGGGAACTTATCAAATGAGATATAATTATAATAGATTCTGTATGAAAATTTTTACCCGGGTATCTAATTTGTCTGAATTATTGATTTTAAATTTATTTTTTATTATAGACAATATCCAGTTTGTATTGAAAAGGAATTATGTATTTACGAGCGTTTTGTAGCGATTTGTATGGCAAATTTTAAATTTTTATAGAAGTTTCAGTTTAAAGTTTCCTCGTTCGAAAACCCCCATAAATTCTTCTTTATTTTAAAAAAATTACAGAGGCAAGAAACCTAACAAACATGTGGTTTTCTTGACTGCTTATAAAAAAAGATTGTTAAAAATTAAAAAATTATAATAAAAAAGATATTTTGTTTTATTTGTTTTTAAATTTTGTGTTTGTTTCTAAATATTTATTAAATTATATGTCTTTTGTCAATTTAATGGACTAATTAATTGATGATTTCATTACAATTTCACTGATATCAATTGTAATGAAATGAGTTTAATTAGCATTTGTTTAATAAGTGATACCAAATTTCATTGATTTGATTTCATTGATAAATGGTTATAATATTAAATGGCATTACCATTAGTAATGCAAATTAAAAATAACAATTGACAAATAGGAGTTTCGAAAAACGAATGGTGAATATCGATGAAATCAGGGCTTCACAGGAGTTTTAAGTAACGCTCATAATACAAATAGGCTATGTCCGGGAAAGTTCGGGACAGATTATTTTTTTTTTATAAAACAGCCATAGGGTGTCCAATAATAGAATGAAGCATTGGTCTAAAATCGAACGATACGCAATGAAAAGGAGAACGAATGGAATCTGAACTTAATTTATATTCCGAACTTAATTCGGAACTGAATATATTATCGGAACTTGTTCCACAAGCTAAGTTTTGCAAAAATGTTGCCCGTTTTGCGATATCTCGCTTTATAAAATGTCAATATTTTAAAATGGCTGGTATTTCCGAAACTATGCGATATAGGGCAAAACGGACAAAATTTGTAACCCTCATACAACAACTGGTAAGGTCCTGGAAAGATTCCGAGAGATTTATTTTTTATGAAACAACCACAAGGTGTCCTAATTTTTTGTTTACCCAAACACGTACGTGACAACACCAATTTAATCGCTCTGATAATAAAATGGAACATTGGTCTGAAATGGAACGATATGGAATGGCCCGGCGAAAGAGTGGAATCGGAACACTTACTCTTGATACGTTTTGCAAAGATTCTCAACGATTTGCGACATTTCGCCGATTTTTTGAGATTTTATAAAATGGCAAATTTTTTAAAATGACCAGTATCTCCAAAACTAAGTGAGATAGGGCAAAAAGACAAAAGGTGTATTAATATACACAGAGAGAAAAATTTAGCTAATTGCCAACTGACATTCGGTTACTTTGACTCAAATTCGGCTATAAGGAATTTCAGACGGTTGGCACAACTTAACATTAGTTTTCACAACAAAGTTCAGTTAATTCAACTGAACTTTAGTTGCAATACCCAAAATTTTCAGAAATCTAATGTAAATATCGTTGTACTAACTTCATTTATAAGTTGTTACCATTAATACACACTTTTAATTTGGTTGGCATTTTATTTCTCTTTGTGTACCTTTATAATATATATGAGCTAGGTCAGGAAGAGAGCCCGATTAAACATTTTTTATAAAACAGCCACAGGGTGATTTATTTATTTTTTTACTTATTTACATGATAATACAAATAAACATACAATTCCTAACGATCTCCATTCCATTCCAATGTACAGCAATTTACACTCCACTTTTTTTGTAAGAAAAAGCTTTTTTTTTGTTCAATTGTAATTAGTTTTTTAGGCATTAGTGTGATTTCATTAGCATTAGTAGGACAAATGCTAATGCCAAAAATATCACTACAATTAAATGGTAATGAAATTGTTTTCGCATTAGCTTTAGTAAACTAATGCTAAAGAAATTTCAATGCTAATGCAAAAAAATCCCATGTATGGTTTTAACATAGTTTCTTACTATTAAAAATATTCTATATTTCTTCTTTAAATGTGAAACTGGCTCGATATAAAAAACACTTATCTATTATTCTTGACTTCAAATTCCATATCATTGTGAGTATAGCCCTGAGGGGATATTCCCTTAAAGTTAAAAATTTATTTCAAGTATAATGTGTGCTAAAAAATATCAAATTTTTTATATATCCTGTATAACATTTATTACCATTTTATTATTCTATTCTTTTAACATTTGACAATGTCAATATTTCAATTTTTATTAGATAGATAAAAAGAACATTACAACTGCCAAATACAGAAAAAGGACGCATTGTATAAGAAAAATTATTTATACACCCATCAAAGTCGAAGTTACAGAACACTTCACTAAAATTATCATTAAAATAGGACACAAAAAACTTGACAAATCTATCGTAGAGTAGTCTTGTTTTATACATAAACTAATTTTAATAATTAAAAAGGGAATTTGAAAATATGAGTCATAAATCATTGGGGTGACATAATTAAATATTAAAAAATAAAAAAAAAATTCCGGCATAAAAGTTTTTAAAACAAAACCCGCAGGCACAGTTAAAGTTTTCTGTTCTTTAAGGTATAAAGGGTGCCACTACGTTGTATTAAAAAATTTGGGTTCAGTTTAATAAACAAATTTCTCCATCCCTTGTTCAGGGTTTTATAAACGTATTGTAAATGTTACCCATGGCGTATGATTAATAAAAATACTATTTTAATATAAATCATACGTATCGTTAAGTTCAAAATGTTCAACCCACAATAAAAACAGTCATAATTATTAAAATACTTAATTTTTTAAAATTAAAAATTATTCTGTTGAATTAAATAGTTTAAAAAATATTATTTTCTTTTCTTGTAGGGTGTCCCTATGAATGGCTTCCTTGTGTATTGATTAAAGTAATAAATAAGGAATAACATTTCATGTGTTTTTTCGATAGCCACAAAATTTATCCCCTATGGGGAATGATTAGTCAATTGTTCTAAAAGTGACTGGTTAAAGAAGGACTTATCACAGGACTGGTATAATTGAATATTGAAGTGTGTTAATTGTCCTAAAATTACTAATCCTGTGACTGTTTAAGGGAGGACATACTACTTAACCAGAATTCTTATTAACAAGAAAAAGCCAGTTGGCCATAATTTTAGCCATTGGAAGCTGTTTAGTTTTCGCTTATTTTATACGATATGGCCCTTTTGCGACAGTCTTGTGGTATGCTCATCTTTGGTTAGTCCTGTGGCATGCCACTATGTGGTTTAAAGCAGGACAAATGACCCCCTCCTATGACAAGTAAATATTAAAGTTGCCAGTTGTTTACATAGGGTATTGTTTAGCTGAGGACCGGTCTCTGGCACGAAGGGACCGATCTTGTGGCAGACGCAGAACCGGTCCCATTCCCATAGCGTATTTATCCGAACCAAAAAAATTTTAACAAAATCGCTTCGATTTGTAGTTGCATATTTTTACAAAATTGCTTGTTTCAGCATATTTTGATCTTAAATAAATATTTTTCTGTAAATTAATTATATTTTTTTTTCCAAAAAAACCTGCAAAAGTTTTATAATATTGCGATATTTTTTAGCTGAATATTTTTCGCGTTTGCATGGAATTTGTTTTGTATGTTTTTTCTTTTGGTGGTGTTTTATTTTCTTATTCTTGTAATGTCAAAGCTATGGTACGAGGGCGGTCCCAAAATTAGCAGACCTAACATATAGATGGCGAAAGTAGTTTGCAAAAAATACCCGAGTGGTCGACCAATTAGATGATCGTCGGCTGAAGGTGCGTGAGCTGGCTTAAATGATAGGCTTTTCAAAAAGTGCTCTACATCGCATAATGCCAGAACATTTGCAGATCAGAAAGCTGTTCGCAAAATGGGTGCCACGTTGGCTCACAATAGAACAAAAAACAGCGTCGTACAGTGGATGAAAATCATTCATCAAATCAATCATAACTTTTGAATCGATTAAAATATTATAATAATTCTTTTTTAATGGACATATAATTAATTGAACTTGACCCCAGTTTCAATTTCATTAAAATTAATTGTGTACTTATTATGGAATTCAAGGTCAAAATTAAACTTTAAATTTTTTTAGCGTTTAGAGTGGAAATAAGTGTATTTTTATTTTTTGTATTTATCAAAAAATTTCATATGTGAATTTTATAATAATTATAAAAATTGTTTGTAAAAATGGGAATTTTTTTTAATGTTTACTCTCGAATAAATGTTTACACTCAAATATATGTTTACACTCAAAATAAAATTTAGTAAGAGCAACAGTATTACAGAAATATTAACCAATTTTTTTCTGTACAAATTTTATTTACACTCAAAAAATATTTACACCTAAAAAAAAGTTAGTAATAGCAACTGAAAATGTTGCTATTACCACAGAAAAAAATACAATTTTTTGCTGACAAATTTGCTAATTTTAGCAAAATAAAATTGCTCAACATTTTGTTTTTAGTTGTTAGTTGTGTCGGATCTCACTCCTTATTTTAGTTTTTATATGTTGGCTTATATATTGGCAACACTGAGCGTATTTTATTTGACTAAAAATAATGAAAGTTTTCTGTGAAAATGAAAACTTTTCTACAATAAAGTGAACAAAATATTTCTTAAAATCATACTTTTTAGGAAACAAGCTTTGAAATTAAACTTCTTCATTGAGTAAATGAAAAGTTTAACAAATAAAATATGTGCATCAGCCTAGCTAATATATATTCATTGCTTTAATTTTGAAAATATACGGACATTGAGAGCTCGTTATAAATAAATAAAAATAACATTAAAATATAAACCAAAAACAAAAAAACTGTAATTGATATTATTATGAAAACGTGCATTACATTAATAAAAAGTTTTAATGACAAGTCCAGTTAGACCTTATTGTTTCTATGCAAAAAGTCATTAATATCATGCAGATAATTCTCTCAGTACATATTTTTGATTATTATCATCATTTATTTACTAACATCGATTACTTACTATCATTTGATTATATAAATTCCTGGGATTCCTAGTTGGAACATAGGGCCAGTTCATTTGTACTGGTTTCATTAATCATTTTGTTTCGGATGAGTGGGAGATTAACTCTCTGCATCCAAGGCTGGTGTTGGGGCTGCCAACTTATTGCCTCCAGCCCGACAGCTTCGTTGCTCACACTAGCTAGTACCATAATGGATGTTATAATACCATTGCCCGGTGTCCACCTGCCCCTAAGGGTCGGAGGTCGTGAGTCTTCTTAGTTGGTTGCAAGAGTTCTGGACTGGACTTTACCAAGTTAAAGACGATCAGTTCCGTTACCTTGTATGCCCAACTCTGAACACCAAATTTGATTACTAACATTTAAATGGGTATTCACTTATTTTCCTTTTGCCATTAAAACATATGATTTCTGTTCTGATAGAAATCATATGAAAAAAAAATAAATCCCTGAATAACGTTAATAAATAAAAATTTAAATAAAATAAAAAATAATCTTTAATAAGACATTTGACATTATTATTCGGTCGAAACCATTAAAATGCAATTGATACAAAAGACATAAAATGTATTTTTACCTGTATTATAGTAGGAGCAGAGATACCTACTATATATACTACTACTATTTTCATGTAAATTTACCCTATTTATTAAATAGGGTAAATTTACTTGAACATTTATTAGAGTGTAATTTAAAATTGTAAATATCTAATAAGAAATGGTTGAAAATAAGTCTAAAATAGACATTTTACCAAAAATAATTAAGAAAAATTATAAAACTTTTTGTTTAAATAAATTGCCAAACATTTTTAATTTTGTTGCATTTGTTGCCTCATAATGTGAGGTACCATATTTTTGTTTGCCTTTTGCCACATATTTATTTTGATCAGATTTTTTTATATACTTAATACCCGATGAAAAACTTTCCGATGTAGGTATATATAGTCATTCAGACAATTCCATATCACAATATATATCAGGTGATCATGAGGTCGCATGGGATCGCATGAATTTTGATAATAAAATTCAATAATCTGCAAGCGTTGTTCGTTTGTAAGTCGATTCATGATTAGATTATAGACCAAACTGAACATGTTCAACAGAAACATGTTACACGAAAACAGCTGAGCTGCCAAAACAGTGTTGCCAAAAAGAAAGTTGCTAAAAATCACCGTTTATATAAATAGTTTTCTTTATTATTACAAATGATCACTTATATAAAAAAAATTAAATAATGATTGCAATAAACGTATACAATCTACATCAAATAGTATAAAATTACATAAATTTATTTAAAAATAATTACTAAACACACACTTAACTATCCACTATAATTCACTGAGTGTAATTAATAATTTACAACTCTTTTGTTGAAACCAATTTAACACAATTTTATTAACTTTTCTAGCTTTAACAAATGGCTCTACTACGCTCAATTTGTTTTACAAAAATTCACATTAATTTGAATAACTTAATTGTTGTATTTCCAATAAAATTTGTCAAAAGTTAACAAAAATGTTATTTTGATTTCACTTACGACTTTTGGTGAAGATTTATGTATGTTATGTTGCGTTTGTTTTGTGCGACACTGTTTGTTGTGCGTGGTGATGACAGTAACAAATATTTCTCTAAACCCTGCATATTAAATATGTTTGAGGTTTTTCTTTCGCATTTTATTTAAATACAATTTTAAAAATATTCTTGATTTAAATTCTATGAATGCATTGAAAATATATTTCGGTAATTGTGAAAACTCTGTATGTATTATATAACCACGCGCGGATCCAGGAAAAGGGTTTTTGGGGGAGTGGAGGCAATTAGAATGTTTTTAACAACATTTTCTATTATTTCTTATATTTTTATATTGAAAAAAAAAAATAATTCTGGGCAGAGACCAAAAATAACAGTCATCCCGAAAACTTTAACTCAAAAACTCTCTATGTTAGAGTTAAACGAAAACGTATACTATTATATACCAATCGATTCGTATTGAAGTGCTCTTTCAGAATCTATGGTGATCTTAAGAAAACGATATCAACTCCACAGTTAAGAGTTATTTTTCAACGAAAAAATAAAAGATCGTATGAAACTCTTAAGAGGAGTTTTATTTTTTCCGTCTGAAATAAAAGTCTTTTGAGGAGTTTTATTTTTCCCGTCAGAAAATAAAGCTCATTTGAGGAATTTTATTTTGAAACTCATTTAAGGAGTTTTATTTTTTCCGTCTAAAATAAAACTCATTTTGTTTATTTTCTTCTTTTTTATTGACTTTATTTGTTATAATGTATGTAGTAATTTATTTGTTTTATTTAACGAACATAACTTTTGCTAAATTTTCTGAGGAAAGATTTCAACGCAGGTTGCTCAATACCAATTTAAGAGCAAAGAATGCTCTTGCCACACTTACCTGGGTTGCAGGTACACTGTATAGTTTTTGCCAATGTATACAAGTACGAATAGTGTATTCTTTTAGCCTCCCAGAACTCAAAACGAGGTTTATAAGGGCCTTGGAGAAAAATTGTCGATTTCATAGAAAGCTTTTTTTCATCCTCATTATCACTTCCTTCGCTTTCTTGTTCCCTATCTACATTTAGGGAGTTCAAATACTGCCCCAAAAGCGATGACTGAGATTAATAAATTAAAGCTCCTCAAATGAGTTTTATTTTAGACGGAAAAAAACAGAACTCCTCAAAAGAGTTTTTTTTTTAATGAAGGCGAAATAAAACTCTCTTCTTAAGAGTTTCATCCGATATATTATTTTTACGTTGAAAAATAACTGTTTTGAATGTTTTTTTTTGTTTCTTTTAAAGCCACAAAATAACTGTTATAAACTTTTTTGATATGACTTATAATCGTTACGGTACCTGATTTTGTGGTAGGAAATGTCCGATTTTCCCTCCCCCTGTATGCGCGACTGATATAACATATCATATTATATACAATTTTCAATATTTCAAATATTTTGACAAATGATAAATTGATTTATGTCTTATTTTTCTTTTTATTTTCTCCATTTTCAGGTAAATATCAAATAACTTATATATGTTGCAGTTATAAAATAAGTAAGTTTTTAATGATTTATTTGCATATTGAAATATTGCATATAAGATACGACAGATAGAAAATTTAATATTTATGAAATAATAAGAAATATTTATCTTATAATAAGAAATGTTCAGTTCTTAACATATCAAATTACTCTGAAAAAAAATAGTTTAATGTTAACAAGTGCTGTCAATAATGACTAAATTTTACAAAAAAAAAAAAAGTTTTTGAATTTGTCATATTTGCTTATTATGAATGGATTACTCCTCTTCTAGTGCCAAATCAACCTTTCAAATGACGAACATTTTTGAAATTACTTTGTTTCTGCAAATTTCACTTACACTACAACGTGTCTAAATGCAATTTTCTAAAATAAACTCAAAGAATGAACCATTTAACGCTACAGCCTAAGGAATATAACTATATCTATGATTGTATAAATTTATTTCTTTTGTATTTTTCATCTACACCCTGGTGAACTATTTAAGGTAGTTAGATATATTGACCTAGGACCACACTCATATGTGATTGTTAGGGTGGAGTGCATTATAGTTTTTGTTCTTTTCCTTTTATTTAAGATAATAAGAAATATGTTAAACCTTGTTTACTTTACTTCAAAGTTTTAGATTTTGAAAATAAAACTCATGCTAAGGCCTACAGATTGGATTACACTTATACGTTGATCAGATTACAAAGATTGCGATTACATATTTAATCCATTGACAAATGCATAAAAGAAATAAGTTCACTCAGGGCAGTGGTTTGGTTTGTAATATAGTTTCTATATTTTTAATGTAAATGCCAGTTATTTGTGAAACAAATTAAAGTTTGTAAAGGGTGGTTAAATTTCAAGGGCCGATGTTGATTTTGAATAAAACACAAACTATTTAGGAAATTATTGTAATTTTATTTTATTATGATATATTGGTATTACTCAATTATGTATGGAACAAAATATCGGCCAAATGGGCGCCGCGACCACGGCGGCACACCTCCATCCGATGGTCCAAATTTTCGATGACGCTGAGGCATAATGGAGGTTCTATGCCGTTAATGTGCCGAATTATCTTATCCTTTAGCTCTTGAATTGTTGCTGGCTTATCGACGTACACCTTTTCTTTCAAATAACCCCAAAGAAAAAAGTCCAACGGTGTCAAATCACATGATCTTGGCGGCCAATTGACATCGCCATAACGTGAGATAACACGGCCATTGAATTTGTTGCGCAAAAGAGCCATTGTTTCGTTAGCTGTGTGGCAAGTGGCACCGTCCTGCTGAAACCACATATCGTCCACATCCATATCTTCCAATTCGGGCCATAAAAAGTTCGTTATCATCTCACGATAGCGAACACCATTCACAGTAACTGCCTGACCGGCCTCATTTTGGAAAAAATACGGCCCGATGATGCCGCCAGCCCATAAACCGCACCAAACAGTCACTCTTTGTGGGTGCATTGGTTTTTCGACAATCACTCTTGGATTCTCATTCGCCCAAATGCGGCAATTCTGTTTATTGACGAATCCACTGAGGTGAAAATGTGCCTCATCACTGAAGATGATTTTCTTCGAAAATTGATCATCCACTGATGCCATTTCTTGCCACCATTCTGCCCATTCACGACGTTTGGAATGGTCAAGAGGCTTTAGTTCTTGAGCCAATTGCACCTTGTAAGCGTGTAAATGCAAGTCTTTATGCATAATGTTCATCAACGACGAGCGTGAGAGGTGCAATTGTTGGGCACGACGACGAGTTGAGGTGGACGGCTCTTCAGCCACACTATCGCGAACAGCAGCAATATTTTCTGCAGTACGAGCTGTACGAGCATGCACTGATGTTCTCACATCTTCTACAGACCCGGTTTGCTCGAATTTTTCCACGATTTTTGCGATTGTACGCACATTTGGACGATCAAATTGACCAAAAAAATCACGAAGTGCACGATATGCATTTTGATTTGAACGCCCATTTTCATAATAAGTCTGGATAACTTTAACACGTTGTTGGATTGTGTATCTCTCCATGGTTCAAAGTGAGTAAGTCTGAAATAGAGAAATGTCAAATAAAATTCGGAAAAAAACTTGGCGTTTAGGTGTGGTTCACATTCAACATCGGCCCTTACAATTTAACCACCCTTTACTAACCTTGAAGTTCATTAAAAAAAATTAACCACATCAAATGACGGTTTTATGATTTTACATTCATATTTTGCAGTTTTTTTTTTTGTTATTTAAAAAAATAAAAAAAATAAATGTTTGTTTACTTTTTACCAACATATGTGGTTCATTTTTACTACAATTGTTAGTCATTTTCTGAACATTAAAAAACAAATGACAATGTTAGTTGAACTTACTGAAATGTAAGTCGTCCTTTCTTTAAGTGAAATTTCATTTGTTTTTGCTACATTTGAAGTGGTATTTAAATACATAGTATTCTAGTGTGATTATACAGAAACAGAAGATTTTTATTACTCATACTTTGTGATGCATTAACCAGCATTCGTGTTAATTTATTTATATAACCTATGCCAATTTAGTAGATGGACAATTTTAAAAACGCTTATGATTAAAAAATTAATTATTTTGTTTTTTGAAAAATAACACAGCCCAGTAAAAAATTTTCGTGTTTTTAGAAGCAGGATAAAAAAAATGTGCTGATGTAAGTGCTTACTAAGATCTTATACTGAGAAGCAGCAAAAGAAACGAATAACTTTCGTATAAAAATAAACAAAACAAATTTATGAGCTTTCTGATTTCCCTTAAAAAATGCAGGTTGTAAGCAGCTTATCTTAATCCCTTACAAGGATGCAGGTTGTTATGCAGAACGTTTCATATCGTGGGTTATAAACGATCTGTACCTGTTCTTCCGAGTGATTTCCGATTATGTTTGGTGTTTTTGAGTATGTTGTACAAAATAAATAGTTATTTAATTGTTTCTGAAGAGCTAGCACGTGGTGCGGACAAAATTAAATTATTATAATAATATGTCTAAAATGTTATCAACAAAAAATTAATATCTGTAGAATTTTATATAAAACAAATTATATAATATTCATAGTATAGCTTTTAATCGTTATAATGTAGACATGAAATATGATTTTACTAAAAGCCATGAAATCACAGCTTTTTATAAGCGCTAAAATCCGCGCTTATTTTGCCAAAAAGTAATGCTTCCAAGTAGGAATTCGCCATATAAAAATCATGGCATATATAAGCAGGTTTGTAAGGGATTCTCTTCGGCTTACTGCTTTACAAACCTGCTTGCATGTAAGCAGCGTTTTTTACTGGGAGTATAGACTACACATTATTCATTAAATTTTTATAGAGGGCGAACGAAGCGCGAACTTTTATTTTTGCGTATTTTATGCTTGATATCTCCAAACATGCATTGGACGAGATTAATGTCAATTTGATTACATTGCTTTTAATTTTTTCTTTCAAACACTTTTTGGCATAAATGACCCCAAAAATCCTCAATTGGATGTGCTTTTGCGACGTTTAGAGGATTAGCGTATTTCGGTACTAAAGGTATGTTTTTTGTATTTATCCATTGCAACGTCTTTTTATCATAAAGCCAATATGCTAAATCTGGCCAAAATAATATGTCATCTTTATGGGTGTCTATTTCTGATAAATTTGTTTAGCTTTACTTAACATTTGTTAACATAAACATTTGCGTTTATAGAGCTTTTGAATTCCGGATGTAAAGTTGTGATTTAACTATTGCCGAAGAGACAAACTATTTTTGGTCCAAGCTTCGGCTTGGGCGAATACCGTTAGTTGTTGAAGGTTTTATTCAAGTCATAAAAATAAAATCCATAATTAATACTTCCGTTGTTTCAAGCAAAATAAATGTATTTTTTATCATCCAACATTATTTGAACACTTTTTTCATGAAGTTTTTTCTCAGATGTCTGCATTATGTTAGTATTTCTGTCAATTCTTTTTATTCTATTTGGGTACTGTCTTCCTGTGGTAGTGTCCATTTGGAGTAATTTTAAGCTTGTTGATGCCACTCCATTTTCAAACCGATTGCTTATGAAATATAGTGTACTTGTTTCATAACGAAATGATGTAATACTTCCTTTTTAGGATACCGTCCAAGCATGTCATAGACATTTTTTCTTAAACTGTTTTGTTCAACCACTTTCATTTTAAATTTTTTCACTTTTGAATATTTAAAATAAGGCTTAAAATATAAGATTTTATTGGCATGCATTTTAAAACTGTTTTCTGCCTACTTTGCAGCAATTTATATTTGTAATTTGTCCATTTACTTAGTTGCCATAGGTTATCAGAAATTCTGCAAGAGAACCGTTAATCGATTAATCCATGAATTTTAGTCCAACAACTATTCGAGTAAATTAAAATGGCCAATTTCAAGTAACGAATAACTCGAACAATTTTAGTCGATTATATATATATATATATTCCCGTCGTTCCTATAAGGAGCATAGGGCTCAACAAACTTCTTCCATTCCAATCTGTCCATCGCAATATTTTTTACTTCGCTCCAGCTTTTGCGCATTCTTCCTGATTCGATGTCAATTTGTCTTCTCCATGTGTGAGCTGGTCGACCTATTCTGCGGCTTCCCTGGGGGTTCCACTCAATAGCATTTCTGGCAATATCGGTGGGCGGCTTGCGGAGTGTGTGGCCGATCCAGTTCCATTTTCTTCTCTGTATTTCTACATCCATTGGGATTTGGTGCGTTGCACGCCACAGATTATCGTTTGATATGGTTCGTGGCCAGAAGATTCTTAGAATTCTTCGAAGACATTTGTTGACGAACACTTGAAGAGATTTAATGTCTCGGGAGGCAGCATTCCAAGTTTCACAACCATATAACAATGTTGATTTGACATTGGAATTAAATATTTTAATTTTAACACGACGTGATATTGAGGATGATTTCCACACCTTAGTGAGCTGACCAAATGATTGTGTGGCTTTTTTTATTCGGCTAGATATGTCAGCACTATATCCACCTTTTTGATTTATAATAGCTCCAAGGTAGCAGAAACTTTCAACTTCTTCCAAGGTTTCATTATTAATGAGAAAGAGGTTTAAGTTTTCGGAATTAATCCGCATAACCTTGGTCTTTTTTATATTGATCTTAAGCCCAGCCTTTGCTGATATGTCGGTAAGCCGCTTCAACTTCGTAGCCATATCAATAAAACTATGAGAAAGAAGGCATATGTCATCTGCATATTCAAGGTCTTCTAATCTTTCATGCAGCCCCCATGCGATGCCTCGATTATCCACTATTGCATGGTGCATCACGCTGTCTAACACTATGTTGAAGAGTAGTGGAGACATAACGCACCCTTGGCGAACTCCATTACCAACATCAATTCTACGGCTTAGTACTCCATCGTGTAAAACTCGGCAGCTAGCCCCAGCGTATAGACTCTTTATCAGTTGAATGAATTTACGGGGAACGCCTTTACATTCAAGCGCATTCCAGATGACATTATGGGCCAGAGTGTCAAATGCCTTCTCAAAATCAATAAAGATAAGGTACAGAGGAGACCTCAATTCAACTGACTGCTCTACAATTACTCTTAGTGAGTTGATGTGGTCAACACACGACTTGTTGGGGCAAAACCCAGCCTGTTGTTTCCTCATAACTGGCATTAGCTCATCCGCTATCCTCTTGGTTATAATGTGTGCTAAGACTTTATTGAGCATACTTAGTAAAGTGATACCCCGCCAGTTGTTGCAGTTAGTTAAGTCTCCTTTCTTAGGTAACTTTACTATAATTCCCTCTTTAAGCTCGTCTGGGATTCTCTCAGATAGCCATATTTCTTCTACTATAGGTAAAAGCAGTTCCGCACTCGTTGTGAGGTTAACCTTCAAAAGCTCTGAAGATATGTTGTCGCTGCCTGGACTTTTGTTGTTCTTTAGTAAGCTGATTGCTACTACAATCTCAGATATTGTTGGAGGAGTAGTGCTGATATTAAGCTGCATATTGTGGCGATACAATCACATATAGGTGGGGTTATTTGTGGGCATGAGGAGAACATTTCGGAGAAGTGTGCAGCCCAGAGTTCAACTTGTTCGTCTTTGGATGTAATAAGTGTTCCGGAATTATTTTTTATTGGTTTACTGGATACTGAGGAGCTGTTACTCGTAAGCTTCTTAATGAGTCGATATAAGTCACCGGTACGGTTCGTCTCAGCTGCAGACTGAGCCTCTTGGGATATTGCATTAGCCCATGCACGTTTTAGTCGATTAATTGACTTTTATTATTTATTATTGCACTTTTATTATTGCAATTAATTAAATAATCGAAAAATACTTAAAAATGTAAAGAATTTTAATGCTGTAATATAAAAAAACAAGCATTTTCTTGTCGAACGCGTCAATGTTGGCGACGAATAAAAGTGATGAAAAAGTGATGAATTGCTGCGGCGCGTATTTATGATGAAGGTGACTGCAGAAACAGACCGTGATAGGCGCAAAATCAATTAAAATATTAATTGATTCAATAATATTTTTAATTGAAACCCGTTTTTAGTTTTTTTTTCTGTGAAGCTACTGAACAGATATCAGACATAAAAATAAAAAAAATTAATGCGATTTTCGGCTTTAAAATGCTTAAATACGCACTAAAAAAATTGTAGCATGTTTTTCGCAATTTTGCTGTAAACTAGAGTAGCCAATCCAACATATTCTACATACATACGAAAATGAAATAGAAAATGAAAAAATGAAATGGTCTATTTCCAGTGTGGTAAGAAAAAAAAAAAAAGAAGAAAGCACACAATCTTATGGCTGATTGGCTTCTGAAAAGTATTAAACTTTATTTTTTTAAGGAATATTGAATTGAAATGAAGTGGAAGAACGAACAATAACAGCTGCATTTGTAGAAAGGATAACATTTAAACATACTCCTACAATTCATCTATGATAATATTTTGAAAATAGCAAACAGAAACTTTCCATTCTATTTTCTTCAACCTCTTCGCATACAGAACAATTTTAACAATTCTGACACAGGGCATCATCGCTCAGTTAGTAAATAATAATAAGAAAAAAAAAACTTTAATCGATTTGCTCGAAATACTTTGAAAAGAATATGAGCTGTTTCAAAATTTTTCAACAAATATTGAAACTGACTTCTCAAGGTTTTTGAAATTGAGAGAAGCGATACACATTCTTATTAAGACTACACCATTTTCAACCGCAATTGAGAGCTTTCCGCATGAAATTGTAAAAATTCTAAATCAAATTAAAATTTTTCATATAAAATTGCGAAAATTTCAAAATAAATTTCGATTTTTTATTTTAAATAGAGAAAGTCCTAAAAGAAATTGGGATTTTCCATTTCAAATTCTAAATAAAATTAATATTTCCCATTTAAAATTGAGAAAATTCTAATCGGAAATTGAGATTTTCTATTTTAAATTAAAAAAATTCAAAATTAAATTTAGATTTTTTAATTGATTTGGAGAAAAGTCGATTTGATGTTGGGATTTTCCATTTTTAATTTAAAATTGAGTAAATTCGAAATACAAGTGTGATTTTCCATATAAAAGTAAAAAAAACCAGAAAGTTTCAGAAATTAAATTGAGAAAATTGCATATGAAATTGGGATTATTATATTTGAAATTGAGATCATAAGAAATGAAGTTGAAAAAAATAAATAAAGGGCGAATTTAAGAATGTTAATTTGAACTTGAGATTCTCTATTTGGAATTAAGAAAACCACTAACTGAAGCTTTTCGTTTTTATTAATCTCAATTTTAAAACCTAGAATTAAATGGACATTTTTAATTTTCCAATTTTTAATAGAATTTCTCAAATTCAGAGTACAGACACTATGTAATTTGACGCTATACAATTTGACGCTTAATTTGGTGCACCGTTTTACTGTTTACTGCTCTAGTTAACGATAATATAATTTTAGAGATTACTCATTTTGATAATTTTTTTAGTTTTCCGTTTCAATTTTTTGTTACTTTTTTCCTTCTCGGTTTTTTTTTTATTTCTATTTGCATTGTGCTTATACTCTGCATTAAATCAGCGGACATTTTTCATTAATAAATAAATATTGTACATTTTTATTTGTTTAACAAAGAAGAAATGATCTTGAACTTGAATAATCTTGCTCACATCATAATTTATGGAAAAAGATCGAAAATAAACTTTTGGTTTTAACAAATTTTTTAAAATGTAAAATGTAAATTTTTAAAAATAAATATAGTTTTGTGGGAAGGAGATTATAAATAAATAGCTCCAATTTCTCCTCTAACACTGTACTGTACTCAGAAGAATCCATTGTAGTGCTTCGAAATGCCAAATTAACCATACCGTGGAAACAAAAAGCGTCCCAAACCATCCGTCCGACCTTACGTAGGTCTCTCCATTAGCTGTTAAAACCATCTGTACCATCAAGATTAAACTTTGTCTTATCAGCACAGACCACCTTTAAACGAAATTTATGTTTAAACAGTCCTACCAACAACAGCGATTATTGACTTACCTTTCCACATAAAAAACTTAAAACTGGTTTTAATTAAAAAAAATTATTGAATCAATTAATATTTTAATTGATTTTGCACCTATCACGGAAATGATACTATCAATTAAACCTTTTATTAAAATTAATAAGGAAAAAGTTCTACAAACGTGCTACAAAAAAAATATGATACTCACAAAAAAGTGTGCGAACGATACGTTGGTATGTGTGTTTTTTGTAATGCTGAGTCTTTTTGTGTATGTGCTTGTTTTGTTTGTTAACTTCAAATGTATTTGGTATTTCATACTGCAAATTTTCTATATAAGCATACAGTGTATGAAAAAACAATATGATAACTGCGTCTAAAATAAAATATGTATTTTATATTTACAAGTCAATTAAAATATTAATTGATTCAATTAAATATTTGTTTAGAAACAAATTAAATTCAAATCTTTAATAAGATATTTTGGGTTGATAATTTTTTCTGTGTCTTCAGTTGTTTTGTAAATTCCTTTTAGTGAATTGAAGTCGAGCAATCTTATAGCGACGTAATAACCTTGGCACAGACATCAGCTTTTGGCTAATAATTCTCTGGGAATCCTGTAAGAGCCCCCGAAATGATTTATATTTTTTTTTTTTTTTGCTTTAAGAATTTATAACTTAATATGAGTTAAAAATTTACAGTCATAGAAATAAACCTTTAAAAATAAAGGGTCCGCCAAATTACTTTTTTTTTTGAGCTCCTGAACCAAATGGACTTTGTATGGCGTCATACCAAGGTCTTTATGCAAAATTCGTCTCCGAAATGTTCAATTGTTGAGAATGACGGTGAATTGATGTTGATGGCGCTTCACGCACACTTTCTGCCACAGCAGCAATATTCTCGGGTGTACGCACTGTTTTTGGCTTTTCACGCTTTGGTTTATCGATGAGGATGCCAGTTCCTTTCACTTTTTTCACAAGATAACGAACATTCGGACCATATTCGTTCAGCGGAAGGATAAAACTTATTATCTCTCAAATCAGACATGAGCTAAGTGTTACCATTCACGTAATAAGCAAAAGTTGAAAAAAAACGTTAGATGGCGGACCCTTTAGCAGAAAACGTTACTAAAAATCTTTTAAAAATTACGAAATTCGCGGTTTTTTTATTAAGTTCTAATATATGACAAAAAAAATGTTTAGTGTATTTTTACATTTTTTTTTGTGGTGTAATATATAGAAGTGTAATAAATACAAAAAAATCATAACTTGCTGCAACTTTGATTAAATTCATGCAAAAACTGTAATTTTAATATTTTTAATTAGCTTAAAACTTAAAACAGTCAAAATTTTTGCGCCTTTAAAGATAAATGATTAACGCGGATGGCTTTAGCATTTTAAAGCATCGGCTAACTCCTACACAAAAGGTTATTCATGTCATAAAAAAAAAAGGAAAATATTTTGCCTTAAAGTACAGAAATTTTGAAATTCGCCACATAAAAATAGTACTAATAAAATATCTTGACTAAGAAAATAAAATTTAAAAAAAATCCAATTTTAGTTTGAAATGTTAGCAATAAACTACAAAAAAAAATATGTTAAATATTTAGTTTTGCGTGTTTTTAGACTATTGTAGAATTTACACATTCACACCCATACTAACAAACATATATTAAAGATTGTTATAAAATAATTTATATAACAAATTTAACCTCAATTTTAACTCCATTTCCGTTTTCGTTTTTTTTTTTTATATTTTTGGTGTGGTCAATGTCAACAAGTCAGGCAACTAATTTATACTTTATATAGGCAAAATGTATTTTGGAACAACAAGTACTTAATGAAAGTACATGTTTATTGCTCACGTACGCGTATATGAACATAAGCAAAACATTAGAAAGTGATGGGTTAGAGAGGGTGTGGTGGGGTGTGGTGTGGCAGGAAGAAGGAAAGTGCTTAACAATGCAAAAATAAAACATTAAAAATAACAGTTAACATTTGTACATGTAAAGTATTGTAAGGTGTTGACATTATAGAAAAAAGTCTTAAATTTAAATTCCGATCAAATTTTTTAACATTTTGATCAGTTTTTCAAAAATTATGCCTTACTGTTCATTTTGGGGTCTCTCTCATGCCTGTTGAGTCACAAACAAAATGAGAAATTTAATCTACTGGAACTAAATGATCAATTATGTTTAAATGGCCTTTAAAGTAGGACTTATACCAGGACAGGTATAAGCTACCATTGTTGTGGGCTAAGAGTTGGGAATAATGGTGCCAAAACTAGTTAATCGAAGACTGGTTTGAGTTTGTATTTACTAAAAAACCCAGTAATAAGATTTTACTATTCGGAAACTGACAAAATTTCTGAAATGTATAAAATTAAACAATTTTTAGCAGCTACTTCCAGGAGATGGTTATGGCGAATTTTGATTTTTTTTTTATTTTAATAGTTTATCTGCACAGTCTAGTGGTGTAATCCTTATATGATGTTTTCAAAGTCAACTACCCGCTTAAATCGTATCAATTTAGAGTATTTAAAGTATTAGTCGTCCTATAAGATACAAATAAAAAATGAGAAGTAGGCAAATCAGGCGGGGCACAGTGGGATATTTCACAAAATTTTTTGTGAATAATTCGGCCATTTCTTACTTAGCCCCGGTTCACACACGGCAATTTTACTTGCGCAAATTTTCTTTAATTCTCCTTTGAACTTGCTTTTGTGCTCACACAGGAAAATTTTGTTCCAGCAAATTTTCGTTTTGAAACTTCGTGTTGAAAATTGCGGATGACAAAACAAAACGGAATTGGAGTACGGGCAAGTATGTACCCTAGGCCGGGTCGATTTGTATGGAGGCATAAAAATCGCTTAACGTTCAAGGAAAATCGTATTCTAGGGATCAAAATAAGAAACTTTGTCGAAGGAACCATATCTCTAAAACGAATTCTGATGTACCGACTTTTGACCCGTAGGGTCAAATTTTGAAAAATCTCATTTTGATATTTCAGAAAGTAGGAGGAATCTCTCCAAGATTATGGGAGATACTTCTTCTCCGGGAGACGGCCTAGCAGAATAATGCATAAATCATCATTCTAGGGGTTAAAATTTAACTTAAAAGAGGGCCTTTTTAGCCGTATTTTTTTAGCAATATGTACAAATCTCGGGATAGAGATATTTCAGAAAGTAGGAGGAGTCTTTCCAAGATTAGGGTTTCTATTTCTTCTCCGGAAGAAATAGAGTATAAATATATTCGATTGGGTTGGATTCGATTGGGGCACTCTAAATGGGTCAAAGTGGGATTTTTCAAAATTTCACACTACGGGTCAAAAGTCGGGACATCAGAATTCGTTTTACAGGTATGCTTCCTTCGGCAAAGTTTCTTATTTGGATACCTAGAATACGATTTTCCTTGAACGTTGAGCGATTTTTAAATCGACCCGCCCTAATGTACCCCCTTCCATTCTCTTTTCCTCCCTCTTCTATAAACTTAAGACTTGCGCAAGTAAAATTGCCGTGTGTAAACCAGGACTTAGTGGTCCGATTCAAATGAAATTTGGAACATGCATAATATTGTTTAAGTTTTTGATCATTCCAAACACCCCAAGGGGCGGCAATATGACCACCCACACTAGGAAACTTTAAGAATATAAAATTTTGAGTGCTCGCCTTTTTTTTCGTTTCTAATCCGATTTTTTAAACATTAACGTATTTGTAATCTGCTAGTAGAGACTAAAAGAAACGTGTTTTCATGTGTGGGTAATCTCTAATAGTTTCCGAAATATTAACATTTGAAAATGTGAAATTCCGAATTTGCTCCGACTCTTGTCCATATTTTTGCAAATAGCGAGACGAATTTTCTTTTTAAAAATACTGGTTACACTCAAAAAAATAAAAACCTATTTCAATTACGAATACCACCGATTCAATAACTGTAATTGTGAAATTAAGCCTACAACCAAAATTGCTAATTCAATTAGAAATTGATAGATCTTTAATTGAATTATTTTTCAATTAAATAATAACTCATTTGATTAAAAAGTGATTAATATCGTATACCTTCCCAAAAACCAAAGAAAAAAAATTGTAGTTGTTAAACCAAATGTTTTTAACAGCTTGCATTTTATAACATTGAATTTAAACCGCCATGAAATTCTCATTAAGTTAGCGGATTAATTTATTCTTATGTAAACAAATTCTCACAAAAATTAGTTTTTTCCTTCTATTGAAGCGTAGGGATTATGGCAAAATTTTGTTTTTGATTTTTATAAGTGCAGAAATTTGCCGTTTTGTTGAAGTCAGAGTATTTTTTTATTGTTTAAAATAATTTTTAATTTATTTACTTCTTATTAAGTTTATTACTTTATTAAGTTGAATAATTTAGTTTCAGTTGTTTAAATCAGAATATTTATTTTTTCTAAAACAATATCATAAAATTGACAATGGAATATTTAAAGTTTAAATTCGTTTAATAAAAATTTAAAATTTTTTTTAAACAGAAATAAAATGCAAAAAAGAAATTAAAAATTATTTTAAACAAAAAAAAAAATACTCTGATTTCAACACAAGGGCTGATTTCCGAAAAAAAACCAAAAAAAATTTTGCAATACGCATCAATAGAAAGAAAAAAATCTAATTTCTGTGTGAATTTGTTCATATAAGTGCAAATAAATCTGCTAACTCCTGTGCGCCCCGGTAGGCTAGTTGGTAGCGTGCTGGCTTATCAGTAATGGGGTCCTGGGTTCGATTCCCACTAGAGGCATTGGTCTGTTTTCGCTACAACGCGCCGAAGGCCAATATAGCTAGTGCTCGGTTAGGGTAATAGTATATAATTTGTAAATATATGATTATTAATTAATAAAAAAAAAAAAAAAAAACTTGGCTAACTAAATGAGAATTTCATGCCGGTTTAAATTCAATGTTATAAAATTGAAGCTGTTAAAAAATATTTGGTATGGCAACAACACTTCTATAAAAAAAACATTTTGCATGGCAAAATGAGTTATTATTTAACTCAAAATAAAATAATAATAAATTCTTAATTGAATTTTCGTTATTGGCAGAATTTCAGTAATTAAAATTATTGAATCGGTAGTTTTCGTAATTGATATGGGTTTTTATTTTTCTGTGTTTTCTGTTAGTTTTCTGTGTTTTCATGATGCCTTTCTTTTAGCATTAAGAGGGGAAGTTGACCGCTTATAACATATCATAGACCTAACCTAACCCTGGATAAGTCACAGAATATTCCTTAAAAGCACAGTTATGAGACGTGTTACATGATACGTCATTGGAACAACCTAGAACTTATCACAGAACTATCCTAAAAAACATAGTTCTGTGACATGTTCCCGATGAGGTCGGTGATATGCTGCAAGTGCTCCATTTCAAACTCCTCTGACAAAACTCTTGTACAAGTGAAAGGTCCGTTCCATATAAAAGGATCACTACGGTGGCTGATCGTTTTAATTTTAATCCGTCATTTAAAATTTCTATATGAGTAGTTTACCACAGTTTACATTTGATAAATTTCTGTCAACACACAGGGTAGCTCTAAATACCAAAATCTGCAAACATAACTCATTTATTTAAATAATTGAAATAATATTGAAACCACCCTTATTCAACCACATGTTCTTAATAACCCAGATATTCCTTTTTGTCTCTCCTAAGATTTTCCATTATTTAAGCTTGGTGATTCATAATACCAGTATCTAAAATAAAACCGTTTAACCGGCAACCATTTTAAATTTCTTCGAAATCCAATTTGATTTGTAAAATTCTTTCACTCCGAAAAGTTTTTCATTGTCGATAAAAATTATTGTACATTTTGTCTATTTCGGTTTATCTCTCTAAGAAATCTTAATCCAGACTAAACTATCTGATATTAAAGAAACAACAGCAACAATAAAAAAATTAGCTTTTATTTCATAAAAAACAAAAACAACTTTTATAAAGCACATCTTTAATTTTTTCAAAAAGTTATTTTCGAAAAACTTTTTTTCTTTTATAGTAAAACAAAACTTTTTCATAATCATCATTTGTAATCAAAAATAATATGAAAAAAAAACACACGAATATGCAGCAAGTCTTCTTAATAAAATTGTAACTTTTCTTTTTGAAAAGACCTTAAGACACATTTATGATACACAAAGCTAAAGTTGAGTTCAGTTCTCAGGCCTTTTGTGAACAAAATAGACAGAAGAAAAATTGTCTTTGTCAGTTGTGTTTTTATACTGATAATATTTCCCTTTTCTTTTTGTTTTTATAAATTGTTTTTGTTGCTGCTGCTTGTTTTTGAGTGTGATGTTGCCACTAGCATACACTGAAAAAATAAGTTAGTAGAAAATTTAGTAAAACGTCTTGAAAATCAGGTATGCAATTTTTCAGCAAAATTTTTGCTAAAATTATGTTTTCAGCTAAAATTTTAGTTATACTTATTCAGCATTCAACTGTTTTGAACTAATGTTTTACTTATATTTTACTAATTTTTTAGCCGGGAAAAGGGCTTGTCTGTCAACCCGTCGAAGACAACCCTGGTACCATTTACGAATAGGAGGAAACTTAACCTGACAATGCCTGTCCTTGATGGGGCCACGGTGGGCTTTTCCAGTAGTGTTAAGTACCTCGGCGTGACTCTTGACAGATCCCTTACCTGGAATGAACATCTTGGCTATATCTCTAAGAAGGCCACAAGGGCATATTATGCCTGCCAAAGGCTTTTTGGTAAGACATGGGGTCTAAGGCCGCAGATGGTCTACTGGTCGTTTAACACCATTGTTAAACCTATGATCACCTATGCTGCCCTGGCATGGTGGCCAAAGGTTGAACAGGTAGGGGCAAGGGATGCTCTCAAGAGGATCTACCGTCTTATGTGTATTGGCATAACGGGGGCAGGCGGAACCTGCCCGACGGATGCCATGGGGGTTATGCTGGGGATACCACCATTGCATATTTCTGTAATGGAGGCTGCCTGCATAGGATCCTCCAGACTTAGAGAATTCGGTGCCATGATGGGAGGTGATCTAAGGGATCACATGAGGATCGCTAGAATCCTAATTGATGACCCGGTTACAAAGGTTACGGATAGGAGGTCACCGGAGTACATCTTTGATAGGAACTTTAAAGTGATGCTGTTCGACAGGGCCATGTGGACCAACAGATCCTGGGAGCCAGAGCGGGGTTCACAGATATGGTTCACAGATGGCTCAAAGCATGCGAATGGTGACAGTGGTGCGGGTGTCTATGGACCAGCTTTCCAACGGGCCTTATCCATGGGTAGATACCCCTCCATTTTTCAGGCAGAGATTTTTGCTATCTGTGTCTGCGCGGAGGAGTGTCTACGAAGGGGCACTATTAGATCTCGCATCTACATTCTTTCCGACAGTCAGGCGGCATTAAGGGCTTTAATGTCCTATGAGGTGTCATCTGGTCTGGTCATGGAATGCATTCTGGCTCTTAACCGACTTGGCAGGCGCAACTCGCTTACCTTAGGGTGGGTTCCTGGTCACTAGGGGCATGAGGGCAACGAGAGGGCAGATTGTCTTGCTAATTGCGGGGCCCGAAGGCCCTTTATTGGCCCTGAACCATTCTGTGGTATACCTTTGGGGTATGTTAGGGAGAAGCTCGGGTCGTGGAGGGAGTCAGAATTCTCTCTCTATTGGGAAAACTCTCTTGGCCAACGACAGGCTAAGAGATTAATTTCTTTTTCCAGTGCAGGATCGAGGAGACTCTTGTCCCTCGGGAGGGGTGACTTGAGAACCCTGGTGTCTTACCTGACTGGACACTGCAATCTCAGATACCACCTGCGCAAAAGGGGTCTTTCGGACACGGATGAGTGTAGGTTTTGCGAACTGGTAGCTGAGACATCAGAGCATGTTCTTTGCGAATGTCCGAGGCTATGTGAAAGGCGTGCCAAGTTTCTTGGCAATCGCTTTGTCTCCTCTTCGGACATTATGAAGATTTTGCCTAATAGGATTATTGGCTTTATAGCTAGCTTGAATCTTTAGGGTAACTTTAGGCAGCACAAAAGACCTAAGTTGGTCGCGGTGCATAGTGCCATATAATCTAATCTAATCTAAATTTATTTTGCTGACTCAGCAAAATTTTTTGCTGACTTTACTTACTTTTTTTGAATGTACAGCTACGAACACTTATAGAAAAAAATCAGTTAAACTGAGGTTGCGGAAAAATTTGCTAAAATTATCAGATTTCTTTTGCTAAATATCAATAAGATAAGAACAGCAAAAATAAATTTGTTGAATTTGCGAATTTTTAGAGTTATTTAAGCTAAAGTTTGGTTAATGGAAAGAAACAAAATGAGAAAAATTTGTTAAATATTATTAAGTAAAAAATAGTAAAATAGTGTGAAATTTTTAAAGTTTTTTATAATTTTAATGCGAATAAATTTTTTATCAAAAATTTCTAGAATTTTTTATCAAAAATTTCTGTTGCTTTTAGCAAAATATATACTGTTATTTAAATTTAAGGAAAATATAGTAAAAAATTTGTTGCTAGTACAGTTCAAGTTTGCCGTTTTTGATCTACAAATATTTAGTAAAAGTTTTTGTTAATTTTAGCAGAGTAAATTGCTATTGTCAGTTAATTAAATTTCAACTCGTATAGGACTAAAATTTTGTAAAGTTAACAGTTTTAGATTTGCTGTCGATAAATTACACTTTTTTTTGCAGAATATCTCTTTGAAATTCATATTTTTAATAGACAGATGCTGACGCCATATATATCAAAAAAATTTTTTTCCCATATATAGTTTTTGAAATATCGCTGTTTATATATTTATATAACTTCCCCGTTTTTCTTATTTTTTGCTTAATTCTTCAAAATTTGCCGGTATTACAAGGAAGTTGAAAATTTTGCATGTTTAGTTTTATCCTTATAAATTTAATGTATGTCAAAAACTAAACATTCCACTCATTCATGTGTTAAAATTCCAAATCGATTGAAAATGTTATGATATATTTAGAAAACAAGAATATTTTTGTACGAAAAAATGGAATTTGCGATGTAGATATAAAAACCGCGATATTTCAGAAACTAAGAAAAAAAAGAAAAGAAAACCTAAATTTAAATATAATAGAAAATATGTATTGCAAAGATAAGTTCTGCAGAAAGTTGCAAATTATTTAGTAGTTATATTAGTAATATATTTTTATATACAAAAATTTTCATTTGCTTTGGTATTTGAATAATGTGTAAATTAGTTAAAATTTGAAATACTTTGCGCAATATTTTAGTAAATTTTTTTTAGATTTGCAAATTAAATACAAAAATTTATTTATTAGAATGTCTTGATTATGCAAAATGTTAAAACTTTAAAATTTTTTAACATACATAAAATGTATAAGGATTAAACTATAAAAGAACAATTTTCAACTTCCTTGCAATACCACGATATCCTGATACAAACGCCGATACGATTACACTCAAATTAAATATAACTTTATGTAGATTTTTATTCTTAAAAAAGAATTCATTCTTTTGCAATACAATTTCGAAAAATTTCGAAAAATTAAGAAAAATATACATAAAAATGTGGGCAATGATGTACATATAAAAATCGCAATATTTTAAAAACTGCATAGGCAAAACATTTTTATTCCGGATTTGGAATCAGCTTACAGGTTTATTAAAATCTTTGCGTTTTAAAGCCTGGCTTTTTGGCGTCGAGTAGTGTATTTAGCAAAAAAAAAAAAAAAACTCTGATAATTTTACCACTTTCATTTAGTAGCTTTTTCTTACAGGTTTATTTCAATGAGTGTACGACCAACCACATTGTATACTATTATTAGCCGGATTCATGTAAATTCGTATTGGGTGTAAACATTGTGCTTTTTTTTATAACATTAGTGTCATAAATATTTTGCCCAACCCTGGAAGTTTTGTTTTGTATTTTTATTTTAATATTTCAAAAATTTTAAAAAATTAATTGTTTTGATTGTTTATAATAAAATATTCTGTTTTATCAATATTATAGTTCTTCATAAAAATTTTGACTTTATGTTTTCCGTACTTGCAAATACGTCTTGGGTACATATACACCAAATACGAAGAGTAGTATGAATCCCCCCATTACCTTCTGTCGACTTAATTTAATTTAGCATCTCATTTAATTTCTTTCAAAAAAAGATTTGTGCTCCCGTTTGAAAATAATTTTATATAATATTGTACAATATCATCCAAATTTGTATAATTTAATATAGTTAAGTATGATGCCATGTATAGTAAGATACAATTTTACTTGAAACTGTACTTAAACTAAACAATGTATTTTCCCTTACTGACAGAATTATCGGCATGCTATCAATGATTTTCTGCATTAAATCTATAAAGTGGCACTGAAACTTGTCACTGAAAGACTTTTCATTAAATTAATTACGTTTTTAATAAAATCTAATGAAAAATTTTATTTAATTTTTATTATTTTAATATTTTTTTTTTTTTAAACTTGACACTGAAACATATAAACTTTTCATTATATCAATGGAGTTTTTAATAAAATCTAATGGAAATTTTTAGATTATTTATTAAAAATTTAATACGACTAATGAAAAAGTTTCATTAAAACTTGTTTCATTAAATCTATGCAGCGTTCCCATAGAGTTTACGAAAACTTTCATTTAGTTTAGTGAAAAAATGTCTTTAAAAATCATCCAAGAAATTCTCTCTGTGCATGGAAAAAATACAAAAATTTGGAACTTGTTTAAAAGTGACATTTTTTGTTTTGAGGTCCATAACATTCTACTCAAAAATTTTGATATCAACTAGAAAATTTTTATTGAATATATCTAATAAATTTATATTAAATGAATATAAGGATTTAAATAAAAAACTTCAAAAATTTTAGTTTGGCATACAAATTTATGATTATTAATCATATAAAGGGTCCGCCAAACAACTTTTTTTTTTTGAACTCCTGAACCAATTGGACTTTGTATGGCGTCATACCAAGGTCTTTATGAAAAATTCGTCTCAATGATGTCTCCGAAATGTTCAATTGTTGAGAACGACGGTGAATTGATGTTGATGGCGCTTCACGCAGACTTTCTGCCACAGCAGCAATATTCTCGGATGTATGCACTGTTTTTTGCTTTTCACGCTTTGGTTTATCGATGAGGATGCCAGTTTCTTTCACTTTTTTCACAAGATAACAAACATACGGACCATATTCGTTCAGCGGAAGGATAAAACTAATTATCTGTCAAATCAGACATGAGCTAAGTGTTACCATTCACGAAATAAGCACTAGTTGAAAAAAAAAAACGTTAGATGGCGGACCCTTTAAAAATTAAATTTAACTGTACGTTAAATTTATTTTTTTTTATTCTATTAATTACTAATCATACACACAGAGAAAAATTTAGCTATTTAGCTGAAATTCTGTTACTACGATTTAAATTCGGTTATTACGAATTTCAGACGGTTGGCACAATTTAACATTAGTTTTCACAGCAATGTTCGGTTAATTTAACTGAATTTTATTTGTAACACCCAAAATATTCAGAAATCTAATGTAAGTATCGTTTTACTAACTGAATTTATAAGTTGTTACCATTAATATACACTTTTTAATTCGGTTGGCACTTTATTTCTCTGTGTGTATAATTACAAATTATATACTATTAACCTAACCGAGCACTAGCTACTATGGCCTTCGGCGCGTTGTAGCGAAAACAGACCAGTGCCTCTGGTGGGAATCGAACCCACGACCACCGCACTGATAAGCCAGCAAGCTACCAACTAGCCTACCGGGACGCACATACGTTAAATTTAAATTTGGCTTTTAATAATCGAACCATAATATCTAGCCCCCTGTATTCAATTTAATAAATGGTTTTTCACTGGATTGAATCGTATCAGATTATATCAAACTCAATGTTATATAATCCATTTGTATACAATACGATCCATAATTTTTCGTATCAAATTGTATTCCAATTAGATATAAAGTTATATCAAATTTGATATATTCCTTTGTTGCATCATATTCAATTTTTTTTTTAATCGGGAGCAAAGAAAGATAAATATATACATATTTAAACACACAAGCGTTTAAGCATAATCATACATATGAATGGTCAAAAATTGATACCACTTAAATGTTAAATTTTTTACAATATATGAAAGTCAAATAACTTTTTTATAATATATAGATCATTTGGCGTGATTAGTTCATATCAAAAAGAAAACTGCTAATTAAGTACTATCAACTTATAACCTTTCATATAACACTCAAACTTTTACATACACCAACATACTCATATCACACTCATGCCTTTACATCTGTTTTATTAAGTACAATATTATTATTATTTATATGTGTCCCATTCTACTTTTTGAGTATGATGTTGTTGTTTTTGTCAAAGGACAAAGTATGAATGAATGAACCAACACACACACATTCATCTTAAGAATATAAAAAATGGTAACGGAAATATTGTATTTTACACATTTTTTTGGAAAACTTTCGAAAGTGCGATAAACATTAAATAATAAAAAAAAACAAATGTAACATCTCTATAAACAAAAAACGTTTCTTTTCATTTAGCCGCTATAAATAAACTTGTAACACATTTCTATTAAATATAATTTAATGAAATCAAAACTGACAAAAAGTTGTATCAAATAAAGGACAATGGGTTAAAAACAACTTTAACTTTTTTTGACAAACCTTTAACGGTAATTGAAAGGAAAATTTATTTAGTTTATGAAAACTAAAAGGAAATATAACTATCACCCCTATTTAGAGTTCGAAAACTTTTCAATTAGAGTGAATTTGTTAAAACACATGAAATAACAAAATTTTCTTTCGTCCTAGAATTTTAAAATTTTTTTAAGCCAAAATATCAAAAAAAAAAAATATTAAATTTGTCTGATTTTGACGATTTATTAAGAATATAAAAGGAATGACTTTCGCAGCCAGCACAACCTTAGTAATAGGTTTGTATTAACCCATTACAGCCCACTGTCACCATATGAGGACACCTACACTGAGGAGCATAAGTGTATCACAAACTAACAACTATCACTTTAACAACCTATAATTTCTATAAATTTTACTCAAATGCAATCAAATTTTTCATATTATGTTTGTACAAGTGTCTTCTCTTTTTCAAAAAGGTTTTATTAAGTTCTGATCACAGCAACAAATACACGAAGGCATAATGCAAATAAATCAAAATGATACAGTTTTGCACTCACTATTTATTTTTATATTTTTAAAACAATAATATATATTTAATAACTTGTCCAGTAACCCTTTGCCTTCTTAAGCTCCTGGATACGATTAGGTAGACTTTGTGTGTACCTGTGCACAAATTTTGGAGGAATCGCCTTCCACACTTCCTTCGTCCGCTCCCACAACTCGTTCACACCTTTTGGAGGACTAGCATATTTTGCAAGCTGCGATTTTAAGTGAATCCACAAATTCTCGATCGGATTCATATTCGGAGATTGTGAAGGCCACGTCATCACACCAAATTTTTGCTTTTTGAGCCAGTCTTTCACTACATGTGCGGTATGTTTGATGTCATTGTCTTGCTGAAAAATTACTTTTTCAGCAGCAAGACCCATTTTTTCCACTACATCAGGAAGATGGACAAATATTGTCCCTTGCACATAATTCCACCGGTGCGCACCAAGGGTCCATCTTTTTGATTGGGATACGGTATGTTTTTAAACATATGTGTATATTACTGCTTATACTACGAAATATTAAATAATTTAAAGGTTATTTGGTCTGATAAGACTAAAATTAATCGTTTCCAATCCAATGGGAGTGCATGGTATTGGACTAGGGACCCTGATACAATTCAACCAAATAAGGTACGCCAAACCGTTAAACACGGTGGTGGCTGTATCACGGTTTGGTGTTGTATATCCAAAGATGGAGTGGGACCCTTGGTGCGCATCGATGGCATTATGCGCAAGGAATAATATTTGTCTATCGTGCAACAAAATCTTCCTGATGTAGTGGAAAAATGGGTCTTGCTGCTAAAAAAGTAATTTTTCAGCAAGACAATGACCCCAAACATACCGCACATGTAGTGAAAGACTGTCTCAAAAAGCAAAATTTTTGCGTGATGACGTGGCCATCACAATCTCCGGATATGAATCCGATCGAGAATTTGTGGATTCACTTAAAATCGCAGCTTGCAAAATATGCTAGTCCTCCAAAAGGTGTGAACGAGTTGTGGGAGCGGACGAAGGAAGTGTGGGAGGCGATTCCTTCAGAATTTGTGCACAGGTACACACAAAGTCTACCTAATCGCATCCATTAGCTTAAGAAGGCAAAAGGATACTGGACCAGTTATTAAATATATATTATTGTTTTAAAAATATAAAAATAAATAGTGAGTGCAAAACTGTATAATTTTGATTTATTTGCATTATGTCCTCGTGTATTTGTTGTTGTGATCAGATCTTAATAAAACCTTTTTGAAAGAGAGAAGACACTTGCACAAACATAATATGAAAAATTTGATTGCATTTGAGTAAAATTTATTGAAACTATTGGTTGTTAAAGTGATAGTTGTTGGTTTGTGATACACTTATGCTCCTCAGTGTATATTTAATGCCGTCAAATGTTTCTTTTGAACAAATTATAAGATTTTTTAAAATTTTTATGGATTACCGAGAAAATAATGTAAAAATTGTTTTGACGCTATTTTTCGAAAGTACTTTTTTCAACATTATATTTGATAGAATTGAAGACTGTGAATTGATAATTTTTTTTTTTTTTTAATAAATATTGCAAAGGGTCCGCCATCTAACGTTTTTTTTTTAACTAGTGCTTATTTCGTGAATGGTAACACTTAGCTCATGTCTGATTTGACAGATAATTAGTTTTATCCTTCCGCTGAACGAATATGGTTGTGTATACGCTTGAACAACGCTGGGAAATATTGAGAAAGGACTGGCCGTTACAGTCAATGACGATCGTTATCGGGCCACGTGGAACGAATTTTTGTTCACAAAAATTGAAGAGGAGGATATTGGCAACATTTGGTTTCAACAGTACGGCGCTACGTGCCACACAACCGAAGCTACACTCGATGTTTTGCGCCCTGTTTTTGAAGATCGCATTATCAGCCGCAGAGCTGATGTCGTTTGGCCACCTCGGAGCTGCGATTTGACACCGTTGCACTATTATTTGTTTGGTGCCGTCAAAGATAAGTGTTACGCCAACAAGCCAGAGACAATTGTTGCTTTAAAGGACAATATTCGTGAAGCCATTGGTAAAATACAGCAGCACACAATCGATAATGTGCTTAAAAATTGGACCGATAGTGTAGGCTACTGCATGGCCAGCCGAGGCAGCCATTTGAATGAAATTATTTTCCATTATTAACCGGAAGGATTGTACTTTCAAATAAAAAAAGAAATTTTAGAAAATATTCAGTAGTTTTTTTTTATAGCATTTTCAAAAAAAAAAAGTTATTTGGCGGACCCTTATATTAGATGAAAAATAAATAATTAGTTTTAAAAAATTATAAAAATAAAGTATTTTACGTGCACAGTTATATTGATGTCCCCAAATGGGGACCATTTGTTTTATTAGGTACAGTAATTGTGCGTATATATATATATTGATTTCTTTAAAGAATCAGTTGAAACACGACACTACGTTAAGTTCGAATCTGTAAAGAAAATTTAAAATTTGCAATAATTTAGTTCGATTGTAAAAGGATTAATTTGAATTGTGTATGTCTAAATACTTTACCCTCTTTAAATGATTAAAGCACAAAGGTTTACCTTTGCTTGTTAAACTTAAATTTGAATTTATAAAAACAGAAAAATTTATATTTTAAATTAAACCAAAAGCAAAAAAAAAAGAGGTCCCTTTAACACTGCACAGCAGGTCTAACACGAATAACAAATTTTTAATCGCAGCACGTTTAAAATGTTATTTTTAGTTACAACATAATAATAATAATAACAACAACGTTTTACAACAACAAACCAAAATAACGACGACTTACATACGACATAAAATAGCATTAAGAAGGTTGTTGTCATACTTTAGACTGGGTAGACTTTTAGTATGTTCCAAATATGTATAGTTTACACATACAACTAAATCCACTTTAATAAGCAGAAGTAGTGTTTTATTAATTTTTTGCTTTGGTTCTCCATGTTTTAACGAGAATTACACAGAAGAACACCTGAAACAAATACAATCTACAAATAAATATAAGGGAATGTTCCCTAATGTGGCCTATTCTCTAAAATGTAGCTTCGCTTTTTTGTTCTTGATATTTTAAGATTATGTCAAAACGGTCAACTATAATCCGGTTTTACTTCCGCTATTGCTATTTTAAAAAAGTCTCGACGTGAATGCACACGATTTTTCCTGGATTTCTATTGTCGTTGCAACAAAAAGCTTCAGAAAGTATAATTTTTCATTAATATCAAAATTGAATAATAATGTCAGTTTTACACAAATTTTTGCAAACGGTAAATCTTTTGTTCACTGTTTTAATAAAACTTATTGATTCCATAAAATATATAATAAACAAATAAAAATATTTGAAAAATTAGACTTTCATAATGTTCTCTAAAGTGGACCTGACATCAACTTGGTATACCCCAAACTATGTAAAATTATATAATTTTTGAAATACTATTCTCAAAACCCAATTCTATTAAACGGAGCCCAAACCATATAAAGGGTCCGCCATCTAACTCTAACTTTTCAACTAGTGCTTATTTCGTGAATGGTAACACTTAGCTCATGTCTGATTTGACAGACAATTAGTTTTATACTTCCGCTGAACTAATATGGTCCGTATGTTCGTTATCGTGTGAAAAAAGTGAAATAAACTGGCATCCTCATCGATAAACCAAAGCGTGAAAAGCCAAAAACAGTGCGTACACCCGAGAATATTGCTGCTGTGGCAGAAAGTGTGCGTGGAGCGCCATCAACATCAATTCACCGTCGTTCTCAACAATTGAACATGTTGGAGACATCATTGAGACGAATTTTGCATAAAGACCTTGGTATGACGCCATACAAAGTCCAATTGGTTCAGGAGTTCAAAAAAAAAAAAGTTATTTGGCGGACCCTTTAGAAACAACTGCGAAAGTTTAAAAATCGGAAAATTTTGGTTTCATTTGTAAGCCACCATTTTCTTTCACAAATCAGTTATATGGTATGACTTTTTCGGTAGATATATGCCCTAAGTCTAGTGAGGCAATTTTGTATAGGTTTAGATCTGAAAGCTGAAAACTATAAAAAAAAAAAAACTAAAATGAAGAAAAAAATTCTTATAAATTTCAAGTCTTTTTGAATTTTTAGACATTTAAATTGGTGTAGACGTTACAAAGTTAAACTTTGAAACCTAACCCTGTCGATCGCTCCTCTCATTTCATAATACTTTGAGAAATAAATTTCATCTAAAGTCCGTTTCAACAGATGTCGAAATTTTTTAAATATTTCTGTGTACTTTTATTATATCGTTCATTTACTGCAAGACTGACATAACTCATAAAACATAATTTTGCAAAAAACTAGTTTAAAGTTTTCAATCCATATCTGCAACGCTCGACCCTTTCTCTATTTATTTGGTCACGTTTTTTTATAAATAAGGGGTTTTAATGTATTTTTCTCTTAGTGAGAGTTTTGTGTCACCATTATTATTTGCATTAGTTTTAAACGATTTACATGCATATTTAGAAGGAGGCCTAAATATTGAAGAACTAAACATCCGTGTATTGTTATACGCAGATGACATAGTTTTCCTAGCTGATGACACTAAAACTCTTCAGAAAATGATCGCTAATTTAAAAAACTACCGTGATCACTGGAATGTGTAAATAAATTTAGAAAAATCGGCAATAATGGTCTTTAAACGAGGTGGGAAACTTTCAAGAGAAGTGAAGTATACATTCAGGGGCTCGGAAATAGATATCGTGTCTGAGTATTGCTATATGGGAGTCATATTAGCGCCAAGGTGTAGTTTTAGAAGACATGTAAAAAAAAATAAATAAATCGGAAATCGTTTTTATGTAAGGATAATATATCCTTGTCATCCAAATGGAAATTATTTTTGATAGTATGTAGAGCCATTGAAAGTAATGCAGCACATATTTGGGGAAACTCGATGAAGTTGATAAGTTACAATTATTCTTTATAAAGAATATCCTTAAATTATCTGATAATACTCCAACCTAGGCCATAATGGTGGAAAATAGAATATAACATGGCCACATATATACCCTAAAGTTACATCTTCCTTATCATAACTGCGGATCTCAATACATCAACTTTCCTTACCCGATTTAAAGAAACTAATATGGAGCTTTTTATAATTTCATCTAATTTAATATGACCCCATAATTAATTATATAAAATTTCATCTGAAAAATTATACGATTAAGTTGTATCAATTAGTATTTAATTAAATTAGATGCAATTAGAAGTGATTTGATACAGATTTGTCCGAATTTTGTCCACATCTAATTTTATTAAATTAAACGTTACTTTATCTAAATTAATATAATATGATAGTCCATATAATATTTTAAACATCGAATGGTTTCTTAAATTTTAAAACCTTAATATTAGGTCTTCTCATAACTCAAACTCGTGTAGTATTTGTAAATATGGTAAAACTATGATAAACATAAAATTTATTCTAGCTTTCTAGCTAATTATCGAGAGACCCTGCACCCACTTTAAAGTGGGTGCAAAGGATATAAATAACAAATGATATAACTAATAAATCTGCATCATTAACTCAGAAATCGCATTTTTTGACATATGACAGTCTTGTAGTAACTGAGTGATATGTATTATTTATTACTTGTGTCCTACCGAAGACTTCTGCCAGAAAATGCCGTTTGTTGGTATTCGACATTTTAAAGCATTGTGGAGAATTTTAACTGCAGCAATAAGAGTTGGCCTATAAGCTGATTCGAAATATACCGCGTATGTTTTTTATAATGCCCCCAAACCAGATGTAGGGTCATATTAGAGAACATTCCCATATTATATACATTGTACATTGCATATAGAGCTTCGTGTTTCCCAAAAACTTTTTTATTTTAATTTCTGTTTAAGCTTGTTCGGTATTAAAAAAAAGAAAACACTAGAAACATTGCCACAGTTTTAGCTACAAACTGCTACTTTCACTTTGTGTACCAAACAACCAACAGATAAATAAATAAATATTTCTTTTGTGATACCTTTGCAAAGATTAACGCCTAAAAGCTACCATGTGGTAGTTTACTACCCCAACCAAATTTGTTTTTGTTATAACTTTTTATGGGAAATTCTGACAGCTCTAATATGTTAGGCATTCTTCAGCGACATCAGTACTGATAACATCATGCAAAAAAAAATACCGTTAACAAACGCTTGTACACTCAGGGAACTTCTGCTTTAAAAATATGTAGCTGGTTGGAGTGTAATACAGTTTCTTTATTTTTAAATGTAAATGTCAGTCATTTGTAGAACAAATTTAATTTTTCACTAACCATGTAGTTCATTTAAAAAAACAAACCACATCAAATGACTGTTTTATGATTTCACATTCATTTTTTACAGTCGTTTTTTGTTAATTAAAAAATAAATTCTTTAAATTTCATTTGCTTTTAACTACATTTGCAGTGGTCCTTACCTACATAGTTTTCAAGTGTATGAAAAAATCAACTTAAAAGTTGAGCTGGAGTAATAATCTATACCAAGCTACATATAAGGGACTAATTAATTGAATAGACTTTTTTCCAGGACTTTTGTTGTTGTGGATTGCGCCTGGCGCAAAGACAAAAAATTACCCTCGGAGCCGAATTAAAATCAAAGTAATGGTTTTGCCACTCAATAGGATTTTGAAATCAAAGAAAGATATTCCAAATGCAATGAAAAGAAATAAAATCAAAATAGAACTAGGAATTGAAATAATAAGTTCTTTATTCAAAATGTAGGTTTAGGATCTTACCAGTCTAGAATCAAAAATCAAAGTGACAGTATATATATTTTTTCTTAGCAGAAATATTAGATAGGACATTTGACCGTTTTGACAGATAATCTTTAGACCCTTTTAATAATAACAGATAGCAACATTGTTCTAACAGCAAACATCTTTCGCAGCAATGTATGCAATGTAAATTTACATAAATGCATATTTGCATAATTGATGATTTCATTATAATTTTGTAGATATTAATTGTAATGAAATGATTTTCATTAAAATTATTTTAATTAATGATAATGAATTTCTTTTAAAAAAGTTGAGGTTAAGAAGAAGAATAAACGTTTTTCTCTAAAAATTATGAACACTATTAATTTTTATATCAGACTAGACTAGTTTCTGCCTTTTTTATGGACAGTCGTCATAAATGATTTTCCATTTAAATTGTATCATTATTTGCGTCTTATAATTGTCAGATTGTCTTTATATGATAAATTTTTTAACAACCTGCGGCTGTAAGAATCAACCCTGCGCTTCTTTTTACATTACAAACGTAACAATACCAAGTCATGACCGTTTAGCTATAACACCCAAGTATGGCCTCGAATGTAATGTAGCTAAGTTGCAGTTTTCTTTCCTACTAGCTTATCTGTTATTGCGTATTCTACTCAGAAGTGACCAACACTAACAAACACAAATATTCTATTTTTAGATTTTTGTTTATTTTTCTTATCTCCTCCGTCAATATTGAATTGAATTCATTAATGGCAATGCTTTGAAATTTCATTACCATTAGTAATGCATCAATTAAGGGAAACAAATTACAATTGACAAATAAGATTTCCGAAATACTTAATAATAGTGAATATCGATAAATTCAGTGCTCCCCTGGAGCATTAAGAAAACCGCATAATACTAATAAGCTTGTTTTGGTAAAGATCCAGTGAGATTAATGTTGTATTAAACAGCCACAGGGTGTATTTATTATTTGTTTACTCACTCCGACATTAGAGTGGAACATTGGTAAAAGAATGGAACGATATGGAATGAAATGTAGAAAGAGTAGAATCATAACACTTAACAAATTAATAAAATGACGATTTTTTAAAATGGCCAGTATCTCCAAAACTCAGCGAGATAGGCAGGGTGTCTTAGTTACCTGCTTATTTATTTTTTTTATACAGTTTCGTTATATGAAGCCAATAAGGCCACATATGTACATGAAAATACAAATTTATTCACTCATATAATAATGTTTGCAAAATGCAACGATATGGAATGAATCGGGAAAAGAGTGGAATTAGAACACTAAACACATTTATATTATCTGAATTAAGTTTTTTCAAAATATTGTCCGTTTTGCAATATATCGCTTAGTTTTCGGGATACAAGCCATTATATAAGATGGTGATTTTTTAAAATGGTCTCCGAAACTAAGCGATAAGAGAAAAATGTACAAAATATTTGCTTCAAAGGAATATTAATTAAACTTCATTATACAAATAGGCTAAGTCAGGGAAAAATCCCGTGAGATTGTTTAAAAATCATTAAATGCTTAACCAGTTCATCAGGGCGATATTTGTCGCATTTTTTTGATAAGCCATTATCTCCTCAAAAAGAGGCGTTTGATGTATTTCGTAAACTAACTAAGCTAGAATCTCGAAAATTGGCACGTAGCTTCATCTAATGACCAGAACAAACCACATAAAATCATTTTTGAATTGAATTGGCTGAGAAGTTCCAAAAAAATCAATTTTCGAACCCATTCTTTGTGGGTAGGTGGTGGAGGACGCAAATGTGTAAACCTTTTTAAAGTTCTGTGATACTACAGTAAGCTTATCCTGTGATTTTCTGTGTTGTTAATATTTATTTAATTATTTATTTATAATTCTGTGTAGTTTTTATTTACAAATAAATTTTACATATTATATTTTCTGACTATATAACAAGGAATCATTTTATAATTTTACGCTCCTGAAGAAGTTTGAATAAAGCAAACGAAACATTGAGCAAATATATGATACATTGATTTTTATTTAGAAATAAAACAGATTATTGACCAAAAAAACCCTTTTTAAAATGTTTTTCTTTATAATTAAAAAGCCCCAAACAATAATCAAGAATCAAATCAAATTATAAATATATCCAAAAATAAAAGGGTTAAGAAACAGACACAGGATGTCTCAATTTTTTGTTTAAATGGAACGATATAGAATGAAACGGGGAACAAGTGGAATCGGCACACTTTACACATTTGTATTATCGAAACGCATTGTTGAATTTATGTTTGGAAAAATTTTCTCTGTTTTGCGATATTTCGCTTAGTTTTCGAGAT
This sequence comes from Delia radicum, assembly GCA_021234595.1. Classification (NCBI taxonomy): domain Eukaryota; kingdom Metazoa; phylum Arthropoda; class Insecta; order Diptera; family Anthomyiidae; genus Delia; species Delia radicum. The sequence continues at coordinate 21,378,194 of CM037854.1, read as the reverse complement.
ACTATACTTTTTATAAAATAACGATTTTTTAAAATGGCCAGTATCTCCGAAACAAAGCGAGATACACCCTTATAATATAAATATGCTAGGTTCGGGAGAAATCCCGAGTGATGAATTTATTTTTTTTTTACTTCTTTATATGATTATACAACTAACCTTAGGTTGATAATAGAAAGTTAGTTGCCCGTTCCATCTCATTTCCCGTATGGAGTGTTACAATTCCTATCTATCTCCGTTCCATTCTTATATAAAGCTATTTACGCTCCACTTTTTAATATCTCTGCTTCAACAATAAAAGAGTTAAATAGAGTAAAGATGGGAGGAAATGAAGAGGTTTGTGATGATTGTTTTTTTTTTTGCACATAGATGCACAGAGTGCAAACTATTAATAATATTTTATAATCTTAATCGTTACTAATAATATAGATTTTCGAAGACTTTAATTTAATTTGATAAATATTTTTTTTAAATAAATATATTGTGGGGTAGTAATTAAAGTACCCGACGGCAGCGTTTATTTGAGTTTGTTTAATGGTAGCTTTTAAGTGTTAAATAGTTTGTCGTCATAATTTTAAATTATGGTTAACCTTTGTTTGCTATCAACACCGACGACAACAATAAGTGGAAAGATGCAATGAGGCATGAAATAGCAAAAAATTAATGAAAAACGAGAAAAACTTAAAGAAAAAAAAAAGTGAAATTCGTACATTTATCTTTATTAAAGTGACAACCGACAGCATTTTTTTTTTTAATTTGTGTAGTTCCGTTTTACAAAGAAAGAACATAAATTAAAGCTGTAAGGAATGAAAGTTGTAAAAACAAATTGCAAATGCCCTACACTCTCATAAAAATTTTAAAATTTCATCCAACCGAATCGATTCGGTTGCTGCAACCTCGTAATATCGAATTCGGTTACAACAACCACCAATTCGGTTACAACAATCGTCAATTCAATTACAACAACCGAATTTAGTTGTGGCAAAAGAATTTACGAGGTTGTTGCAACCGAATCAATTCGGTTGGATCAAATTCTGTTGAGACAACCGAATTTAATATGTCAACTTTCAAATAAAACAGAGAGGAAAAGTAATTAAACCTTAATTTAAAGTCGGGACTGGCAAATGGTTTTTGTAAAAATTCATTAACTTTCAACTAAAAAATGGTAACTTTTCACAAATCTGATTGAAGGAATTTGAATATTTTGAGAACAGTTTTAATATATCTCAAAATTTTAAACAAAATTAAAAAAAAAAAAAAAAAAAAAACATGAAAACTAGCCGACCAAATTCTTATGGCGAGGAAAAATTCTTATGGCCATGGAAAACATGTATTTTCATGTATTTCATGAAAATGCATGTTTTTAACTTAAGTCTGAGAACTGTATAAATAAAATATCTTTGAAAATCAAAGAATTTAAGTTAAAATGGCATCGATTCGTGAGTGTATATTGTTTTGCATATTTTGCTATTATTGCGTATTTTGCTTTAAATACATATTTTTATTGCATATTTTTACTTATTTTTATTTAACTCATGCACTCACAATTTTTTAACAGTTACTGATTGTAGTTTCTTTAAAAAGATATCAGTAAAATTTGATTTTTTAAGGAATACAAATTTAATCTACAAAAATAACTTATTTTACAATTTAATCAAAAAAAAAAAAAAAAACTACAGATAATTACTGTTTTTCTATAGCAGTTATTATTTTCATTTAAAATTTTCTTTTGACAAAAAACTCTCTATTTCAACCAAAAAGTTAATGATAGTAACAAAAAACTTAAAAACTGTTGTTTTTAATAATTTGAGAGTTCATTTTTGAAAGTTAAAATAAAATAAAATCGTTTGTTTGTTCGGATTTGGGAGTTTTTTTAAAAGTTTTGTATTTTATTTTTGATAGTAAAAATAAAGAAAATCTTTTGTTTTTACTGATTTTAAGTTATTTTTTAATAGTTAAAAAAAAACTAAAAAGACATTTGATTTAAACAAAAAGTTAGTAAACCGGTTTTTAACTATATGTTTAGTAGTTTTGAAGTACATATTCCTTTGTGTTTAACAACAAAATAGTGTGAGTGTGTTTTTATTGCATATTTTTACAAATTGTGCTTTAAATGCATATTTTTATAGCATTTTTCTTAGTTTCTCGAAAAAATCTCAATTTTATTAAAAATTTAAATTTATATGCAAAGTGTGATTAAGACAAACAGCTTTAAGTGGATTATTTTAAATGCGCTTTTTTCAATATAATTAATTAAACAATTTTCTGAGTAGTGCAAGACGTATTCAGAGAATATATTAAACAATACAAAATATCTTTAAAATTTAATTAAAATAGCTTCAAAATATGAAAAATAATTATTATAAAGAGCCTGCCACTCTTTTCACGTTTTTTGTTATTTTTCTGTGAAAGCCTCGAAATGCTTGGTCAGCTGTTAATAAAACAGATGTGACATAAACTCATAAAGTCAATACGCATCAAAATACAACCCCATTACAAAAAAAAAAAAAAATTAGTAAAGTCAGCAAAAAAAATTTGCTGAATCAGCAACATTTTAGTCAGGAGGGTGCATGCAAAACAATTGTTAATGTCAGCAAAATCAAAATTAGTAGAGTCAGCAAAAGTTTTGCTATTACTTAGTTGATTAAAAATAAAAAAATCCTTGCTCAACGTTAATAAAATCTTTGCTGATTATTAGTAGACTGAAAAAACTCCAAAAATTTGTAGAAAAATTATAATTTAGTTAATTTATTTGCTGAAAATCTGAAATTTTTTTTTTTTTTGATTCTTTTAAAAATAATATACAATACGTTACAAAATATAAAATGATGTTTACTAACAAATTGATGACATGAATTAAGTTAATGTGTAAAAATATATGGAAATATAACATAAACAAAATTATCTTGCAACTACATAGATCAATGTTTGTCTAAAAATACAACTAAAGAAAACATAAAAAATTACATATGATGTGTGTTTTTGTCGTTTGCTATAGTTTGTCTATCTGAACGTATATTTGTTTGCAATTTGACCACAATACATTAATAATCAGTTTATGTTTGTCTAAAAATACAACAAAAGGAAATATAAAAAATTACATATGATGTGTGTGCTTGTCCTCCGCTATGGCGTGTCTATCTGAACGTATATTTGTTTGCAATTTGACCACACTATATTAACAACTTTAAAGATTTAGTTTACAAATACACATTTAATGCTTATTAAATTTAAATATTTTATCTTTAATTTAATTACCAGACAATTACTTTGTCAAGTCTGTGACCACAAAATATTAAATTTTTTTAATTCACATATATATTACACAGGTCAACAGCAAAAAAAGGCTTGACTAACCACTATATAGATTTGATGCATCATGGCTGCCTAAGTACAAAAATGGTAAAATTTTTCAATTCTATGGATAATTTTTTTTTAAAAAAATTTTTTTTTAAAATTGACAATATTTTGAGCCATTTCTCCACTTATGTTGTCATAACTCAAAAACAGCTAGTCCGATTTTGTCAAATTAAATTTACAAAAATTAAGGTTTACAATATCTTTAAAAAACTGTACAAATTTTTTTAATGCGATCAATAGTTTCAAAGATATGAAACAAATTGTTAGCAAAAAAAAAAAAAAAAATGCTAAAAAAAAAAAAAAATTGAAAAACAAAAATCTGGAAAAAATCGAAAACTGCAAAAAATATTACTTTTTATTTTTTGTAGTAAAGCTACATATCATGCGAATTAAACAAGATATGGATCATAAAAATCGATGCATGCTTTACATTTTTATTTACAATTAATTGAAGATATCGCATATTTACAAGCACTGTAGAAAATTGTACCTACATAATGAAAATGCAGAACATAAAAACTCAGGTGCATTTTACGACACGCATTTTGGCAAAACCCCTTTGGGAAAAACCTCTATGACATTTTTATGATTCTAATAATTAAAAAAAAAATAAGTAATAAACAAAAGATTGTTTAATTTTTACGATTGCGGTAGGATAGTAATAAAACGCTCATAAATGTGCGTGTACGCTGAAGTGCTCTTATTTTCCGTTAGCTACCTGTAACGGATAATTTTTTTTTTTTCATAAAAGTCCTTAATGTTTTTTAGGATTCTTGGGAATAATAAAAAATTTGCAGCACACACAAACTGTATCCACACAAAGGGTTATCCCAAATTATAGTATCAGTATTTATAAGATCTCCTTGACCCTTTTTATTTCATTCAAGAAGTGTTTGCGATAACGCAAACATCATTTAATACCTACACAAAAATTAGAGTCATACAGCTTAGAAGTTAAAAACAATTTTCAAATATTAATAAAAATGAGCCAGAAAGCCAGAACATTTTCATGTAAAAACGATCCAGATTTATTTTGTTATGTGTGCGGCCAATATATCACCGGGAAAAAACGGAAGTGGTTCTTAACTTCATTGCAAAAGTCATATCAAGATTGCTATAATATCTATCCGCACAATTTGAACCAGCATTGGACACCGAGTACTATATGCATTCCATGTCGATTGAATTTATCTATGAAGTCTTCTAACGTAAAGTAAGTATAAATTAATAGATTTGGAATATTTTATAATTACAATATTTCTTAATTAAAATTTGAATTCTTCATATTCCTGATTTCAATTTTTTTTTTCATTTTACAGACGACACTTGGAAATTTTGAAGCCTATGCTATGGAGAGAAACAGCGAACCACGCATCCGAGTGTTATTTTTGTTTAAGTACAAAAAGCATATTTGATGGCCCACAAATTCGCAAATTGGTGAACGATACTGAATTTGGCAGTTCAATGTCAGAAATTGAGAAGAATGCATGGGATTCGTTTGTATGGGTTATTCAAAATTTCTTAGGAAATAACAAGGGTGATGATTACGTTGCGCACGTTGAAGAGATGTTAACTCACTTCCAGAATCTTGGATGCAACATGAGCATCAAATTACACTACCTGCACAGTCACTTAGATCGTTTTCCTGAAAATCTAGGAGACTTGAGTGAAGAACAGGGCGAACGATTCCACCAAGATATCCGGACAATGGAGGAACGATACCAGGGTCGCTGGGATGCACACATGATGGCTGATTTTTGCTGGAGTATTCAGAGTAACACTTCGTTATTCAACAATAGTAGAAAATCGACTAAAAGAAAATTTCAGAGTTTGTAGTTTATAATACATATTTATTTATTTATTTTCTTGTTTTATTTATTATAATAAATGTGAATAATAAAATATAAATTTTCTACTATTTAATTTATTTATTTATTTACATTTAAGCTCATCCAACACAAATGTCTTTCCGAAGAATAGAATCAGTATATTCTAGGTAGGGTTTTGCCAAAAAATACACGAATGTTACTATGTAATGCATTTTTGATCTGAAAATTTGTACATAGCATGGGGAAAATGTTTTCAAAATTCAATCAATCGAAAGAAGAACATTAACTACTCAATTTTATGTATATCAGACAAAAAACTAAAATTTGGTGAAAATGAGCGAATTCACTTAATTGTGAATAAATTCGAAAAAAATCAATCGATTTTTATGATCGATATCTCATTTTGTTCCTATTACATGTGGCTTTGCGATAAAGCAATAAATCTGAACGATTTTTGCCGTTTTCGATTTTTTATGATTTTTTTTAACCAAAAAAATTTGCTATTTTCACGTAAAAAAAATATTTTTTCCCTCAATTTTTTATTATAACTCCAAAACTACTGAGCCGATTGAAACGCAATATATTAACGGATTAAAGGCTATGTAAATTTCAGTTTTTATAAATTTATTTGAATAATATCGGACTAATTTTTTTTTAGTTATCATTAATTATGTGGAGACACGTCTAAAAAAATTTATAATTTTAATTAAAAATTTTTTAAAAAAAAACCTCTCCATAGAATTTCAAAATTGAACCATATTTGTACTACTGGGACCACAATACATCAAAATTGTATAGTGGTTTTCAAAGCCCCTAAAATTTTTTCAAAATTGTTGCCTTGTGTTATCATTGTTAGCGTCTTTTTTTTCGTATTCTACTTTGTCTACAATTTTCCTGTAGCACACGGGTTAGATAAGTTTATTTAAAAACTTTTATAGTAGGGCTGGCTCTTCTTTGTTATTTTCTTATTATTTGAAATTTAATTTATATTGTTTTTTAACTTTAACTTTGTAATGTTTATATATTTGAGTGCATTGTTGATTATGGTTTAATATATTGGGTTTATTGTATTTTTTCTCCAGATAGCTGGAGAAAAAGTACAGATTGCTGTTCTTACAGGACAATGCTAAATTTGTATGAAAAACAGATAAAAAAAGTTTTCCATGGTTGATTTTTTTTATATATCTTATATAGAGTTGTACATCTTATTATAATTTTCCTCGTCTCTACTATATATTGACATGCTGCGACATCTATTACTTAATTCTGCGTATATCTTTCTATCTGGTTGTCGTCCACACTATTAATGTGCTTATTAGCACTTTTTTTTAGCAAAATAAATTAGTAAAACATTAGTAAAATATTAGTAATACATTCAAAATAGTTAAGTGCGGAATATGTATAACTACAATTTTAGCTGAAAACACAATTTCAGCAAAAAATTTACTGACAATTAGTATACTTGATTTACAAGGCGTTTGACTAACTTTTCTGCTAATTTATTTTTTTGAGTGTATCGCAAACTTCTATGTATTTGTATTGTATTATACTTTTTTATTGTATTGCATTGTATTCTTTATTCAATCAAAATAAAATAAAATAAAGATATATAGTTCATCTGTTATACTTAATTTTAACAATTATGTGTATTTTCAATAATTAATTCATATAAATTCATCTATTATTATTATTTTTCTGTATTTCAATGCGCTATTTATATAAAAATAAATAGATACATTTTCTATGTCTCCATTTAAAATATATATCACTTAACACACGTTTAGATAATTTGTTCATAAATGCCTGATTCGAAATTCCTTGAGTATAGGACATTTTGCCATAAAGTGAATAAGATTTGCATCTTCTCTCATATTACATAGACTGCACATTTTGTTTTCAGTGTTATCAAACTTGTTTTAATAAATGTTCTGAACTGGTTTAAATTTATTTCGTTTTCAATGTAGCTTGCACCCTTACTATGGTCTTAATATTTGTAGAATCGGTTTCTACTTCTCAAAGCTTCTGCTAAATTGCTTGATTTAATTAGCACTGCTGTTCCTTGACAGCTCCATTCATCGGATGATATATCATTTAAGAAATTTGTATTAAGATTTTTTCATAATTCGTTAATTTGATTTACCTTGAAAATATTATTTCTCAGTATCATTATCGATAGTTGTGATATTGAAAAAAAGTTCACCCAGAAAAGGAATTGGTTGGAATTCGGTCGAAACCATTCAAATTTATTTGATAGGACGTTATTTTATATGGAACTATCAATAATCGATTAATGAAGTAAAAATACTGTACTGGAAATTAAAAAGAGGGTTTCACTAAAACTAGAAAACAATCCATTTATCAAATTGTTGGTATTTGAAATCAACTTTTCAAAAAAAATTCGTTTAGTAATTGTGTACGGTAGAAGCAACCATTTGTTTTGTGATAATACAAGACAATTAGTACCATCTATAAATTTTTTTAAAAATTGTAAAGAATCAAAAGTGGTTACTGCAAATACGGTATTCACAATCAAATATGCCACTAAATTAGATGTTCAGTGGTAGTAGCCGAATTATGGATTGCGAATTTGAGACAATGTTTCTTTTCATAACAAAATATTTAAATTCAAATTAAGCACTTAACATTTATAAGTGTTTGTGGTGTAGTGGGTAAAGACTTTGAATTGTACTTCAAACTTCCGAGTTCAAATCTCGGAAAAGACAAACACAAAAAGCTGTTTTCAAATAAAATCAAATTTTCAAATGTTTAAAATGTTTAAAAAGGAAAATAGAGCAATGAAAATTAAAATGATTGTGGCGCAATCAATCGGACAGAAAACTATTAGTGTGAAGGTCACGGTTCAGTACCAGAAGAATCAAAAAAGTGTTTTAATTTCAATAAAATTTCGTGGAACGTAATAAGATTTATTTGAAATTTAATATTGGGTTAGGCAACTGAATATTAGCTTTCACAACGAAAAATATAATTTAACACTACGATAGTTGTCGTAACCGCCAGAATTCAATTGGCAATAAATTTGGTGGCCAAACCTAAGACTGTTTTCCGGGTGCTTTAATTATATAATTGATGTGTAAATTTAATATATAAAAGTAGCAAGACTCTGTTTTTTTTCCCAACGAAAGTGCGTAGTTTGATGTTGAATCCGTTAATTTCAATATTATTTTTAAAAAATAACGCTGCAGTAAATCAACGTCCTCATGTCACGCTAAGACATATTGACTCAAAAAGTTTCCTTTTAGTTTCAAGCGTTATGTTACTCAGCGGTCATTTTCTATATTCAAATAAACTTTTAGGAACAAATAGAAAAGAGTATATACAGAAAGGGAGACTTTACTTCCCACTCTTCTCAGCAACAAAATACCGAATTTGGGCAAGCAAATACAAAACATTTTTTCACACTAAAAATAATTGCAACATGTTGATAAAAATTGTTGCTTTTAACACTCACTTGTATTTGGCTTATATTTTGTTATTTTCTATTAATGTATTTTAATTTTATCTTGCTTATTTTATCGTTAAAATTTTAAATAAATTAACATTTTATTAAATTATTATTCAAAAATATGATACAAATTAATTTAAACTTTTCAATTTCTGCAACATGTTTTCATTTGCTCGGTGCGAGTTTACTAACAAATAAAAAGAGGGCAGATTGAGAGAGACTGAGGTTGACAGAAACCCACTGCAAATAGTTAAAATTTCACATATGAAAATATAAAAATTCTTATTTATATTTATATACTTTAAGAAAACAATGAGACTGAGTTTTGTATATTTTTGATTTTAATAGCAAATGAAAGAAACATTTTTAAACTAAAAAGTAATTGCAACATGTTGTTAAAAAAAAATGTTGCTTAAAACACTCAATTTTATTTTGTTTATAGTTTATTATTTTCTATTAAAACTTAATAGATTTTAATTTTATATTGCTTATTTTATCGTTAATATTTTAAATAAATAAAAATTTTATTAAATTGTTATTCAAAAACATGGTAAAAATAACTATATAGACTTTTAAATTTCTTCAACATGTTTTTATTTGCTCTGTACGAATTTATGAACAAATCAAAATTTATAGCCTCATATATGGAGAAAACTCGTATAAAATTATATCAAATTATATCTAATTTGATACAATCTAATTGTATCAAATTATATCTAATTTGATACAATCTAATTGTATCAAATTTTATCTAATTTGATACAGTTAGATTCATGAAGATGATTTATTTTTCAGATCAATTTGTATACATTTCTATATGGGAACTTTTTAAATGAGATATAATTATATTAGTCTCCATATTAGAATTTTTACCCGGCAGTTTTTTTTTATAGTTATTAATATGACAAACACAAATTTTGAGTGTATTTTAATATTTTTTGGATATGTAAAATATAAAATGAGATCTATAAATTGATGTAACTTGTAATTTAATCCAAACAAAATCTTGAATTTTATTAATTTTTATTTGCTTCAAATTTACAACCGCCATAATTTTTGCGCGACTAAACTTAAATGATCAACGTGGATTGATTTATCATGCATGAATATCGGCTAACACATACACAAAAGGTTATTCATGCCATTTTTTTTAATATTTGCCTAAAATTTCGAAAATATTTCAAATTACTTATACTTAAACCAGCTTTTGAAAAATACTCAATTTATCCGGATCTGACAAGTACAATTTTTTAAGTAATGGTACAAAGTATTTGAGACTTTTTTATTTATTTATTTAAGTCTATGGATATAAACCGTGCAGACTATGAACAATTAGTAAAAATTAAAGTATTTGACAATAGAAATAATAGAATTACTTATTTAATTTAAGGAATTTAAATATAAGATAATATCTCTCTTTACAATATCTAAACTTTTATTAAAATCAATTAACTGAAACAACATATTAAACTCATTGCAAGTTCTACGAAATGGATCAAAGTTTGCAAAATTAGATTTATGATATTTAATATTTAAAAATTCATAATTTCTTGAACAACGAAAAGGAATATTAATATTTACTTTACTTAGCAGATATGGTGAATAAAGACTTCCATTCATCAACTTAAGCAAGAAGGACACATTCAGCATTTGTCTACGGCTTTTCAGCGTAGGTAATTTAATAAGTGCTAGGCGTTGTTGATATGAGGGCAGATTAATATTTGGATTCCAATCCAAGCCGCGTAGGCAGAATAATAAAAATAGTTTTTGAACGGATTCAATAGAATTTGAATGGATAAGGTACTGTGGGTCCCACACGACAGAACCATATTCTAGAATCGGTCTGACAAGCGTTGTAAATAATTGTTTTGTAGTATATGGATCACGAAATTCTTTGCTCCAGCGTTTGATGAATTTTAAGACCCCATTACTTTAAAAAGGGTGTGACCGCCAACAAAATAATACCACCAGCGCACAGTGGGGTGGGCCTAGTATATTTTGCGGCATCAACTAAACCGCTAAGTTTTTATACAAGTTATGCACATGGTTGAAAAGAGGATTACTTGTAGATATCAGAAACGTGAAAAAATATATTTGCGTAGTGCAAATATATTTCGCAAATCGCAAAAAACCGAGTTCGCATACTCAACCGCTAAGTTTTTTAATAAGTTCTGCACATGGTTGAAAAGAGAATCACTGTTTTTATATAAGTTTTGCACATGGTTGAAAAGAGAATCACTTGTAGATATCAGAAACGTGAAAAAAATATTTGCGTAGTGCAAATATTTTTCTCAAATCACGAAAAACCAAATTTGCATACTCAAGTACTTAGTTTTATTTTTAAGATATTCACATCGTTCAAAAGAGTATCACTTTTAGATATCAGAGACGCGAAAAATATTTTTGAGTGTTGCAAATATTTTTAGCTAATCGCAAAAAAAAAAAATCATTAGATCGTCAGAAAAATAAAAATATCTAACACAGCTCAAAAAAAAAATAAATTGGCAATATCTTTTGCAAAAATCAAAATTTTGCAAAACTGTTCAAATTGTTTTTTTTTTTTGTTTACAATACAATACCGAAAAATTTATTTTTTTTGCATGCTTTCTTGTTCATCAAAAGGGAAAGTTACATTTAATAAAACACTTTCGTAGAAAATTCGTTATAACTTTTTACGGGAACAGATCTAACAAAATATTTTTTTTGGTAAGGATAGAGTACAAAATATGGAAAATTTTACCTAAAAAAAATTCGAAATTTAGGCGCAGAAGTTTGAAAATTGTTTGATGTTATTAAATAAATCGCGAAATTTTTCGCGTGGTACATTGCAAATCAAAATTCAGTATAAATTTAACAAATGACACTTATTCTTATTATCCATGCAAAATTTCAGACAGATCGGGTCATTAGATCGAAATTTAGGCGCAGAAGTTTGAAAATTTTTTGATGTTATTAAATAAATCGCGAAATTTTTCGCGTGGTACATTGCAAATCAAAATTCAGTATAAATTTAACAAATGACACTTATTCTTATTATCCATGCAAAATTTCAGACAGATCGGGTCATTAGATCGGCAGAAAAATAAAAATATCTAACACAACTCAAAAAAAGTAAATTGGCAATATCTTTTGGAAAAATCAGAAATTTTACAAAAAAATATTCGAGCAAAGTTGAAAATCGAACAAGTTTGTTCTACAGAGCACGCCAGAGCACGGCGGGCATATTAAATTCGTAATATAGATAGTATTAGCTTTCATATGCATACGGTTTTAGGGTCTCCCTCCCCTGCGTTCAAAATATAGGGCTATTGAAACATTAAGTTTCTCTTAATTTTTATTAAAAAATTAATCTCGTCTATGTGCTACCAGCATCTTTTTTTACAAATGTATTAACATGAAAATTTAATGATTTTGTATTACTACTAATGATTTATTACTTAAAGGTAGTGACCTAAGTGGTTAAACACGCACAACACTGGCTTATGTTAGTACCTCTTTTTAATATGAAACATTTTTGGAAACAAAACTTTGACTTTGGCACCTTGCCATCGTACCAATAATTAGAATATCTCAAAAAACTAAACGGAACTAGTTTCGGCAAGGTCTTATCTATTAGATTTGCCAATTAGTTTGAAAAAATTCGAAGATTTAAAATCGGACTTTTTGCCGGAGATCCCCTTAGGCTGTCCCAACGTGCAGCGTGGATGCACAACTTTGGAGTCATTTTGGTTATTTTTATTTGCGCATATTATCGACAGCAATAAATATCAATTGCATTTTTCTCAGGAATAATTTTGGTCAAATGTTGTTTTTTAAAATCTCGCATAGTTTTCGAGAAAATTGGGAAATTAAAATGTTTGCAAAAAGTGCGCTATCGCAGATTTTGCTTTTCAATCGCAAAAGTGTTCTGAAGCAGCCCAACTAGATAATTATGAATAATATTTTCGGTGTTTGCACTTTTAATGTAAATCCCCTTCTGACAAGGCGTGTGAAGTTTTCTAATATTGATGATATATAATGTCGATTTTTATTAATTTTCTTTTAAAAACATATTCTATATTCCTTATACTATATTTATCGATAAATTTTAACTTAAAACCTTTCGATTAATATACTGTAAAACTTTTAAGTCTTTAACTCGTCACAATCCAAAAACTTTAAATAATATAATGTAGGGGTACATTAAAATATTAAAAAACTTTCTTAAAATATTCTAAACGCAAGGACATTTATCTATTTTTTGTCCAAACAAAGAAAAAAGAAAAAGTATTCACAAACTTCACAGTTAGTGGCCTTTTTTTACTATTTCTACTTTAAAACATTAGTGTAAAAATGCGTAGGTGTGGTAAAAATAAACGATTTATACCCATGAGGACTACTCACAGACAATAAGTTTGTGTGTGTGTGTGGGTAACTACTATGTCATGTTATTGGCAGCTCATTATGAATGTCATTGTCAACTGAGTATATGATAACCCGATGAAAAAGCTTCTGTACTATACTCATATACAACTTGATATCATTATATTTGCTTATATGAGAGGCAATATATTACTTAGTTTATTAATATTTTTTAATATGGCGTATTATATCATCATATACCATTGTATCGTTTGTTATATATTAGTATATATTGTATATCTGATCATATGAAATACATATAGATCTACATATTAGCATATATTCTACCATATATGATCAACTTATATATATAAAAAAAAAAAAATGACTATGAAAATTTTTCAAGTTCGCGGCCATACTCCATATTTCTTTATTAGGATATTGTCCTAACAAATAATCTATAGAGTTTTCGTTTTCAAAGTTATTAATTTACCACTTTCAGGAATGTGTAGAAAAAAAAAAAAAACCTAGAAAATTCGGAAATTTTCTAGGTTTCCATCATCAGAAAATGTTTTGAAAGAAGTGACAATCCCATGCAAACATCAAACATTCATATAAACTAGTTATTCTATATTGAGAACTAATATATGAGTTCGAAGTCAAGTGTAGAGCTTGCACATAACGAATAAGGTTTTAATTTATTTTTGATCAATGGTGATTTGATCAAAGTAATTTGTGATAGAGCCGACCCCACACAGGCCTCCCTGATAGTCAGAATTTCCGCCTTTAAAGCACTGGCATGATCAGCTAGCCTGTAGGAGATCCATATGTCACACTCACTAGAGAAGACCCGAGAGCCTACATAACAACCTATCTTTGAGCCGTCGCAACTTTTTTGCGGAAAGAAACTAGTGCAACATTTGAAGTGCCGTTATGTTCTTCCTGTTTGCATTTATTTTGTTTAAGTTGCATTTATGTGTTATTGGAAGTGTTTTTTATCATTCTCATTCAAAAATTTATTAAAGAAACAAACTTTTTTTTTGAGGTTTCGACGTCGTAAATTAACAAAATCTCGCACTGTGTCTCGGTAAATGTTGATTTTTTTTTATTTTGTTTTAATTTAGAATATATTCCAACTTTAGTTTCACAAAAAGCATACATTTTTAAATTTAACACTATTTTTTTAAATTAATATTTATATTCTATTTCTAAAACACTTTAAATTTTAAAATTTTTTAATTAAAGAACTTATTAGATAAAATTGTATCAAATTATATATAATTTGATCACATTTGATATACCCATTTGTCGAATCAAACTATATCAGATTAGATACCATGAGATCAGCCATTTTCGATATGCCATTTTTCGGATCAGATGAGAAGTGGTGTTTAGTTATATGCCAATTCTGTTTTTTCTGGCTAGGTTTAGCCATTTTTGAACAAGTTTATCAGGAAGGAATGGCATATAGCCATTAGCTATTTTTCCAGCAATTTTTAGAAAATATTTAGCCATTTTAAAGACATTTTTTTTCTTTCCAATTTAATTCAATTTTTGAGCAAAGAGTGTAAAAAATTTGACTAATTCAATTGTCCACTTCGCGACACACTTGGTTTGAAGACAAAACACTACAAAATGCTTAAAATTTCTTGGGAAATATTGGGTGTTCAAAAAAATTTTAAGTTTGCAATACAAATTTTAAATATATTAAGTGTCCTTTTACTTTTTAAACTGCTATATAAAAATTAAACTTTATTGGTTTTAAAAAATTGTGATTATAAAAGGTGCGCCAAATAACTTTTTTTTTTGAAAATGCTATACAAAAAAACTACTGAATATTTTCTCAAATTTCTTTTTTTATTTGAAAGTACAATCCTTCCGGTTAATAATGGAAAATAATTTCATTCAAATGGCTGCCTCAGCTGGCCATGCAGTAGCCTACACGATCGGTCCAATTTTTAAACACATTATCGATTGTGTGTATTTCATCAATGGCTTCACGAATATTTTCCTTTAAAGAGTCAATTGTCTCTGGCTTGTTTTCGTAACACTTATCTTTGACGGCACCCCACAAATTATAGTCCAACGGTGTCAAATCGCAGCTTCGAGGTGGCCAAACGACATCAGCTCTGCGGCTGATAATGCGATCTTCAAAAACAGGGCGCAAAACATCGAGTGCAGCTTCGGCTGTGTGGCACGTAGCGCCGTCCTGTTGAAACCAAATATTGCCAATATCCTCTTGTTCAATTTTTGTGAAAAAAAATTCGTTCAAAATGGCCCGATAACGATCGCCATTGACTGTAACGGCCACTCCTTGCTAATTTTCGAAGAAAAACGGCCCAATTATGCCTCTGGACCAAAATCCGCACCAAACAGTGACTCGTTTTGGGTGTATCGGCTTTTCGACGTATACGTGCGGGTTTTCTGTGGCCCAAATGCGACAATTTTGCTTGTTTACATACCCGCTTCTCTTCTTCCAAAATCCGTACGCAATTTTCGCACACATTCTGCAACATTACCAGGATTTTCAAAGTAATATCGCAATATTTTTCAGCGTTGTTCAAGCGTATACACAACCATATTCGTTCAGCGGAAGGATAAAACTAATTATCTGTCAAATCAGACATGAGCTAAGTGTTACCATTCACGAAATAAGCACTAGTTGAAAAAAAACGTTAGATGGCGGACCCTTTAAAACAAATATTTTATTCAATCATTTTCAAATTTGTTTTTTTTTTATATTTAAATGTTTGAAACAGTTTTAAAAAGTAATTCATTCTTAAAATGGTTTAAATTCAAAAATATATAATATATTAGATTTTAATAAAGATAAAATTTTGAATTTTAAATTTCACTTTGTTCGAAGAACATTTAGCATGGAATTAAAGGTTTTGTAATAAACAGTGTTCAAAATATTCGGAAGTAGACACAACATGTGAAACAAGATTATTTTATTATTAAATTGTAAATTATATAGTTTTTTTTTTTAAAGAATATGTGGTATTGATATGAAACTGCTCAGCCATTTTTTTTTTTTTCAGCTATATTTGAGAATTTTTTTTGCCTATTTTTTAAAGAAGTTTAGCCATTTTCGGCAGCTAAGTTCTATAACCATAAATGAATATATCGGAACTTTTTTCGCCGGAAATGAAAAAATATTAACAACATATACAAACTTTCACGAACAACAAGAGTATTAACGATGATGACAACAACATCATCATTTACAACATTATCATCATTGACTACGACTATAACCACTACAACGACAACTGCTACTCGCTGAACGTGCAAAAAGCATCAAACGGATGTGCTTAAATACAACATGTCAGACATTCATAATGACAACGCAAATTATAACAAGCTTTTCTTTATATACACTTTCATTAATACTCTTCTCCCCCATATCCCTCCAATAATTTTGGTGGCCAAAATAATGATGTTGTTGAGTGATGTAAATTTTGTTGTTTTCAGCGCCTTTTTAGTATTAATATTGAGTTTTTGCTATAAATTCACCGAAATTAATTTGGGAACAGCAGTGTTTTTAGAATTTTGTTAAAAAAACCAAAAAATTAGAAAAAAAATCTAAAAAACTTATCAATATTAAAGTTTTTAATCGAATAATATTTCTGTCTGGAGTCTTTTAAATCTTAAAAAAAAAAAATAAAAAATTATAAAAAAGAAAAATTGAAGTGCAAAATAAACGTGATAAATAAAATATATAAATTAATATTTTGCTTGCAAAACAGCCACTAACCTGCCTATCACATAGGAGAAAATACCTAAGAAATCCGCAGAAAAACTTCACTTAGCGAAGCCACTAAACTGCCAATCACATTAGAGAAAACTTAAACCCGGCCAAAGTTTTTTTGCGGTCACACTTTGCTCAGCGTAGCCGGGAGGAGAAACCCCTTAAGCCAATAAATTTTGTACTATCACCTCCACACGGTTATCCCTGGGTAATGTCAACGAGAGCAGCTAAAAAGTCATATTTTCATGTAAAATTCATAATTTGAACAATAAATTTTACAAAATAACCAAAAAAAAAAAAAACAATAAAAAAACTTTCTGATCATTTTTGTACTTAAAATATACTTTAAAGAGCTCTAGAGGGCGCTATGTATCATGGATCATAAAAATAATATCAATTTTGAAATCTTGATGAAATTTCATTTGATTTAATTGCTCAGACTAATATGTTTCTGCGCATACCGGTTTTTGGGTCCTGGAGGTTCCCAGGGGCCCGTCCCCAAAAACCGCCATAGAATAAATTTTTTTTTAATTCTGGAGGGGGACATAAAGGGTTTTTCAATAAGGACTTGAACACGTTTTTTTTAAATAAAACGCAAGCCATTTGAGATATTTCCATCGGCCATTGGCTTCAATTCTTGAGTCAGCTTGATCTTGTATAGGTCTAAACCAAGATCCTTACGCAAAATTCGCCATAAAGTGGTCTTGGCGATGCCCAGATCTTGAGAACGCCGCAGAATCGACTGATTTGGATCGTTTTCTACTGATGCCTGAACGGCAGCGATATTTTCAGCACTTCGACCAACCCGTTGCCTCACTGGCATTATTGGTGCATCACACAATGAAAATGTAGTCTCAAATTTTTGCACTAAACTTGTTATTGCTTGTCTATTAGGGCGAGAATAACGACCGAAAATTGGAGTTAACGCTCTTAAAGTTGCGTTCACCGACTCCGAATACATTTTTATAATTTGCATACGTTGCTCGTTCGTGTACTTCACCATGATGAAAATGTTGAGTTTACTGAAAAAAAGGAAAGTAACAGTTTGATGATCAGTGAAATAGTGCGTTCAAAAATTAAATTCAAAGTTGTCAAGTACCTTTTGGAAAACCCTATATATATTCTGTTTTGAAACGCCCCATAAATTGCATTTTTGGCAAAAATTCTTAAAAAACAGAAATTCAAAAATATCATCATTATTGGTGCAAATTTGTATATCTGAAAATTTTCTATGTCACTTGTTTAATATTACACTCATAATTATACATTCACAAAAATTATCGTCAAAACTACAAAAACTTCCGTAAAATTCAAAAATTTTTGTTTATTTTACAAAAATTTCTTTATTCTGACATTTTATCGTAATTTTACGCACGGATTATTATCAGTGTACAAACAGAATTTTGTAATTTATTAGTGTGTTGTATTGTAAATAAAAAATAATATTAAAAACTATAACATGGATATCATCCATATAAACGTATTGGCTGTGTCTTATAAACATTGAGCTCCAGAATCCAAATCTACTTCTCGAATTTTAATAACACGTACCATTTTTGCGAAATTCGCAATTTCGTTACTTTTAGCAAAATGAGTTTTTTTAAGAAAATTTGATAATTAACACATTATGTTATATGATGTAAACTAATCATTAAAAAAAAAACCCGCTAATTTTCCAGATTCTTAAAAAATTTATGGTAAAACTAAAAAACTGGTCACCCGGTTGGAAATCAGCGTATATGCATCCATTTATGAATATGTATGAACTCATCCATGTTCATACATGAAGTGATTCGAGGTCATACATGTCCATATACCACCATTAGAGTATATCTTAAGTATAAATGTTGGAAATATTGATACAGTACCCACCAATTTTTTAATATTTGTCTTGAATATAGCTCATGTGTAGTTTTAGGCCTCTACGGCAACGGCTTCCCTAAGCGACTAGGCCTTAAAGAACAAAACATGCGTTTATATGGGGAAAAAATACTTTTTTTAGTTTTTGCAAATTTTTTTAAATGTTGTGATAGGTTTTATTCTAGATGATAAATTATTCGACATAACGATAATATTATGTATTTATAAAGGTATTAAAATCTAAAAGCGGTTAATAAATAGCCCAGTAGTAAATACTGCCCCCGACCACTAATGTGAAAATTATTACTTGACCGAAAAATTTGGGCACACATCTTAAATTTTTTTTAAATTCATTACTACATTAGATTTTTTTTCTTCAAAAGACTCAAAATTGTGAGATATGGAAGAAGTTTTTTTTTTGGATGTCGTTAACCTGCCTTAAGCTGATGTCAAAAACGGACAACATTTTTGGGCTGCTTTTCAAATCTCTAATTTCAAATTTTAAAATGTTTTCTTCAACAAAAGCGAACAAATTTATATTTGCACTCCAGGGCCTTGTTTAAAACATCTTAGAGAATAAAAATAAAAAATTTTAAAATTATCCCACAGTACATTTGAGTAGGGCAACGATTTGATTTTTACGGATTTCGAAGAAATTGTGTTCTTTTTTGGTAATAACAAGACTTATTTGTTGTCATAAAATATTTAAAATCGAAAATTAGCTAATTTAGTAACTTTTGTTGTTTTAAATCAAGTTTGAAAAAAAAAATGTTTTTGAGCATCATTAACCTACACTCAAAAAAAAAAAAAATTAGTTAATAGAAAAGTTAGTAAAACGTCTTGTAAATCAGTTATTTTATTTTTCAGCAAAGTTTTTGCTAAAATTGTGTTTTCAGCTAAAATTTTAGTTATACTTATTAAGGACAGTTTTGATATTATGTTTTACTAATATTTTACTAATGTGTTACTAATTTATTTTGGTAGAAAAAATTGTGCTGATAAGCACATTATGAGTGTGGACGACAACCAGATTTTAAGATATACGCAGAATGAATTAGTTGTCGCGGCATTTCAAGATGTAGTAGAGACGAGGAAAATGTACTAAAAAGAGCAACTCTTGTAAGACATATAAAAAAATCAACCATGTACGATTTTTGTATCTGTTTTTCATACAAAAAACAAAATTGCGGATTAAAACAATTTAAATTTTGTGTTGTCACCGGCTGACAGTAATTGTCTATTAATTCAATTAAAGACAAAATAATATATTTAAATTTAATAAAGACTAAATGTGTATTTGTAAACTAAATGTTTATAGAGATTAGTAATCTAGTGTGGTCAAATTTCAATTAAATATACAGTAGACAGATAGATTTTTATGTTTCCTTTTTCTTATTGCAAAAATATGTTACAATTTGTTATTTTTTCGTTTCGTGTCCTTTCTTTAATTATCTGCGGCATTTGCGTTCCTTTAAAAGATATCATCAGTTAGACAACCATTGATGTAAATAGTTGAAAGAAAATTTTGTTTGTATTATATAAAATTACTTCTTTTTTTTTTAGATATTATATTAATTCATGTCGTCAATGTGGGAATATGAACATTTTTATATTTTGTAACGTATTGTAAATTTTTTTCAAAAGCATCACAAAAATATGTTTTATGATTTTCAGCAAATAAATTAACTAAAGTACGATTTTTCTACAATTTTTTTGAGTTTTTTTCAGTCTACTAATATTCATCAAAAATTTTATTAATTTTTAGCAAATGTTTTTTAATTACTAATCCACTAAGTGTTAGCAAAACTTTTGCTGAATCTACTAATTTTGTTGCTAAAAGTCAGCTCGCTGTTTTTCAGCAAACGATTTTACTTACATTAGCTATTTATTTGCAAGCACCCTCCTGACTAAAATTTTGCTGACTCAACAAAATTTTTTGATGACTTTGTTAACTTCTTTGTTTGAGTGTATGTGATCATGTGGCCTCAAATAACCCCAGCCTTATTTAATTAAATTTACAAAAAAGGTCAAAGCATTGCTTACGTCTGTTGAATTTTAAGAAACGTGATCTAAAATATTATAACACAATATATGAAGATTTTGTGTCAACAGTTTTGAACAAACTAAACAACGTTAACCCGTGCCGCATTTAGATCAAAGGAGGTAAGATTAGATTAGATCAGAAGGCACTATGCACCGCGACCAATGTAGGCCTTTTGTGCTGCCTAAAGTTATCTACACTCAGGAACTTCTGCTTTAAAAATATGTAGTTGTTTGGGTTGTAATACAGTTTCATTATTTTTAATGTAAATGTAAGTTATTTGTAGAACAAATAAAATTTTTAGCTAACCTTGAAGTTCATTTAAAAAAACAACTCACATCAAATGACTGTTTTATGATTTTACATTCATTTTTTACAGTTGTTTTTTGTTATTTAAAAAAATAAAAATTTTGGTTTATTTTTTACTACCATGTGGTTCATTTTTACTACAATTGTTAGTCATTTTTTGAACATTAAAAAACAAATGACAATGTTAGTTGAATTTACTGAAATGTAAGTCGTCCTTTTTTTAAATGAAATTTCATTTGTTTTTGACTACAATTGCTGTCGTCTTTACCAACATAATTTCCTAAGTGTACAGATTCAAGCTACCTATAAAGCCAATTATACTATTAGGCAAAATGTTTGCGATGTCGGAAGGCGAAATGAAGCGATCGCCTAGAAACCTAAGACTCCTATCACAAAGCCTGGGACATCAAATGAGATACTGAGGGAATTTATATATATTTAAAGAAAAAATATTAAAGTTCTTGTTTTTACAAAACTGGCTACAGGCATTTTTTAAATTTCTAAAAAAATATTCTGAGCTAAATTAACCCTTAGATGATTTTCGTGCTAAAGTGACCCTCTGTTGAAAAAACTTTAAAAATACATTTTATGTAGCAGAGTCGAATACAACTAAACTAAGTTGAAAAAATGAAAACCAAACGTGAACTACAGAACATGCTCGATGTTTGATTAAATCTGTGCATTTTTAGAGCCTTATGCATTAAAAATATCAGGTTAAACAATTAGAAATCCAGCATTGTGAGAGGGTATGCATCTGTGTACAAAAATACGTGTCTTTTAAAACATTTAATGTAATACGCTTTTTTATATTTTGATAAAGCGTTTTCGAAATATAAAACAATTTGCATCACTTCTACTTGTTATTTATGTGGCAGCATCTGAAAAACCTTTGTTTCTATACATCTCGCTCTGAGTGTGTGTTTGTGTGTGCGAGCATATAGGTGTGTGTGTGTGTGTGTGTCTAATTGAAATTTATAAATTACTGACATTCATTATATGGAAACATGTGTCAAAAACTTAATACAAAAAACTCTTGGAAAAGTGTCAACATTTTTTTTTTTTTAGTTAGCATAAATGCTGTGTTAAAAGGATAGTGGGCTTTAAATAAGTAAATGGCTAAAAAGACAAAATAAGATGGGAAATTATTTATATTATCATCGATGCCATCGACACACAAAGAACAATAACAAAATTACATAAATAGTGTGTGGCATTGTGACGGAATATTAATGATAGTTATGACATTTACTTCCACTTTAACATTCACATTGTTTAATTAAATATTTATTACGTCAATTAAATAATAGTTAAGTGTTTGAAATTTTCACCATATTTAAAGTTAATAAAGAGAATGATGATTATCTAGTTTGTGTACTTTATTGTAAATGAAATTATTTAAAATTAAGAAAGTTTAAATTTATTTAAGATTTGTAACGATTTGTTAGAAAATTTCTAGTGACGTCATTAAATTGACCTACGTGTGCGCAAAGATGTAAAATGACAACGCAAAATAAAGGCATCATAAATAAAGGACACAATTTAAATGAAGAACTTGTCAAACTTAAAAGTCAGTTAAATACCAGAATGGAAGAACAAAGTTATATCAATGAGAGAATATTTGATAAACTTAGAAAGATCGAAGCTAAACTTTTAAATTAAAATAAAATCGTCACAATGAAAAAAACAATTAAAATAGTCACATGGAATGCAAATGGTTTACTAAACCATATCAATGAATTAAAAATTTTTCTTATTAAAGAAGAAATTGACATTTGCTTGATTTCTGAAAGCCACAACACATCACAAACGTATATAAATATAAGAGGTTACAAAAAATATAATGCAAATCACCCACGTAATTTGGCGAGAGGAGGAGTAACTATTTTTGTCAGAGAAAATATCAAACATAACGAACAATCAAAAATTGAAAAAGAAGAAATCCAAGGTGTAACGATTAGTCTACAGTTCAATAATAAAAATTGCAATATATCAGCCATTTATTGTCCACCAAGATATGCCCTAAAATCGACAGATTTTATTGATCTTTTTAAATCTCTAGGCCCCTGTTATATTGTAGGCGGAGATTTTAATGCTAAGAATGTCTACTGGGGATCAAGACTAAACTCGCCCAAAGGCAAGGAATTGCTGAAAGCAGGTAGATATATGAAATGTAGTTTCCATTCTGGTAATAGTCCAACATACTGGACAGCTGATTCCCATAAACTGCCTGACTTAATTGATTTTTATATTTCAAAAGGCATAAATAAGAGTAATATTCTGGTTCAAAATTCTGAAGACTTATCTTCTGACCACTCTCCAGTATTGATGATTCTTAGTGAACAAGTTATTGAAAAACCCCAGCCGCTTTACTTAACGAATAGTAAAACAAATTGGGATTTCTTTCGATTTTGCGTAAATGCAACAACAAACCTTAATGTATCCCTTAAAACCCCATATGAAATTGAAGATGAACTTGACAATCTTAAAGAAAATATCCAGCTGCCTCTTGGAAAAGTACACCCATTACAAACACAATTTCTAAAAAACCATGTTCTGAGGAAGTAAACAACCTCATCAAAGAAAAACGAAAAGCCCGAAAAAAGTGGCAGATACATAGAAGTTCTGAAACCAAAACCAAAGTTAATCAGTTAAGTAATAAACTGAAACGACTCCTAATAGATGCTGATAATAAAAGGTTAGCATATAGATTAAGTAACTTAACAGCAACAAAAGAAACTGAGTACTCGTTATGGAAAGCAACTAAGGAGTTTTGTAATTTGAAACTGACAGTTCCACCAATTAAGAAAGACGATGGCTATTGGGCCAAAAGTTCTATTGAAAATGTAATGTATATTACTAGATGAGCCTTAATTGTACTCAGTTGTAATTAATAAATTATGAAAAAAAAAAAATTAAATTGATATAAATTTTGAACAACTTTTAATGTTACTTAAAACTGCAGGTACTTAACAGAAATTTGTTTCAATCGATTTGTTAACATCTGCTCAAGAAGTGTAAAGAAAAAATCCAAGTCATTCTAATCCTCATCACATTTGTTTTCTTCTTTTGAAAATCATTCAAGCATGTTTCTTTTCTTTTTTATCAAACTCTTTGACACATAAATACACAGAAAATTTCTATTTTGAAAAATGCTAAATAATTTCCACATAATTTGTTAGATTCTTGTTGATTTGATGTTTCTTATTTGAACATGAAGTACATTTACAAATATTAGACTGGCATTTATTTAGACAATTATAAAATGTTTAAAAGTATGTATAAGGAGTGAGTTCGAATAATTCCCAACACAGATTTTCATTTATAACTTTTTAAATGTTTAAAAGTGAATTTTTTTTTGGATCAAGTTATCTTATCGTCAGATTATGTGTATAAATTATAAGCGAAATTGAGTTATTATGACTTTACACAAATATTGACGGCAAAACAGAAGGATGAAAAAAAAACAATAAACTTATACTGGGTACAAAAAAAATATGCTTAATTATCCAAAACTCACTCACAGAGAAAAAATATGGTTGCAATATGGTTTCGGCAACAAACCATGTTTCCTATAGCCATAAATAGTTGTTTCAATTAAACTATTGTTGTATCAATCATATTCCACCAGAAATATGGTTGCTTTCATCATGTTCTCTTTCTTTTCAGTTATCATATTATTGTATAGTCTACAATCATAATATAGCATGTATTACAATATTCCTCTATGAAACTACAGAAAGCGTATAGTTGCGCCAACTATAAGATGTTTTTTGGGAGTCTTTGCTCTTTTAGTTTTATTCTTGTTTCAGATTTTGTGTGCATAAGTTGTGAGCCACAATAAATTAAATAACTTTAACCAAAAAGACATTAAAAATAGTCAAACACGTAGGGGTGTTAATGTAATTCTGATTTGTTTTAAGGAAGAAGGAATAAGTTTGTAGTCTCAACCCGGTCTACCCTGGAAGTCTAGGCAAACGTTTAGTTGTCGCGCACCCCTTAAATAAAGTTATTTTTATTATGTGGATATAAAAGTGCTACAAGTTAAGTATAAATTGGTAAAAAAAAGGGGGCTTTATTTTTTAATTGGTTGTAATTACGCAAAAAAATTAAGTTAAAGAAAAATTATGAAAGAAAAATTTAAACAAATTACATGCGCTTTAAATCTATAGTACGAAATACTCATAATATGTTTGCAATAATCATAATATGGTAATAAGTGAAAACGATTCTTGTCCATGACCATACTATTATAACTAGAACTATGGTTATAGTGCAATTGTTATGATTGCTGCTAACATGGTTTTTATAAATGCATTGTGAAATTGTATTCTTAACAATATTCTTATGCGTGATTTATGCTGTAATCAGATATATGGCTTGTATTGCTGACATAATATTTCACCTTTTCTTCAGCGCAAAGACAATCTGATTACTTAAATTATTTTAAACCTAAGTTTATTTAAATGTGTGAACTATTATTAAAAAACATGCATATCTTTTTAATCCAGCTTCGAAAGAATGCTGGGAGAATTCTGAAACGCTCATATTATGATAATTCATAATTCCAGAACCATAATATGATAATATTGGGATATATTTGGAGCCATAATATGGTGATCTAATTAACATATTATGATACACAAACAGATAAGAGTATGGTTAACACAACTATAGTAACATGGTTGTCGCAATCATAAATCCAAAAATGTATGATGCTCTTCGAATATGGTTTGCTCAACCATTTTTTTTTCTTTGCTTGAAGACCAATCAAATGATTTTAAGATTCTTTTTAAATTATTGATTAAGGCTACAAAACAAGTCCGCAATACTGTCACTTTTTTGGAAATGGTCTGCTGTTATCAATTACGACACTAAAGAAATCCAAAAAAAAAATTCTATTACTGAGTTTTTATTCGGTTTTTTTTAATTGACAAGACAAAAAGGTCAGTGTCGTACACAAAAGCAGTTTTAAATGAAATGTTGCAGGTTTTTTTTTCGATATTACTCCTTTTAGTAATTTCGTACAAAACGTTAATGAATATGAAGCAACTTTAAGTTATTAAAACCATAAAATCGATTATATTTATTTGAGATATGTTTCTAAATTTGATCTTTCTTAAATAAAACTTTATATGAAAAAACGAGCCACCCTAATATATGTATGGGTTTGAAAAAAGGAATGTTCTAACTAAAATATATCTGAATCTTTTCAACACACATTTTTTTGTTAAAAGGCAATAAAGCATTAAAATGTTGCAAACATGGTTAGTATTACATACAATGTAGACCATGTAAATTCAACTTGTTCAAATGGTCTGTTTTATTCCTTTCGTATGGATGATGGAAAAAGGAAGCTAGAACAATTTAAATATAAAAAATAATAAAAAAAATATTGCTGACACTTATTGTTTTGACAAATCAGGATATTTTTTTTTTATGGTAATAAATTGTAAAGTGACATAAATGTGTATCGAGTGGAAAGTATAAATTTATGAAACAGTAGAAACAAAAGTTGTCAATAATTTTATGATTTAACAAGGTTATTTTATGATGCGATGGAAAGCAACGATAAATTTTAGGTTCGACTTTAATTTTTAGTTTATTACACACTGTCACAAAATAGACGACTTTGATTGAACCGCGTTAAGCTATGTACAGACGGTTGTCAGATCTTACAATATTGTAAAATCTGGCAATGTACTGACAATGCAATATGTTTAGCAAAAGGTAAATTGTCAGTTCAGACGATTGTAAGAAAACCTTTCAATTTCATTCCCAGACAACTGTCACACAATAAATTTATCTGCCAACGAAAATTGTTAGTTCACACGGTTGTCAGATTCTTCTATGGCAAAAATTGCCAGATCTGTTGTTAGACATTGCCAGAACTGTCAAAGCATTTGAAAGAAATTATTAATTGTCAATTGTGTGTTTAATTAAATTGAAAAAGTAATAATATAAATTGTCATGGAACAAAAATAGCAATAGCTGCATATGTATTAGAAAGTGGCGAGGATGAAGACAAAATATTTTTGCAAATTGCAGTTGAAAGAGGTGCGGAGATTTGCCCATTTTCCTTTGCAATCGTTCACACTTATCTGAATGGCATCTGCGACCTCTTGAAATAAAATATCTTTATTTTAAATTTATTTTCATCGGGATAAACATTAATTGCATTTATAGTAATTAAATGTGCTAAAGTCCCAAAACTTATTTAACAAATTGTGAAAAACAATCTGCTGTAGGCGTGTCCCTATCCGGATTTCATTCCTGCCCAAGGAAATCTTCAGGGGACTTTGTTATTAGAATTTCTAGAGATATTTGTTATGTTAAATCACAAACTCAATGAGAATTTCATGTCCTCGTCTAGGAGCGAGATTCAAAATTTAAAATATCAAAGTAAAAACAAAAACAACAACAAAATATTATCACAATTGGCTTTGTCTTTAGAAAGTTTATACTCAGCGCAACCAGCATCCCATAAACTTCGCCGTACCTCAACTTCCTCGATAAGTTTGATAATACTTTAATGTGACCACACGGATTCCACGTTTTTGCGGTAGGATCTTTGTTTGGGTGTTGGGGTTTTTCCGGCTTTAGAGCCTGTTGGCGACTGGGAGCCTCTTGGCGACTGGGTACGAAACATCAAGTCAGTTGGCTCATAGCTGCAATCAATGACGAAGGTTTCATTAATGGAAATGTCGCCATCCATTTTTTAATTTAATTTAATTATAATTTAATATTTTGTTTCACTTTTGATTTTAAATATTATTAATATGAACTTTTGTTTTTTTTTCATTATTTATGGACAGTGCCGCCAATAGAAACATTTCTGTGACAATACTGCCATTGTCAGATGCATTAATTTAAACTCATCTGCCAATAACAAATTGTTTGCAATGTCTTGCAATTATCTGACAATGGCCACGTAGGTTGTTCACACGAATGTCAGATGTCTGACAATATTATTGTCTTACAATGTACAGACAATGCTTTTTCTGACAATGTTTCAAGACAAAAGTTGTAAGTTCACACTGTTGTTAGACATTTTCTGAACATTTTTTTGACAATATTGTAAGATCTGACAACCGTCTGTACATAGCTTTACATATTTTTGTTAGATTTTATTATAACCATAAACTTTATTTTATGTTTAATTTTTGACCTATTTATTGTTTTGCAACTGAGTAATTGTGATCAAAGAAAACAATTTACAATATAAAATTAGTTAGTTTCATTAAAAATATATTTAAGTTATTTTTTTAAATCTAAAAACTGACATTCTTCCAAATCCGCCAAAAATAAATCAGTTAAATCGGTTGTGACATCCCTTCAGTGTAATTTTTTTTAAATCCCCATGATGCGTGTAAAGAAAAGTGACCAACATTATTTTAATATTTGCAAGTTTTAATTTTTTTAAAATTATTTTTTCGTAATTAGAGCTATGAAGATAAAGCAAAATTTTAGTCAGTTTTTTGGCCTAGTGTACACACAGAAAAATATTTAACTATTTGCCAACTGAAAGTCAGTTACTACGACTTAATTTCGTTTCATACGTTAGTAAAAAAAAATATATTGTAATATTATGTAAATATCATTGTACCTACTGAATTTATCAGTTGTTACCGTTAATATACACTTTTCAA
This sequence comes from Delia radicum, assembly GCA_021234595.1. NCBI lineage: Eukaryota > Metazoa > Arthropoda > Insecta > Diptera > Anthomyiidae > Delia > Delia radicum. The sequence continues at coordinate 21,349,597 of CM037854.1, read as the reverse complement.
TTCGGGGTGTTCACTTTATTTCTCTGTGTGTAGTTAAGGATTAGGAATCCTTTAAAAACTATATATTTTTTTCTGAGTTGTCGGGGTTAAATATAATTTTAAAAAAATTTTTACTATATATGTTTATATTTACTCATATTGTAACTTTTTTCATTGGGTATAGAGTAAATATGTCCGAAGGTACTTTGTAAGGGAGGGTTGCCCCAACAAAAATGTGGAGGGCGGTAAATATCAATCTGATGCCACTTACCCGTTAGGTGTTCTCAAAGCTGGTAACAAATTATGCTTTATTTAAAGGGTAAAAAAAGTGAAATATTAGTTCGAGTTTTTTTTTTTTTTTTGGTAGCACAGAGAAATAAAGTGCCAACCGAATAGAGAAGTGTATATTAATGGTAAGAACTTATAAATTCAGTTATTGCAATGATATTTACATTAGATTTCTGAATATTTTGGGTGCTAGAACTAAAATTTAGTTGAATTAACCGAATTTTGTTGTGAAAACTAAGGTTAAGTTGTGCCAACTATCAGGAATTCGTAATATCTGAATTCGAGTCGTAGTAACCGAATTTCAGTTGGCAAATAGCTAAATCTTTCTCTGTGTGTGAAATATTTTACTCAAGCAAAAAAACCTACGATAAGTTGTTGGTTGTTGGTAATAAAATTAATGTACTCGTAGAAGATAATATTTTTTTTTTTTCCAATATTGATTAGAAAAGTAAATATTTTGGTTAATTTTACATATTTTCTGTTTATAATTAAGTTTAATTGCTCGGAAGATGTCTTTTAAGTACTTACAATTGAAATTATTGAATAATGATTAAATTTTGTTGCTAGCAAGGAATTCCAACCAATTTATTTTCTGTGTGTATCGATCTCGAAAGCTTTATCGTTTAAATCGTCTGCATTTTGGATAAAATATTCGTTAAATGTTCTGTAAATCCCAAATAATAAAAAATCATATTGTTAGTACGACATAGCGTATAATTAATATTAATATGTGTGTTTTATTCAGTATACGCCGTGTGGGTCAAACAAGCAGATTTTTTATAATTTGAGATTTATAATATTCAACGAATACTTGCCTTAAAACAATGCCAAGTTACAAAATGAAATTTTCCGAATCTATAGTAAAACCTCTAAACTTTTTGATTCATAAAAAAACATTTTAAAGAAATGTTTTATTTTCAAATAAATTTAGTTTTCTATTTTACTAAAAATTCGGAACTAGATCTTAACTTGAAAAACAAAAATAATTTTTATAAATTCCATAAAATATTTTTATAAATTCTGAAGTTAGTTAAATTATGATAAATAATATACAGTGGAGTACGGTTGTAACGAACACTTAGGGACAGTACAATGTAAGTTAATTTCAGTTAATTATTCCATTAGTTTTTTCTTAAATAAAATACATTTTTTGTTTGAATTCTTTTGATTACATTCTTTATTGTTTCCCGTCTGATAGCATACTTAAAACTAAACTTAATACTCACAAAAACATATAATTATATCAACAAAAAGCATGATCGCGTAGTTGAATTGGATCAGCACTTTTACGCCGCGCGTGTAGTGTAATCCAATTCTTTTGTTTTCTTTTAAATAAAATATTTAGTTTTGCAGACATAGTGTCAGCAAAATATTGTGAGAATTATCTGTTGGCAAGCCGTTGCCTTAACTCCCCCCTCCGTAAGTTGAATCGTCCCGATTCTTAATGAACAGGAAGATCGTTGATGCTACGAAATTCACATCTTAATTTGGATGAAGTATTTGGCTCCTCAAGACTAGGAGGATTGCCCTCATTTATTATGTTCGTGACTATCAATCCACTTTTGTTCTTAAACCAAATTTTGTAAGCAATCATAAATATACAAAAAATCAACACAAACAAAAGACCAAAATTGAGGGAAAACATCAATTTATTCCCAGATGACAGTGATGTCAATTTATTAATATTATTGATCTGCAAGTCCTTCATTAATTCTAATGAAAGAACTTCTTCGATTTCCCGATTATTTTTTATTGGTTGCAATAACGCCGGAAGCGGCTTCCAATCAGATATTTCCTTTGAAACAAATGTCTTGTTACCTACTGTTATGGTATCATTATGAAACTTAAGTAAATAAGTCCCTGATAATTCATTTGTTTCGTTATTCGAAGTTTTTATAAAACCTTTAAATTGATTTAACAAAATAGTTCCGGAAGATAATTCCTGTATTGAATTAATATGCTGGTTATTCAAGAAAACGCAATCATGATTTTTGCTGGATAAGAGAGCTGGAATACAATTTGTTTTACTTATATCTATTAGGGTTTCTTTATTGCAAATACATAACCCATTATATTCTTTACAATTTTCTTTTTCTTCATAAATTTCTTTATTACATCTAATTATATTTTCAGTATTGATTTTAACAATTTTTTCTTGTATTTTTATAGGCTTTATTAACAATTTCTCACAGTTATTATTTTCTATAGAAGGAAGATTTATTATATAAATTAGAGCTACGTTATCAGTGGCTATTTTTACTGTAGCAAAACTTAGAGCTTGTTGAAGATCAGTGTAAGGAAATTTTTCCTCATCTAAAAATTGTCTAACTTCCATTATTTCCCTCTCAGATAAAATAAAAGAATTTATAATACCCACTTTTGACCATTGTAGGGCATATTCCACATTAATAATTTCCTCCTTTAAAATTCTCAATTTATTTGTTAATGTTTCCTCATATGTTCTTCTAACCTCGTCCAAAGATTGAACAGACTTGATGACATGATTCATTGAATTTGATAATAAATTTACTCTTTCTACAACATTCCTATTGATTATTCTTTGTTTATCATTATTTTGTAGTAACCCTGCCATTTGATCGGTTACTATCTTATGATCGTCATGATCTGGGGTACCAGCTATCCACTTCCAAGCTGTGCCCAAAAAATTGATCGAACGCTTTTTCCGAGGCTTCATAATCTCGATATGTTCCCTTATTTGTTTGACATCATGGGAAAGAAATGGTAGTATGGTGCTATTTTTAAGAATTTTGTGTTGGATCTCGGACTCTATTTCACTAATTGCTGATTCATAATCTGTGAAATTCAGAACATGGATCAGTTTGAAGTTTCCATTTTGTAGTCTAGCCTGTCCCATATGTATTGAGATCAGCTGCGAATTTGAATAATCCAATATCTGTACCTCGGATAGGCAGACATTGTATATCGTAAGTAGTATTACCAGTTTAGGTATCATTATCTGTAGAGAAGAAAGAAAACCTATGATCTTATGTTTTCCTTATGAATGATTCTATTTCTGCTAAAAACCTTAACCTTATTTCCTAAATCTTCCTGAATTTTCTGTTTCTTATATCTATTATCTAATTTATTTCTTTTACCAATAAGCTTTTCATAAATCTCCTGATCTGGCTGATAGGTTCTTACCTTAGAGACCTTGTTCCTATTTAAAATTTGCAATTGTGCTCGGCGAAGTTTCTCTCCTACATCATCATGCGATACCCTGTTGTAAAATATATCAAAAGGTCTCCTATTTGTCACTGAATGGATTGTTAAATTATACTGTTGTGCAGCTTTGTAGAATACTTCTACTGTACTTATAATACGAAATTCTTCTTTAATGCAGCGTGCGATTTCGACAAGGGTCGAATGAAATCTTTCCACTTGGCCATTCGTTTTACTATGGCGTGGATCGCAAAAATACAATTGTATCCCTGATCTCTGCATTAAGGACTTAAATTGTGGGGTTGTGAAACCCGGTTCATTATCCAAGGTGAGTTTATTTGCACTTGGAAAGCTCTGTAAAATTTCCTGAACTTTATCTCCAAGGTTCAGTTTATCCTCTATGTGTTTTATGACTACAAATTTTGAGTAAGAGTCTAAACAAGTAAGAAACTTATGATTCTGCGCATAAAATATATCAATGTGAAGGAACTCCCCCACGTTTTTGGGAATTGGAGCCTCTCCAATTGGAAGTTTGATAGGTTTCCTATCATACTTGGTCTTATTACATATATCGCAATGCCTAATATACTGTTTTATGTCATCTAACATTTTAGGCCAATAGTATTTTTGACATATTTGTCTATGGTTTTCCCTACTACTCCTATGAGCACGAGAGTGTGTTTGTTTTATTATATCCAATCGATCATCCTGATTGGTAATATCAATGGCGAGTATTCTGGTAAAAATAAATTTATTTTTAAATAAATTTCTAACAGTTTCCTTAAATTCGTAAAGGGTTTCTTGTGTGCAATGAATTGCTGTAACCAGGCTGGGCCTAAGAAATTCTAACAGGATATTTTTCAAATTTGCCCTAGTATCGAAGTCTATTATATGGCGAGTTCTACCGAAGGTTGTAAGGGATTCGTGAAGTGTAAAATTAGCCCTATTTAGTAAAATCTGTTGTATAAACTCATTTAGTGGTTTATTAACCTCAGGAATATTAAAAGTTTCACTGCTCTCAACGGAATGTTGTGTGCTCTGTAGTGACCCTTTGTCTGAAATATTATTCAAGACTTGTCTAGAAAGTGCATCGGCCACGACATTGGTTGCACCTGGTTTATATATAAACTTAGGAGCATATTCCTCAATAAAAGACATCCATCGCTTAATTTTGGCGTTAGGATTTTTAGTCGAAATCGCAAAAGTAAGGGGTTGATGATCTGTGTGTATTTCCAGATCAGTCACGCCATATAAATAATTTCTGAGATTTCTGATCGCCCAGACTATAGCATACAACTCTTTTTCGTTTGTAGCGTAATTGCGCTCAGTAGAATTCAGAGTTTTTGATATAAATATTATAGGTTTGCCCTCCTGTGTTAGAACAGCGCCGACAGCCGCATTTGAAGCATCGGTCGTTAAGACGAATTTTTTTCCAAAATCGGGTTGGTTAAGTTCTACCTGATCAGCTAGCAGGTTCTTTAATCTATTAAATGCTGAAATTCCCTCATTATCCAGTTCTATTTTGACCCTTTTCGACATATTGGTCGATATTCTACCGTTTTCCCCCGCTAGAAAGCTAGTCAATGGTTTTGCCACCTTAGCATAGTCTTTTATAAATTTCCGGTAATAACCTGTTAACCCTAGAAAACTTCGAAGTTGTCTAAGAGTTTGTGGTTGTGGATAACTTTTAATAGTCTCTATTTTATTTGGATCCGTTCTTATTACCCCGTGTGCTATTACATAGCCCAGAAATTCTACTTCTTTCCCAAAAAAATTAGACTTCTCCAATGAGATTTTCATATTCGCCTCCCTTAAGGTGTCAATTACTATATTCAAATGTTGTCTATGTTCCTCCAAAGTTTTGGAGTAAACTATAATATCGTCTATATAGACATGACAAAATTTACCAATAAACCTTCGCAAAATATCATCCATCGCATTCTGAAAAATACTTGGGGCATTTTTCAGACCAAATGGCATTCGGACGAACTCATATTTTCCGTTATTAACGGAAAAAGCAGTTTTTCCCACATCATCCTCCTTCATAAGGATTTGATGGAAACCAGATTCGAGATCAATGGTCGAGAAATATTTGGCTTTCCCTAAATTGGACAATATAACGTTACAGTCCGGAATAGGATATTTATAAGATGTCGTTTTACTATTCAATTTTTTATAATCAATTACCAAGCGGAGCCTTTGTGTTCCATCATCGTTCAATCCCTTTTTCGGAACGACCCATACAGGTGAATTATAAGGACCCCTGCTTTCACGTATGATACCTGTCTCCAGTAACTTTTGTATTTCACTATTTACAAAACAGTTTGCAGACAGAGGATATGGGTATTGTTTACTCCATACCGGATTTTCATCGATAGTACTTATTTCTGCCCTAATATCCGTTCTAAACGGTAAATTTAAATCTATATTTGAGTGTAACTTAGACACTGTCTTACATATATCTTCGCGTAGTTTTGAAAGGGTATTCAGTTCATGGTCCTCATTCTCAATTGAGGCATTTGCGATCAATCCCCCATGATAATCTTCATCAATAATTTTATTCAAAATATTCAAATCTTCCCTATTTTCCCTTGAGGTATTTTTATCGTCACCTTTAATATTGTGACTTTTCCCCGAAATATTGTTTTCAATATTTTCCGTTTTGAAATTTACAAATTTCTCGCAATAATTTTTACAGGTTATCGTTCCGTGTTTGAAGTCCAATATTGCATTGGCCTTTTTCAAAAAATTGTAACCTATAAGCACATCTGTTTCCAGGTTTGAAATTTCATAAAACCTCTGATTAATTTCAAAAATACTTGCTTCGTAATAATGATTAATGAGAGTGTAACCATTGATAGTTCTAACTCTCTTCCTAATAGCTTAATCCCTTCTGTTCGCAAGAACTCCGGGTCTGCAGTAGCTGCTTGTAGCGCCACTGTCAATTAGAACTGTGATTTTTCGTCCATTTCTTGCTGTCCTGACGATGTAGGGCAGCATGGATCTATCTCTAAAAAAGTATCTTCATTTATGTTATTGATTCTCTGAGCCTTTTGATTAGGCTGATAACTCATTTGAGAGTTAACAAACGGACGCTTTGTGGCCGGTTTAAAGTTGCTCTGGTTGTTAAAATTCGTCCTTTGGGCGTTATGGGAAGGCTGAGGTGGTTTTTTATAAACCGAACTTCCTAAATCCATTGGTTCGGGTTTGGTCTGAACCTGACGATAATTGATCTGTGAATTATTATGGTTTCGTGGAAAACGCAACGAATTAGGATGTCTATTATTATAATTATTATTGTTATATTGTATCGTCTTATTAAATTGTGAAGCGAAATTCGCTCTAATATTATTGGACTCGAGCTCTTGGGCTCTCGCCAACGCACTTGGTAGATCACTTGGTGATAATGAAAAAATTATATTGGCCAATGGAGCGTTTAATCCAGTGATAAACACCCTGAGAGCGTATTGCCTATTCTTCTTATTAAGTTCCTTTGTCAATTCTGACTCCGAACCGTGAGTCATTAAAGTTTTGTTAATAAGAGCGGTTAGCTTCTTATTTATCTCATTATAATAATCGATTAATGACAAGGAACCCTGTCTCATGACGCTTAGTTCCTGTTCGATCAGGTGAAGTGGCCTCTTATCGGCGTAAGCAAAATCTAATCTACTTATAATTGCCTCAAAATTTAGGACAGTTCCATGATTTGTGAGGATATCATTAGCATCCTGTGTTACCTTGTTCCGTAAAATTGTAAGTGCAGCAAAATATTTTCTGCTGCCTTTCTTATATAATTGCATTGAATTGCTGGCGGCCTCCCGCCAACTAACATATGAATCTTTACCATCGAAATTGGGCAATGATTTTATAACATCCAAAGGCTCATCGCACTTGATATTTTCATCAATAGGCTGGATTTTATATTCCGTTACTGTATTTATATTGACTATATCAGACAACTGCTGAGAAAGTCTATCTATGACCTCCCTTAATGGGGCGGTCTGGGCACGAATTAACTCCGTGATCTGAGCATTGGTAGCCATGTTTAGATTTCTAAACAAGTCCGCCAAATCATCCACAGATCTACTTAAATCTTCCTCCCCTGGCAAGTAACCTATTTCGTCTGCTATCTCCCTAATATTAGCCAGCGTTTTTGTTACCATAAATTTATCGAAAAGAAAAAAAAAATTTTTTAAAGGGAAGCCCTATGCTCTTTATTAAGGATTTAGTTCTACTGATCTTGCAACGAAATTTAATTTATCTAAGCTGCATTTTAAATCAAATATTGCCAATATAATTTAGTTCTTATTCAACTTATACTAACAATTATTTATAGCTTACTGGTAGTTGTTGTTATTGTTGACCCACTTGTTCCTTATAGCTGTTTCGATAGGCTGCTTTAAGCTGACCCGGTTCCACTCGTACCGGGGTGATGCTGCCCAGCTTTGGCAGTGAACCAAATTCACACTATCAGTTTTTTTAATAAAAAATAGTATTTCTTTTTTTTTCCACACTGCGTAAACTATTTTAATTTTTTTGGTTTTTATATTTTCGTTGTTTCTTTTTAAATATAGTTAAAATAGTATTTTTGAATATAGTTAGAATAGTATTTCGGTTTTTTTTTTACACAATTTTTTTTTGGTTTTTATATTTTTGTTGTCTCTTTTTAAATATAATTAAAATAGTATTTTTGAATATAGTTAAAATAGTATTTCGGTTTTTTTTTTTTTTTACACAATTTTTTGGTTTTTATATTTTTGTTGTCTCTTTTTAAATATAGTTAAAATAGTATTTTTGAATATAGTTAAAATAGTATTTCGGGTTTTTTTTTTCACACAATTTTTTGGTTTTTATATTTTTGCTGTCTCTTTTTAAATATAGTTAAAATAGTATTTTTGAATATAGTTAAAATAGTATTTCGGGTTTTTTTTTTTCACACAATTTTTTTGGTTTTTATATTTTTGTTGTCTCTTTTCTCCTTTCCTAAGGATACTTGTTTTTTTTCACTTTTCTCCTTTTCTAAGGATACTTGTTTTTTTTTCACTTTTCTCCTTTTCTAAGGATACTTGTTTTTTTTCACTTTTCTCCTTTTCTAAGGATACTTGTTTTTTTGTTTGGCTATCCCGGTTGAGCCCCCAGTTAATTTCAGTTAATTATTCCATTAGTTTTTTCTTAAATAAAATACATTTTTTGTTTGAATTCTTTTGATTACATTCTTTATTGTTTCCCGTCTGATAGCATACTTAAAACTAAACTTAATACTCACAAAAACATATAATTATATCAACAAAAAGCATGATCGCGTAGTTGAATTGGATCAGCACTTTTACGCCGCGCGTGTAGTGTAATCCAATTCTTTTGTTTTCTTTTAAATAAAATATTTAGTTTTGCAGACATAGTGTCAGCAAAATATTGTGAGAATTATCTGTTGGCAAGCCGTTGCCTTAACTTGTATTTATAAGCGAAGTTTGCTGTAAGAGTGGTAAACGTTTTATAAAAAATAGTAACATGATAGGATTTTTTTCGAAATTCTCATAACTTTTATTGAAATAATTCTTCCATTAAGTTATACTTTATACAGTTTTTAATTATTTTCAGTGAAGTCTCAAGTAAAAAGCTTAAGTTTTTAAAGTAAAAAGCTTAAGTTTTTAAAATTTGCAACATAATATTCATAAAAAATTTTATTTTTTTTATGTGGTGTTCGTTATAAGCATAAACATTTTTATATAAATTTGTTAATTTTATTGAGATTTGTTTATTTTTTTTTTTGTTGGTTCAGTTTTTTTTTTTGTTGGTTCAGTTTTTTTTCTGTTTTAATCAAAAATAATAGCAATGCGAAGTTTAGTGGAACATTTTATTGCAATAAATAAAATACAATAAAGTTTTGAAATTTTGACAAGAATTTATCGAAATTTTTCTTTAAGAATATTCATTTTACAAGTATGATATTATTTTTATTAAAAATAAAAATTATGTTTTTTCGACCTTTAATTGTGCAATGAAAATGAAAATTATTCAAGTTCGAGGCCATACTCTATATTTCTTTATTGTCCTAACAAATAATCTATAGAGTTTTTGTTTTCAAATTTATTAATTGCCCCTTTCAGGAATGTGTTAATAGATCTATTTCGGGAATTTTCTAGGTTCCTATCATCAGAACATATTTTGAAAGAAGTGACAATCCCATGCAAAACATCAAACATTCATATAAACTAGTTTTCTTACTAAATGAGAACTAATATATAAGCTCGAAGTTAAATATTATAACCATTGATCAAAAATAAATTTAAAACTTGTTCGTTATGTGCAAGCTCTAGCTTTGGTAATCATACAATACACGCTTTTTGTTTTTATTCTCCTTTTTGATTTTGTTTTGTTTAAAAACAAGACGTAAAGGAGGAGTAAACAAGACCGTACTTTGTCTTTTGTACAAGTTTGATTTAATTTTTATTTAAAATAAAAATTATGTTTTTGCGACCTTTAATTGTGCAATATTTCTATATTTCTTTACTGTCCTAACAAATATTCTATAGAGTTTTTGTTTTCAAATTTATTAATTGACTATTTTCAGGAATGTGTTGATAGATCTATTTCGGGAATTTCCTAGGTTTCCATCATCAGAACACGTTTTCAAAGTGACAATCCCATGCTAAACATCAAACATTCATATAAACTAATTTTCTCACTAAATGAGAACTAACATATGAGTTCGAAGTTAAAGATTATCACCATTGTTCAAATATATATTGAAAACATTTATGTTATGTCTAGCCTCTACCTTTGGTAGATATATTCATTGTACAACTAAAGGTCGAGAAAACATAATTTTTATTTTTTATCAAAATGATATCAAACTTGTAATTTTATATTATTTTAAAATTATTTTGCTAAAAAAAAATCGTATCCGCGAACTGGGCTCGAATCGGTAATCTCCTGCTTGTTCGGCAATTATTTTACCTCTAGCCTAAAACCAATTTTAAATAGAATTATCCAATTTCAATCTTGAATGTTTTTTTGTTTCAAATTTAATTATGTATGTCTAAAAATAGAGTTGTATGTACAACAGAAATTCGGTTGGTGATCTCAATATTTTATTACCAAAACTATAAAAAATTAGTATATTATTTTTAAAATATTTTATTAAAAATAATTCCTATGCCGCGAACTGGACTTGAACCGGTGACCTTCAGCATGACAGGCAATTGCTTCACCTCTAGCCCACACCCACATCTGTATTTTTAAATATCTACCATGAAAATTTTTGTTTTCAATTTTAAATATGAATGTCTAAAAATAGATTTGTTTGTACACAAGAAATTGAGTTGCTAATCCTAATAATTTATAATTTATTATAATTTATTAGAGTTACCAAAACTATTAAAAAACTTTATATTATTTTAAAATTGGTAACTAAAAATTAAATTAATAAAAAAAAAGAGGGATTATTATTTTGCTGGCGAAACTAATATTCGATTTTAACTGCAAGTAGTAGTTGGTTGTTGGTATTAAAGTTAATGTAGAAGATAATATTTTTTCAATATTGATAACGGAAACCAATAATTTGAATGATGTGACTGTGTTTTGGTTAATTTTATATATTTTCTGTTCACAATATAGTTCAATTATACTGATAATAAATTTATTATTGAATAATGATTAAATTTTGTTGGTTACAATGGAGTTCCAACTATATTATTCTCTGTAAGTACATATTGTTATTTGAATTCTACTAAAGTTAAGGTAAAAAAAAAAGAATTATGTTAATCAAGCTTCAATGTACCTCGTTTAAGGAGCTACTGTGTCCAAGCCAGTAGTGTGTTGCCAGATCGATTCCTGGCTACCGTGATGCAGAATATAAAGTTTTAGGGTTTAGAGGGTTTTCAATTCCATTCCCAGTTTCGATTCCATTCCCAGTTCTAGCATACACTATGTAAGAAAAAGTTTTTAACAAAGAGACAATTTAACAATTTAAAACAATATTTTTTCACATTTCACTTTTTTATATATATTTTCAGATTTTTTTATGAATTACTTTTAATACGTTTTTGTATGAATTTGTGAAATTTGATTTTACTGGTAATATTTTTGAAATATAAAATATTTCATAATTAATTCATGTTTGTTATTTTTAATTTGCATTAGCTTCATTCCATTACTTCCCATGTACGCCCAAATTTAAAACTAATTTAAAATTACAAAATTTCTTCTGACTACAAACAGCTGTTTTCATTATTAACTATCTTCGATGGGTATTATATGTTTTCGTTTTGCTTTTTTACACTCATAAAAAAGCCCATACAAATAGTTCAATATTCAGCCATACTAACTGGAAATGTTACCTGAATTTGCGTCACCCGAATTTTTTAATGATGTTGAGAATCACAGTCTGCTAAATTTAGGTGACCTAAAGTTTAGTAGAACTGGATTTGAGTTGACATTTGCAGTTCAATTAACTAAGAATTTAGCTAAATGCGTAGAATTTTTTAGCTGAATCAAGTGAAAATGTCCGATAAAAATGTCTTTCGGGATCTGACCTGAGACAGGTACACATTATATTATATATAGATTACTTAATAAAAACGGGGTAAAGATTTGTGGTCAATTTTGCTCTATCTCGCTTAGTTTTCTAGACATAGCCTATTTTATGACTATACATAATAATAATAATATGAGAAAATAACGCCATCTACAAATAAGTCTGATAGCGGAGACACAAAAAAATAATGGTTTGTGAACAATTGAGGTTTAAATTAACTGGTAAAGTTTGTAAATTTGAGAGCCACGAATTACTAAATTTTAGGCCAAGAAATTACTTCAAATACAGATAAAATTTTTTCTTAAGATAAAATAAGGTAACTAAAAACTTTAGGTTAACTACCGAATTAAACGATAACATCATCAAAAATTAGCTCAACTGAATTATAACCCGTTTAAATTACTATTGAACTGACCTTTTTTTAAGAGTGTATGCCTAATTGACTGTTAAACTATTGTCATATGTCAAATGCCAAATTTATGTCAATTAATATGCATTAATTAAACGGACATGCATACATAAATCATTCACTTACTCATACTATCACAATTCCACAAGGGATATTATCAAAACAAATGCATGATGCACATAATGAAAACTAAATAACATTTGGCTAACAAGTCAAAACAAAGCTGTACAATAGGCAGTCCCTTATATGTCACTTTTTTGAATTGGTTGAAGGAATACCACTCAATCGATGCATATTTAAGAGCTGAATATAGGAAAAATAAATAAAAAAAATTGTGGATTTTAGTGAACTTTGACAAAAATAAAGTTTCGACTTTTTTTCGAAATAGTGCTCAAAAGTTTCATAATTTTTGGCTTATTCCTGGAAAAATATTTTCACTTTTTCTGTAGAATAATTGTGGTCCACCAGAGGATTTTTAATTTAGACCAAGTAAAATTTTTATACTTAATTTTTTGTTTTTTAATTTGTACACACAGAAAATAAGTTAGTTGGAAATCGTTTGAAAATATAAAAAATCGTTTGATGAACAAGAAATTTTATACCGATTACAAAATTTTCTTAATACAAACAGTTTAAGTATTCTGACAATCAATGATTTTGTAATACAACCAAATTTATTCTGCAATTCTTCAATAATTGGTAAAACCAACCAATAATGAACTAGAAAAATAATTGTGTTAATGTTAAGTAGACCCAACCGTAGCAAAATATAAAAATTAGTACTGGAAACTAACAATATGCATTATAGGGTGGGGCGATTTGAACATCTTAATAGGCGCTTCGCGTTTCTGATTCTTGGGATTGTACTGAGCAAAAAAGTCCACTAGACCATACGCCTACGGTGAAAATCGAGCTTCCAGATTTTGACTTTTTAGCCGTATTTTGTGAAAGTAATAATGTGTGGGATGGACATATCTCAGGAAGTAGGGGGAGCTTATCCATGATTATGATATCAATCTCTTCCTTGGAGAGATTGATATCATCTCTCCAAGGAAGAGAAAATTAACCCTTCTCTAGTTTAAGGGGTTCATTTTTAATTTCAAATAGGGCTTTTTTGCCGTAAAGTCAAAATCTGGAAGCTCAGTTTTCACCGTAGACGTATGTGGACTTTTTTGCTCAGTACAATCCCAAGAATCAGAAACGCGAAGCGCCCATTAAGATTTTTTTCCTTCCATACTAATCGCTCCACCCTAATGCATTATCAATATATTTTCAATACTACTTAGTAAAGTGTTTAAATCCAAATAACTGGTCGCAGAACAACTTATAATGTATTATAACAGGTTATAATATGTTCTTTACCTCCAAACAAGAACAGGTTGCTTTAGAAGCGGTTCTGGAACCAGTTATTGTATATGTTCAGAAACGGTGACACCTTACATTTCGACTGCCAGGTACCTGTTCTAGAACCAGTTCCATGTAACCAGTGGTAAAAGAAGTTGTTCTAGAACAGGTTCAGAGGAGGTAATCTGCTCTAAAAAATGTTGCTGGGTTAATATAAATATTAATAATATGTCATTAAAAATTTTTCAGAAAAAAAAAAATAATAATAAATGAAAAAATAATAAATGAAAAAATCTTAATCAACAAGAAAAAAAAAAGCTGAAAGAACATAACCTTGGAAGACAAGTATTGTTCTCGTTGATACAATTATGAAAATAAATATGATTTAAATTTTCTAACAAAAATATTTGTCTCCGTTATTTAGTATCTAAAGAAGAAAGGCATTAAGGATTGAAATGTTCTGACAAAAAAAATTGTGTTCTTTATTTAGTATCTAAATATTGCTACAGGTTAAGTTTTCATTAATATACTTATGGAATCTCAGAATAAAGAATATTTCATAGAAAATATGAGAAAGCTGGCAGTTTTTAAAAATTTTAACATTTAAAAATGAAACGCTGGATTTATCACAGTAATTTATTATTTTGAAATCCTTATTGGTATTTTTAACCTTATTCATAATGTAATAATTGTTTATTTTTATATTCAAAAATTGAATAAAACAGAACAATATTGGAAACAGTGTATTATTTAATTCGAAATTAATAATATAATAAATTCGGCCGAGACTACTGAATATGATTTTATAGTATGGTAGACATAACTACAAATTATGTGATAGTACGTGCCTAAATTCGGTTGACGACAAATTCGGTTCTCACAACGAATCTATTATCTGTGTGTACATACAACAATTGCTCTTGTAGGGAACTGAAGGTATACTTAATTTTTTTTATATACATATTTTTCCCATTTAATAACCATCGATTGAGTGATATTTCCACTTTTTTCGGGACACCCTACTGCGCAAAAAATAAAAAATAATTTAAAATATTTAAACATGTGTACATAAAATATAAACTATCCAAAAAAACTTAAAAATCCTAATATGCAAATTGGTCCGGATAAAGGATAAAACTGTTTAAAAAGTTAAAAAAATTGAACAAAAAGACTGTCATAAATAAAAGACTGACATAACTCAAATTATATGTTATTATATATTATTATATTATTGTTTTATATTTTTCAGAAAACTCGTTTAATGTTTTAATCCATATTTGACACGCTAATTAATATTTTCAATCCATATTTGACACGTTTTATAACAAGGATATAATGCATTTTTCTCTTAGTGAGAATTGTGTGCGAATTCGCTAATTAACGAGAGACTTGTGAGTGTCACAGTGTTTCTATAAAGTATACACTCTTGGCACCCACTTTCAAGAAAAAATAAAATATATTCCCCTCTATCTCGAAAAGTATACATGATATTAATATGAAATTTTTACACAATGTGATATAACTAAAAAATCCGCATCATTAACTCAAAAATCGCATTCTTGGACTTAGTGTTTTAGTAAATGAGCGGTTTGTCTACACTCATTAAAACAAAATACTACAAAATTCTGTTACACATGTTCCAAATCAGTTGAACTGATATTTTCTGTTGTTATCGTTTAAATAAGTTATTTAGCTAAAGTTATTAGTTATCACATTTTACCAGAAGAACAAATTTCAGCTGTAGGGGAAAGTGGTGTACCTTGAAAATGGTGTACCTGGAAACGTTCCATTTCTTGCGTACATTTTGCACCTTTCAAAAAAATGATAATCTAGTGTTTTATTTAGCCTCAAGCCCATGTTTACCATAGTTATAGGTTCATAAGTTAAATATATCCAAAAAAAATAAATAAATGGGGTGGTGTACCTTGTAACGCACAGAGTAAATTTTCACAAAAATTTTAGAGTCAATTAAAATTATATAAGTGCATTATATTTTTTAAGAACTTCAAAAAATATTAAAAAATAAAACTTTATTAAAGCCTGGGATTCAAAATTGGTACCCTTATTTAGTAGGTTAATTTTATTCAAAACACTATCTAAGTGTACATGGAAACTATTTTCGAGTGTTACTCGAAACTAATATTTTTTTGTTAAATGTTACTTTCCAATGCTCATTCACTGTAATAATTGATAATGTTTACCAAATAAGCGGTAATCATAAGAAAATTACATGTGTAAGTCTAAAAAAACTCGGAAAATTTGTTTTTTGTTATTTTAAACATTTAAAAAAAGATTTTATATTATTTAAAAAAAAAACTATATTAAGCACTTAATTCTAGTGGATAAAAAAGGACTAAAGCTCCTATCTACTTATTGCCTTTTAAATGAACCGCATATTTCAAAATAGGCGTTCAGTCCCGATATTTTAACTTTAGTCTAATAAAATATAAGTTTTTGAGATGGGATGCTTCTTATCGTGTCCTTTTTATCTCTGTGTCATTGAACGAAGGTATGAATCAAAGTAATTTTAAACGTATATGTACACAAAAGTATAATGTAATAATGGTAAAGGGTGTAAAAGACTACAACCGACCCCATACTCATATTTGTTTATTACAGACTTTTTGAATATTTATTATCAACTATAGTATAGTTAAAATCAATACAAACTGATAAGTGTGATCTAAAAATAACATATTTTCACTAAAAAAATCAATGCCTCAAGGTACACTTTAACTGTTACACCCAAAATTGTGTCTTGAAACAAAATTTTAGTTAGCAAAACTTTTGCTGAATCTACTAATTTAATTGGTAAAAGTCAGCTCGCAGATTTTCAGCAAAAGATTTTGCTGACATTAGCAATTTTTTTGCAAGCACCCTCCTGACTTTACTAACTTTTTTTTTAATGTAGCGTCAAGTGTATAAAAAAGTATGTTATATATTTTCACCAGACGGGTAAATGTGAATCATATTTTAAGTTTACCTCAAATATTTGTTTTTTACTTCAAAATTGTTTTTTACCACAAATTTTTCTTTGCATTACAAAAATAGTTTTTTTTAATTGTTTAGCAAAAATTTCTGTTGATTTTAGCAAAATACACTGTAATTTGCATTGTACAAAATTTAAACATAGCAAAAATTTTGTTGATATTACAATTTTTGTTTACTACTTTTAGTCTACTTAAGGTTTATGCTAATTCTAGCATATTGAAGTGGTATTTTCAGTTATCAAATTTTGTATAGTTTGCAGGTTTATTTTTGCTGTTCTCATTTTATTAATATTTTGAAGAAAAAACAATTTTTAGCAGTTATTGCTGCAACGTCATTTTTAACTAATTTTTAGTGGCTTTTTGTGCTACTTCTGACAAACAAATGGAATAACTTAAAAAAAAAGTACTTAAAAACTAACAAAAAAAATCTTCAGTAATTAATTGTAATAAAATAAAATACAATTGTCATTATATGACGGTTACAAACATTTTAACCCAGCATCTAGAACTTTTTTTTTATAGATTTTGGATGTTAGCTCACAAAAAATGCTACATTTAGCATCAATTCTGCTAAAATGGTAACCCTGGTGTATAGAAAGATAAAGAACTTAAAGTTTAAATTAAATTGAAATGCATTTGTCGCATATTGCTTAAAGCTACTAACAAAGTAACTAATGAAGTAAGTTTAAGTATATGAAAAAGTAGATTTACACTTACATTTATTATACACTAACACTCTCTTACCATTTGTTGATTTCAACAGAAAAGTTATCGCGTGAGAATTAATATACGCATAAAATAGAAAACTTACATATACAACTGCATTGTTGTAGTTGTAGATATTGATTGAAGGTGATTAAACGCTTGAACACCCAAACACTAACATATCGTGTAAAATGATTTTTTCATTATTTTAAATAATTAATGATGTAAGTCAGTGTATTACACAAATGTTTTAATGAAATTATTTTCAATTGAAATTAAAATATTTTATATAACATATGATAGCAATTAAATTTAAATACTTAAGAACCGCTAACTCATCTCAAAATAAAGATAGTTTAGTGCTTAACTATAGTTATGAATATTAAATTTATATAAAAATATTTGTAGTTGACGTTTAACTATCTTCCAAATCCATATATAAACTCAGATTTAAAGAAAAATGTTTGAATTTGTTTACCAAATCAAAATAAAACTGGGTAGTATAAGCCGTATGAGTGATATTATTTATATTAATACTAAAACATACCAGTCAGATAAAGACAAACGGATCACCACTGGCAAAGTACTTTAACAGGTGTTACAAGTACTGGCAGCAATTGCTATCCCAACCTCAAAATGATAACATCATTAGACAAAAGGTCAGTCTGTTCAAAAAGTAATGGACAAGTACTGGGTAAACGAAATTTCCAACGTTGACAAAATATTGGATAAACCATGAAATAGGCGGTCTAAATATAGATTTTAGTGAATAATTTATATTCTTTTTTTTCTCCAGCCGGGATTCGATACCTAGCCGCCAGATTGGCAGCCGCAACTCTACCCAGTGAGCTAACGAGACTTGCTTGATAGCTTAAAACGCAAGTAAATGATAACTGCTGGGTAAAAGCACTTGCATAAGGGTTCTTATAATCAACTTGACAAGGTTAAGAAAATAAAAACATTGGTCCAAAACGAGCATTTCCAGAAACAAAAATATCGATTTTATATTAAAAAAATATTAAAAAAATATGGATGCCTGGAACAGAGATCGAACTCAAACCCTTCAGACTACAAAATTTTTTAAACAATTCATTATCATTTTTATAAAATAAATGCTTTACCAGTTGTCAGACTTGTGAGCATTTTGTAAATTCTGACTGGATAGCACTGGGAAAACACTTTTTGCAAACGTTGGCCCAGTGGTATCAGATAATTCTTTGCCAATATTTCTTTTTTGTGGACCACTCAAATTTTTGTAAAACAAATACTGGCAAAACGCCTTTTGGAAATGCTGGTAAAGCATCTTAAGCAAGGGTTATGTCAGTAATATATTTTCAATTCCTC
Organism: Delia radicum; assembly: GCA_021234595.1. Taxonomy (NCBI): domain Eukaryota; kingdom Metazoa; phylum Arthropoda; class Insecta; order Diptera; family Anthomyiidae; genus Delia; species Delia radicum. Next base: position 21,330,822 of record CM037854.1, on the reverse strand, counting down.
GGTTAGCCAGTGTTATGCCAGTGCGTGATTTTTTTTAACCATTGGCAGTTTCCGACTGGGATGTTACTCAAGCGCCCGACACCACCCGATACAAAAAAAAATGATTACCCAGAAGCGCATCCTGGAATGCATTATTTAATTACTTAATTATTATTTAATTAAAAAAATAATATAGAATTATTATTTTTGGTATAACTTTTTCATTTCGCGCATTAAAACGAAATACTCTTTAAGATGTTGGAGAGTTGCAATTAATTTATATTATTAACGCTAATTTTTTACGATTTATTTCTAAAAAGTGGAAAAAATATAAAATTATGTTAGCGGCTGATTATGGGCACATGCGTCTGACCACCAGGTGGGGTTTCAGCAAGCAAAAAAAGTGCTTACCCAGAAGCAGTTCTGAAAAGTATTATCTTACTTATCAAAAACTTCCAAAGCAAATCCAGAAGGCATGATTTTTGTTCGCGATGTCCAACTTGGTATGTCTCTTTTAAGCAGGTGAAAAGCGCTTCGTTCATGTGTTCTTAGAAGCAATAAATTCATGCCAATTCATGGCAATAAGAAGCGCTTTGTTTGTATGTTGACAGCATTAATGCTTCATGGTATGCATTCTTTATTGCTTCATTGGAAGCATTATTTACTGCTGCAAGGAAGGCATTTTGAGAAGCACAACGGAATGCCTTCAATAATTGCTTTATTTTATGCAAGGCGGTGTAGCTCTATTATTGAAGCATACACACAAAAAAATAAAATTCATAATTTTTTATGAAAAATTTCATATTTTTAAAGGTTTATACTATTTATGAAATTTACTTACTATTTATGAAGTTTTCCTAGTTTCGATAGCATTTATCAAAAGGTACATCAAATTCCCAGTATTAATGCAACTTATGCAAGTTATCTTAAATATTAGGATTTTGTACATTGGCAAATTTTTTAAGTACTTTTTCACAAATATTAAGTGTTTCTATATATATTTTAAGAACCTTGTCATAATTTACGAGACACAAACTTTTCCAGTATTTTTTATGAACTGTTCATAAATGTTATGAAGATGTTCCTAAATTGGTACATTGGCAAGTTTTTCATAAAATTTTCATAAATAGTATGAATTTGTTTTTTTTTGAGTGTACAAATGTAGTTTCTGCTTACCAAATCCAGGTTATTTTTTGCTTAGCATAGTACAAAATACTGTCTTAATAAACACGTTTTTTTCAACCCAATTGGTCATAAATTTTCAATTCTCTAGTGTAGAATCGCTAATGACATAACAGTAGATTTTGGACTACCAGTAGTTACACCATCTTAATCTCTATCTATGAAAAACGCTGCTTACAAGCAAGCAGGTTTGTAAGGGAGTAAATCAAAAAGAATCCCTTACAAACTTGCTCACATTGCCATGACTTTTATAGGGCGAATTTCGACTTGGAAGCATTAATTTTGGGCAAAATAAGCTCGAATTTTAGTGCTTATAAAAAGCTGTGATTTCATGACTTTTAGTCAAATCATATTTCATGTCTACATTATTACTATTAAAAGTAATAATGTGGACACGAAATATGAGGTAACTTTTTGTAAAGCCTGGTAAAATTAAATGAATAAAAAAATTTGTTCAAAAAGAGATAAAAAACTTAAGAATACTTGGAACGCACAAAACCACATTTTACAAAAATGTACACTCTAATTAATTTCTGTTGAAATTTACCCAACTTATAGTAGGAAACTATACTCCTACTATAAGTTGGGTAAATTTAGTCTATGTGTGTTAATGAAAAAAAATACACGCATTACGTGTAAGTTGGTCAACAAAAATCGTGTAAATGTACTATGCAAGTGCGTAAAAATATAATTAAATTTAGAAATAAATGAATAATTTCACTGAATTTTTGAGTAAAAAAACATGCTTTACTTGTAAATATACGGATAAAATGCGTAAAAATATACTTTTATATGCGTAAGAACCCCCTAAAAATGCGTATATTTGCCTTGCGGTAAGAAAGAAAAACAGACCAAAAAATGTTTCAAATAAAACAAAGTATTAATTTTTAGAAAGAGTTTTATTAATGTGTTGTATAATAATAAATAAAAATGTAAATATAATATAATATAAATATTTGTATATATGCAGTTGTACATATACAGAGCTTCAAAGATTGAATTCTATTTTGAAAAAATCAGATCGAATTTTTTTAAATCGAATGATTTTTTCTAAATCAATCGCAGAGAATTCATTCTTTGGAATGCACTAGTGGGGAATTCAATCAATTTAGCTAATTCGATATTATCAATTATTGAATTCAATCATTGGGAAGTTAATTGTTGGGAATTCAATCATTGCGAATTCAACAATTGGGAGTTAAATTTATTCAATCGCTTTAAAATTTGCCAAAATCGGCGAAACTAGAAAACACCGCCAGAATTGAAAAAAAAACGCTAAATTGAAAAAAATATCGTTGAAATGAAAAAAATCCCCAAAATTTTAAAACAATCTCCAAAATTGAAAAAACGCCAAAAAATGTAAAAAATCACTTAAATTGAAAAAATCGACAAAATTTAAAAAATTTCCAAAAGTAAACAAAAAATCACTAAAATTTGCCAAAATTGAAAAATCACCAAAACTAAAAAAATCGCCAAAAATAAAAAATATCGCTAAAAGTGAAAACATCGCCAAAATGAAAAAAACTTCAAAATTTAAAAAAAAAACACCATAATTGATAAAAAAAAAATAGCTCAAATTGGAAAAAGTTGTCTGTGTCATTTATTTATCTCTGTTATTTCAAATAAATACTCTTTTTTATCTGCGATGCTTACTTTTCGAAAAAAAAAAACGCGATTTACGAATCCAGCCAATCAAATCGAAATTTAGGATCGTTGTAGGGTAATGGGGTTAAGTTTTGAACAATGGTGCAACCATTTTTCCTCCAGCTACATTAAATTTCGAAATATGTACCTTTTAAAAATTGACTAAATAAAAATCGTCCATAACTCAAAAAATAAAAGAGCTACTGGAAAAATTTTTCACCGGTGTTCAAAACTTAACCCCAATACCGGTTCTAAATTTCTTAGATCGCGCTTTTCTAATTTTAAGGATTTTTTTTTTATTTTTGCAGATTTTTTTTTTTAATTTTAGGGATTTTTCTAATTTTTGACGATTTTTTAAATTTTTTGGCAATTTTCTTTAAATGTTAGCGTTTTTTTTTTAATTTGGAATTTTTTTTTTTAATTTTAGCGATTTTTTTTATTAATTTTAACGTCTTTTTTAACGATTTTTTAATTTTAGCGATTTTTTCCATTTTGGCAATTTTTTTCAATATTGGCGATATTTTTAAATCGATTGAGTAAAAACTGACTGAATAAATCGAATGAAGAATTTTATTCTTTAAAGCTCTGTACATATATTATATTTTGAAATTTTTTTTCCACAATTAGGCTGCAAACACTTGGAAATAAACTATAAACTAAACACTATCACAAATACTACAGTTATACATTTTTTTCATTAAAATTATCAATAAATTAAATTTTTTAGTTTTTTTTTGGCTTTTTTTAATTTGTTTAATTTTTTTTCAAGTTAAAAATGTCAAAATATTTATTACTATTATAAGTTAGTATTTATACAAACTTTGTGCGTAAAAATTTTATTTAACAAAATAATACTACTTTTAGGCATAATGTGTTTAATTGTAAACACATAATTGGTAAAAAATACTCTAAGTGGGTATTATTGTATATAAAAGTGTGCGTCAAATAGTTTTACGCATTTTAATGTATAAGTTTACCGAATTTGCGTAATAATACATCAAACTTTACTCGTTTTATAGTAGTAAATTTACAATCATTTTTTAGAGTGTAATTAAATTAAATTTTTATATTTTACTTGTCCCTTAAGTTTTCTTCTGTATCACATATCTGAATTTCATTAAAATCGGAAAAAACACATCGGAAAACTTTCCTTGTTAAACATATTTATTGTGTTGCATTTTTAAAATAACGCTTTCGAGTTATAAACACGATTTTTAAAAATCGAAAAAAAATGAAGATCATATTTTTTGGATAATTAGTTAGTGCATATTTTTGTGTTGCTAGTGCATTTTTTTTTTTTTTTTTGGCTTTTAGTGCATATTCCAATTTACATGCATATTTGATAAGCATATTTGCATTTTTAATGCATATTTTAGGCTCACTTTTGCTTGGTGCATGAAAATCGCTTCCCTGCTAATAATATTATTATAAATTTCAATTTACTTAAAATTTATTTTGCTCAAATATTATTTCAAAAACAAAAAATTCAATTAAATCATTTTATATTTTTTTCTTATAAAATACACAATCCTTACAGCATTAATGACAACTTTTCTCATTATCATTGTTTTTTAATTTTACGATTAAATGTTTTCTTATTAATTAAATAACAATTTAAAACACAAGTTTGAACAGCAAAATGTCATCTCCTTAGCAAACAACTTGCGTTTTTCTTTAGTAATCTTTAAGATGCAATAAATTAAAATTAAAAAAATAAACGGAATATAATTTCAGCATATTGTGGATGAGATAAGAAGCAAATACTGGTGTATTACTTAAATAAAAAGCAGCTGTGACAATTGTAAAATCGTAATTTCAAAAATGCTGCGAGGGTAAGGTGTGTTTGGGTGGGGGGATGATGGTATTACTATATACTATTTAATTGAACTCATTAAGTAAAAGTTAAGGAAATTAAATTTATTTTAAAATAACACTGAGAAGATTATTTGTGCGATATTAAAAAAAATTGTTTCAAGAAAACGATGAAGTTTCAGTGAGCAATTAGTTATTCAGTTTCAGAGATTTTTATTAAAATTTTATCAAAAGTAAAACTTAGGCTTAAAACATTTCCCGAATTGGAAAATATGCCAAAATTCGTCAAAAAATTACCAGAACTTAAAAATAAATGGCACAAATAAAACTGCGTTCGGGATATTTTATAAATTTAAGGGATTCGTCTCAATATTGTCGTTTCTTAATTATTACGATTTTTTCCAATATTAGCAAATTTAAAAAAAAATTTATTTTTTAATTTTAGCGATTTTTTTTTTTTTGATTTTAAAATTTTGTCTTTTTTCAATTTTGACAATTTTTTTCCACTTCTGCATTTTTTTTTAAATTTTGATAGTTTTGTTTTTGTGATGGCAGACAATACTGCTAAAATAACGCTTTCGATTCAAAATCCTGTCAACTAACTATCGTTAAATACCTAAAATACCGTTACCGAAATAATTGAAATATCGTTATCATAAAAATTGATGTAAATATATATATATATCCCAAAGTTCGATTACCCGAGTAAAAAAATAATATTTGGTTTTATGTTGTTCAACTTGAAATATATTATCACATGTGATTATATATGGTGTCATATGTGTCAATATCTTATTATATGTTTCCTATGAGATAACATATATACCTATATCTTATATATAAAATTCACGTGTCACAATGTTCGTTCCCTTACTCCTCCGAAACGGCTTGACCGATTCTCATGAAATTTTGTGAGCATATTGAGTAGATCTGAGAATCGGCCAGCATCTATAAATGGGCATGATCGGACCAGTGGGCGTGTCAGCTCCCATACAAAGTAAATATTTAATATCATATATCTACAGTTCTATAATAGCAAGAGTCTTAGAAATTCGTAAGCGTTGATTATTTGTTAATGTGAATAGTCATGGGAAAAATGGGCATGATCGGACCAGTGGGCGTGTCAGCTCCCATACAAAGTAAATATTTAATATCATATATCTACAGTTCTATAATAGCCAGAGTCTTAGAAATTCGTGCACGTTGATTAGTTGTTAATGTGAATAGTCATGGGAAAAATGGACGTGATCGGACCAGTGGGCGTGTCAGCTCCCATAAAAAGTAAATATTTAATATCATATATCTACAGTAATATAATAGCCATATTCTTAGAAATTTTTGCACGTTGATTATTTATTAATGTGAATAGTTATGGGAAAAATGGGCGTGATCGGACCAGTGGGCGTGTCAGCTCCCATACAAAGTAAATATTTAATATCACATATCTACAGTTATATAATAGCCAGAGTCTTAGAAATTTGTGCACGTTGATTATACCTTAATGTGAATAGTCATGGGAGAAATGGGCGTGATCGGACCAGTGGGCGTGTCAGCTCCCATACAAAGTAAATATTTAATATCATATATCTACAGTTCTATAATAGCCAGAGTCTGAGAAATTTGTGCACATTGATTATATTATGAATAGTCATGGGAAAATTGGGCGGGATCATACCAGTGGGCGTGGCAGCTCCCATACAAAGTGATTAGTTAGCTCATATACAAAATTAATATTAAAATTAAATATCTAGATTTCTATATTAGCTATATAGCCTTCAAATTTTGTACAAGTCCATCAATTACAAATATAAGTAGTCGAACTGAAAATGGGCGGAATGGGATAAATGGGCGTGGAACCAAAAGCAAAAAACAAATAAGCATTAAAATAAATTATCACATTCAAGACTTTTTGCAAGGTTATTTAATAATGTTGTTCAAAAATTGTTTTAGCGTTCCTCATAGTCCTAGAATAAAGGCGATAGAAGGACAAAGAGGCGTTGGGCTTCCCATGAAATTACAAATTTTAAAATGATTTTCTAATGTGAATTTATTTTTTTAACTATATATTTGCGTAAAAAAATTTTCTTGATTTTAAGAATTAATTACAATTAAAATTTGAAGGCAAAGCAACGTTTGTCGGGTCAGCTAGTATTCTTATATAATTACCTTTATAAAATTATATATTAATCATATATACTATATATAATATTACATGATAGATCTATAGGTAACCATATATGGTGACATATCAGGTATATAATTTAAGATATAATTGTATATGACATTAAGATTAACAATTTGGTTTGAGATATGATTATATATCGTCCAACTTCATTAATATTTGTATGCGTATATGACATACTTATATTATTATTATATATAACCCCATACATAATTATATATGCGCAGATGTTCAAATAATTGAAGGGCATAATGCAAAAACATGATAAGCCACAAGTTTTCAACAATTAATTTTATGTGTTCATTGCATTACCTAACGTAGTATCAATATCAACTTAAATGATTTAAGCTATAATTCAAATACTTGCAGATCTAGAGCAAATGTTAATTTTTACAATTCGACTATATTTCAATAGTTTTTTATTCAAGAACATGATATGCCACACCAATAAGATACAATTCTGAGAAAAAAGATTTACTCTAAAGAAAATAAAAGAAAACTTGAAGTTTTTTTGTAAATATATTCCCTATGGGGAATGGGTCCGGTTCTGCGTGTCTGTCGGTCCCTTCGTGCCAGAGACCGGTCCTCTGCTAAACCCTACCCTATGTAAGCAACTGGGAACTTTAACATTGGCTTGTCATAGGAAGGGGGTCATTTGTCCTGCTTTAAACCACATAGTGGCATGCCACAGGACTAACCAAAGATGGGCATACCACAAGACTGTCGCGAAAGGGCCATGTCGTATAAAATAAACGAAAACTAAACAGCTTCCAATGGGTAAAATTCTGGAAAACTGGCTTTTTCTTGTTAATGAGCATTCTGGTTAAGTGGTATGTCCGCCCTTTACCAGTCGCAGGATTGGTAATTTTAGGACAATTGACACTGCTTAACCCACTTCAGTATTAAATTATGCCAGTCCTGTGATAAGTGCTTCTTTAACCAGTCACTTTTAGGACAATTGACTCCTCATTCCCCATTGGGTTGATTGAAGTGTGGTGGATAAAGATTATTTGACAACAGATGATCTAGTCATTTAAGAAACCATCGATGTATGATTTATTTTAACTTTTGTGGCTTATCAAATTATTCCAGAAATTTATTAAAGATATCTCTCTTTTGAAAACGGTTAGCTGTTTTTTAGGACTATCATATTTACGATACTTGTACTATATATAATTATGCAAAATATTTTCCCAAATCCGTAGCTGGACGATTAGATGTCACTGAAAACCATTATTTAACAATTGTGGCTTAACAAGTTATTGCAAACATTTTTTCTAACATTTTTTAATTTAATGAAAACGTAGCTGTTTTGAAGGACATTCGCGCTCGATACTCGAAATAAATGGCAATATATGTCTTCTAATGAACATTTTCCGCTGGAAGATTTGAAGATATCAGGTTATTGCCTAACTTTTATTTAATTTTTTTTTATTGTGAAGAAAATGTAAAGCGTCCGCCATCTAACGTTTTTTTTTTTCAACTAGTGCTTATTTCGTAAATGGTAACACTTAGCTCATGTCTGATTTGACAGATAATTAGTTTTATCCTTCCGATGAACAAATATGGTTGTGTATACGCTTGAACAACGGTAGGAAATATTGCGACATTACTTTGAAATTCATGGTAATGTTGCAGAATGTGCGCCCTGTTTTTGAAGATCGCATTATCAGCCGCAGAGCTGATGTCGTTTGGTCACCTCGGAGCTACGATTTGACACCGTTGGACTATTATGTGTGGGGTGCCGTCAAAGATAAGTGTTACGCCAACAAGCCAGAGACAATTGACGCTTTAAAGGACAATATTCGTGAAGCCATTGGTGAAATACAGCTGAACACAATCGATAATGTGCTTAAAAATTGGACCGATCGTGTAGGCTACTGCATGGGCAGCCGAGGCAGCCATTTGAATGAAATTATTTTCCATTATTAACCGGAAGGATTTTACTTTCAAATAAAAAAGAAATTTGAGAAAATATTCAGTAATTTTTTTAATACATTTTCAAAAAAAAAAAAATTATTTGGCGGACCCTTTATTTATTTTGCTGGACTTTCTTGCTGTATATTTTTACTTGTAATAAGCTCCAATATGTGGCTCCTAATATATATCCGTTGCTGGAATTTTTAATTCAGTGTGGCTTGTCAAGTTGTAGCAGACATTTTATTAAAAAAATTTTTTTTTAAAAAAATGTAACTGCTATGCACGTTAATCGTGCCCCAAATAAGTGACAATCTTTGCCGTATATTAACATCAACGTCGATGAAATACTAACAAACATTGTAAGTCTACATGCGACAGAAATTTTAACAAAAAAGTTTATTACAGTATAATTTTATTGAAAACAAAAATATATAAAAAATTATGCATACTTTTGGGGTAATTTTGTATTGCACAGTGGGATATTATGTCTAAATAAACAGAAAAAATCGAATATATCGATTGTATAGGATAGTGTAAGCAACTAATTTTGTAATGCGGTATTTTCAAAAAGAAAAACTTTGGTGTTTGATTAATAAATAAATTTTAAGTTTATTGGATCCTTATTAAATTATTTCAATTATCTCCGATTCGTTTTCGCTGTTTGAAGACTCTAAGGCGTTGTAGAATGGACGGTATATTGGCGGAAGGCATGGTAACAAAGATTTTACGTTATGTATCTTTTTCCCAGCTATTTTCACGGGATCTGTATACTTCTTTTTGAGATTGCTTAGGAGCGTTGTTGCAGGTCTTCCTTTTTAGAATATATACTACTTTGTACTCATCATCTACTGACATCAAAAGGGCTTTGTGACATTGATTAGTTTAAATTAGCAAATCAGATATATATTTATAAAACATTCGGTAGATGATGAATATACGGAAGTAAATATTACACAGAGAGAAAATTTTACCGATTTCCAACTAAAATTCAGTTACTACAACGAAAATCAGTTGCTTATAAATAATATTGGTTTCTAAACGGTCCGCCAAATAACTTTTTTTTTTGAACGCCTGAATCAATTGGACTTTGTATGGCGTCACACCAAGGTCTTTATGCGAAATTCGTCTCAATGATGTCTCCGAAATGTTCAATTGTTGAGAACGACAATGAATTGATGTTGATGGCGCTTCACGCACACTTTCTGACACAGCAGCAATATTCTCGGGTGTACGCACTGTTTTTGGCTTTTCACGCTTTGGTTTATCGATTTTTCACAAGATAACGAACATACGGACCATATCCGTTCAGCGAAAGGATAAAACTAATTATCCGTCAAATCAGACATGAGCTAAGTGTTACCATTCACGAAATAAGCACTAGTTGAAAAAAAAAACGTTAGATGGCGGACCCTTTACAACTAAAATCGGTTAACACAACTGAATTATAGTAGCAGCAACCAAAATTTTCATAAATAACATTTGTATTTTGTTGTGCTAACTTAAATTTCCGTGATTTATGCAAATCAATTTACAATATTAATTGCTGTAAACAACTTTGTAATTAAAGCAAGTTTCTAATTTTTTCTGTGTATGCAGATTTTTTTTTGTCAGTGTAGTTATCTAAAGTTAAAAAAAAAAATCCGAAATGTAATGAACATTTCAAAGGCATCTGATGATTAACATAAATGATTTAATACTTCAAATCCATTTTGTTAAATTATGCCAAATTTTTTATTTTTTATTTTCATTTACATTTTATTCTGTTTGTATTTGAAATCGATTATTTATGTTTAAGATTTATTGATGATGAATTATAGCGCATCTCATTTGCATGTGATTATTTTGAGTTAATGCTTATTTTTATATGAACAACAAGAAATACCCGAGTAAAAATATATTTAATATAGTTAAGTATGAGACATCCTGTATACTAAAACATAATTTTAATTACCAATACAATTTTTCGTAAAACGGCATATTTAATTGTATCTTAGAATATGTTGTACCCAGGCGCGGATCCAGAGGAAGAGAAAATGGGACGTTTCATCCCCTAAAATAAAAATTTGATATACAAAAAATGTAAAAAAGACTTTTTCTTAATCCGTCCCTGGTTATACCATAAGTTATTAGACGGGCAATATATAATTGGATTGCTAGAATTAATTTAATGCATGGGATTTGATAAAACAATATATTGCCCCATGTAACATGAATATAAAGTTGTGAAAAAGTGCAGTTTTTTGTTTTAAAATCCATAACCAACCTACTCAAAATATTAATATAAAAAAATTTCAACGAAATGATACTTGAAAATAGCTGTGGAAATTATCTTAAATGAACATCATAATTTAAAATATTAAAATCCAAAAATTTTAGTTTGACATACAAATTTTTTAATGTTACGCATATAAAATTTAAATTTAACTGTACACTCGAAAAAATAAGTTAGTAGAAAAGATAGTAAAACGTCTTGTAAAACAGGTATAATATTTTTCATCAAATTTTTTGCTAAAATTATGTTTTCAGCTAAAATTTTAGTTATACTTATTCAGCACTTAACTGTTTTGAACTAATGTTTTACTAATATTTCACTAATGTTTTACTAATTTATTTTGTTAAAAAAAAATTGTACTGATTAGCATATTAATAGTGTGACGGCAACCAGATTGAAAGATATACGCAGAATAAATTAAACGTCGCGGCATTTTAAGATGTAAAGGGTGTTTTTTATACAGCTATAGAACTTTAAGTTGGCAAAACTTTTTTAACTGGCGGCCACTTTGGCAGTTGTCATGTGATTTATGTTTAGTTTGATTTGGCATTTCAAAATGAATAGACAGACGACTGAACAACGCTTCAAAATTGTGCAAATTTATTTTGAAAATCATGATTCTGTTCTAAATACGTATCGCGCACTACATCCATTTTACGGTCAACATAATTGTCCATAAGAGCAATTAGTTCGATTAAATATGGAAAATTTTCGCACCACGTTTACTCTAAATGATAATATGCATCAACAGAGACGTCGAACAGTGCGTACAGAAGAAGTCATTGCTGTTGTAGAACGTAGCGTAGATTGACACCACAAAAAATTATACTAAAAAGTACAACTCTTTTAAGACATATAAAAAAAATCAGCCATATACGATTTTTGTATCTGTTTTTCATACATAAACAAAAATTTTGAATTGAAACAACTTTAATTTTGCGTTGTCACCGGCTTGTGAAAGTAATTGTCTATTATTTAAATAAAAGACAAAATAAAATATTTAAATTTAGTAAAGATTAAATGTGTATTTGTAAACTAAATGTTTATAGAGATTAATAATCTAGTGTGGTCAAATTGTAAACAAATATACATCAGGTAGACAAAACGAAGACAAAGACTGAGGTAGATGTTTGTGTTTCCTTTTTCTCATTGCCTTTTTCTTTATTTTTTGTTTGCGTTCCTTTAACAGATAGCATCATTTAGACTATTTTTTTTTTTTTTTTTTTTTTTATTTATTCATCCTTTATTTACAAGTATTATATACATGATATTTACATTTGAGATCTTATCGACTAGATATTACAACAAATAATAGTTATAATCATATGACATTAATTTACATTTTCTATGGGTATGATATAAAGGTAAAATAGGGGAAAAACCTTTATACGATTAACATAATTCAAATATTGATAGAAAATATATATGTTTATATGAGGATTATTACACACATAATACTCAATAAACATATCATTTTCAATTTGATAATTTACTTGGATTATCATTTAGACTACGATTGATGTAAGTAGTTGAAATATAATTTTGTTTATGTTATATATAATTATATCTATTTTTAGATATTACATTAATTCTTGTCGTCAATTTGCGAGTATGAATATTTTTATATTTTGTAACGTATTTAAAATTATTTTTAAAAGAATCACATAAATATGTTTTATGATTTTCAGCAAATAAATTAACTAAAATATAATTTTTCTACAAATTTTTTTAATTTTTTTTAAATACTAATATTCAACAAAAATTTTATTAATTTTTAGCAAGGGTTTTTTAATTTCTAATCCACTAAGTGTTAGCAAAACTTTTGCTGAATCTACTAATTTTGTTGCTAAAATCAGCTCACTGGCTTTCTGTTCCGTCCTGTTGAAACCAAATGTTGCCAATATCCTCCTCCGAAATTTTTGTGAACAAAAATTCGTTTAACATGGCCCGATAACTATCGCCATTGACTGTAACGGCCACTCCTTGCTCATTTTCGAAGAAAAATGGCAATTTTCGCACACATTCTGCAACATTACCATGATTTTAAAAGTAATGTCGCAATATTTCCCAGCAAACAAAAATTCGTTTAACATGGCCCGATAACGATCGCCATTGACTGTAAAGGCCACTCCTTGCTCATTTTCGAAGAAAAATGGCAATTTACGCACACATTCTGCAACATTACCATGATTTAAAAAGTAATGTCGCAATATTTCCCAGCGTTGTTCAAGCGTATACACAACCATATTCGTTCCGCGGAAGGATAAAACTAATTATCTGTCAAATCAGACATGAGCTAAGTGTTACCATTCATGAAATAAGCACTAGTTAAAAAAAAAACGTTAGATGGCGGACCCTTTATTTTACCCCCTGTACTCAATTAATCACATTTATTTTCACTCGACTGAATCGTATCAAACTATATTAAATTCAATGTAATATAATCCATTTATACACAATACGATCTACCATTTTTCGGATCAAATTGTATCAAATTTATAAAATTATATCAAATTTGATGCATTTCTTTGTTGCACCGTATTAATTTTTTTTAGTCGGGTATACAAAAAATAAGAATTCAATATCAAACTCATTGACATTGTCAGTCAGTTACACAGATATTTAACTGTATGAGTTTTTTCATTTTATTTTTTAAAAAGATATTGGAAATTCAGATTTTTATTTTTTTTATCACACCGAATTATTTAAGCTTAAATGATTTATACAACAAACACAATACTTATATTATGATGTTTGGATGTTTAGATTAAATTTTTTTTTTTGATTGTTTGGAAGAGAGTACGTTTTTGTTAAAGTTTTAACTCTTGTTATGAATTGTTGTGCCATTTTTTGTAACATAAAATAGCAGTCATTTTTAAAAGAGTATATAAATTGTCAACAAGTTTTAACATGTCTTTTTTTAACTCTAAAATTTAGTTAAAAGCTTTCAATGCTCTTAAAAGTTATAAAGCTTTTACAAAAGCTCTTTAGTCCTCTTAGGAGAGCTTGCTGAATTATTTCTAAAAGTTTTCTATTTTAAGCTTTAAGGACTAAAAGCTTTTTTATGTAAAACAATCTTAAAATAACTTTAGTACAGAAAAAAAGCTTTTTAGATAAATACATTTTTTTCTTCAGCATAGCATAGTACCGCACATTGTTGAGGAAAGATAAATATATCGCTCATTTACTAAAAGTTTGACATTATATAGCAGACACTATATAGCAGAAAATGCGTTTAAAGTTTTCTGCCTTGCTCGACCCTCACTCTATTTATTGGGAAAAACTTTTTTATAAATAGTTTTTTAGTGCATTTTTCTCTTAGTGAGAGTTGGGCGCGATTTTACTAATTATCAAGAGACCCATCAGTAGCATAGTTTCTCTATAAAGCATATACTCTTTGCACCCACTTTCTAACTCGAAAAGTATACAAGATATTAATATGGAATTTGTACACAATCGCGTTTTCTGACTTATGACAGTCGTTTAGTGATATGTACTTTTAGAAAATTTTATACATATTCTGTAAATGATTTTTAAGCTTTAAACGAAATTCTGTCTTAATGAACAGATTTGTCGCATTTAAAATTCGAAAAAGATCAACGAATTTTTTGTGCATCACCAAAAAGACAAATATGAACAATTTTTTTTTTATTAATTAATAATCATATAATTACAAATTATATCCTATTACCCTAACCGAGCACTAGCTACTGTGGCTTTCGGCACGTTGTAGCGAAAACGGACCAGTGCCTCTGGTGGGAATCGAACCCACGACCCCTTGCCCTAATAAGCCATCACGCTACCAACTAGCGTGCAGGGCGCACAATTTTTGAACAATTATTTCGTGTAAAAAAGAAAAAAAAGAAGTGCTGTTCATTGGTAAAACGCTAAATATGCCTAAAATTTATATGACAGCATAGCGAAAAAGGCAGAGCTATGAGTTTATCTTTTAGTATAATATATAAACAGCTTACAAAATTACGTGCACCAAAATTCATCCAAAAAAGTTAATATATGTCAAAGTTTTTTTTTAACAAAAACTTTTATTACAGTGAATGTCTACAAAATATTTTTAAATTTTAAAATGTTTAAAATGTTTACATATGTAAACATTTTTAAACTAAAATTTGAAAATATTTTCTAGATATTCACTGTAATGAAAATTTTTGTTAAACAAACGTTCGCATATATTAACACCAGATGAAACTTTTTTGTATGATTTTTTTATTTGCTACATAAAAATAATAAAAAATATGGATTGCTCAAAGCGATAATAACACTATGTCACAAAATAGAAAAAATTGCATGCAATTTGAAGTGTAGTTTGTAGGCCTTGTTGAGTATATCATTTGTCTATTTTTAGAATTTTGAATACACCCTCAAAATCTGAAGTTATGTCCAAAACAACGTCTTTTGAGGACTAATGGACTTAAATATTTTGAACTTTTTCAGTTATGGGTCGATTTTAAATTTTTAAGCGGTGTCAATTCACTCACCACTAAATTTGCTTTCAAATAAACATAATAAAAAATATGTTCCCAGACAATGTATATTAAAAAAAATTTGAAAAAGCTCACCAAAAAAAACTATAAGTTTGAAATATTTGGGGGTATTATTTCCACATTGATTTGTTAAAAGTATAAACATGTATATATATATATTGGGAAAGCTTAGTTAGTCATCTTTCCAAAACCGTTTAAAAATCTAAAACCGGCCTATAACTGAAAATGTAAAAAATATTTAAGTCCATAAAGTCCTCAAAAAACGTTTTCTGGACATAACTTCAGATTTTGAGGGTGTATTCAAAATTCTAAAAATCAAAAAGTGATCTACCCAACAAGGCCTACAACCTACACTAGGTCTCTTTAAAAGTGCATTTTGACTGTAACAATAATAATAAATTCTGAAAATGGGAAATGCAAAATGGGAATGCAAAGCCGCAAATTACCCCTAGTCCAAAATACCACATCTTCCCCTACTTATGGGTAAATGATTATTTTTTGTATTGCAATGTTGCGAAAATTAACTAGGTTATTAATAATGGACTTTTTTCCAAAATGGGCCATTTTTGTCCGTTTTGCGGCATCGGTTAAGGTTTTCCAAAAAAAAAAATAAATCACAATGAACGAAAATCGTAAAATCGTTGTTTAAAGGGACATCCTAGTGCACATATTGTCATTTTAAATTATTTTTCTAAATAGACATTTGCAAAGACAAATATTTATATAAATTTATTTTTGTTTTAATTTTTACAAAAAGTATATGTCAACTTATAAATAAATGTCAAATTTTAAAGGGGTGAATTTATAATTATGGCATTTCTGATTTAGGGAATATCAATTATAGTGACATTTGAACTGTAACACCCCGAAAGGTATGCTTTAAATATTTTAATCATTGACTTATCGCTCGTTTACTTCAAGAACGACACAACTCAAAAAACATGATTTTTGAGTTAATGACGCAGAATTATTCGTTATATTACGTATCATATTGTGTAAAAAAGTCGTATTGATATCTTGTGTACTCACCTCTTGGGAGAAATTATGTCGTTATTTTTTTCTTTAAGGTTGGAGTAAATTTAAAAATTTAAACTCGTTTTCTACAAAATCAAAATTTTTGAGTTATTACGTTATTGAAGTAAATGAGCGATATATTGTAAATGGTGTTTAAAGTTTTTTAAAATTTTGTTCAAATAAAAATTTAAGATTTCTGACAATATTGTAAAATAATTAAATTTTTATGAGTGTAAATTTAATTAGTACAAATAGTTGAAAATTCCGTACAAATAGTTGAAAATTCAGCTACGACAACAGAAAACAGTAACTGAATTTGAGCCAGCAGAATTTTCAATGAAGTTGAGACCCACAGTCTGCTAAATTTAGGTGACCTTTGTTTTAAAAGAACTAAATTTTAGTTGACAGTTGTAGTTAAATTAACTAAAAATTTAGTTAAATCAACAGACCTTTAAAGCTGAATCAACTGAAAATTTATACTAAAAAGGTCTTTCAGGATCTGACCGGAGGCAGGTCCATATCTGTTAATGGTATTATAAATAGTTACTAAAGTTTACTTAATAGGCACAAAAGTAATAATTTTATTATTATACATTTTCATTTGGTACATAAGTTTGAAAGTGGACCTCTATTCAGAATTAAGTATTAAATATATAACCACATAAATCCATTTATGAACTTATTTCAATATATATGATCTTTTTTAATCAGGAAGTTTTCATACAAAAACAAATGAATCTTTAAACCCACCTTTGAACCCTTAGACATGAGATTGGGTAGCTAAAAAAATGCTAATTAAGGTTGGTCCTCTACAACATATTCAAAGTTCATTAAAAGTTCCTTAAAAGCGTCCTTGTCTATATTGCCAGTGCAATGATGTTGAAATTTTTCTCCAAATTTTTTATCTAGCATATCTCTGGGTTTATTTAACAGTTTTGTTTAAATTTGACTTAAAAAAATATGTAAAAATTCAAGAACTTAATCAACTTACACTAAACGATTGCGCTTGCGCTTTCGTATTTAAATTATCGTCCACTACTACCCCCTCCTCCTCTTCAATAATAAATCGTACGCATTAAAGCATGTGTTTATTGTTCAATAAATCTCCAGAGTAATGAAAACAAAAGCATGGATAAAATTTAACAAAAACAGCAAAAAGAGGTGTTAATTAATGCAACAACTAAAATCAAAATCAAAAACATTTTATCTTTAAATTTGGTATCGATGAACAAAACAGGAATTGTCGTGGATATATTTGTATGTAAGAACTAGGGTGATCGATTATTCGATTTTTTAGAAAACCCGGTTTTCGGTTTTCCAAATACATAGTTGAAATTTTAAAAACAAGGTTTTGGTTTTTGGATTTTGAAAAAAAACCGGTTTTTATATGTTATACAATATTACTGAGAAATATATATTTTTTATGAATATGAATAATTTTAGTTTTGTATTTGAAAAATTATTATTAATTTGGATCTGCTTGAGATGGTTTTTAAAAAACAATAATTTTTATAAATCATTTAAAATTTTTATTTTTGAGCGCTCCAAAGTTTTTGTCTGAGACTAAAAGCTAAAGAATTTAGTAAAAGTCGTTCATTATTGAAAACTACTCAAAACATATTTTTTGAAGCAAACATTTTTAATGAACAAAAATATTTTTTAAATGTCAAGAAAATAAAAATATGTGCTTATTTTATTTGAAAAAATTTAAATAATTTTTGGTTTGTATTTGTTAATATAGTGTATATCGAGCACCTATATTCAATAAATGCCAACTCAACAAAGTTAACATCTCAATAGAACTAAAAAACTACACTCATAAAAAAAGTTTGTAAAGCCAGCAAAAAATGTTGCTGAGTCAGCAAAGCTTTATTCAGAAGGGTGCTTGCAAAAAAATGCTAATGTCAGCAAAATCTTTTACTGGAAAGTAGCTAGCTGATTTTTAGCAACAAAGTTAGTAGAATTAGCTAAAGTCTTAATAACAATTAGTTGATTAAAAATTAAAAATCCTTGCTAAAAGTTAATAAAATTTTTCTGAAAAAACGAAAAAAAATTTAGTTAAATTATTTGCTGAACAACTTACAACTTTTTTTGTTATTCTTTTAAAAATAATTTACAATACGTTACTAAATAAAATAAATTTCATACTTCCACATTGACGGCATGAATTAATTTCACATCTGAAAGTAATTAGAAATAGTTATATATAACATAAACAAAATTATCTTCTACTTCCTTACATTAATGATTGTCTAGATGATGGCATCTTTCTGGAAACGAAACATAAAGAAAAACCAAAATATGAAATATTCAACATTTTCTTCGAAAAAGATAACATAAACAATGACCTAAGATGTGTGTCCTTGGCTTCCGCTTAAGTCTGTCCACCTAAACGTATATTTGTTTGCAATTTGACCACACTAGATTATTAATCTCTATAAACATTTAGTTAACAAATACACATTTAATCTTTATTAAATATAAATATTTTGCAATTACTTTGACAAACCGGTGACAATACAAAAATTAAGTTTCTTTAATCCGCAATGTATATGTATACGATAAACATTGTTGGCGATCTTTTGATTCATTATGTATGAAAAACAAATACAAAAATCTTCCATAGTTGATTTTTTTATATTTCTTACACGAAATGTACTTTTTAGTATAATTTCACTCGTCTCTACATCTGGACAAGTCGCGACATCTACGTCATTCTGCATGTAAATATTTTCAATCTGGTTGTCTTACACACTATTATCACACAATTTTTTTTTTTTTTGCAAAATAAACTAGTAAAACATTAGTAAAATATTAGTAAAATATTAGGTCAAAACAATTAAGTGCTGAATAAGTGTAACTAAAATTGTTTCATCTTCTATACATTTATTAACAACTAGTGTTTTCTATTTGTAATAGTAAAATTTTAGTTATGATCTCAAACCTGGCAATTCAAAATTAAATGTAATTTGGAAAAAACAACAATTCATATAGAATTCTTTTATAACTAACATTTCAGCTGAAAACACTATTTCAGATAAAAATTTGCTGAAAATAGTATACTAGATTTACAAGACGTTTTATTAACTTTTCTACAAACTTATTTTTTTGAGTGTTTGTACTAATATCATAAAAACGGCCATATCTCGAAAACTAGCCATTGGGGCACTACGAAATAACCCCCAATGAAATAACCCCCAACGGCCAAAAATGAAATAACCCCCAAAAAAATTGTGTTAAATTGTTTGGGGTTTTTTTCATTTTTTGGGGATTATTTCATCTTACGGTTTGGAGATTATTTCATTATGAAGCAACCCCCAATGAAATAAAGCCCAAAATTTAAATTGTTTGGAGATTATTTCATATGCAATTATTTTGGGGGTTATTTCATATTTTTTGGGGGATATTTCATTTTGCTACAAGTGAAATTTTTTTAATATTTGTTAGTTTTTCTGCGTGGCGGCCTGCGGCCGGTCTTAGGGGTTTTCTCCTCCATGGGACGCGGCAGGTGGCTTCGCTGAATAAAGTTTCCCTGCGCGCGTCACACTAGGGAACATAATGAGACGCGCGCAGGAAAACTGTATTCAGCGAAGCCACCTGCCGCGTCCTATGGAGGAGAAAACCCGTAAGATCGGCCGCAGGCCGCCACGCAGAAAAACTGAACAGTGTAACAAAAGAATCAAAAATATGAAAACAAAAAATAAAAAAAATTTGGGACATATTTCATTTCTTTGGAGCTTATTTCATTGGGGGTTATTTCATTTCTTCCTTTGGGAGTTATTTCATTACGAAACAACCCCCAAATTTTGGGTGTTATTTCATTTTCACCTTTGGGGAATATTTCATTTCTTTTGGGTATTATTTCATTTTTTTTTGGGATTTATTTCATTGGGGGTTATTTCATTTTGTCGTTTGGGTGTTATTTCATTGGGGGTTATTTCGTAAGGCCAGCCATTGGATATTAAAATATTTATTGGATTCGTGTTCAGCATTCACAATAAACTATTTTTTTTTTTTTTTAATTTTAGAAATTTACTTGAGAGCATCTAGCATCTATTTTTACCAAAAAAAGATGTACTTTGAGATAGCAGAATAACAAAAAATGTTATATAAAACGAGAACAAACTATTTGTTTGCTTTGAAATTTATATCACAGATGGGTATTGAATATTTTGAAGCTCTCGATATACATATATAATGACAGGATCATAGGACTGGAAAACAAAGAATTTTGTAAATTTCCAGTTTCCAATTTATTTAAGCTAAAAAAAACTAGTTAAAACCTCGGTTATTCAACAACAAAACACCAGTTTATTCGATATTCGAAAATAAAACTTTCTAAAAAAAATCGAGACCAAAAACGCACTAAAAACCAGTTGAAATCGGGTTTTAAAAACCGACTCGATTACCCTTCATATTGAACGTACTGTATTCATAATTAGTGAGTACGCGATTGAGTTGACATTTGATTTATTACTTAGAACCGGTTTTTTAAAAACCGACTCGATCACCCTAGTAAGAACGCAACTTGAACGTACTGTATTCATTATTAGTGCGTACGCAATTGAGTTGACATTTGATTTATTACTTTTTCCAATCAATGAATGAACAAACCAAACTAACGAACGAACGTAAGACTGCATCATGCATGAATGCTATTGAATGGTGTTTTAGGTTGTTAGCAGAATGTCATATAAATGTTGCAAATACATCATCATGTTTATAAAACACATAATGTAACTTTATGATGGAACGTTATTTTACGCATTTTTTAAAGTTTTTTTTTTTTAATAAAAATGTTTTATGACATTTACACTTTTTTTATAATAAACAGTTGAATTTTGCGTGTGTAAAATTAGCCATGCTTTATATTACAACGTGTATCAAATTGCTTTAACTATTTTTTTTTTTTGCTGTTTTTGGTTACCAACCAAAAATTTATGTTAACTGATTTGTTTTGGTTGCATGTCCCCTTTTTTTATTTTTATTTTTTTTTTTCTCCACCATCAAATATATCACAATGTTTACTGTATGATTTGATATGAACTCTAACAGGTTTTATTCATTTATTTTTCGCTGCGTACCATAAACTAGTGACCTAAAGAGTTTTCCGCTTATTTAAACATAATCATACGTACAACGTTAATAAATTTGCAATAGAGCTTATAGTTTAACTAACCCATAATATGCTTTGATGCCTTTTAGTTGTTAAGAGGTCTTAATGAAGATAAATTGTGCTTAAGGGGTTAATGTGTGCGTATAGAAATAAATCATGCATGCTGCGTTGTCCGCAGAGACTGGTCTCAATTGCCAATTATAATATGGTCAAAAGAAGCCAACAATTTTGAAAACATTTATCACATAAAATGTGCATTTAGTTTCAGGTGTGTTTTAATTTTTAGTTGAAAATATTATACAGTGAAGGGTTTAGAAGAAGGACAAATAATGGTTTATCTGAATTTCGTCAAGTCAAAGTGTTCAGTTTTTCGTACTTTATTCTCTTTTGGGATATTTATATGTACCTAACATACAATTGGAGTAGAAAAGTCTCAAGAAAGAACATTCAAACAGCTGCACTTAGAATACTATTTAGGTAAAGACCACTGCAAATATCGTAAAAACAAATGAAATTTCCCATAAAGAAAGGACGACTTACATTTCAGTAAATTCCACTAACATGGTCATTTGTTTTTTAATGTTCAAAAAATGAAACTCAATTGTAGTAAAAATGAACCACATGTTGGTAAGAAATAAACAAACATTTATTTATTTTTTTTTAATAACAAAAAATTACTGTAAAAATCAATGTAAAATTATAAAACAGTAATTTGATGTGGTTGGTTTTTTTTTATATGAACAACAAGGTTAGTAAAAAATTTAATTTGTTGTACAAATGACTGACATATACATTAACAAATAAAGAAACTTTATTAAAACACAACTGCATATTTTTAAAGCAGAAGTTCCCTGAGTGTATAAAAGGGCTTTTTTCTTTGCCAATTAATCTTTTATGACTCACAAAAGACTCCTTAATATGAGCATTATTAGAAATATCATAATTTTAAAGTACTTTTAACAATCATTTATTATTAAATTTTAGGTAATTTTTGATAGTTAAAAAAAAAATGTCTAATATTCTCTAAATAAGTCCCGTTTCACACACTGCAATTTTACTTGCGCAAGTCTTGAGTTTATAGAAGAGGCAGGAAAAGAGAATGGAAGGGGGTACAGACTTGCCCGTACTCCAATTCCGTTTTGTTTTGTCATCCGCAATTTTCAACACGAAGTTGGCTGCAGGTTGATATACGAAAATTGCTGAAACAAAATTTTCCTGTGTGAACACAAAAGCAAGTTTAAAGGAGAATTAAAGAAAACTTGCGCAAGTAAAATTGCCGTGTGTGAACCGGGACTAAGAGTCAATTTATTTTCTTTTATGTGTGACTAGCTTAAAAGCCGGATACTTCGATTCCGGTAGTTTTATATATCGGATTATATTATGATGGAAAATGAATTATTTTTTAAGAAATTTGTTTCACTAAATTAGTTTATCCTTTTTACGTAGATGTTTTTGTAATTTCAAGTTTAAGATTTCTACCGTAATGGAATTCCATAGGTCATTAAAGGTGGACTTTCTAGCTTTTAAATTCTATTTTGCCACGATTTTATAAAAACCCAAAAGATATATTCAATAGATTAACCCATGACTAAAAAAAAATATTTTTAATTACTGACTTTTTGCCTAAATCGTTTGTGCGAGACGTTAAGGAGAAAACTTTCTCTTTTTGTGCCTCGCTGTCAACATTTTTGAATGCCCAGTTTTAGATGCCTGCACAAAATTATAAGTTCCTAGATTCAATGGTACATTGACAAAGCAAATTTTAAGATCATTACTTTAGTGTCTTTTCGGAGCAGACATTTCCACAAGTATACCCGCATTTTACAAAAGTTTCAAAATATGACTTTTCAGTGAATTAGCCCGTACAACAGTGAACAGATATTTTAACTTAAGGTTTAGATTAACGGTATATACATGCCACCAGTGGGGATAATTTTCAATCCTCCTAGTAGGAATTTCCTACCTGATGGGATGGATGAACAAGCTTATCAAATTTTATTTTTTCACCTTTGTACCAAAATTGTTGTTACGTTCCTCGTGAAAATTCTAAAAGAACATTAACAGTTTTCATGTGATCTTTAAAAAGATCGAAATACTAGTATCAACCTAGCTAATATGTTTGATTTGCTTTATTTTTGTAAGTATACGGAGGTTGAAATCTCGTTATAAATTAACAATAAGTAATTTAGAATATTTTACAAGGAACATATGATTTAAATTTAAAATTGTTAGCCAATAATTAGAAAAAAGTGAAACTTTCCCCGTTTTTCCCCCCTTCGTGGAAATTTCTAAAAATCCCGCCAATACAGATGTCCCCTCTATACAGATGTCTACTCCTGATAAGAAACCACATACAAAATTTGAAGTTACTAGTTTCGGTGGTTTGGCAGGCCCGACAAGGGAAGAACTTCCCCCCTCTACTTGATCCAGTTATTACTAGTTTCTACAGATATTAAAAAAATTGTCGCCTTTTGTGCCAATAACTAGCACTTGCAAATTATTCTTCTTGCAACTTAGAGTTAATAATATTTTAATAAATAATTTGATACTTCTAGGTAAAAAAAAATATTTTGTGAGTTTTCGTATTATACATAATTATGTCCGAAAAATTAGAATATGTACTGTATAACATTCGATCTAATTTTATACAGTAAGATCTAGTTTGATGAAATTAGATTATCAGGCATCATATTAAAAGAGGAAAAAATTGTTGTATATAAACATACATAAACATTATATATTCACATATAATTGCATGCAATAACATATATAGTTATATACTATAATACATGATTATATGCAAATGTTTTGATTTGGGTAATTCATAACTGATGAGATCCTTAGCCAGATCCGAATACTAATATCAACCTAGCTAATAAGTTTGCTTTGCTTTATTTTTGTAAATATACGAAGGTTGAAAGCTCGTTATAGATTGAAGATAACATAACTTATTTGATTTGCAAATTTTCAATATCAATTGCAAATTTTCAGCATTTTAAATACAAAAACTTTAAATTATTAAAAGTTAGCTTGATTTCAACTTATGTGGTCAAAAAGGATAACAAACTCGTTAGTAGGTAGAAAGCTATAATAAATTGTATATTTAAAGAATTTAAATAAACCGTACGATATTTAAAATAATATATAGACCATCCCATTATATAAAATTATATTAGACTTGGGCGACGTCAATTACATTTTAAAATCATTCACTTGTGAAATTTTTCAATATCATTATTAATTTCAGACCTACGGTAACACTTGCAGACTTAAGCGCTTCTTTGCAAAATTTTCAATTTTCTCGAAACCAAACATGGGCATACTACCAATATTTATGTATTTAATTGCAAGCCAATTACTATTTTACGTCTAATTACATGTAATTGGGTGTAATTTAGTAATTGTCCTGTAATCAAATACACATACGTTGTTACTAATACCCATGTTTGGTATTAAACACTTTACAAATTTTCCAAGGAAGTGTTTAAACCCACTAGTATGAGTATAGGTCTAAAATTATTAATGATATAGACAAATTCCAAAAGCGAATGATTGTGAAATGTAATTGACGTCGCCCAAGTCTGAACTATATAAAGTAACGTATAATTTAATAAAACTAGATGAGGACAAAATTCAGACAAAATTGTATCAAATGACTTATAATTATATCTAACTTTATCAGATATGATACAATTAGATATAATTTAATACAATTTAATAGGGCCCTTTTGCGGATGAAAATTTGTATAATTAATTATGGGGTCATATTAAATTAGTTAAAATTATGTAAAGCTACACACTGGTTCAATCGGGCTCTTATAGTTTCGATGTATTTATAATAATTTAAAAAGGGTGTTTTTTTGTACAGGTATAGAACTTTAAGTAGGCAACACTTTTATAACTGGCGGCCATTTTGTTAGCTGTCAAGTGATTTATGTTTAGTTTGATTTGGCATGAATAGACTGACGCCTGAACAACGCTTCCAAATTGTGAAAATTTATTTTGAAAATCATGGTTCTGTTCGAAATACGTATCGCGCACTACGTCTATTTTACGGTTAACATAATCGTCCATCAGAGCAATTAATTCGTTTAACTATGGAACGTTTTCGCACCACGTTTACTCTAAATGATTATATGCATCCACAGAGATGTTGTACAGAGCGTACAGAAGAAGACATTGCTGATGTAGAGCGTAGCGTAGAAGAAGACCCTAATCTGTCTATCCGTCAATGGTGACCGCTATAGTACCATGGTTACTGACTTTTTCGTTCATCAATTAAACAACCATGATTTGCAGGAGCTGTGGTTTCAACAAGACGGCGCAATATGTCACACAGCTCGTGCCGCAATTGATTTATTGAAGGAAACGTTTGGTAACCGCATAGTTTCACGTTATGGACACATGAATTGGCCTCCAAGATCGTGCGATTTGACGCCGCTGGACTTTTTTCTGTGAAGATTTGTGATGTCGCTAATCTACTACATTCTCCTCGTTATTTTCAATATACGGCCACAAATGTTGGAAAAAGTCATCGAAAATTGGACCTCCAGATTAGACTACGTCCGAGCCAGTCGTGGCGGTCATATGACAGACAGAAGTCATATTAAAATTGTAATGCCAGAAGATTATCTTTCGAATAAAGTAAATTTCATGTCAATTTAAAAAATTCCTCTTTGTTTTATTACATTTCAAAGTTTTATACCTCTGTAAAAAACATCCTTTATAACAATTGTTATCATAACAATTGTCATTTTATAACAATTTGTCATTGTATAACATATTTTACTGTTTATTCATACATTTATGGTTTTATATTTAAAAACGCAATTATCGTCCGCAATTAATCTACATGAAAAGCCAATATTGTTACCACTACCAAACACTTTTGTAGGGCAAATTTTTATTCAACAAATTTTTCAAAATAAGAATTTGTCATTTATGTTTGTTTTCATAAAATAGTATTTTTTCATAAACAAACAAACAAAAAACAAACAGAAACCGTAACAAAACAAATGATTTTCTTGAAAAATTTTGCCACATTTTTCACCTTTTAATCATTAACAATTATCGGTTTTAAAAGCCACAAAAAAAAACCTCACTCACTCGCACTTTGGAGTATTAAGCCGATAGTTAAAGTTATAAACAATTTTAAATTGAATTTTATCTGTGCTACTGTTGGGGTGTATTTTGTGTGCGTGTGTTTGCAAAAATTGGTGATAAATCTCAGCTTGAACAGTTGGTCAAACTTTATGCCGCATTTAATACAGTTTAAGTAGTCAAAGTGTTTAAAAGTCAAAAGATAGAATTTTTGTTGGTGCAGAAAAAGTGTTGTGAACAAAGTTTATCCTAAGAATTGAGAATTTTTATCTTTTTTTGCATAATGAATTAATTTTAATCGTATACACGTTTAAAACTTAGGTAAGTTTTTTGATTTGTTTTTCTTTGTTTTACGAATTTGCATAGTTTTATCTTTAGCAAATTAAATTCTTGTGGTTTTAGTAATATACAAATTATATATAGTATAAATTGCAATTAAGTTTATGTTTTATTTCTTGTTCTGTGTAAAATCTAATACAGGGAAAATAAATTGAGTTAAAATATCAAAGGTTTGAGAAAATTAATTTTCTTATGCCTAGAAAGTGTTGTAGAGAAAGTGTCAAAACGTTTTCATCTTTTAATTTAAACGAATTTAAATTGATATTAATTTTATATATAAAATAGTATTTTAAATCATTTATGAAAATAAAATATAGATGTGGACAATGGTTTGTCATAAATTTTAGCATAAACTACACTTAAAATACTATATAAGTAAAAACAATACAAATGTAGCTAAAAACAAATGAAATTTCACTTAAAGAAAGGACGACTTACATTTCTGTAAATTAAAAAAATTAACCACAATTGTAGTTAAAATGAATCACATATGTTAGTAAAAAATAAACAAACATTAATTTTTTTATTTCTTTTAAATAACAAAAAACGACTGTAAAAAATTAATGTTAAATCATAAAACAGTTATTTGATGTGGTTTGTTTTTTTTTTTTTAAATGAATTACCAGGTTAGTAAAAATTTAATTTGTGCTACAAATAACTGACATTTGCATTAAAAATAAATAAACTGTATTACAACCCAAACAACTACATAAAGGGTCCGCCAAATATCTTTTTTTTTCTTGAACTCCTGAACCAATTGGACTTTGTATGGCGTCATACCAAAGTCTTTATGCAAAATTAGTCTCAATGACTAATGACTGCCACAGCAGCAATATTGTCGGGTGTACGCACTATTTTTGGCTTTTCACGCTTTGGTTTATCGATGAGGATGCCAGTTTCTTTCACTTTTTTCACAAGATAGCGAACATACGGACCATATTCGTTCAGCGGAAGGATAAAACTAATTATCTGTCAAATCAGACATGAGCTAAGTGTTACCATTCACGAAATAAGCACTAGTTGAAAAAAAAAACATTAGATGGCGGACCTTTTATTTTTAAAGCAGAAGTTAGTTGAGTGTAGTACCCGATACGAAAATTCAGAACATTAAAGTTCAGAAAACATTTCATATCACATTTATTTAATTTAAATTTTGATTTTCTGAATTTAAATTGACATATTCTGAATTTCAATTGTTACTTTTTCATTATCAATTAATGTATTCTGCATTTCAATTACTGTGTTTCAATTAGTTTCAATTGATATTTGATAATTGATATTTTCTCAACTTCAAATATAAAATCTGAAATTCAATTGATGTTAACTAAATTTCAAATCCTGAAATCCAATTGATGTGTTCTGAATTTCAAATGTAATTTCTGAATTTTTAAATGGAATTTCTGAATTACAGTTGCAAAAGGTGTAGACTAGTTTTCGAGACTTTTGTATTTTCGTTCAATATTTAAGTTTTAACCTTAAGAGTAACCTTTCCAAAAAAATAACCAGAGGTTAACTTTATATCAGATAGGAGATAAATCTTTTAGCGTTGCACATGATGCATCAATGAGGAGCCAATTTATCGTTACAAAACTGGTGTCTTTTTTCATACCAGTAAAATTTTTTGTGCAAGTCTACAGCACTTCGACTACAGCATTTCGATATGAATCAGTATTTAAGCGGTTAACTACAGATTTCATTTGATCTTTTTTTTATAATTTAATCAATACTCAGGGGATGCCCCCTACTCATGCAGTGCATTGTATTGATCAGGAAAATATGGTATGGGAAGGAGGAAAGAGGGAGTACACTCAAAAAAAAAAGTTTGTAAAGTCAGCAAAAACTTTTGCTGAGTCAGCAAAATTTTAGTCAGGAGGGTGCTAGCAAAAAAGTTGCTAATGTCAGCAAATCTTTTGCTGAAAATCAGCGAGCTGATTTTTAGCAACAAAATTAGTAGATTCAGCAAAAGTTTTGCTAACACTTAGTAGATTAGAAATAAAAAAGCCTTGCTAAAAATTAATAAATTTTTTGCTGAATTTTAGTAGACTGAAAAAAACGCAAAAAAATTGTAGAACAATTGTAATTTAGTTAATTTATTTCCTGAAAATAATAAAACATATTTTTGTGATTCTTTTAAAAATAATTTACTATAATAACGAAATATAAAAATTTTCATTTTCCCACATTGACGACATGAATTAATTTAATATCTGAAAATATATAGAAATAAATATATATAACATAACAAAAATTTTCTTTCAACTTCTTACAACAATGGTGGGCTTTCTTTTAAAGAACGCAACTGCCGAAGATAATTATAGAAACGAAACGAAAAAATAAACAAAAACAGACGAAACGAAAAAAACAACCCTTTTTTTGCAATAAGAAAAAGGAACCATACTAAGATGTGTGTCTTTGTCTTTCGCTTTACTCTGTCTACATTGGTGTATATGTTTGTTTGCAATTTGACCACACTAGATTATTAATCTATTAACATTTATTATAGAAATACATATTAAATTTAAATATATTCTATTGTCTTTTATTTTATTAATAGACAATTATTTTCACAAGCCGGTGACAACGCGAAATTTAAGTTGTTTTAATTCTCAATTTTATTTTATGTATGAAAAAGAGATACAAAAGTCTTCCATGGTTGATTTTTTTATTTGTCTTATTAGAGTTGTACTTTTTAGTATCATTTTCCTCTTCTCTGCTGGATCTTGACATGCCGCGACATCTGCTTCATTCTGCGTATATCTTTCAATCTTGTTGTCGTCCACACTATTAATGTGTTTATCAGCACAATTTTTTTTTTAGCAAAATTAATTAGTAAAACATTAGTATATTAGTAAAGCATTAGTATAAAACAGTTAAGTGCTGAATAAGTAAAACAAAAATTTTAGCTGAAAACACGATTTTAGCCAAAAAAATTTGCTAAAAAATAGTATACCTGATTTACAAGACGTTTTACTAACTTTTGTACTAACTTATTTTTTTGAGTGCAGTGTTTGTGGATAATTGATTTAAATTTTTCTAAATTGTAAGTAACAGGGAAGACTTCTGTGGGAAGTTTGTTCCACATACGAATTGTTCGACTAAAAAACGAATTTTCTCTTATAAAAACGAGAAAATTCATTAATAAAGTTTGTTGCATCATTGGAAAGTTCTGAGAATTGCTTTCACATTTTGAGAAATCGTACGATGAAAATCTGTGGTATGGCATTTTCGTCTATAATAAATTTTTTAGAGAAAACTATTTTTTGTGAAGAAATAACAAAATTTTTTTTTCAGAATAAAAAAAATTTAGTAATATTTTTGAAATTTTGTCGGTCATAAATTTTGTGGGTCAGAATGTCCAAATTTTTGCCAAAAGCCTATGGTGGATCAGGGTCTTTAAAGTATTATACATAATCTAAAGTATTATGAAAAATTAAAAATGTCGGATCTAATATGGAGGCCATAAATATTGTGATTTCTAATCAATTGTGTTTAAAGGATTTGGGGTTGCTGATTGTAAATCTGGAACCAATACTTAAATGTTGGTTTTTAGTTGAATAATCGAGTACTGATTAAATATTTGGGTTTATTTCTTATTCGATTAATCGAATAAACTTTTAAATAACCCGATTACTGAAATATTTTTCATCTAAAATAGATTTAGATCACCTAAATTTAGGTGACTGTTTTTCTCAACTTCATTGAAAATTCTTCTGGCTCAAATTCAGATACTATTTTATGTTGCCATAGCTGAATTTTTAAACTGTTTGTACAGGCTTTTTTTATGAGTGTACAAAGCGTTAAAGTTTGAAAAATATCATTTAGTACATATGAGTGAATTTCCATCACACACAAGCGCCGCCAGTTAAACTCATATTTAGTTGCCTAATGGGCATTTTAAAAATGAGGCTAAGCCGGCTTAATCACAAGCAAAATGTTTGTTCTCCTCAAAATCGTGTTTCTAACTAATTTGAATTTTTGCTTTATTTACTTTAAAAAATTTCAATCACAATTTAGTGTCAATAATAGTCAAAATAGTTGAGACAACATAGCCTAAAACTGTCCATCAGCTTATACAAATTATTTACAACAAATCGACATGCCTACAAATTAACACTACATGTTTTGCGATATGGTAATTAAACCTCAATCTGAAATATTTATTTGAGATAAAAATGTATTTATTGATTTTGTATATTTAATATATTGGCAAAAAAAGGAAGATCAGTACACTCAGGGAAAAAAGGTGCATCATATTGATGTAACCGTATCATAAATCGTTTGTCATCAATTATTCGTCATATTTATGAAGTTTTCGTAGATATGATAAAGAGTTTCATAAAAATGTATGACAAATGTTTCATAAATCTTCATAAATTCATAAACCGTATGAAAATATTTTTTTGTTTTTATATCAATTGAAATTAAAAATGTCCACTTGAATCTTAGAAATCATCTATTGAAGTTATTTTTTTTTTTTTAAGAGAAGCAACACTCAGGAAATTCTTCCTATTAATTAATGTGATGCTTTCTTTGGAAAGGGTATAGTGGAGAGATGAAAGGTGGTGAAAGATGAAGGGCTTCAAACATATCAACACTGTAATTGCGCGAGATGATAAGTCTTAGAACAGTTGTTGCTCTCCACGTGATGGAGAGTTGGCGAACTTATGGAAACTTTTTATTTCATAGCCCAGATTCATTATTTTACTTCGGTGGGGTTAAGTGCTATGGGAACAGAAACTATCATAACGTCAATTGAAATTAAGAAATTGTATTCAGTTGATGTGTTCTAAATTTTAACATGATTTTTGTGACTATGAATTTAAATGTTCTAAATGTCTAAATAATGTTTTTAAATTCCAAAGGAAAATTCTTAATTTAAATTTATTTTTTTCTGTATTAAAAAAAAAATTAATATCAATTGATAATTTCTGAATTTAAATTTAAAATTCTGAATTTTCGTTTATATTTTCTGAATTAAAGTTACGCAAATATTGTGCTGTAAAAAAATATTGTGTTAAAAACAAATTTTTTCATTGTGCGCTAATAAAGAAAATTTTTTATTTCATCAAAATGTATTACTTCGCATCGTCGTATTCAAAAACGTCTTATAATATTTATAAAATATTTCATAAAAAGCTATGAAACTTTTTCATATATATGAAACATTTCATAAGTATAAAGAAACTTGTCATCAATTCGTACTTTTATGAAACAACTTCATCTTATTTATGAAGTGTTACATTGGACGAAAGTCAACGAAATTTTTCATAAATATAATAAAGGTTTTGCTCTGAGTGTATTGTTATATTTTGGTTAGTACACAGAGAGAATTATATACATGATATCAATACATTTTTGCATTAGATCTATGAAGTGTCCTTGGCATTCGTAAATTGAAGAATTTTAGTCGTCTAGTGTACAAATTTCATTTAAAATAGTTTCATTAATATTATGAACACATTCCTGAAAGGATCAAATAATAAATTTGAAAACAAAAACTCTATAGATTATTTGTTAGGACAATATCCTAATAAAGAAATATAGAGTATGGCCTCGAACTTGAATTATTTTCATTTTCATTGATTTTTGTACGGGCTAAAAAATTTTTCATTCTTTTTGTGAAGCAAAATCCATTAGTTTGGTGAAAAGTTTCTTAAAAACTTATCCAAGAAAATTCTCTCTGTGTAAGATTTTTTTGCATAAACGGAAAATATATTACCAAAAATGAAGGTAAATAGTTAGCAATAGCAAAAATTAGTAAACGTTTTTGCTAAAACTACTAAAAATGATAAAAAAAAAAATAGCGTTGCAGATAAATCTGCTGAAATAAGTATAGTTTTTGCTAAATATTAGGAAGGTAGTAATATCAAATCTGTTGAATCTTAAAATTTTTAGTTATATGTGAGCTTAATTTTAGTTATTTGAAAGTAACAAATTAATCGGTCAAAATCAGCAAAAAATGTTAGTACACGAAAAAAAATTATAAAAAAATGTGAAATTTTTAAAGTTTTTTTTTTAATTTTTTTTAATGCGAATAAAAATGAGCCCTTTTGAAATCAACAATTAACATTTTTTTAGCAAAAATTTCTGTTGATTCTAGCAAAATATACTATATGTGTGCATTCTACTAAATTTAAGTTACAGTTGTTGTTTTTAGTCCACTAATATTTAGTAAAACTGTTTGCTGTTTTTAGCAGAGTTAATTTTGAATTGACTAAAATTCAACTAAAATATAGCTAAAATTTTGTAAAGTTAATAGATTTTTTTGTCTGCTCTTAATAATATTAAACAAAAAAAAAAAAAAAACTAATAATTTTAGCAATTTTTCTGCAACGTCATTTTTAACTAATTTTTAGTAGCTTTTTCTATTATTTTTATCGGTTTATTTTTTTGAGTATATCAATATGGTTTTAAAATTTAAGAAATTTTATGCAATTTGATAAGCCTTTTGTGTTTTACAATTTGAAAAATAAACCTTACAAATTTTTGTTAAAATTTTCGACATATTTAATCAAATTATTTAAAAAATTGGTTGATATGATATGGAGAACCTTTTGCGTATGTGTTAGCTTATGTGTAATGTAATTAAATGTAATGTATATGAGTCATTCCATGTCAGACCGTACAATTTTTACTAAAAATTGACGTTGATGTCACCGAAGTCTTTCTAAATTTTAGTACGTATTCATTCATTAAAAAATATTTAACACGTGTTTCCAGAAAAAAATTAAACATTTTTTTCAAAAAAGTTATTTGCATTTGAAAATCGTCAAAATCGTGAAAAATCTTCCGACATGACTAATGTTTTTCTAAAACTAGTAAATGGATTTTAATGCTTAATATTTTAAAGGTATTTGAACCTTCTTTTTAAAACTTATTTTTTTTATTTTTTTTTTTATTTTTAAAATTTGTATTTTTTACTTAATTTCTGTTTTCCACCATATTCGAACAAGTCAAAAAATCTGAAAAAAATATTTTCTTAAAGCTCAATATAACCTTAATATTCCCTGTAAATTTCAGAATGGAAGTCGAATGGATTCTATGGATCAATAATTTTATAAAAACATCAGTTTAAAAGTTGTCATATCGGATGACTTTTCACGATTTTGACGGTTTTCAACTGCCCATAACCTTTCCAAAAAAAATCTTTAATTTTTTTTGGAAATAGGGGTAAAATATCTTTTAATATTTAATACGTCTGGCAAATTTAAAGTAAATCGGAAGAGCTGTTGTAAAAAGATGTTCGGTCTGACATGGAATGACTCATATGCTAAATCCATCCACGCGTTATTCATTTATCTTTAACGACGCAAAAATTATGGTGGTTTTGAATTTAAATCAAATAAAAAACAGATTTGCTTGGATTTAATTAAATCTACATCAATTTATAGATCTCGTTGTATTTATCACATTTCAAAATATGTATTACACCAAAGAGTTTAGAAAATAAAGAGATTGCAATACTCTCATATATATATAACTTGTGGCTGCAAATAGGAAAATGAATATTTTTCGCGACTTTAATTTGATAAATTTCTTTCTTTTTTTAATGTTGCTGCTGATAGATTTTGAAATATGTGTTACGATTTGAGCAAAAATTTGTTTAATTTAGCTTTGCTGGCACAAGGTGTTAACAGCGGGTGAGCGCATTGCATAGCCATTGGCCATATATCGAAAACTATCAGCAGCAACATTAAAAAAGTCAATTTATCAATTTAAAGTCGCGATAAAATATTCATTTTCTTATTTGCAGCCACAAGTTATATATTTTTTTTCTCATTAAGTGAGAGTATTGCAATCTCTTTTTTTCTAAACTCTTTGATTACACCACCAAAATATATCAAAATAGTCTTTAATTTTTTTTTTTTTTTTGTCACATATTACAACTAAAAAAGAAAACCGCGATTATTTTGGAAAAAGTGCATTTTTTGCCGGTTTTATCATACTTCTAAATTCGAAAATTTAAAAATTTGTATAAGAATGCTTTCTGAGATTTTGATAATTACGTTTGCTTCATAAAATTTGAAGTCCTTAAAATGTTTTGATGACTTTTCGATTTCAGTATTGAGCTCATTAAAATCTTTTATTCTATGTAAAATTTAGCGGAATTGATGCTGCGCTTTAGTTGACACAAAGCGAAATAGTCTATCTTAACCTGTCCATCATTTTTTTCAACTCAAAAAACTTTGAGAAATAAGAGTCATCTAAAGTCAGTTTCAGTGGGTGTTTAAAATTATTGAAGTAGCTCATTAATGTTTTTTGTTTGCTTTTTAGGGTTAAACACATTCAAGTGTTTATTTCATATTGATTGGGAATTCGTACAAAGTTGATTTACAACAATACATGTAAATCCAGTTGAGAGTAATTAATGTCTATAACAGTAATAACTTCAATACGTTTAAGTGGTACTGCCATTCCCACCTAAGAAAATTACGAGTAAATGAAATTTTCATTTAAACTGAAAAAAATTCATATTTCCCACATATTAGTCATTGAAATACAAAGTATAGCATTTGGCATTAAATATGTCGCTATAATCCAAATAAAATTTATGAACTTTTTCTTTGTTATTAAAGGCTTTTCTCATACATTTAGGGTTTTCAGCCAGAAAATTGCCGGTATGAAATTCCCGGGAACTTTTGTCGAGAAAAGCACTAAAACAACTACGATTGTTAAATTATAAATCCGTAAAAAGGCAACAAAAAATCATAAAATACTGAAAATGTTTAACTATTTATATTAAATTTTGTTCAAATTCAGTTATGAATTTAGACTTTTCCGGAACCGAAATTTTAAACTTTTATATTAAAAAATAATAAAAAAAAGTTGAAAAAAAGAAGTATCTAAAAATTTACATTTTTCTCAACTCATTAATGTCAAGTCATATATCCGCTGGTTATTTTCCAAACAAACTTTAACCGTGCTTCATTAAGAAGTTTTTGTAATTTTTTTATCTTAAAGCGCCCTCTAGTGGAAATATTGGCAACCAAAGTTGAATATTTTAAAAATTTATGTTTTTTATAATTTTGTTGACAAATCGTTTTTGAAAAAAATAAGAAAAATTCATAATATTAAGTTAGACAATTTTTAAATTTTTTGGGAAAGGATGGGGGATTTTGACCATTTTTTAAAACTACCATATGGCAACACTGGCGGTATATTCTTTATAAGTTTAGCAGTATTTAAAAAAAAAATATCCATTATTTATGTTTTGAGTGAAAATGGAATAAATTTTGGAATATTTTCGAATTTCTGTATTTGAAAAATGTATCGTCCGATAGGTCAGATTTAAAAAATAATATACAACTGATGAACTAATTTCTAGCAGAGAAATTCATTTTCATATTTTTTTTATCAACATAACAATTAAAAATATAAAGAGATTCAAATAATTATTTGGCAACTCTGGATAACAATTTCCACAATTTGTTTAGTTTTTATTTTTTTGTAGTCAAGATGTTAAATTATTTTAATATTTTTGACAGACTTAGTTATAAATATGTACCCTGTAAAAATATAGCCGTTTGAAAGGAGTTAAAAATGGTTGAAAAGGAACAAT
Source organism: Delia radicum (assembly GCA_021234595.1). NCBI lineage: Eukaryota > Metazoa > Arthropoda > Insecta > Diptera > Anthomyiidae > Delia > Delia radicum. The sequence goes on along the minus strand of CM037854.1, from coordinate 21,294,201 downwards.
ATTGAGTTAAAAAATATTTATTTTAAAAATTCCCAGGAATGTTCGAAAAAATGTCCCGACTCCCGGGGAGTTGAAAAATGTCGGGAATTTGAAAACCCTACACACAATATATTCCTTTACCATTTTTGTTTTTCCTCCTTCCGCTGTCATCATTCTCTCCCATTGGAGCATAGGGCATTGTTGCCATACCCAGCAAAATAAAGTGGAAGTAGTGCTTTAAGAACCTCTTTAACTTGACTTCCAAAGCATTAGCATACGCACATTTTTCACTTTAATGGAAGTTATTGTTAACAACTGCCAAAAATGTTAAATTAAAGTTATTTTAAACAGCATTTGCATCACCATATAAATTAATTGGTATCTAAATTAATAACATCATAAGAAGTACTTTTTTATAAGTTCATATATATTTTTTTTTTTATATGGAGGTTGAGGTGGTAAGTGGTTGGATTTGCAATCAGAAGGTTGCGAGTTCAATTCCGGGCCGGGGAGATATTTTTTTTTTTCTTTTATTTTTTTTTTATTTCTAATTAATTTTTTTAGTATTTTTTATTTAATTTAGTTTTTTCTGAGTATTTTAAGAGAATTAAGTAATTTAAAAACGACCAAATAATTAACATCTTGACTTTAATCATAAAGAATAAAATAAAATTAAATTAGAAAATTGTTATCCAGAGTGGACAAATAATTATTTGATAAAAATCTATTTTTTGTCTTTGCGATGGAATTTTTTGTAAAACTTCTTTAAAAATATAAAAAAAACGTAAGGTTTTATATTTTTTATTGTTATGTTGATAAGAAAATGCTAAGATGTATTTCACTGCTAAAAATTAGCTTATCGAATTTTTCATATTTGTTTCAAGATGTACTTTTCAGGTGTGCCTTGAAATGTGTGCAATATTCAAAAAAATTAGGTAAAAAAAATTTGATTTTGGCTTCAACCACTTCACCCTACCTGTATTTAAACTACTTCTCCAATATTTTTTTTTTCTCATTGTCATTATCTTATTAAAGACACTTCTCGTCAAATTAATTATTTAAAAAATATTTTAAAATATGCAATGAATTCAAAATTGCTAAACGAGCATTTTTATTATTTCTTAATATTTTTTTTAACCTCATCAAAACTTAAAAATATTTACAAAATAATATATATCTCAGTGATACGAAATCACATAATAAAAATGTTTTAAAAATCATTATTTTATCTTTTTTATTATATATTTGTGTAGCATATTTTTCTTGTTTTCATAAAAATATCTCAATATTTTCAACTTAAGTTCGTTTTAAGTTTGTCGTATTGCATAAGTAACTTTGGTGCAAATGGTAGCGCGGTCTACTTTAATACAGCAGATCGTAACTCAGATTCGTGTGTTCAATACTCGCTGGCACCAAAAGATTTTTTTTTTTTTTTAATATTTAAAGAAACATCCCTAAAGTATGCTGCACATTTTTATTAAATAAAAATGTTAATTTATATTTGAAAAAGACCTTCCATGAACTATTGAAAAATAGCATCCATGCACTGTTTAAAATGCTATTAAAGAAGTTATATATTCACTCAATTCTCCCAATGACACGACAATTTTAAAATCATTAATGATTCACCTAAATTTGCACCACATCCGACTCAGTAGATGTGGTGTTTTTACTACTTCTTCCTCAGCTCTTATTTTACTGGGATATTATTTATGTGTTTGGGTGCTAGATTATAAAAAAAAAAGTGCTGAATTTTTTTTAGCGTTTTTTTTTTATTGATATAATAATTACGGCCTCAAAAACTGACTTTGAACAGATCTTTTTTAATAAACCTATGAACACTCAAAAAACTAAGTTGTTAGAAAAGTTAGTAAAACGTCTTGTAAATCAAGTATACTATTTTTTAGCAAATTTTTTGCTGAAATTGTGTTTTCAGCTAAAATTTTAGTTATACTTTTTCAGCTCTTAACTGTTTTGAACTAATGTGTTACTAATATTTTACTAAGGTTTTACTAATTTATTTTGCTAAAAAATGTGTGCTGATGAATTCATTAATAGTGTGGTCGACAGCTACATATATTGAACGATATACGCAGAATGAAGTAGATGTCGTGGCATGTGAAGATGTTGTAGAGACGAGAAAAATTATACTAAAAAGTACAACTCTTTTAAGATACATAAAGCAAAAGTTTCTTTATTTTTAATGCAATGTTAGTTGAATTTACTGAAAGGTAAGTCGTCCTTTCTTGAAGTGAAATTTCTTTTGTTTTTGACTACATTTTCAGTTTTCTTTACCTACATAGTATTCTAAGTGTATACTTGATTAACAAGACGTTTTACTAACTTTTCTAATAACTTATTTTTTGGAGCGTAACTCTCAAAAGAAAGTGCTAGATCCAGCATCCATTATGCTAAAATGGCAACTCTGGTATATGGATTCATTTTTTGTTATGTACTTTGATAAAATAATCATAAGTATTTACGCTTCTGTAAATTTAGCTCACGTAATCAGGCGGTTTTTCATCAGCTCTGCTTAATGATATGTAATATGTGGTTATGTATATGTACATATGTGTGCCTATAAGTGACTGATACTTTAAAAACCGTCAGTCAATGCATGTGTTGGGCTTTGAATTGTAAAAACCTCTTCTCAGATTTCTTGATTTTACGAGTTTTTTGCTATTTAAACCAAAAATACCATTTTTTCCCTTCAATGATTTTTCAAGCTGAACAACTCTAGTAGAAGAACACTTTATACTTTGTATAAAGTTTTGCTTAAAATTTACACTTTAATTACTGATTTTCTGTTAATTACGTACTTCACACATACAAACAATTTTGTAACAACCCACAAGTGCAGGAACGTGGTTGTATATTTGTATGAGTGAGTAAGTACCATATTTACCTAAAGTTTATTTTTGTTTTTAGGTGTATGTTTGCTTTCACTTTCTACACACATTAACATATTTGTATATTATATCTGAATTGAAGTTGCCTTCAAAAATTAACATTCTGTAAGTATTCCTGGGATATATCAAAAATTCAACCTGTTGACTATTTTTAGTAGTTGAGACTTTTCTAAGTTACGCCTGAAAGTAGACAACAAAAATGTAATGAAATTGTTTCTCATTTGTTGTGAGAAATTTAACTGAAAAAATGTTAGTGTTACAGAAAAAGCTTTTTTCCTAACATAGCTTGAATACACTTTAAAAAATTAGGTGTTTAAAAATATTCATTTAATGTTTTAAATGTTTTTCTTTACAGGTATGTATACATGATTGTCATTGGCAGTTTTACTTGTATTAAGAGCTAATAAATATTGGGTAAGTTTTTTTTAAGTATAATTTTATATTGAGGTGTTCAAAAGTTATTATGTTGAAAACTTCTAATTTTTTTAAAAATAAGGCAGAAAATAAGGATTTCTATGTGATTGTGAAATCATTGTCTATTTAGGTGTTTTTCATATCACAATTTCTACGATTTTAATACCAAAACTATCAAGTTTTGTGCCAACTAATCTCAAATATATGTATTAAAACATGCGCGGCTCCAACAATTAATATAAGGGGAAATTTCATACGCATCAGTGTACAAATAACAACAAGCACATGGAAATGTACATCATGGCGGATGAAAGTCCCCTGTATATTAATTGCTGGAGCCGAAAAAATAAAGTTTTGCTCTACTGCGATGGAAATTTTTTCAAAAATTATTTAAAAAAAAAAATGCCTAAAACCCCCTATTTTCCATAGTTATGTTGATAATTAAGGCTACCAAAAATATACTGTATCATGGTTTTTTACTGTCCTTAGTATTTAAAAATGGAGGAGGAATTTCAAAAGTATATTTTTTTATTTATAAACAACACATTAGGACAAAATCAGGACTTTTAAAATTAACAATTTTTTGACCACCAATTATTTATATTTCATTCACGCTGATTTTAATGGCGTACTTTATTTTTCGATCTATGGCACTGTTTTTTGAACAAAAAAAATTACTTTAAATTTGGCGCTGTTTTTTGCATATAACTTTTTTAAAATACAATCAACCTGAATCATTTCTGTTCAAATGTAACGACAAGCCATGTACGTATTCTTATTTGATGTACACATTTAATTCACAAAACTGTAGATTAAACCCGTGTATAAAAATTAATTTTCTTATATATAATGTTTTTCAAATGCCATTAATCTGATCCCTTTCTGTTCAAATGTAAAAATAACCCCTGTATTCTTATTTGAGATACATATTTGATTTAAAAACTATAGGTTAAACCCGCTATTTAGCGGTTTTTCAAATGGTTATGCTGTAAGAAGACCGTATTGACCACTCGATCTCCTCCACCCCTTCTGATTTCAACCAAACTTGGTATAGAAGATGTACAAGATTGGTGAATGCAATAACCCCCACTGAAATAACCCCCACCGCCGAAATGAAATAAGCCCCACCAAATTTATAAAAAATTTAAAGTGGGGCTTATCTCATTTTTTGTGGGCAAAGTTTCATTTTAATACGTGGGTATTATTTCATTTTATTACCCACCACATTTGGTGGGGGTTAATTCATTTTAATTGGTGGGGATTAATTCATTTTGGTGGGGTTTAATTCATTTTAATTCTATCAATTCTTGGTACAGTACCAGTTTTATTTTGTAAAGGTGAATTAATTCCTACTTTTACAGTACTAGTTTTATTTTGTAAAGGTGATATTAGAAAGTACGAAAAAAGAATACGTTATTTCAATTAAAAACACACATTTCTTATAAAAAATCCATTCTTGCCCATATCACCAGGTTCCTTGGTTGGTAAAAAACTAATAATTTGCCCTTTTACAGAATGTTGACATAAAGGTGTATCCATATTTTAGAAGGACACGGTGGGGTCCAATAACACCAACTGAAATAAAACAAAAATGGAAATGAAGTCAAATTCACAGGTTGACTTTATTTCCAACAAAAATGGAAATAAAACCAAGTTGGCTATATTTCCTTTTAAAAAATATCGTGTTATCCAATTTAAATCAATATTCCATTTATTTAATCTCAACGTGAAAAAAAAAATTAAAAAAAAAATGTTTATTGTTTTGTGTCGCGGGCAGGAAAACTTTATTGAGCGAAGCCACCTGCCGCGTCCTACTGGAGGAAAAACCCCTAAGAACGGCCGCAGGCCGCCACACAGAAAAACTTAAGCTTGCGAAGCCATATTTCATTATTTGCCTCGTATTGACAAAATGTGCCAACTTTGACCCCTTATATCTTCTTTATTTAAATAATTTATTTATCTAAATAATGTAAAGTGGGGCTTATCTCATTTTCGGTGGGTAAAGTTTCATTTTAATACGTGGGTATTATTTCATTTTAATGCCCACCAAATTTGGTGGGGGCTAATTCATTTTCATTCGTGGGGAATAATTCATTTTGGTGGGGATTTTTTCATTTTGGTGGGCACAAATTCGGTGGGGCTTATTTCATTTTCGGTGGGCACAAATTCAGTGGGGCTTATTTCATTTCGACAGTGGGGGTTATTTCAGTGGGGGTTATTTCATGCACCCGTACAACATATAACCAGCAAAAATATGGTAATGACTACTTATTATTGTATACATTACTTTGTAATGAGTACTTATTACCTTCTGCATTACTTTAAATAATAACAAAATTGGTTACCTATAAGAAATGTATAATGCATTACTCTCATACATAAAGTAATTGTTGAACAATATTTAATAGGATGGTTATTCCTCTTATTAATTCTCTTTTTTAACAAAAAAGCGTTAAAATTATAACACCAATTTATTTTAATTTACATTTCAAAATTATAATTTTTTTTTTTAAATTTCATATAAAAAATGTATTTATATATTTTTGTAGACAAAATATAAAACCACGTGCTTGATTACTAAGAAGACAAGAATGGAGCAAAATTGATTATTAATAGGTTTTTTGTTAAAGTTCTGCCTATTATGGAGGCTCTAACTTTTCTAAAACTTCGGGTTCTGATGAGATCTTTAGCCAGATCGAAATACTAGTATCAACCTAGCTAATATGTTTGATTTGCTTTATTTTTGTAAATATACGGAGGTTGAAAGCTCGTTATAAATTGAAAATAACATAAAAATAATCTCGATGTATATAAAAACAAAAAACTAATATAACTATAAAAAAAATATATTTATATTTTTTTGTAGAATGTAAATATATCTTTTCGGTATTTAAACAATCAGTTTTAGAAAATTTCATTGCGCTATCATTAAGGGAAAAGAGTATTCTAATTAAAGCCTTAGAATGCGTCAATCGTATGATAAAAAGCTTCAAACAGATACAAAATAATAATATTTGGCAATTTTAACCGCGATTTTCTAAAAACTGTGATGTGATGGAAAAATTTGGATGCCGGATTTGGAATCAAGGCATCAAAGAGTCTGTTAATCACATATCGGCATTTAAACCAAGTAAGCTTGTCGAAATGTGTGTAATTAAAAAATATAAAAATTTCCAGCGTTGTCAGACGTAAAAATATATATCTACAAAAAATCTTAACCCGTTTGTGTACACTTTATATCAAACATTTTGTCTTTAGTTTTAATATTTCTACTAAAGACACTGTGAAGTGACAATCGCTGTCAATCGCACCTAATCATTTATAGATTAAGGAAAATTTTTAAGGCGTTACCCAAAAGTGCTTCTTTTTATCATTACTTTAAATATAACGAAATGATCTAAAAAATTTTGAAAATCTATTTTTAGACACGTTATTTTTCATCTTAATGTATATGTAAAGGGTGTTTTTTATAGAAGTATAGAACATTGAAATGGAATAAAACAAAGATAAATTTTTTAAATTGACATGAAATTTACTTTATTCGAAAGATAAACTTCTGGCATTATAATTTAAATATGATTTCTGGAATATGACCGCCACGTCTGGCTCGGACGTAGTCTAATCTGGAGATTCAATTTTCGATGACTTTTTCCAACATTTGTGGCCGTATATTCCTGCAAGTGGACAATCCTTTTGGGCTTATCTTCGTAGACTATTGACTTCACATATCCCCACAAAAAAATAGTCCAGCGGCGTTAAATCGCACGATCTTGGAGAACAATGCACGGGTCCGAAACGTGAAGCTATGCGGTTACCAAACGTTTCCTTCAATAAATCAATTGTGGCACGAGCTGTGTGACATGTTGCGCCACCATGTTGAAACCATAGCTTCTTTACATCATGGGTGTTCAATTTATGAACGAAAAAGTCAGTAATCATGGCTCTATAGTGGTCACCATCGACTGTAACGTTCTGACTAGCATCGTTTTTAAAGAAGTACATACCAATGATTCCATCAGCCCATAAAGCACACCAAACAGTTAGTTTTTCTGGATGTAATGGTGTCTTAACATACACTTGAGGTATATCATCACTCCAAATACTGCAGTTTTGTTTATTGACGTATCCATTTAACCAAACGTGAGCTTCATCGCTAAGCAAAATTCGTGTGCGAAACGTATTTCGAACAGAATCATGATTTTCACAATAAATTTCCACAATTTGGAAGCGTTGTTCAGGAATCAGTCTATTCATGTTGAAATGAAAAACCAAACTAAACATAAATCACTTTACAGCAGACAAAATGGCCGCCAATTAAAAAAGTGTTGCCAACTTAAATTTCTATACCTGAATTGTAGTTTTCTTTTAACAAATTCGAAGAAAAAAACTTTTTTAAAAGTTTTTCCCGAAATTACACATATTGATATCACTCTCTAAGATTATTTAATATAAAAAATAAGTTTTCCATCAGAACCGTTATATTTATAGCTGATAAATGTGAATGCCCAATTGGCCGAATTTACTCCAGTTTGTTTGAGTTACTTTCGAAATCATAAAAAAAGAAACATAAGGAATAGAGATAATTTATGTTTTATACATACAAATTAAAGTTTAGATGTGTAAAAAATTAGATAAAAAAAATGCTTCCAAAAAAATTATTGGTGGGGTAACGACAGTGTGGCGAATGCTCCGCCTTCTGCCCTACTTGTCATTAGCAAATATGTCAGCTTATATGGTAATGGTCTCCTACACAGGGATTAACAATTTTCTCAAAAAAAAAAATGTAAGAAATATATCCTCATATTCATCTTGTTTCAAGCATCATTTCTATCAGTGTATATTAATAAAAGCTTTACTTGCAGAGCTTTATGTTGAAAATCTGTAAAATGTTAAAAAAAAAACTGAGTGTAAATTTTTTTTGGCCAACATCTTCTTGTAATAAATGAGTATGAGATTTATCCAACAAAGTGAGATTTATCCACAAAAATTAAAATAGCGGGAAAATACAAAATATAATTTTTCTCTGCTAACAAGAAAAATAACAAATTCTTGGCATATGTAAACATACCTATACAAACTTAAAAGAAAATTCAAATAAAAACAATTGCATATGTATGTATTTTGAATAATGTGTAGCAAAAAAAAAAAGAAAATTTATGAATTTTCACTTTGACAATAACACGAGTGTTTTGAATAAAAATCTAAATATTTCGAAATGATATATTTAATAAATCAACACCTCCACAAAAGTTATTGAAAACTTAATTGAAACTAATTGCTCTTTGATGTGCTAGGGGCCTGAGAGTACATTTTACTTATATATGTCTACCGTTAGTCTGCAATATAACGGAAATACACTACCCTCTCTTTGGGGGGTGGGCGTTTAGGTTATTACATATGTTACTGCGCTCAGGTGTATAAAATAGCAGGTGTTTTTCATTTGCTTAAATGGCTGGGTTTTTTTTTTTTAGTTTGATATTTCTGTAATAGTGGGTGGTTATGGGAGTTTGTTTTGGTTCTGTAGATTTATCTGTTTTGCATGTTAACGTCAGAAGAGTGTAAGATTTTTATTGTTGTTATTGTTTATATCATATGAGTGAGTATCTTATTTTTGTGGAAGCTTGCCAGATAGGATTTTTTTCGATGTCCCACTAAAAATAAAACAAAAAGTTTCTCAAAAAATAAAAAGATTTCAAAATAAATTCTATTGATATTCATGTTGTTTTAATTTATTAACTAATAATAAATTATATACTAAAGGGTCCGCCAAATAATTTTTTTTTTTTTGAAAATGATGTAAAAAAAACTACTGAATATTTTCTCAAATTTCTTTTTTTATTTGAAAGTACAATCCTTCCGGTTAATAATGGAAAATAATTCCATTCAAATGGCTGCCTCGGCTGGCCATGCAGTAGCCTACACGATCGGTCCAATTTTTAAGCACATTATCGATAACGGTGTCAAATCGCAGCTCCGAGGTGGCCAAACGACATCAGCTCTGCGGCTGATAATGCGATCTTCAAAAACAGGGCGCAAAACATCGAGTGTAGCTTCTGTGTGGCACGTAGCGCCGTCCTGTTGAAACCAAATGTTGCCAATATCCTCCTCTTCAATTTTTGTGAACAAAAATTCGTTCAACATGGCCCGATAACGATCGCCATTGACTGTAACGGCCAATCCTTGCTCATTACCATGATTTTCAAAGTAATGTCGCAATATTTCCCAGCGTTGTTCAAGCGTATACACAACCATATTCGTTCAGCGGAAGGATAAAACTAATTATCTGTCAAATCAGACATGAGCTAAGTCCATTCACGAAATAAGCACTAGTTGAAAAAAAAAACGTTAGATGGCGGACACTTTATTACCCTAACCGAGCACTAGCTACTATGGTGTTCGGCACTTTGTAGCGAAAACAGACCTGTGCCTCCGGTGGGAATCGAACCCTCGACCCCGCATTGATAAGCCAGCACGCTACCAACTAGCCTACCGGAGCATTCTTTCTAGTTCGATTGAACTGAATGAACTAGGTCGCTCTTCTAGTTTCGTTAGATCGTTTGTTTGATTATTTTTAAGCGTATCATTTATATTAGACACATCTTTTTGACATTAAAAATAATTCAGCTGACAACATTAAAAAAAAACAAAGTTATGCTCAAAAGCAACATAAAGAAAAGAAATATTACTCAAGTACCAAAAAAGGCCGAAAAGAGCGATAGACCTAAATCAGCTGAAGATTGCAAACCAAGTCACTAGTTCAAAGTAGAGACTAGTTCAATTGAACTAGGTCATTCACGAAGTACATAACTCTAGTTTACTCTATATTTTACCTGGACAATTTCAGGTGTCAAAAGTTCTTGCGCAAGAATACGAGGGCTGATCACTAAATCCGTTACTTTTTGAATAAAACATAGTTTTTTTTTTGCAAAAAAAAAAATTATTTTTCAACATAATCTCCTTTTAGCTCTATACACTTAGTCCAACGTTTCTCAAATTTTTGTATCCTTTCCAAAAAATAGGATTTTTCAAGGTCCATAAAATAGGCAGTTGTGTGATAAATAATTACATCGTTTGAGCTAAATCTCTTTCCATCGAGCCATTTCTTTTGGTTTGGAAATAGGAAATAGTCACTGGGGGCTAAAGCCGGAGAATATGGCGGATGAGGTACCAATTCGTAGCCCTATTCAAGAAATTTTGCTATTGAGACCACGCACGTGTGCACCCGTACATTATCTTGATGAAAAAGAACTTTTTTCTTGCCCATATGGGGTCGTTTTTTTTTAAATCCTCGTTAGATCGGTCCAATAATATTCGCCGTTTATTGTTTTTCCCTTTTGAAGTTAATCGATGTGGATTATCCCGCGTCCATCCCAAAAAAACTGTTGCCGTCACATTATTGGCCGACAAACTTACCTTGGCCTTCTTCGGAGCCGGTTCACCCAGAGAAACCCATTGTTTAGACTGCTGTTTGGGCTCCGGAGTGTTGTAATGGATCAGTGTTTCATTCACAGTTACAAAACGCCGCAAAAACTCATTCGAATTGCGGTTAAACAACTCCAAACAATCCTTTGAAGTTGTCACACGATTACGTTTATGGTCAATTGAGAGCAAACGCGGCACTCATCTTGAAGACAGCTTTCTTAAACTCAACTGATCATTTAAAATCAAAACCATACTGCCATATGAAATGCATATGGCATCTTTTACTCTTCGATCGGCCAACACCATATCATGGATTTTTTCGACATTTTGTGTGTATTGACCTCAATTGGCCGTCCAGAACGTTCAGCGTAATTTGTACTAATGTGACCACAACGAAAGTCAGTTAACCACTTTTTACCATTAAAATCGATGTTGCAGAGTCCTCATAGTATTTATCAAGCTTTTACTTGGTTTTTTTTTCGCAAAAAATAATGTTTAATCAGCACTCGAAATTCACTTTTTCCATTTTTAAAAAAATACACGAGGTTGTATGTTCTGAACAGCTGTTAAATGCAAAGTAAATGACGGAACTTGCTCAAAATTTGACGGTAGTCTACTAACGCGTGGTACTTGATGGGAGCAGTGTTGCATTTCATATAACTACGAGGGAAGTTCGAAAAGTCACGGACTTATTGATCCGATCTCGTACTTGACTGTGGATTTTAAAGACTTAAGGGCAGAAGAATCATAAGAAAATAGCACAGACTAACAAAATTCGAAAAAAGTCGAAAACCTAGAATATACTTTTTTAATGGCTTGAGTTTCACTGAATGCAAATCTGAGTCACATTATTTTTTCGAGATATCTTAACATATAGTGGAACAATGTTATATCTGAAAAAAATGCACAGCGTTTTATTTTTGGAGACAATATCAACAAAGACTTGGATGTTGTTTCCAATATAAAATGGGCACATATATCTTCCTTCAAGCCAAGTGTTTCTATGATGCAAATTATGGACTATATTTCAAAATATGCCAAACAATCAGTACGAACAAATTAAATAATATTAAACATAAAAACGCAGTGGTGTTAATTGTAATTGTGTTCTTTTTAAGTGGAAGAAGGAATAATTTGGTAGTCTCAATCCGCTATACCATGGGAACCTAGGCAAAAGTTAAATTTCCCGTAATAACAGTAAAATTTTTAGTAACCATTACATATTTTTTTCTCTTAGTGTACATGTGATAACGGGGGGTAAGAAATGCTATATAAAATCCTTCCAATGTCAACAAAAAATCTACTAAATTTCCCATAAATGACCAAGTCTGGCAACTCTATGCTGTTATCATATTAGTATCTTAGTAAAATTGTATGACTTTTACTCTCTGCTGATTGTTTTCTTGTGTGATTTTTCATTTAGCCAGCCAGTCTGCATGTTATTGCTGGTCTGCTTAAAACAAAATTGTCTGCTTCTCTTCTTAGTTGGTTGGTTTTAGCTCGTTGTTTGTCTGTTCTGTTGATATTATTGTTAGTGTTTTTTTTTTTTTTTGTTTTTCGTTTGTTGTCTGTTTTTATTTACGCATTGCCAGCCAGCAATTTGGCAAACTCCGAAAATCCAGTTTATCTAAACAAGGCAAAATGTGCGGACGTTTTTAACGGTTAAAGCCTTCAACATAAAACGGACGAACGTAAAATACTGAGATTTTTTCAAAATATATTTCAACGGTTTTTTTTTTTGTTGTTGTTTTACAAACGGTGGCAAATTTTAGAAAAAAAAAGAATTAAACTGAAGAATTAAATTTAAATATTAAAAGAAAAAAAAAAAAAAAAAAAAAATTGTTAAAAATATAAACAACACGCGATTCGAACGGGTTTTAAGCATGACTAAATACAAGATCAAATATAAGATCAAGTGAATAAATTAAAAATAAAAAAAAAAAAAATTAATTAATGATTTGTTAAAAAAATTAATCAAACTAAACAAAATATGCAAAATAAACGAAATATTTTTAAAACTAAAATAAATTAACTAAATTGAGCAAAAAAAAAAAAAAATAATAATAATAGTAAAAAAAAAATAAGTTGCTAACAAAATCTATGAGATTATTAACTAAAAAAATATATCAATCATTTGAAGAAAAAATTTAAATGAGAAATACTTGATTTAAGAACTTAAATTTATTAAAATCGAAAAAACTATAAATAAAAAATTTAAAAAACACGTTTTCAAAAAATTGGCATCATATGTAAAATATTAAAAAAAAAAAAAAAAAAAAAAGATTTAAATCAACTTAATTTAATATGAATACAATTAACTTTTATTTTATGAACCGTTGAATGATAATTTAATTAAAAAAAAATAAAAGTGTATGATTTCTTCATTGAAGGGTTTAAAAAAATACCAATTCATTGTGTATAAATTAATAAAAAAATCAAAAACAAAAAAATAAAATAAAAAAAAAAAAAAATAAAACCATAAATTTATTTAAAAATTAACATTTTTAATTGCCAAAATTCTAATTAAGATTTATTACAATAAAGGGAAAATAAATTTTAAATTAAAAATCGAAAAAAATGAACTGCATAAATGACAAATTATAAACTTATTTTTATAAAAAAAAATAATGAATAAAAAAAATTATGTTTAAATAAAAAAAAAAAAAATCTAATAAATTACAATAATTAATTTGGAAAATAAATTGTTAAGTAATTAATCTTTAAATAAAAATTTACATAATATTAAAAATTATAATTTATTCCTGAAAATATTAAAAATAGTAATAAATCATTTAAACAATACATTTACATTGTTAACATTCAATTAAAAATATTTAAAACTAATAAATTAACTTAATCAACTTTATATAAAATATCTACAAACATGAAATATTTAATAAAGTTAATAACACTTTATTAATTTGTGGAAAATTAATTAAAAAGTCATAAATTGTTTAAAAAAAAAAAACAAAAAAGAGTAAATACAACAAATATTGTGTATAATTATCATACTGTGATTTTGTTTAAATTAACAATAACAAATTGTATCTCATGTTTATTTTTCTTTATTATTATTTATTTATCAATAACATTATTTGAACAATCAAATAATAATAAAAAAAAGAATGCACGCCTTGTTTTTCAAGTTTATGGAATTTTAAATATTTTTTTTTTTTGTGGTTAATTTAAAATTTTTTTTTTATTTTATTTACATTTAATTAGTTGTTAATGAACTATAATTTTCACATAAAGTGTTTAACATTTTATACACACCAGCATAAGTCAAGATTTGAGAATCGAAATTTTTTTTTTATAATTTTTTTGTATTTTTAGCCATTAGATCACAATCTTTTTTAAGGAGGGACATTACATTCGCGACATTTTTCAAAAAAATATATTTTTCACTCCAACATGGTTTTATAGAGCTCCAAACTGGCGGCAGAGAAAAAAACGGGGCCTCGTGGTTGCAGCGCTGGGAGTCGCAAAAATTGTCCGATCTGGAAAAAAATTACTTTTTTAAATCTTAACAAAATTGGTTATCGTATGACACGAGCTTTTTTTAAAATTTTTTTTTCAATTTTTGGTGATGTTCCAAATTTAAAAGTGTGTTTTTTCGAAAAAAATATTGTCTTTAAAAATTCATAAAAAATCGAAAAAAAATTTCAAAAAAAAAAAGCTCGTGTCATACGATAGCGAATCAAGTTTAAAAAAAATACAAAAAAAAAAATTCGTCAAAAAATGAACCCGCTAGTGCCAGTCACTAATCCGGCTGTAACTTTTGAACTTTTTTTCTTAGAATCTTAAGAATACTTACTAAAATACAAAATTATAAAAAAAGTGGATTTCAATTGTCTTGTCTCCCCTTAAATTAAAAAAAAAAATTGTCTAGCTTCTACACTAAGAGAATTATCTTCCCTATAGTAATGATTTTCTTCATAGCTTTAATGAAAATTGTCACTGAAACTAGTTCATTTATATTTTGCAAACAATCTATGAAACAGATTTCATTTAATGTTTATGAAATGTTTATAAAATTAATGAAAATATACATTAAACTAATGAATCATTCTGACAATTAACCGTTTATAGAATTTATGAAACAGTTTCATAAAAATGTTTAATATTAAGAAGTTTACTTAAATAAATAGAACTCTTCATGAATGTCTTGAAAAAGTCATTGAAACTAATTCAATGAACCGCTTCATAAGATTTTTTAATCAATTTCATTCTCAAGTCCAACATTAATAAAAGGCTGCATTAAAATAATAAAACACTTTTTAAAACATGTTGAACACTTGAGAATTAAATCTTAAAACTAGAGTTTAAAATGTATGAAAATTAATGAAATTATGAAATTTTATGAAAAAATAAAAAAATTAAGTCTTTAAAATAATTTTAGAGTCTTAAAGAAAATTTTCATTTAATTCATAAGGAGAATTTATGAAATCTAATGAATTTTTTTTATGAAAGTATGACATCTTATGAAAAAAAGTTAAAAAAAAAAGTTTATGAAAAATTCATTAATATGAAACAAATTTCTTGGTTATAATGAAATTCTTCATCGAATCTACGAAAAAAAAATCTATGAAATTGTTTCATTAATTTCATGAAGACTAATTCTTTCAATCTACAATAATTCTTAAGAGAGAAGACAAGAATGGAGCAAAATTGATTATTACTAGGTTTTTTATTAAAATTCTGCCTATTATGGAGGCTCTAGCTTTTCTAAAACTTCGGGTTCTGATGAGATCTTTAGATAGATCGAAATGCTAGTATCAACCTAGCTAATATGCTTGATTTGCTTTATTTTTGTAAATATACGGAGGTTGAAAGCTCGTTATAAATTGAAAATAACATAAAAATAATCTCGATGTATATAAAAACAAAAAACTAATATAACTGTACAAAATGTTTAAATTTGGTTCCTTTGTATATAAAAATATTTACTATGAAGCTGAGCAGCTCATTCGTTGGCTTTACAGCTTATTTCGAAAAATGGCCATACAACGTTGAACACCTCGAGTGTACCGTTAAATGTTGAGAGAAATAATGAAAAACTATTTGAGTGGTACTTTAAGGTATGCTCAAAAACACACAAAGTCGAATATATGCCGAAATTTATTCCGCTTTAACTAAAAGCATAAGAAGTTGCAAGTTTTTATTATGCTTATAAAAATTATAATATAAAAAACACCTATTTAAAAAAAAAAAACATTCAAAATTAGTTAACTTCCAATACTTTAAATTTTTTTTATTTTTAAATAAAGATTTCCCACAAAAATATGTTACTTTCCAAGCCAACTGTCCAGCTAAAAAAAGTGTGTCCATGTCAAACAGAACAAATTTACAATTTTTCCAAAAGTGGTCGAAGTAGGCGTGGCTGAGTACTGAAAAATTTTGCGTTCATTTTAAATATATTATTTATAATAATAATTCAATTGAATTTTTGGAAACGCTTGAAGTTTGACTTTATCAATGGACTTTTTTAAAACACTAAAACTCAGTTCTGAATTTTTAGTGAATGGAATACTCAATTTTTTGAAAAATCGGTCAAAACTTATTTTTTTTATTAAAAAAGCTCAGATGTTTTCATCTTGTAACTCGGCTGCGTTTTAGAAAATATATTCGTTGAATATTGTACATCTTAAATAAAGTAAAATTTGCTAGATAAAGCTACTCATCGTATAATTGAAGGGCTTATTGTAAAAACTTGATAAGCCACATTTTAGTTTGATTTTACCTGTTAAAGCTTAAAAATATGCAAAAAAATATATCTTTTGCAGGACGTTTATAATCTAGGTACTTGTAATAAATGTTCAAGCAAAACTTTTTTTAAGTACTAATCAATGGATGTCTAGAAAACAGCTAAAATCCACAAAACAATAAATGTGGCTTATCAAGTTTTTACAATAAGCCCTTCAATTAATCATATAATAATATTAATCATACTAATTCAATGAAGCATTTATTCATCATACCACGTGTAGTTTTAACATTTTTTTTTTTGTTTTAATTATCCAAAAGCCCTAATGTTTTTCTATCCATCCAGAAAGTTTCATCGTGTAACCTATCTGCATTTTGAAAAATATATTCGTTGAATACTGCCCATATCAATTATACTAATATTTGCAAGATAGAACCACACGTCGTATGATGAATCATATAATAATATTCATCATACGGCGTGTGGTTCTAACTATCAAATGTTAGAATATTTATATATTTGAGATGGACAATACCAACGATTATTTTCTTCTGAACGCAGCCGAGTTACACGATGAAATTTTTATTTTATTATTTAAATCGGGCAAAATTTTTTTATTTTTTTTTTTTTTTTTTATCGCTTCAAAATATTTCAGCATGATACTCGGATTCGCTTTTGAGAAAACATTCGTTCAATAGTGAACAATAAAAATGTCTAGTTAAAACATTACTTTTGTTCTATATATAACGGACAGCAGAACGTATGACAAACATGACGTTAATTATACGTACTGATAATCTTATGGATTATAGAATACAAATTTTAATGAAATATTTTAAATACACTAATAATATGCATAAATAGACAAATTATTGTCAGAACTACTAAAACAACAAATGAACAATTTTAGTTTTGGTTATTTTCTTTTTTTTTATATTTTTGCGCATTAATTAATTTCAGTGTTGACAGTATTCAATAAATTTTTTAACAAAAAAAAGTGAATAACCATCTGAAACTTCATAAATCGGTGGGAAAACATCTCAAATTTTTTCTGGAAATGACAGAAAATAAAAATTTTGCTAAATAAAATATGAAAATAATGAAAAATGTATATGAACTAATAAAATTTTCTATGCAAATAAAACTAAAAATTTCTTAAAATTGCTGAAACGATTCAAGTTTCTGATAAAAATCAGTTTTTTAACGAAACTTCTTCATTTAGTGAGTAATAAATCATATAATATTTTTTTTTTTTAAAACTTTAGTTAACACTTACTAGGTCCAAACTAAATACTGTAAGTTTGACATACACTGATAATAATTCATGCATTAAAATACGAAAAAACTTTAAAAAACATTCGTTATATAAACGAAAATTTGCCTATTTTACAAAACTTTTAGTTGTTTTGACAATAATTTCGAGTTTTTATGCATGGATTATTATGGGTGTAGATTAGGGTGGGGCGATTAGTATGGAAGGAAAAAAATCTTTATGGGCGCTTCGCGTTTCTGATTCTTGGGATTGTACTGAGCAAAAAAGTCCACTAGACCACACGTCTACGGTGAAAATCGAGCTTCCACATTTTGACTTTACGGCAAAAACGCCTTATTTCGAAATTAAAAATTAACCCCTTAAACCCCACCCACAAATATGATTGATGCATAAATCTGCTAGAGAATCTTCCAAAGAAGAGATTTATACCATAATCTTGGATAAGCTCCACCTACTTTCTGAGATATGTCCATCCCACACATTGTTACTTTCACAAAATACGGCTAAAAAGTAAAAATCTGGAAGCTCGATTTTCACCGTAGACGTATGGTCTAGTGAACTTTTTTGCTCAGTACAATCCCAAGAATCAGAAACGCGAAGAACCCATTAAGATGTTCAAATCGCCCCACCCTAGTGTATATACGATACACATTTATTAACTGGACAGTTGTTATAAAAAGTTAGAGTAAGTTCAAATGGATTAAAATTTAAAAGGGTAGAAGATATCATAAAAGCCAGGCACTATTTTTTTTTTTTTTTTTAAATTCGGATTTTTTATCAAAAATTTGTATTTGAGGCAAAAATACCTATAATATCGATATGATCTTATTTCATTGTATCCAGTAATGTCTTTATTGTTAAAAAATTTATATTTCTTCAGAAAAATTTTTAAAATTTTAACATAAAAGTAAAAAAAATTTCGATTATTGCTGATATGTATACAAATCTTTATTTATTTAGTTGTTTTATTTTTATTTTAAATAAATACCACAAAACTAATATGGGAATTTGTTGAAAATTTATAAATAACATATTTATTCTTTGTTATCTTTATAAGTTTGCCGGCCCCCCTCAATGTCACGTACAAAAGATCTAACAAAAAAATATAAAAATAAATTATTTTTGCTTGTGACAACTAAGAAAGTTGCTAACATTAGGGGAAGAAGCTTCATGGAACTTCATGTTTATTCTCGATAATTTAAAACTGATGAAGACTACACCCAGAAAACAGACTCAGTAGTAGCAATCGTAATTGTAGCCAAACGAATAGTTTGGTTGTAGCTAACGAATTTTTCGGTAGTTATAACCGAATTTCTGTTCAGGCAATCGAAGTTCTATTGTAGTGCCAGAATTTTTGTTCTTATAATCGAATGATTGTTGCCACCGAAAAATTCGGTAGCAACAACCGAAATATTCGATTTTCAACAAATACGGTTGCTGCTACCGAGTCTGTTTTCCGTGTGTAAATATTTATCTGCATCATCATATTTGGTACAAAATCGATTTTTAGTTGCAAATTTTAGCAAAAGTGCATATTTTGCTCATTTTAGTGCATATTTGTGCATATTTTCAATTTACTTTAAGTACCCAAAAATAAAGTTTTGATATAGTTATAAAGGGTCCGCAAATTAACTTTTTTTTTTGAACTCCTGAACCAATTGGACTTTGTATGGCGTCATACCAAGGTCTTTAGGCCAAATTCGTCTCAATGATGTCTCCGAAATGTTCAATTGTTGAGAACGACGGTGAATTGATGATGATAGCGCTTCACGCACACGTTCTGCCACAGCAGCAATATTCTGGTGTGTACGCACTGTTTTTGGCTTTTCACGCTTTGGTTTATCGATTAGGATGCCAGTTTCTTTCACAAGATAACGAACATACGGACCATATTCGTTCAGCGGAAGGATAAAACAAATTATCTGTCAAATCAGACATGAGCTAAGTGTTACCATTCACGAAATAAGCACTAGTTAAAAAAAAACGTTAGATGGCGGACCCTTTATATTACATATATATATATTATAGTTACTCTATGGGGAATGGGACCGGTTCTGCGTGTGCCACAGGATCGGTCCCTTCGTGCCAGAGACCGGTCCTCTGCTAAACCCTACCCTATGTAAACAACTGGCAACTTTAACATTGGCTTGTCATAGGAGGGGGCCATTTGTCGTATAAAATAAACGAAAACTAAACAGCTTCCAATGGTTTAAATTCAGGCCAACTGGCTTTTTCTTCTTAATAAGCATTCTGGTTAAGTGGTATGTCCTCCCTTTACCAGTCACAGGATTGGTAACTTTAGGACAATTGACACTGCTTAACCCACTTCAGTATTAAATTATACCAGTCCTGTGATAAGTCCTTATTTAACCAGTCACTTTTGACTCTTCATCCCCATAGGGTATTTATAATGATATATTGTAAAAAATATATTCATATAAAATCGTATAAAATTATATACCAAACTGTTTATATATATAACTTATATAAAATAAATAAATAAAATAAACATGTAACATCGTATAAAATTATGTATCAAATATATAATTATATCTTTATTTACTTTTAATACAGTGAAATATGTAAAAATGTATAATTATATGTCATTGCTATATTTGTATCACATTATATATAATTTGATACATTTGGATGGGAACAAAATTCGGATACAATTGTATCAAACTGTATATAATTTCATCAATTTAGATCTAATTTTATCAAATAATATATAATTGTATTAGATTAGATCTAATATGATACAATTGAAATGTTCTTATTGTTCGGATATAATTATATATGATACAAAAATTAACAAAATATTTTTTTTATATGGGTATTTATTTTTTTAAACTTTTTTTATGTGTTTTATTTTTTTATCTTCTTAAGCTTTGGTTTTTACAAAAGAAGTTTTTTTAATTGCATATTTTTCAAGTGTTTAGGGCATATTTCTTATTTTTAGCTTCATTTTAAAAGTGTATATTTTCCTTTTTAGTTAAATGAAATTCCTTGCCCTACTTATCATTATTGGAGAATTATCATTTTGTATTATAGATTTCAATTTAATTTTCTCACTGATTGTTTTTTAGTTTGTCACAAAAACATTTTTGTTAATACTCCTTAGGGGGTGGCTCAATTATATTTTATTATTATGTTTTTTCTTTGTTAATCTTTTTTATATTATTATTGGGTGTATTTTTGCGATAACAACATTCGGAAATGATTTTCCTTTTCATAATTTCCTATCATTTAAATGATAATAAAATAAAAATATATCAGCCATTGCACAATAGAATGGCAAAAATCATACTTTGGGTCTTTTGATTTAAATAAAATTTTGTATTCAGAAACTCTATGGAGCCACTTAAAGATTGGCGTTTTTACTTTCTCAAAATTAAGAGAAAAAAATTACTTTTTGTTTTTGATAATATCAAAATATACAAAAAGTGTTGAAGTCTCAATATTCGTAGTTTGTTTGAAACTGATCGGAAAATTACCTTTTAAATTGTATTGTAATGGTACTTTTATATTGTTGCATATCATTTTTTTGCTGCATCAAAAATAGAAAATGCAAATATGTTTTTTTTTTTTCATTTCTCGCATCATTAAAAAATAAATTGCATTGGATTAGTACTCAAGTCTTCTTTTATGTTGTGGGATATGATTTTTTCTTTAGTGTCAAAAAGACATGAAATTTAAAAATGCATTTTTCTAAAAGTTTGCCACTCTTAATTCAAAAACGTGCCAATATGCAGTCTTTTTTAAGTCGAGAGTGGGCAATTTTAGAAAATTGCATAAAAATGAATTTATTTTTGAATAAAATGCATTTTTTAATACATATTTGCATTTTTTTAAATCGAGAGTGTCCAAATTTTAGAAAAATGCATTTTAAAATAAAATTGCATAAAAAATTAATTTCTTTTTATGCAATTTATTGTTTAAATGCATTATTCTTAAAATTACCACTTTCGATTTAAAAAAAAAAAAATAATGCATATTTGCATGTTTTTATATCGAGAATTGACATATTTTATAAAAACGCATTTTAAAAAGAAATTACAATGCATTTCTTTTTGAAGCTGCAAGCAAATCGTATCTAACAATATAAAAGTAGTGGTGTATACCATTCCAAACGCAATTTAAATGGTTGTTTTATGATAAATTTTAAAGAAACTACGAATGTTGAAACTGACACAATTTTTGCATATTTTTTATTTGTCAAAAAAAGAAAATCGAAAAAAAAACGGTGTTTTCGAATTTCGAGAAAATAAAAACGCTAACATTTTAGTAGCTCAATATAGTTTTTGTGTCAAATAGTGCCGTTTGTTGTCGGTGCTTGGTGGAATGCCCGTTATATAAAAATAAAAGTTAAACAAAACAATCATTTGTTTTCTGATAAGCTGTTTTATGTTTTTTTTTTTTTTTTTTGATTTTTAATGGCAATTAAAATTTGATTTTTTTGGTTGAGTATTGTATAAGTTTGTTTGATTAAGTTTATTTTATTTAGCCACATAAATCGATTTTTATTAAATATATAAACATTAGTATGGGAGAGTAATATTATAAGGGAATGGTCTCTAATGTAATGAAGAAAACTAAATGAAATATTCCAAATCCATATACATCAGCTCATAGGTAAGCTCTTGGGCATTTTTTTTTTTCTTTAGATCATTTTCTTGTGGCACCTACTATAAAATAGTTACATTACAGTTTTCAAAATAACGCAACCGGTCCTCATTAGCGAACAAGTACTAAAGTGGACCTAAATTAGAAAAATCTATAGGCATATCCAGTTATCTGGGCGTTATGGTGTAATGGTTAGCGCGTTGGACTTTTAGACAGAAGGTGCCGGGTTCGATCCCCGGTGCCGGCAACATCAAAATAATATGTATGAGTTTTTTCTATCCCTCATACGTATCGCAATGTCCACCTTCGGTGTTCCCATAGCAATTAACCCCACCGAAGTAAAATAATGAATCAGGGCTATGAACCAAAAAGCTTTAATAAGTTCGCCAACTCTCCATCAGGTGGCGAGCAACAACTGTTCTAAGACTTATCATCTAGCGCAATTACAGTGTTGCCATGTCTGAAGCCCTTCATCTTTCCCCACCTTTCATCTCTATACTATCCCTTTCCAAAGAAAGCAACACACTAAATATAGGAAGTATTTCCTGAGTGTTGCCTCTCTTTTTTAAAAAAAAAAAAAAAAGTAAAATCGATGAAAATTTCTATTTAAATTAAATTTCATTTTGATTGTGTTCATTAAAACGTTTTAGCATCGTTCAATGCTGCTGAAGGGATTCCCATATGTAATGCTAACGATATTTTTTTAGCTATTGAATAATTGTCCTAAATTGATAAGAATACCCGATCAAAAAAAAAAGTTTTGTTTCGAATACAAAACCAGATGTCTTTTGCTATAAATCGATATTTATTCTTATCCAAGCTTATCTCTGATGAATCTAATTAGTAATATCTAATTTGATGAATCTAATTAGTAATATCTAATTAGATTCATCAAATTGATCTCAAAATTGTATGATCCAATTTAATATTATTTAAGATCCTAATGTATCCCAAAATATTGCACGGGATTAACTTAGATCTAATTGGATATATATCCTAAAAGATATATAAATTTTGGTGAATCGTGTAAGATAATTTGAGATTAAATCCCATGAAATATTTATATTTTATAAAAAAAATTTAAAAAAGATTTATCCATCAGGCGCATATATAATTATGTATAGGGTTATGTATAACAATACATACTTATATGTTATACACATAGAAAATATTGATAATGGTGGATCATATATAATGATATCTCAAACTTAATTTTTAATCTTGTGCCATATATTGGATTATATCATTTAATGTCATATGTATTTATATTTTGAGTTGTATAAGCATTTCCTTTCCGAAACATCATTTTTATTACAAAGTATATATTATTATATCTTAAATTATATAGCTTATATGTCACCATATATGATTACATATTATGTTATATATGAGAATGCATTATTGTACATTAAGGTGGGTCGGTTCCCATACAAGAAAAAAAGTTGAGCCAGTAACCCCCTAGGCTTAAAGATAAGTTAAAGACGATTATAGAAAATTTTTTTTTTTTTTACCACGCTCATACATATCGCCCTTTTTGTTTTTTGTGCACGACGCCGCCATTATAAGTCCGTGGTTAAAAAAAATATATATATTTCTAGAATCGCCTTTAACTTTTCCTTAATCGTAGGGGGTGACTGACTCAAATTTTTTTTTGCGACCCACCCTATTGTACATGGCAATAGACCTAGCATATCTTATTATATATAGCATATATGCTTAATATATAATTTTATAAAGGTCAATATATAATACCATATCTTTATATAAGTTATATAATAATATATGGATATGAATAACACCATATATAATCACATATTTTAATATATATTATAAGATAAAAAAAATAGGACTATATAAATATTTTTTTACTCGGGCAGCTAAAATACCGTATGAACAATTGAAAAAAGAATAATACTTTGAAAAAAAAAATTCATTAAAATAGAAAAATAGTTATATTAAAGATCTACTTCAGTTAACATTATAAAAATTTAATTTTTCACTTATAGTAATTAAATGTGCTAAAGTCCCAAAACTTATTTAACAAATTGTGAAAAACAATCTGATGTAGGCGTGTCCCTATCCGGATTTCATTCCTGCCCAAGGAAATCTTCAGGGGACTTTGTTATTGGAATTTCTAGAGGTATTTGTTATGTTAAATCACAAACTCAATGAGAATTTCTTGTCCTCGTCTAGGAGCGAGATTCAAAATTTAAAATATCAAAGAAAAAACAAAAACAACAACAAAATATTGTCACAATTGGCTTTGTCATCTTCCAAATACTACTCTGTTTTTTTTTGACAGACCTAGCAATGTAGTGACGTTTATTCAAGTAAATCAACAATAGAAAATCATATGTTTTCTATTAGTGTCAGTTACATTTAAATTTGCACAAGCACCTGCATATTTGTTATTTAAATTTATTTTCATCGGGATAAACATTAATTGCATTTATAGTAATTAAATGTGCTAAAGTCCCAAAACGTATTTAACAAATTGTGAAAAACAATCTGATGTAGGCGTGTCCCTATCCGGATTTCATTCCTGCCCAAGGAAATCTTCAGGGGACTTTGTTATTGGCATTTCTAGAGATATTTGTTATGTTAAATCACAAACTCAATGAGAATTTCTTGTCCTCGTCTAGGAGCGAGATTCAAAATTTAAAATATCAAAGAAAAAACAAAAACAACAACAACAAAATATTGTCACAATTGGCTTTGTCATCTTCCAAATACTACTCTGTTTTTTTGACAGACCTAGCAATGTAGTGACGTTTATTCAAGTAAATCAACAATAGAAAATCATATGTTTTCTATTAGTGTCAGTTACATTTAAATTTGCACAAGCACCTGCATATTTGTTATTTAAATTTATTTTCATCGGGATAAACATTAATTGCATTTATAGTAATTAAATGTGCTAAAGTCCCAAAACTTATTTAACAAATTGTGAAAAGCAATCTGATGTAGGCGTGTCCCTATCCGGATTTCATTCCTGCCCAAGGAATGTTTTTTTGACAGACCTAGCAATGTAGTGACGTTTATTCAAGTAAATCAACAATAGAAAATCATATGTTTTCTATTAGTGTCAGTTACATTTAAATTTGCACAAGCACCTGCATATTTGTTATTTAAATTTATTTTCATCGGGATAAACATTAATTGCATTTATAGTAATTAAATGTGCTAAAGTCCCAAAACGTATTTAGCAAATTGTGAAAAACAATCTGATGTAGGCGTGTCCCTATCCGGATTTCATTCCTGCCCAAGGAAATCTTCAGGGGACTTTGTTATTGGAATTTCTAGAGATATTTGTTATGTTAAATCACAAACTCAATGAGAATTTCTTGTCCTCGTCTAGGAGCGAGATTCAAAATTTAAAATATCAAAGAAAAAACAAAAACAACAACAACAACAAAATATTGTCACAATTGGCTTTGTCATCTTCCAAATACTACTCTGTTTTTTTGACAGACCTAGCAATGTAGTGACGTTTATTCAAGTAAATCACCAATAGAAAATCATATGTTTTCTATTAGTGTCAGTTACATTTAAATTTGCACAAGCACAATTAGTAATATTCAAATTGTGAAGAAAATTCTTACCGTTTGCAAAAATCCCACTTAAAACTGGTTTGGTATTCATTTTTTATATTAAAGCAAAATTATAACTTATGTTGAGTTTTAACGACACTATAAAACAGGAAAACCGAGTGCATTCACGTCGTAGCGGAAATTAAACCCGATGACAGTTTTGACATATTCATGAAACAACAGGAAAAAACCGATAGGTCCACTTTAGAGAACAGGCCACATTAGAGGACAATCCCTTATTAGATTTTATGTAGTGAGACTATAAACACAGATAAAAAGACATTCATTTAAATGTGATAAAAATAATATATTTATTACGCTAACAAGTTGTATAAATAAAATAGATACTTGCATAAAATGTGTATTTAGTAGCGTCCGGCCGAAGGCTTTAGCCAAAAAATTATATTTGGTCGGTTTTTTAGTATATGGACACAATGTGGACAAATTTTGATATTGAAAACATATTCTTTGAGCCGTTTTAATTCAATTTTGAGTAAAAAATTTAAGGAAAAAGTCTAAGTTAAGCTGTAAAGTTAAAAAATCATCCGCCTAAGTTTGTTCGATTTTTCGCCAATTATACGACTGCCGATTATTTAATTCATTGCCTAACTACGAAGGTTCTTTAAATTTTACACTTAAAAGTCTTCGGACAGAGACTAATATTTAACATTTAACAAAATTTAGTTAAATCCAAAATAAATAATTCTGCATTAGTGTATGAAATTTTTTCAATAATATTCTTAAAAATTTGCACCCATATGCTTTAAAATACCGAGTATCGACAAAAATAATGTTCTGGCCGAAGTCTTCGGTCGGACACTAGTATTTGGTACTTAATAAAATTAAGTTAAATTCAAAATAAATCAGTGTGCATAGATTATTCTTAAAATGTTGCACCAATATGAGAACATTTTTGATATCCGGTTTATAACTTCTTAATAATTTCTTTCTCTAAATTCAATTTTTTTTTTTTGTTTTGAATTCCATATAAACTTTTTTAAAAGCAAAAAATGTTTTGCTTTTAATTTAAGCATTCAAGTTCAAAATCAATAATTTTTTTATCTTTTCTATTAAATCGTTAGTTATTATTGCTGTAAAACAATTCGTGCTAGAGAATTCGTTTAAAAAGCCATAAATCTCAACTAAACGGTTTTATTTATGTGTACACTAAAAAAATGTGTCAGTAAAGTCAGCAACAATTTTTATGGGAGGAGTCGTGGAGAGAAATTGACAATATTAGTAAATTTTTTTTGCTGACATTTGTTTAAGTTAAGTTAGTTAATTTTTATGCAAGGATCTTCCCTGCTGTTGGTGACTTTACTGCCTTTTTTAGGGTATAATTGCAATATAATTGATTTTTTAGCTGTAATCAGACTTGAACATGACATAAATTATTTGTAATTAACTGTCTACTGTAAACATTTTTTTATAAATAAAAAATTTCGAACAAACATTTTTAAGGGCTTTGTACACTAAAAAAAAGAAAGTTAGCAACATTTTTGCTAGGAGAAGCCTTGCCGAAAAATAGCTGATATCTGAAACATATTTGCTGAATTCAGCTAAATTTTTTCTGTACTTACAAATTTTTTTTTTTTTTGCTGATATTATCAATTTTTCTGCGATGATCCTTGCAGCAAAAATGTTGCTCACTGAATTGACCTTTTTAGTGTACGTTTCTTAAAAAAATTTTTGTTTAGCTAATATACTATTAAAGCAATTGTTAATATATAATGGAACAAGACATTCGTTAAGAAAATGTTTTTAAGCTTATTCTTATATTATGCACCCAAAAAAATTTCAGTAAAATCAACAACATTTTTACTGGAAGGATAATTTCAGAAAAATTGCTAATATCAGCAAAAAAAAATTTGTAAATTCCGCACAAATTTAAAAATCATTTAGTCGAGATTAAGCAAATTTTTTGCTGATATTAGCAATTTCTGTGCAAGGATCCTTCCAGCAAAAATTTTGCTGACTTTACTGACTTTTTTTTTTTAGTGTATGAAATTTTTTCAATACAACAATAATTATATGATTTCGTTCTGACCTGACACATTTTTAAAAGGAATGTTTGTATACCAGTTGGTTAATTTCTTGCAAAAGCATTTAGAGATTTTTCGTCAAAAGGTTATACCAAAAGATGGGCGATACCAACCGTCTCTCATTTTGTTTTATTTCCTTTCGAGATATAAATAATTTTTCAAAAACTTAATTATATTTTTTTATATAAAAGTTCTAAATTTTAAAAAAGTTATAAATTTGTAAAAAGTAAAATTTAATAAAATGTTTCAATATCAGCATAATAAATGTATAGGGCAGAGTGTTGTACCTTGAAGCGGTTGTACCTTGAAAAATTTAATTTTTCGCTACGTTTCCAACATATTATATAAAAATGTGTATTTCCCTTACGCTCTAATTGTTAGGAAATGTCGTGGCTCTATTTTGAAATGCGATAAGTAAATATTTTTTTAGGAATTTGAGGTCAAACTATATGCTTCAGTAGCATTCCCGTTAATTTGTGTTACTACAGTTTCAGTAAATCCAATGTAATTTTCATAATTGGTTAATTATATATATATTTCTGTTCTTATATTACACTTCATAAAGTGCAATATGTAAAAATATATAATTATATATATTATGCAATTGTATATATTTTTATACAATTGTATTTAATTGGAAGTAAAAGTATCTGTTTCTGTATAGTTTGATACATTTGGATGAGGACAAAATTCGATACAATTGTATCAAACTATATCTAATTTCGTAAAATTGCATCATCATATCGAATTTTATCAGTCACTGTATCAAATATCTAATTTTATCAGATAAGATACAATACGATACAATTAGATGTTCTCATTTTTCGGATATAATCATACATATAACGAAAATTCACGAGTAAAAAAAATTATATATTGTGTTAGGTTTTGTCATATTCAAATATATTATAATATGTTTTTAAATATAGTGTTATTAATGGCCACATCTTGTTATATGTTTCTTATATGAAAACATATATAACTATATATTTTTTTATATTAACCT
This sequence comes from Delia radicum, assembly GCA_021234595.1. Classification (NCBI taxonomy): domain Eukaryota; kingdom Metazoa; phylum Arthropoda; class Insecta; order Diptera; family Anthomyiidae; genus Delia; species Delia radicum. Next base: position 21,265,239 of record CM037854.1, on the reverse strand, counting down.
TTATAAAATCAGATATTAAGCATATATGCTATGCATAATAAGATATTGTAGATCTATTGTCATATATAATAATACGTTCTCATATATAACCAAATACGTAATCATATATTGTGACATGTAAGCTATATAATTTAAGATATAATAATATATACTGTCTTATAAAAAATATTTTTTTGTGTGATATAAGATATGCCTATATATGGTGCCATATATACAATGCAATTTAAGATATAATTATAATTCGCATTAAATGATGTAATATTCCATATATAACACAAGATTAACAATTTGAGATATGATTATATATGGTCGTACATCACTAAAATTTTGTATGCATATAAGACATAATTCTACTTTATTGTTATATATAACACCATACATAATTATATATACGGCGTATATTATATATTATTTGAGGCCCTATGCTCCTTATAGGAACGACGGGAATATATATATATATTATATATTATATATTATACGCAGATGTCAAAATTATTTTTATTTAAAATTTTTTTTAATTTTATTAAAAATAATATATGTTGTGGGATTTAAGTAAATCTAATTTAATCTCAAAATATCTCATTGGATCCACCAAAACTTATCTTATCTTTTTGGATCTAATTAGATCCAGGTAGATCTAAATTAATCCCATGGGATATTTTGGGATCCATAAAGATTTTATCAAATGTCCAGTAATGCAGTAATACATTTAAAAGGTCTAATCGGATATTACTAGTTTTGAGACAAACTTGGATGAGAATAGTTATTGATCTATATCAAATGAGATCTGATTTTGTATTTGAGATGTAACTTTTTTTTATCGTGTATGTATAAAAAACTGCGTTAAATCATGCAAAACAATCTGGCCCATAAGTGAAAAAATTGGGTACCCCATTGAAATCTACGTGACCGAAATATTTACGATCAATGGTCGGTATTCTTGTTTTCGATTTTACTGGTCAACTTTGTAGCTCTGTGTATTTATTTTCCATCAAAATTTTGAATTATTATAATTTTAACTGCAACTATTTTTAAATGAATGAAAAAGTTATGTTCTTGACTTAAACCCCGATAAAACACAATATTTTCACTATTTTATCTATTTAATCTATCGTTTCTTTACACATTATTGTAAGTGTTCCTTGAATCAGTTTTTTGCTGTGCCTTGAAACAGTTTTCGAGTGAACTTTGAAACCGTTCCTACTATTGTTTTTTTTTATCAGTTAAAGCTTGGATCATATTCATTTTTCTTATTTTTTTTATTTTTATAAATTAATAATCATATAATTACAAATTTTATACTATTTCCCTAACCGAGCACTAGCTACTATGGCTTTCGGCGCGTTATAACGAAAACAGACCAGTGCCTCTGGTGGCAATCGCACCCACAACCACCGCACCGATAAGCCAGCACGCTACCAACTAGCCTACCGGGGCGCATGTATATTCATTTTTATTATTAACGTTTTCATTGAACGACAAAAATATATTTCTGATTTAAAACCATGATATTTTCCCTATTTTATGTATCGTTTTAAGGTACAAACAACTTGTTGCAAGGTACAACCAAAGTTATACCTTACATTTAGTAAGCTTTTAAAAACAATATTAAAATTTTTAATGCTAAAGATCTATTTGAGAAATTTAAGAAATCTGTTTACCGCGTTTATCGTTTCAAGGTACAACACATTCCCCTACATTAAAAGCCACGCCCATTAAAAATAGGGGAATTAATAAACGAAAAACATATTTGAAATCTATATACATTTTTGAACATTTAACTATTTTTCATCTAAAAATATTAATACTCTAACTAGTTCCCTTTACAACATTTTGTTACGCCACCAGTTAAATTTTTCAAAAGTTTTCCATTGTACACTATCAATCAAATGACAGTCTATTGATTGAGTTCCAGATGCTTAAACAAATTTCACAAAAAATATATGGTTGATATGTGCAATAAGTTTTTCTGTGTAAGTTAGCAAATAGCGTAACGTAGTGAGAAAGGCAAATATTTGAAATAAAAAGTATTAGTTTTTGAAATTACTTGCGTGAATCAATTGTGACGTAAATAAATGTTAAAAATAGGGTTGATATTAGAATTTAATAAATTTTTTTTAAAAATTTGATTTAATAAAGAAAAACGAAATGTTTTCAAAACAAAAATATTTGGTTAATTTGTTAATTTGGTGACTGGAGCTTTAAAAACAATTTCTTGTTAAAAATATTAATTGACTTTTAAAGAAATTCTATACAAATTAAACTTGCTTTTAGCGAATCTGCACAAAAAAAGTAAGAACTAAAATTAAGTTCACACCATACTTAAATTTAGTTCATAAAATTTTACTAAAAATTAATAAAATTGATTACCAATAAAGCAAATTTATTATATTTTAGTTCATATTAATTTCTCATGAACTCAAAAAGAATAAGTATTTTTTTTTAATTTTCCTTTCCTGAAAAAGTTGGAAAATGTATTTATTTTTAGTAAAATATTAAATTTTAAGAATTTGTTAAACTAAAAGTTAAGAAATTTCAAATTGTAAGAAAAAATTATTGTATACATTATTATATATTTTTGAAGTAATACACCTTTTGAGAAATATAATATTATAAAAAAATAATAAATTATATTATAATAAATAATAATATAAAAAAAAAATTAAAGAGACAAGCAAAAAAAAATTTTTTTTTGTTTATTTTTATTATAACTACTTAATATGAATACGAGTAGAACTTATGAATTAAAAATAAGTTAAGTTCGCATAAGAACAAGTTCAAGCGTCTTAAACTTTAAGAAAAATTAACTTGATTTTAAGATATTTTTACTAGATTTAAGGAAAACTTGTACTTAATTTAAGTCAAACATATACTAAATTTTGTTAAAGTTTCATAAAATGTAAGACAAAATTTATAAAATTTTTATACAAATTTACCTAATTGAAGTAAATATTTGTACTCGTTTTTAAGAAAACTGTATTCTTGATTTGGGTTAAATTTCTTGGAGCCAAATCATTCCCTAATTTCTTAAAATTAAGTTCAAATTACTTAATAATTGGTAAACTTTTTTTTGAGTGTACTGAAACATTGAGTTAGTTTTTTTTGTTGGATGTTGTTAGAAGGCTTACCCTCTAATGGATAATGCTGCCTCAGGGCAGCCTTCATAAAATTGACCACAAAAGCGTAGAATAATGGTTTTTTAATTACAAATGCATATATTAAAACAGAAAACTACCCAGCAAAAATAGTGAGCATAATAGAGTAAAATAAACGATATAACTGTTCCATCGGATGTTGTTCAAATTTGGGTTTTACATCGGTGAATTTAACAGTGGCCTGTCATCAGAAGATTGTTTTCCCTTTTAATAACAATCACTGTAAATTTAAACCAACGAAAAGGATGTTCTTTTTCACTTGTTTTTATTTATTTTTTAATTAAAAAAATGTTGTGGTTGGCGCGCGGTTTGAACTTCTTCGTGCGAAGCTGACGCTCTACCCCTGCGCTATTGCTTGATATACATGATAGTTGACTTTTAGCAGACATATTCTTGTTTGATGATATAATATAAAGAAACAAAAATGATTGCATGTATAAGGGCGTATTTCCGACAAAAGGCGTATTTGCGAATTGCCTTGCTTAATAGCACTCAAACGATGAGTATTAGAAAGTTGAACACGGAAAAAATAATGAAATTTTTTTTGATGAGTACTTTTAGGCCTGGACACGCGATTTACGATTCAAAATAAAAATAAAAAATAAAAAAGTGGCCTAATTTTTTTAATAAAAAAGGCTCAAAAGTTTCTTTATGTAAAGCTTATAATGTTAAAATATTCATATTTTTTGTTTAGAATACTTTTGGTCCACCACAGTTTTGAGCAAGTACATACCAATTATATATTTTATTTTGTAAATTGTTAATAAAAACACTCAAATAACATTTTGCTAATGTAAACATTTCAAGAAAAATAATATAAAAAAAATTGCTTAGCATAATTTTTTAATCCGCAAATTGCGAAATAAAATATAAATGAATTTATTAACCAAATTGCTCTCAACATTTAAAATTTATTCAGGAATTAGTATTTTTAAAATTTTTTTTTTTTGCTGGTCAGTCATTATTAGGGCATTCAAATTACTCGGGTTTGGCTTTGTACAAGTAAACGAGTAACTCGACTTTTAGGTTTTTAACTTACTCGATTAAGTGAATAAGATTTTAAAATTACTCGAGTAATTCTAATAATTTCAATAGTTTTAAAGTTATCTTTAATTAATTTTTCCTTAAAAATTCATAATAAAACAGAAAATTAATACAAAATCAGGAGTTCCGAAATGTATTTTATCAAAATTAAAAAAAAGAGGTTGAGAAATTATTTTTTTTTTATTGATTAATAATTATATAATTACAAATTGTATCTTATTAACCTTTTTTTAATTAATTTAAAATTAAAAATTATTCTAAAACAATATATTACAATAGAGCGGTTTTAAATTTTTATTCCTTCGTTTTTATAAAGTTCGACATTAGAGATATAACTTTTAGAATTTTTTTGCAAATATCAAAAATAATATGGCATAGCAGTCTAAGCATAGGAAAAATATAGAGTAAAAATTATATAAATTACATTAACTTTAAATTTATGTGATTAATGTGAATATAGATCCGAATTGAAGAAAAGAGTGAACGGCCAATCCAAGCTGTAACACCAAACATTCTTGCAAAAAAATGTAACACAAATTAATGGTTTTGCGAATGTTGCGATTTTTTTGTTGAATATACTTAAACAGATACTTAAACATTTCGCTTAATTTATAAAAATCGGACCTTTTGGAATACATTTTTTTTTATATTTCCGAGCATTTTTTTGAGTAAAATAATGTCTGTAATTGTTCAAGGGTATTTTGTAATTATATTTAGAAATTGCTAAAAATGTGATATTCTAGGCACTGGTCTCGGTGCGAAAGTCTTTTCTACAAAATTACCAAAGACAAATATTTTGTATCACTACAGTATTGTCTATATTGTTGTGCCACGTAAAAAAAAGTTGTAGCCCTATTTCACATATATCTTCTTATATATAAAATTCTCGTGTCACAATGTTCGTTCCCGTACTCCTCCGAAACGGCTTGACCGATTCTCATGTGAGCATATTGAGTAGGTCTGAGAATCGGCCAACATCTAAAAATGGGCGTGATCGGACCAGTGGGCGTGTCAGCTCCCATACAAAGTAAATCTTTAATATCATATATCTACAGTAATATAATAGCCATAGTCTTAGAAATTTGTGCACGTTGATTATTTGTTAATGTGAATAGTCATGGGAAAAATGGGCGTGATCGGACCAGTGGGCGGTCAGCTCCCATACAAAGTAAATATTTAATATCATATATCTACAGTTCAATAATAGCCAGAGTCTTAGAAATTTGTGCATATTGATTATATTATGAATAGTGATGGGAAAATTGGGCGGGATCATACCAGTGGGCGTGGCAGCTCCCATACAAAGTGATTATTTAGCTCATATACAATTAATATTAATATTAAATATCTAGGGTTCTAAATTAGCTATATAGCCTTCAAATTTTGTACGAGTCCATCAATTACAAATATTAGTAGTCGAACTGAAAATGGGCGGAATGGGATAAATGGGCGTGATACCAAAAGCAAAAAAACAAATAAGCATTAAAATAAATCATCACATTCAAGACTTTTTGCAAGGTTATTTAATAATGTTGTTCAAAAATTGTTTTAGCGTTCCTCATAGTCCTTGAATATAGGCGATAGAAGGACAAAGAGGCGTTGAGTTTCCCATGAAATTACAAATTTTAAAATGATTTACTAATGTGAATTTATTTTTTTAATTATATATTTGCGTAAAAAAATTTTCTTGATATAAAGAATTAATTACAATTAAAATTTGAAGGCAAAGCAACGTTTGCCGGGTCAGCTAGAAATATGTTAATTGACACGGTAACTGACACGTTGCTCTATATTCATATTGCTCTATATTCATATTGAACCGCAAAATACGTTTCCGATTTAAAATTTATCTGGAATGAAAGTAGAAAAAATTTTTAAAAAATATGAAACAACTAAGTTTTTTAATGAAATATAAACTAAAATATTATATTTTTTGATTTATTCGATTAACTCGATTAGTCGAGCAAAATTGTTAGAGTTATTCGTTATTCGAAATTGGTCACTTTAATTAACTCGAACTGTTGTTTAAGTAAAATTCAACGATAAATCGAGTAACGGTTAACCGATTGAATACCCTAGTCATTACACATTTATTTTTACTGATTATCTCAAACTAAAAAAAAAAAATTATAGGCGAAATATCATTACAAAAAGTATTAAATTTTTCCCTAAACAAGTTTTGCACTCAAAAACTGTAATTCGCATTTTTTTAAAATGCTAAAGTTATTAATTATTTCGCGAAAAGCGCTTTGGAAAATTCTTTAAAGTATGGTCAATTTTATTTTTTGTTTTGAAATACTGACGCTTTTTAAGTGTCATACAAGAGATTTTATAAGAAAAACTAAAAAAAATTATATATTATACTTGCTGAAAAATGCTGTGGTGGACCAAAAGTATTGTTAACAAAAAATATGAATATTTTTCCCATAATAAGCTCTACATAACGAAACTTTGACGCTATTTTTGACACAAAGTAAGACAACTTTTTTTAAGCAAAACTTACCATTTTAGAAATCTTAAATCGCGGTTCGAACCTATAAGTACACTCCAAAATGTTTTTTTTTTGTTTTTACCGTATTCAGCTCTTCAATACTCATCGTCTAAGTTATAATACTTAAAATTTTTTTCTAACTGGACACCCTAATGTGTACATTGATTTTTAAATAAAGTTGTTTTTTTAGTAAAAATTTATAAATATAGATTTTTTCACCTTTTGGACGACCCCTCTCCGATTTTAAAATAAATAGTCTCAATCGATTGCCCAGCAAAAAATAATGTACCTACATATTTTTTTTTTTTTTATAGTGACTGGTTTAGTGGTGGTGTGCACCACTGTCATGTGATAAAATTTAAGAATTCTTCATAAGGGACCTCATTGAAAGTGGTTTTAAAAAAAAACTACTAAAGCGATCGCAACGAGTGATAGCACCACCACTAAACCAGTCATTATACATTATATATACATTATATACATTATATATACATTATATTTTGCTGGGCAATCGATTGAGACTATTTATTTAAAATCGGAGAGGGGTCGTCCAAAAATTTGCCAATTTTGATCGTTTTCATATGGAATTGCTCTATATGTTTTTCTTCAAGCAACTTAATAAGGATTTTCTCTAAATGTTTATAAAATTTTCTTTAATAAAAAATTAATTTTTAATGAAAAATTAATGAAATATTTAATGAAAAATTAAAAATTAATTAAAATAAGAAAAAATAAATTTTTCTCGCAAAATTAATTTAAAATTTCTATATAAAATACGCCCTATGGCCCTATGCTCCTTTCCTATAAGGAATATAGGGAATATATATATATATATATAAAATACGCGGAATTAACTTTTCTAAGTGGATTTAATATAAAAATGTTAAAATCATTTTGTAACAAGGAAATATTTTAAGAATAATTTTTCTTATTGAAATTTTTTTATATTTTCATAATATTTTATAATAAATTAAATGAAACTAAAAAACAAAATAGTTAAAAAAAAATCAATTATTTTCAAAAAAAAAAAAAATTATGTTAACATAAAAATTAAAAAAGTATAAAAAACAAAACCAAACTTTCATTGACGGGTCCGGGATTTGAACCCGAAACCATCTGTTTGCTTGGCCAGCACGCTTCCATACAAGACCCATACGAAATATTGACATATTGTCACCCAGTGAAAAAGAACTTTTACATGGCATATTTTTGTAACAGACCGTATCTTGTTGAGTAAGTGATTCATTTTGAAGTTGTTCCATTTAGTTTTGTTGGCTAAATTTACTAAAAGTTTTGCGAAGAAATTTTTCGAGAGAGAAAGCCTCAAAATGTCGTTACATTTCAAAAACCAGTTATTTTTGAAGAAATATCTATTTCAAAAATCTAAAAATTAACAAAATGAGTCACGAAAGTTGTTGATAATGAAATCTTTGTAAGATACTATGGTTCAAGGACACACAGGATTTTATCAGGATATCTCTAAAGGATACCGTATTAACCTATAAACTAATAGACGGATTTTTTGAAATTTGGAACAAAGAATACATTAAGTCTTGGAAGCAAGTTTGAACAATATACATTGAAGTTTAGATACTTTTTCGCTCAATTTCGCTTTTTCCAAAAAGCGAAAATTGCTATATATTTTTAAATGGAAGCACATAAAACATAATTTTTGGATTTTGATTATATCTTGGTTATTATTGTTAAGAGAAATAATTTTTGGCCAAGACTTCTCTTTTATATGCATTAGTTTTCGAGATGCACCCTTAAGTATTTTAGCTCACTTCTTCTAAAGTAGACAACGATAAAACTTTTTGTACAATAACTTATTCTATATTTTTCGAAAAGTGCTCATTGTATGAATTTCATTGCAAACGAACGTTTGCCCGTTGCAGGGTTATACGTAATTATTACTCGAATGAGAGTAAATTGAAAAATTACACATTTGAACAACTTCTTAACGATTTATTGAAAATTTGTTAAAAAATTATATCAAAATTTAACTTTTCGTAATAAAAATTTTCTTTTTTTATCTCAACAAATTCCCATGAAATCAAAAATAATTTTTGTTTATTTTTTATCTAATTTTTCTATAATTTTTTATTTAAATTTTAGTTAATTAACACAAAAACTACAATAAAACTAAACTAAAAAGTGTTTAAAAAAAATAAAACAAAATTAAATCAAATAAAAACTTCATCAGGTGTTGTCGACAACTGTTTACATTAAAACAATTAACATTTAATGGTTTCGCGTAAATCGTTTAAATAAAATGGAAATCAAATAAACAAAAAAATAAATCGGTTACAAAAATACAATATATTTACAGTATCTTCCATCTTATAAAAAATTAGCAAAAGAAAAATGGATTCCATAAAACCATCACCGCGTCGTGAAAAACCACAAACTCTCGATGGTATACAAGCTACAAAATCTCTTAATGATTCTTGTGGTTCGGATCCTTCCATTAATTGTGGTACGGATATACGTTTAGCTCGTACTCGGTCGCGTGGCTCTGAAACGCGTTCTATTCGAGATCATTCATCGGATGGTGTAATGAGCACAACTACAGCAACAACTTTTAAATCAGCCGTCGAATTTGAAGATAGTGAGAGTGGTATTCGTAGGGAAAGTTTAAATTATGATGATACTAGTCCAAGTGGTCAGAGTGCATTTGCAAAATCCATATTGGGTAGATCAATGAGATTATCTAGTGTGGCTGGTGGTACTACAACAAGAAAATGTGTTTTAACTTTAGATGGTTATTCCTACGTAATTGGTAAGTTGAAATCTAAGGACATTTATATATAAATAAAATTATTTTGTATAGCTTTCAAAAACTTGAGCATGATGACCTAATTCGTATTATACAATATTTGACAGCAACACAATACAATCTGTCAATTACCAATAATCTTTTTCAAATATAATGAGTACAAAATGTAATTCATATAGAATTTCCGTCCATAAAAGTGACAATATAATTATAAGTATAAATTACACTGTGCTACACAGAAAACTCACTCGTCGTTACATTATATTACACTAGGTCCTTAGTTTAGTTAGTAGGACTAGTTCAGTGTATTATAAAAACCGGTTTGAGAAGTAGCAATATACCCTAAAATTTTCAAGATAACTGGAAAAGAGTATTTTCTGCTACTGGCGCATTGGGAGATTTCTAATTCAGTAATTTTTTAACCGATTTTTAATTTTCAAACGTTGATAAAATAAAGCCTTGCCTGGTCTCTCTAAATTTATATTGGCCGTTCCACCGAAAGCCGGCCGTGAAAGGTCATTTTTTGACCTTCAGTCTTCTGATTGCAATAAAAATTTTCATTTAGAAGCTCACCCTTCATTTCGCAGTTCCAATTTAAATGGTGATAATCCGATGAATATTAAATAAAATACGTATATTCAAATTTACACACTTCTTGTATTAATACATATTAATATAGAGATAGAGGATAATATATTGCATTTTTCTTTAAAGTAAGTGCAAAGAGAATATACTTCATAGCGAAACTGTGCTCCTCATGGGTCTCTCGATAATTAGCGAATTCGCACACAACTCTCACTAAGAGAAAAATACATTAAAACCCAGTATTAATAAAAAAACGTGACCAAATAAATAGAGAAAGGTACGAGCGAGGCATATATGGATTGAAAACTTTAAACTCGTTTTCTGCAAAATCCTGTTTTTTGAATTATGGCAGTCTTGCAGTAAATGAGCGATATAGAGAATTTTTAATAAAAATTAAAATTTCTAGTTTTTTTTTTGTGGTTTAACTTCTTCAACTTCTACTAGTTAGTCTATACTGTGTTAAAAATAAAACAGACTTGGCCGACGTCCATTACAGTTCACAATCATTCGCTTATGAAATTTTTCTATATCAATAATAATTTCAGACCTACTCTCACAATCGTGAGCTTACACGCTTCCTTTGAAGATTTGTACAATTAGTAACCACATATGGGTATTTAATTACACAGTAATTACTCAATTACACCCAATTACATGTAATTTGATATAAAAAAGTAATTGGCCTGTAATTAAATAAGTAAATATTAGTATTATGTCCCGTGTCTGGTGTTGACAAAATTAAAATTTTGCAAGCAAGCGTTTAAGTCCAAAAGTGTGAACGTAGGCCTGATATTATTAATGATATAGAAAAATTTCGCAAGTGAATGATTTTGAAATGTAATTCACGTATCTCAAGACTGAAATAAAAATACTTTTAAAAAAAAAAATTTTTTTTTCACTACAAGCGTTTTAAAATCGCCCAACTACTAAATTAGCATAGATTAAAGTTTATTGCGAATCTTCTTTTAAGACAACAATATTCTTTGTGTCTTTTTGAGTAAAATGTTCTTTCATTTGCTACAATCCATAGAAAATTTCCAAAGTTAAAGTGCATTTTCTATATACCATACAATTTTTTTATACACACAAAATGTGTAATTGTAAATTAAAAATAACTACTAATACTGTTTTATGAGTAATTTCGTAGAAAAAAGTGTGTATACAAGGATTTAGACACACATGATATCTAAATATAAGCGTTTTGTGTTATTTTACAAGTAAATTTACATACTTTAATGTAGAAAAATTACAAGTATGTTTTAGAGTGTTTACACTGCGTTGCAAAACAGTAATAACACATTAAGTTCATTAAATTTCGTAAGTTAAAGGAAGTTGAAATGTTTAACCGGCATAAAAGTAAAACCAATGGAAAATTAATAATATTTTTCAAAAAAACAATTGATTTATTTTTTTATATTATTGTTAAAAAAGAGACAACAAAATCAATTAGTTTTTCATAACTACCCAGCAAAATTGTTTAGAACAGATTACCTTTGAACATGTTCTAGAACAACTTCTTTTACCGCCGGTTACATGGAACCGGTTCTAGAACATGTACCTGGGAGTCGAAATGTAATGTGTCACTGTCCCAGAACCAGTTCTATGACTGGTTCTAAAACCGGTTCTGAAGCAGCCTGTTCTTGTTTGGAGGTAAATAACCTATTGTAAATAGGACAAACTCCATATAAAAAGAACCAGTTGCAGAACAGAAATTAGAACAGGTTATAATACAGCAAGTTTTTCTGCAACCTCTTATTTGGATTTTACTATTTAACTGGATATAAATACAATAATACAAATATCAAAATTTACAAAAATTTAAGAAAACTATTTTAAAGCAGCATAATGATGATAATGCGTGAGGCCTCCATTTTTTTGAATCAACTCGAAAATTTGATCACACATTCTGTCTACCAGATTTATTCAAAGTTCTTCCGTTATAGATCAATAACTGCTTATTTAAGATGGAAAACGGTTCAAGTTGGCTTAAATTCACTACTTTTAAAATTTTTTGGATTTTTTAAAAATTTAAAAACTACAATAAAAATGCAAAAACGCTAGTGACTACTAGACATCGTAGAGAATACCTGTACAAAACATAAAATATTTAAATGACGCCCGTTCAGATTTTGTCCCATCTATCATATAATGGACGATATATATAAAAAGTTCTATAACTTTGTAAATTCTCAACCGATTTTAACAAATGAAGGCTGATTTTAATCACGAAATCATTAACTTTAAGAATAATGTTGCCTTTAACTTCGTAGAAGTTAAAAAAGTTAAAAATACTGAAGATTTTAAATATTATTAAAATAATCGCTACATAAAGTAAAAAAGTCTATCAAGGAAATATACATATTTGGAAAGAAAAGGCAAGTTTCTGTTAAATACCGTTTAAAAGTTCAAAATCGGTTAAAAAATGACTGAGTTACAAATCTTTAAATCTTCAAATGCGCCAGTTACAAAAATACTATTTACCCATTATGTCCAAAATTTTAGGGTGTATTGAAACTTATCAAACTCATTTTGTATTACACTCAGCCAGACCTACAACCTGCACTAGGTAACTTGAAAAGTGATCGCAAACATTTCCTTTTTTTTGTAGCACTGTGTTATTAATACATAGTATATTTCGATTTAATGGTTAATAAGCACAAACATAAAAAAAAATTAACTAGAAAATCAGAAAATAAATATTAATTAACACTTAACGTATTCAAACATTAACATGACGTAGTCGACATAACTATGTTCATAAATCTAGAAAATATAATTAGCTATTTAGTTTATTAAAGCTTATATACAAGTGGAAACCCCAAATTCATTTGGCCAATCTCAAACATTTTAACGATTTTTATTGAAAAATAAACACCACAAAGTGTTAAATGAAAAAATCTACAAAGAGAAATAAACACTTTTTTTTTGTTGAAAACGATAAAAATGACCACGGCTATACGTTGTTTATAATATTTAAAATACGTATAGAAATTTATATTAATGTTTATATTTTTTCGTCTACAAAGAAGAAAATTACTCACGTGAAAAATTCTTCAAATAACAGAATTTTCAAAAAAAAAAAAAAAAGTAAATAGAAAACCGGACGTATACGATTTATTGAAAAGACATACACTACGCAGCAATTAAATAAGGAAACAATTTCAATAAGTTAAAAACTGTTCGACAAATTTCCATTTTTACAAAGGTCCCCCTTTAGCAACGCAAAATTTTATGTAGCCATATCAATTTACATGTGATACTATATATACTAGGGTGGGGCGATTTGTATGGAGGCAAAAAAATCGCTCAATGTTCCAGGAAGATCGTATTCTAGGGATCAAGATAAGAAACTTTGCCGAAGGAACCATAAAACGAATGCTGATGTCCCGACTTTTGACCAGTAGGGTGAAATTTTGAAAAATCCCACTTTGACCCATTTAGAGTGCCGCAATCGAATCCAACCTAATCGAATATAATTTATACATTCATCTGCTAGAGCGTCTTCCGGAGAAGAAATAGAGACCCTAATCTTGGAAACATCCTCCTACTTTCTGAAATATTTCTATCCCGAGATTTGTACATTTTGCTATAAAAATACGGCTAAAAGGCCCTCTTTCAACTTAAATTTTAACCTCTTAACGGTCACCTAGAATGATGATTTATGCATTAATCTGCTAGCGCGTCTCCTGGAGAAGAAGTAGCTCCCATAATCTTGGGGAGATTCCACCTACTTTCTGAAATATAAATGTGGGCTTTTTCAAAATTTGACCCTATGGGTCAAAAGTCGGGACATCAGAATTCGTTTTAGAGGCATGGTTCCTTCGGCATAGTTTCTTATTTTGATCCCTAGAATACGATTTCACTTGAACGTTGAGCGATTTTTAAATCGACCAGCCCTACTCTATATAATCTTATTATTTTTTTCAGCTTTTACAAATCATTCGACATAACGATAATATTATGTATTCAAAAAGGTATAAAAATCCAAAATCGTTTAATAACTAGCCCAGTTATAAATACAGCCCCAGACCACTAATGTGCCAATTATTACTTGACCGAAAAATTCGAGCACACATCTTAAAAAATTTTTTGAAATTGAGTACTACAATAAAATTTTTTCATTTAAAAGACTCAAAATTGTGAGATATGGAAGAAGTTTTTTTTCGGATGTTGTTAACCTGTCTTAAGGTGATGTCAAAGACTGACAAAATTTTTGGGGTGCTTTTCAAATCTCTAATTTCAAATTTTAAAATGTTTTCTTCAACAAAAGCGACAAAATTGATATTTGCACTCCAGCGTATTGTTTAAAACATCTTAGAGAATAAAAATAAAAAAAATTTAAATTATCCCCCAGTACATTTGAGTAAGGCAACGATTTGATTTTGTCGGAATTCGAGGAAATTGCGTTTTTTTTTTTTGCTGTTAACAAGGTTTATTTGTTGTCATAAAATATTTAAAACCGAAAATTAGCTACTTTAGTAACTTTTGTTGTTTTATTTTATAACTGTAACTCAAGGTTGAAAAAAAAAAATTTTTTTTTTAACATCATTAACCGATGTGGTCATGTGGCCCCAAATGACCCCAGACTTATTTATTTCAATTTCCAAAAAAGGTCAAAGCCGTGTTTACTACTATTGAATTGTAAGAAACGTGATCTAAAATATTATAACACAATATCTGAAAATTCTCTGCCAACAATTTTGAACAAATTAAACAAATGAAGTAAATGGCTTTCTTATATTTGAATCCACTTGCAATAAAACTGGAGGGTGTAATGAACGAAAATCGACAAATCGTTATTTTAAGAGACATCCTTATGGTCATATAGATCTATATAAATTTCATATGATCAGATATACAAGATGTGCTAATATATTGCATACGATACAATGATATATGATAATATATTACGCCATATTAAACAATTTGCGTAAACTAAGTATAAGATATGAACATATATAAGGATATTACATTGTATATGAGTATATGACAAATTTTTTCATCGGGTACCCTCAAATTTTTTTGTTGGTTTTGTACCGAAACAGCTCAACAATACCTATCGTTATAGTAAACGGCGAAAATTGTAAATTTTTTAAATTCGGGACAGACAGTCATCAGGCTTTAAATGTGACAATAAATAAATACCCGAGGAAAAACATTGATATACCATTGTATGTCTTATTTAATATAATATTACCCTGCGGGACTAGAACTTTGTGTGTATGAACCTGTCCTAGTTTCTGTTCTGTTATAGGAAAGTGACCGGTACTTTTAACATGGGCTTGTCATAGGAGGTGACAATTTGCTACCTGTGGAGCACTGTGTGACGTATCTATTAACTTTACCAAGGTTACCTATCACCATACAAACTTAAATGAATATACTACGGGACAAGTTAGAAATAGGTAGAGTCAAATTATGACCATTTTAAGATTTATGTGATAAGCAACAGAACCAAAGGGAAAAAATTATCACGTGACTGGTGTATGTGTATGTATCTTAGAACTGAAGAACAATTTTTGAAGGAAAACTAGTCACATAATAAGCGCAATGTGTTCTGTAACAGGGGTAGTTTATAGGAACGAGATAAGTCCCCACTTTTAATTTATTTTATATTAAACAATTTTATTTAAATTTATATAAAATATATTTTTTGTTTTCTTTTTAAAATTAATTCCAAAATTGAATTGAAAATATTTGACACTAAATTCTCCGAGTTATAATTATAAAAAATAGTTTTGAAAGTTATTCTGGGGAAGCCTCCACAAGTTTGACTGAAATAGTTTTGAGACGTACCACTGCACTGGTCTAAGGGGTACATGTCGCCGGGCATGCGTAAAGTAATTGGCAAGTAACCTGTCAGTTTTTATTCAGCGTATTACATATTATGCACGAGTTGCTAAATAGCCCGTCCGGAACCAATCACTGCACTCTTACAAAACAGTGTGTCTTACCCCCTGTTCAAAAAAACCTTAAAAAAGGCATATAAAAAATCAATTTTATAATAAGCTTATTTTGTCTATACCCAACAAAAAACTAAGTTTAAGATCGCGACGATTGGCAAGAAATCGCAATATCTGGCAGCCCTGGTCACAGTTCCGTGTTCAGTTCTTTTAAACCAGTGGAGTGTTACGTCTTCATTTCTACTGTCACATAGTCGGTACAGATAAAATCCCTTCAGTGTTATGTTTGCTGTGTAGCAGTCAAGAGACTGAATCCTTTGGCACTAATTGCCATGTTTTCATGCACTGCTAACGGGTTTGAACCAATTCAATGACCAGTAATAACTTCAACTGCAACGGCCCTAGTTGCTTCAGTACACTTTGATGTTGTGTTACTTTTTCTCCAGTTACATGATATATCTGATAGCAACCAGTGAATGTTTTGTCACCATAACTATAGTCACGTGATTGGTCATTTCATCAAAATTAACACTTTTTGGTGCACAAGAATTTTGGTTTCACCAGTTTTCTGACGTGCCCCCAAAACATATATCACAGATTTGTCATTTTGGATCAATCGACCCTTCGTTTCCCGCAGGGTATGTATATAAAATCATATAACTTTATATAGCTTATTACGGATATATGTACTGGTGCATATGATCATATACAATTTTATTTTGTATTTTGATTTTCTAAAATTTTTGATATTGTCCAACAAATATTAATATCTAAATATATATCGATTGATATTATCGTAGATATTGCACATATGGTATATATTAACTAGCATGCTTTCATATATAATTTTATATCGATTAATAAAATGTTACATTTGTAATATATGGTATCATATTAAAATTTTGTTTTACATCGAATCTGAAGTATTTGTAAAAATTTTAAATGCAGTAATTTTTGTTGTTATTTTTGGTTTTTCTTTGATATTTCAATAGTTAAATCATGATTCTAGACGAAAAGAAGAAATTTTCAGTCTGTAAAGATATATCGGTCTAGAATAAAATAAAAAAAAAAGATATTTTATATTAAAAAAAGTAAATATTACCCATAATTAAATTTCGTGCGAAAATTTCCTGATTAAATTGTAAAATATTAGATTAATTTAGATAGAATTAGACGTGATTTTATACAGTTTTGTTCGACTTTCGTCCTCAATCAGTTTTATCAAATTTTAAGTAATACTATAGCAACGTTTCCTACCAACTTTTGCTTCACGGACCCCTTGCCAATCTTCTATTGGACCCCTAAAAATAGTTTTCTCCATATATTTAAAAAAAAAACTAAAAAGAAAAGAAATGAAAACACAAATTGTATTTTTTAAAAGAAAATTAAACCATATAGAGTAAAACCCAAACAAGATGAATTCCGAGGTTCCTATATAATGAATTGAAATCTCTTTAAAAAATTGTAAACAAAATACAATATTAAAAAATTGTATAGACTTTTTTTATTACATATTGCGAAATTCTTTAATTTGGTTTCATAATTTAAAAAACAGATTTGTAGTTGCAACTGAATTTTTTACCAACCGAATTTGTATAGTTCCACGTACTACACTGTTATTAAATTTTAATAATATTGTAACAACAGACATTTATTTACAAATTTCGAATTTTTATTGTAACAATTGAATATATTATATTATAATATTCTATAAATAGATTCACATGCGTTTAACAAAATATATTTTAGTAATAAAAAAATGATATGCCTCGAACTGGGCTCGAACCGGCGATCTTCCGTTTGACAGGCAAATAATTTACCTCTAGCCTAAACCCATTTTAAATATGTTTTTTCTAAATTTCAAACTTAAATATTTTCTAGTTTAAAATTTAAATATTTGTCTAAAGATAGATTTGCATATACAATAGAAATTCGGTTGCGAATCTTAATATTTTATTAGAGTTACCAAAACTATAAAAAATATATATTATTTTAAAATTATTTTATTAATAAAAAATTCATCTCCGCGAACTGGGCTCGAACCGGCCACCTTCTGCTTTACAGTCAATTACTTTACCTCTAGCCTAAACTCAATTTGAATTTATATTTTCAAATTTCTTAGTTGAATATTTTTTTCTTTCAAGTTTTAATATTAATGTCTAAAAATAGATTTGTATGTAAAACAGGAATTGCGTGGCTAATCTTGAAATTTTATTAGAGTTACCAAAACTTTTTATATTATTTTATATTATTTTAAAATTGGTAATGAAAACTATATTTAAGATTTAGTGATTGTTTTTTGCAGGGCGAAACTAATATTTGATTTTAACTGGAAATATTTTATTCAAGGGCTAAAATCTCCGAAAAGTGATTGTTTGTTGGTATTAAAGGTCATGTAGAAGATAATATTTTTTCAATATTGATAGGGAAAACCAATAGTTTGAATTATGTGACTGTGTTTTGGTTAATTTTATATATTTTCTGTTTACAATATAGTTTAATTACTCTGATGGTGAATTTCAAGTACTTACAATTAAAATTATTGAATGATGTTTAAGTTTTGTTAGTTGCAATGGAATACCAAGCAATTTATTCTCTGTGTATGTAAAACTACATGCCATAAAGTCAAGACTTTGGCAATCTAGTTCGATTGAGTGAGCGCTATTTCTAGTTCGATTGAACTCAATGAACTAGGTCGATCTTCTAGTTCAATCGATCTTTGACAATTTCTTTCAGTCGTTCGTTAGATTGTTTGTTTGAAAATTTTTAAGCGAATTGTTCATTTTAGAACAATTTTTTTTTAGCATTAAAAAAAAAGTTGAAATATTGAAAAAAACAAAATTAAACTCAAAAGCAACATTACAACCGAAAGACCTAACACAGCTGAACATTGCGAACTAGGTCACTAGTTCAAAGTAAACAATAGTTCACAAAATTAAACAATTGAACTAGGTCGAAATATACAACTCTAATAAAGTCATTTTGTGGGGGAAACTGTATCATACATCAAAAAATAAAGTACGATATTGAAATCAGCGTGCGCGAAATATATGAAATTGGTGGTCATGACCCTATTAATATTTAAAAGTTTAGATTTTGTCTTCCTCTGTAATCGAAAATATTTTCCTCATTCAATTATTCTAAAGTATAAAAGCATTGATACCCATGATCTGTAAATTTATTCATTTCATTTATGTTTTTTGGTTGTTTTTTTTGTAAATTACAATTTTGTTGCTAAATATGTTTTTGGTTATTAGAACATTGTTGATTTAATTGCTCACATGCCAGTTTCAATATTTTTTTTTTTTTTTTAAATTGCGTGTAAATTAAGAATATTTTTATTTGAAAACCATAAAACGACTTGTCTTATTTTTTATTTCTATATTTTTCTTTCATTATTTTTGCCAATTGAAATCAAATTCGTATAAATTTGGTAAAAAAAAAACTTTGCAAACAAAACAAAAAAAAAATAAATAAACACTAGTATAAATGAAAATATAATGCTGAGATGAATTTAACACTGGTTAAAATGTTTTCATTATTTAACCATAACATTATACAACAAGAACAACAACATCCATTTAGCTAGCAGCGGTGGCGGCTTCGTCTATTAAAAGTTTAATGTAGTATACCAAAACCATGCCACATTAAAACACTCCACTCCTCCGCCATACCAGATGTTTGGTAACCAACCAATTCCAGCTAACAAACAACTTGCAACTTCTGAGAAATCTTACAAATGGCAAATTGTTATGATGTTGTATACCCTACCAAGATTTGTGTGTGGCTTGAGGGCATCTTAAGTTTATGCAAATCTTTGTAACCAAGCGAGCGCAAAACAGATGCGAAATTAAATGATTGATGCTACTCAACTTAAGGATTACTTTCATTGTGTTTGTGTTAAACTTGTAATGATTAAAATTCATATGAATTTTTTTTTTAATTTATACTGTTTTATTATTATAATATAATCATATGCGAACAATAGGGTTATAACTCAAGATGACAAGTGTGATAATTTTGATTCACACTCATTCACGCTCACGAGAGAATAATTCCATTAATGCACAATCGCCCACGATCTTTTTTTAACGACTCACACTCACTCACGATCATGTGAGTAAATTTAGATTTTGCTTACATTTACTCGTGACCACGTGTGATTCACGTGAATCGCGCAAATTCACAAAATAAAATCTGACCGCAAAAAAAAAAATTTAAAGATTAAGGTAAATTTTGAATGTTTAACTTAAATTTGCTCTGAGTATGTAATTTTGTCATTTATATAGTGTTTTAAACCCCAAAAAATATTGAAGCAGCGTTAAAGTTAAAAAAAAAAAAAATTTATTAAAGCACAAACAAAATGTTTTGGTAAAACTAAAAATACACGCAAGAATTTGACTAACTCAGGAAGAATTTTTTCCTACTCACACAAACTCACGTTCATGTGAGTAGAATTAGTTGCTATTCACACTTACGAGTGAACAAGCGTGAATTACTCAAAATTCTGCTCATGTACCCATCTCTACCCAAGTAGAAATTGCCCACCATATCAAAAAAATAGTACTGGCAAACCACTACTATTTTTGTAAAACCCACCGTGTTTGAAATTTCCAAATGGACAACTAATATTGTACTAGGAAAATAATATTTTGTTTGCAAAGCGTGTGTTTTGCCAGTACAACCCACGAAATTTTTTGAAAATATTGTTTTTTTTACCAATATTACAACCAATTGGAACGATTTTTTTTTTAAATGTTTTATTATAAAAATGTTAAGTTTTCTTTGATCTTCTTTTATTTAATTCTTCTTATTTTAAACGAGCTTAAGATCATTTATTTATTAATTATAATTATTTATTTTCAATATTTCGTTCCAACATTGGGTGACTTCTTCAGGGAGCAATTATTACAATTTGCTTGAAAAACTTGTTTTAATAATTAAAAACTTATACACATATAACAAATTTTTTAAAAAAGGCGGGAAATTTAAATAATTTGTTATATGTATATAAGTTTTTAATTATTAAAACAAGTTTTTCAATCATTTGTAATAATTGTTCTGAAATATTGGAAATAAATAATTATAATTAATAAATAAATGATCTTAAGCTCGTTTAAAATAAGAAGAATATTTTATTATATTTCAAACATTTAAATATGATGTAAAAGACTAAGACCGAACTGTATTGCTGCTTTTTAAATGTGTTTTGTTATACTAGTTTCTCAAAATTAATTTAATTTAAGCTTTTTTAAAAGCACCAAATTTTATGAATTACTAACGTTGTGCCAACGGTGGCAAGTTCGCTCAAGCAAACGGTTGGCCACTGTTATCAATCGGGTAACAGGACAATACTGTCAAGAGTGTTAATCCTTGCCAACACTATGCCGATTGTATTTAACTGCCTGGGTAATCAAAGCTTTTGATTTTATTTTTTGCAAACATCAAATTTTACCTATCATAGCCGCAAAGATAATAAAAAAATATAAAGAACACAATATTATTTTTCGCTATTTTCAAGAAAGTTCGCTCAAAAACCTTTCTGAAGTTCGACATAATGTTTTTGGTAAAGAGAACGTTCTCTATTGTAGTCACCCGATGAAAAAAGTTTTTATATACTTGATATCATTGTATATACTTAAATGTGTAGCAATATAATACGGTAGATGTTCATATCTTATACTTAGTTTATGAAATTTTTTTAATATGTCGTAACATATCATCATATATCGTTGTAACGTATGTTGTATTTTCCAGTAAAAAATAACATGGATTTGGTAATCAGTAACTACATTTTATGCTTCAAAAATAACGCTTCACCGCCTTGCATACTATAAATCAATTAAAGAAGGCATTCTGTAGTGCTTCCCAAAATGCCTTCTTTGAAGCAGTGAATAATGCATACAATGAAGCAATAAAGAATGCATATCATGAAGCTTTAATTATGTCAACATACAAAAAAGCGCTTCTTATTGCCTAAGAAGGCATGAATTTATAGCTTCTAGGAGCACAGGAAAAAAGCGCTTTTCACCTGCTTAAAAGAGACATACCACGTGGGACATTGCGAACAAAAATCATGCCTTCTCGATATGCTTTGGAAGCGCTTCGTAATTAAATAATGCCTTACGGAAGCGGTTCTGGGTAAGCACTACTTTTAGCTGGGTTAGCATAACTTGTATATCTGATCACATTAAAAAGATGTAGATCTATATATGACCATATATTCTATCATATATGATTATATATGTCAAAACATATCATTATATGTTAGGGTAATAGATTATTCGGCATTTTTGTAAACCCGGTTTTCGGTTTTTCCGACTAGTAGTTAAAAACACCGATTTTGGTTTCTGGAATTTAAAAAAAAACGGGTTTTAAATGTTATACAATTGCACTCTAAAATACACTCAGAAAACAGATTAGGTTGTATCTCAGCGAAATTTATTAGAACACGTTACCGCTGAACCTGTTCTAGAACCTATTCCAAACAGTACATAATCCATGTATATGTTGTTCTGCAATCAGTTGTGTAGATTTTACTATTTTACTGAAATTTGTTGAAAAATTATTATTCATTTTGAATCAGCTAGAGACATTTTTTTTTTCCAATTGTTTTCAAAAAAAAACAATAACAATTTTTATAAATCATTTAAAATTTTATTTTATTAAATACCTATCGTTATTGAAAATGAATCAAATAAAATATATTTTAAAGTAGGAAATTTTTAAAAACAAAAATTTTTAAAATTTTTTTTTTTTTTACAAAAAAATTAATATTTTTTATTGTCTGAAAAAATTTGTTAATATAGCCAAATACAAAATGGCTGAATTATTAATTTACAATTAAAAAATGAAAAGTTATAATTTTTGAGGTTATGAAAATTTTTAAAGTTTTTATATCAGTAATTTTTAAGTAAAAAGGAGATCTTTGGCATGAACCGCTTTAAAAAAAAAACTGATTTTTAAGAAAACTTGTCATTGCAAAAAATGTTATAACCCTAGTGAACAAGTTATTTTTAAATGTAAGCAAAAATCTGTTTATTAAATGGAGGAAACAAATGTGGCCTATCATTAAAATTTATTAACTTACTTAAAATGTTTTCTTTGGCATTAAAAAGTTATAACAAAGCCTTTTAGCTCGTAATCAAATCAATTACATACGTTGGGAAATTATAAAAAATACGGCGGATTACCGACTTAACAAAAAATGATTTTTATATTTTTAATTTGTAAAAAGAATACTTAATTAATCTTAAATCCACATGTTCTATACCGCACAAAGCCCTGCTGTCTTATCATGGAATAACAAAAGATTTGTAAAAATATTTCCGGTTTACGTTTAAATCATTTTTTTATATAAGTTTTCGGAAAAATTGCTGTTTGATTCTTTTTTTTTTTTTTTGGCAAATTTTGGCTTAAAAGATTAAATCGCCAATTAATTAGTCCATTCAATTAACTAGTCCCAAGAATGGTTTAAAGTACTCAAGAAAAAGTTTGTATTGAGTGGGAAAGTTCTGGAATGGAGCGAAATTCGAAAAAAAATCCGCTGTTCCGGAAAATTAAAAACCAAACATGTCACTCATAAAATCTAGAAAACTTAATATGGTGAATTCAATATAGTAGAATATTTTTTTTTAGTTTTAAAATTCTTATTATTTTTCAAAATGAAAAATGTCGAATTTAATATGGCACTGATATTTCGTTCAACGCAAATTGAGAAAGGCTTATGAAATTAAAAATTTCAGAAGAGAAGTGTTTAAAATTATTTAATATTTTAGACTTTGTGGCAGATTGGTCAGATTTTCAAAAATGATGTACAATCGATGAACTAATTTCTAGCAGGGAAATAAATTTTCATATTTTTTCATCAACATGAGAGTAACAAATATAAAAGATAAGACTGTATTATATTTTAAAATAATTTGTTTAAAAGGTCCCATCAAAAAAGATCAAAAAATAAGTTTTTCAAATAATTATTTGTCAACTCTGAATATAAATTTTATACAAGTTTTTTATTCACAAATGCAGTGAAGATATTGAATTATTTTAAGATTTTTAAAAACTAAAATAGTGGATAAATCAGGGCGGAAGGTTTTTTTAACTGATCGATTCGTTTTTAAATTCGTTGTCGCTATTCAAAAATCGGATTTTACATTTACAATCCCGATTAAAAATCAACACATTGCATCCATTTATGAACATGTATGAACTTATTTATGCTCATATAAGAAGTCATTCGAGTTCATAATTGATCATACATGTAAATATTGCCTCAATTTTCGTTAACGTAGATATGTATATGACCTTTAGTGCGGCTTTTTTCAACTTTCGCCTCTTTTTATCAATTATTGTAGCGATTATTGGTGAGTGGTGATAGTTTGATAAAAATCGGAAAGCGTTAACCCCTGGTGCCCCGCCATCAATATTTTCTATTTTTTAAACTTATTCTTAAGCTTCTTTACTAAAAACAATTTTAAATTAACTTTTCCAGGCTTAGCACGAATATTTAAAATATTTTAAAATCGGGCTAATGGTTTTCGAGATATTGCGACATGATTTTTACTAAAAATTGTGTTTTTTTACCACTATTCTACAAATTTTTACAAAATTACCCTAATTTTGTTTTGCACTAGTAAAGTAGACAAAACTACATTTCATTTGAGCATAGTTTTGTCAATATTAGTTGAAGGATAGCTTGTAAATTTACCTACAAGTATCTGGGAAAAACAGAAAATTTACACAGTAAAATTTTTATGCTTTTCAATTTTGTAAACCTGATTATTGAAGAAATATTTACTTTAACTTTTGATTTTTCATTAATTAATATTTTGATTGTTGTAGCACTAGGTGTAATACTTTTGTGGTGCGAAATTTAAGAAAAAGCGGATTACTTAACCCTTGGTGACCTGTGCTCAAATCCTCTCGTATATGGACAAAAAATTTAAATTAATTAAAAAAAAATATTTTGTAATACATCATATCCAATATCAGAAATAATTATGATCAAATGAAAGCACGTTTTGTCTAGTATTTGAGTGCAAAAACAAAAAATTCTTAGATAATGTTAAAAAATTTATAGAATAGAGGAAAACTACGCCATATTTAGTGAAAATCAAATTGCAATATATCGAAAACCTTTAGACCGATTTAAAAAATTTAATAAAAATAATGTGTCGCAAGACATCGACATCGAAAATTTTGGATGAGTGGCGCCACGGATTAAAGCTATCAGATTCTTTGAAAATTTCGCCTTTAGACCTAATACTCGTACTACAATAGTCTGAACAATACATTTAAAATTTTTAAAAAAGTTTTTCTTCATAAAAAAAATACCCCGCTCTAATTACCATGTATGGAAATGTATGGATATGTATAATTATTTATGTAAATCTTACCTCAATTTTCCTTAATGCACACATGAACATATATGATCCCTCATATGAATCAGATATCGACACATATGAATCACGTATGGGAGGATGTGGGCATGTATGGCGCAGGTGTGTTTATGTATGGATCCATATATGTCGATATTAATCAATTGCTCATCTCCAACAAATTGGCATAGAAAATTCAGCCCATGTAGTGCTATATTTAGTCGTTATGGGCCACCTGCAATCATTAGTTTTTATCGAACGATGCAGTTTTTTAATTGCTGACTTGGTTTCTTAGAAGTGCGTTGTTTTTTTTTTTAACAACAAACAATCAGATGCATACGTAATAATTACAAAAAGTGTTTAAAAACAGATACAAAACGAGATAAAAAAAAAATACAACATGGTTGGACAGACAAAAGATGGCAATGTAGTCAAGTTTTTGTAAATAAAAAAATCGACGGATTGTAGCAGAGATAAAAAAACTCTTTTCGGCGTAGGATTCCAAGTGCAACTAAATTTTATACAAACATCTAGTAGAAATCTTTTAAACATACCGGATTTTGGTGCCACATTTTGAAACCGAAGTTAAGCCTGATTGTAGCTTTTTAAGATACATATATCATGTATAAAAACTAGCTTTGGACCATAATAGGCGGTTAAATTTATATATTCTCGTTCAATAATATCGTTAACTGTTGCACTGCACTACATTATTGTGTATGATATTAATTCAATTCAATTTTTTAAAAGCTTTGTTTCTAACGAAGATACAATTTTTAATATTTTTCTAATATTCCGAATTGCAGCTTTAATACTCCGAATTGCAGCCATCCCGATTTTGGCGGAATTATCCGTTTTTTGAAGGCTGATTCCACCTTGATATTTTCCCGCTTTTTTAATTATAAACTCGCTTTAATATTTAAAAAAGTTTGAAGTTTTTAATTAAAGTAAAGTTTATAGAACCTGTGATGGGATATCGAAAATTTTGATTAGTGTCAAATCAATGCCTTAACTAAGCTATAAGCGCATTCTTTGTGCCAAACCCAATATTTTAACCGCACAAAGAAATTATAAATTTTATTGTTGATTTTTTTTAGGAAAAAGGATCTTTAATTGCATAAATTCAAAGTGTTGTTACAAGTTACGTTTTTTTAGATTTTTTTTTTTACAAAATTATTAAAAAGTGTAAAATAGTTTTACAAAAAGAAATAAAAATAATGTACAGAAAATTTTGACATTTTCCAAAATTTTATTAATAACACTTTCTTTGGGTAAGCATTTAAACGATTTTAAAACTTTTCAAAAACGTGTAAAAATGGCTGACAAATATTTTTCATAAAAAATATAGAAATATTCAAATTTAACTCACAAGGATAGTCTCCCGATGGGTTCTCTAATATCTTAATGAAACTCGGTTATATGATAAAGAAGAAAAAAATAATGGAGCCGTACTTTTTTTAGCTGTCAATCTCGTGTTTAGGGGTTAAAAACTGGGGTCTAAAATGAGCCCATTTTTTGTTTTTTTTGATTTATTTCATATTGTTTTAAAGAAATTTTAAACAAATGGAATACCAATTGACGAAGTTTTCGAAGAGCATTAACTGGTATTTTTGTAATTAAAAAAAATGTTTTTTAATTGATATATAAACTGTCGTTGTGTTAGGGAATTACAGTTGGATCTAGCTAAAAATTATGCATATTAATGCGTATTTAATTTAATCGAGGTTATCTGGGTTTCTTTTCCGATTTTCGAAACTGTTTATCTTTTATGCAACTTTTCCCGAAAAGCTTTGTTCGTTTATATTATAAATAATTAAAACAAGTGGCAACTCTAAATGACTACATAGTTAAATACTTTTTCATATTGGTTTAAAGAAATTTTGAAAAAATGGGGGTACCAAATGAAAAAGTTTTTTTTTGTGGTATTTTTGTAATTCAAAAACATGTTTTTTAAGTGATAATATATAAGTGACAATATAACACAGACAGAAACTGCCAGTAATACAAAAAAATTAAGCATTGGCAAACCACTGGCCAACCGAGGAATTGAAAATATATATTACTGGGAGAACACTCATTTAAGAGTCTTAACCAGCGTTTCCAAAAAGTGTTTTGCCAGTATATGTTTTACAATAATTTCAATGGTCCACACAAAAAATACATTGACAATGAATTGGCTGATACCACGGGGCCAACGATGGTAAAAAGTGTTTTTCCAGTGCTATTCAGTCAGAAATTGCCAAAGGCAGCTCTAAAATCTAACAATTGGTAAAGCATTTATTTTTATCAAATGATGATGCTTGGTTTAAAAAAAGTTGTAGTCGAAAGGTTCCGAGTTCGATCCCGGTTCCAGGCATACCTATTTTTTGGGATTTTTTTAATGCTCCTTAATACAAAGTTATTTTTTTTTTTTTTGTTTTTGGAAAAGCTCTTTTAAAACTAACTTTTTTGTTTTCATAACGTTGGCAAGTTGATTCCAACATTCCCTCAGCCAGTGTTGACATATTTGAGCAGCCAACTGTTTCCCAGCAGTTATCATTCATGTAAGTTTTAAGCTATCAATAAGTATATGCCTCGCTAGCTCAGTGGATAGAGCTGTGGGCAACCAATCTTGCGACCAGCGTTCGAATACCGGCGGGACAAAAAATTATAAATGAACTTTTTTAAATATTATTTTGGAAAATCGATATTTAGACCATGGTTTTACCAACAATTTGCCAACGTTGAACATTTTGTTCCCCAGTTGTTGTCCGATACTTTATAAACAGACCGACCTTTTGTCTGAAGATGGTAACATTTTGGGGTTGGGAAAGCACTTGTTACCAGCACTTTTACCACCTGTTAAAGTACCTTGCAAGCGGTAGTCCGTTTGTTTTTTTTTTCTGACTGCGAGGTTATGTCGATTTTTGTTTGTCGAAAACCGCAAAATTGATTGAAAAGGCACTTTACCTTCAATATATATTGATCAAATTTAAAAAATTTGCTATTAATACTACGTATAACTTTCTGCCAAATTTCATGAAAATATTATTTTAATTTTTTGAAAAAATGTGAAATTTTAATACATCACAAAATATTTTGTTAATTTGGGTTTCTTTCGGAATAGCCGCTAAAAAAAAAAATCGATTCACTTAAGTTTTATCCATTATGACATATTCCAGCAGAAAATTTCCAATTTTGGAAGCAATAAATTTGTGTGTATTGCTTCCTAAAGTGCAATAATGTAACGCAGTTGTTTAACATAGTGTTGGGATAGCAATAAAAGAATCAAAAAAATTTGTTTTATTTAACTTAACCGCTTGCATGGAAGCAATAAAATATGGTTAGCCTAATAAAATGGTTTCATTAGTTGCATTAAAAACGTGTTAAAAAAGAGATAGTAGCAATTGCTTCTAAGCGGCTCATCTGGAACAAAAATCATGACTTATATATGAGCATACACACAGGGAAATAATCAGTTGGATTTCGATTATAACTACTTAAAATCTTTAGGTTGAAATAAAATGCTATCATTGCTATAAAATTATTGTAATCGGAATAATCACAACTTCTTAGTAATTAAAATATGATATTTATTACTAAAAGTTGGTGCGACATACAAATTTCTTTATATTTATGACCAAAAATTTTAAAAAATATTTCATAATTTTGTTTCTGTGACCTCAACCACATTCAAATTACACTATTAAAGACAGTAACTAGTAATTGGTGATAATAATCATCAAATTGTATTTAGAATAAAATTTCATTCCTGGAAGCAATTCACTTGACTTCATAAAATACTGGTTTATTTGCTATTCGTTTTGAAAAGATTGTCAAAAAAAAAAAATTAATTTTGAAAACTCAAAAAATATTAATGAAATAGAAATAATAAACCAATTATTTATGGATATGAAAAATAAATAAATTTTAATTGTTCAAAATGTAAGTGTGTTCTTGAATTGTCATCAATACTTTTTTATTTTATATTTGTTTTTGGTTGCAGTACGTGGCGAAGAACATCATAAATTTAAAAAGGAGACTTCTGCAACATAAATGTGTAAGAATCACAATAACCATAATAACGAAAACCTCAGAAGAAGATTGAATATTTAAGATTAAGTTGTCTTAAGTTTTAATATAGGCAAAGAGTTGGATCAAAACTAGAAAATTTCTCATTGAAAAATTTTTAGACGCCAGCACATTCAGTTGATTTTAAACAGAATATAGTTTTGCAGAAAAAAACTCTTAAAAATATGGAAATAAATGTAATAAGAATCGTTTAAAAACCCAATTCTTGAGAATCTTACTAGAAACAACTTTTGAGATTCTACTAACATTTGTAAAAGTGTTGCGGTAACAAAATGATACCACAAGGAGGTAGAAGAACGTTTTCTTTTTTGTGGTATTTTTACATGGATATGTTGGACGTCAGAAAAAGGGTATTTGGAAGAGTATTCTAGATTCTAAATTCTTCAGATTCAGCTTCCTTTTCTCTTACAAATCTCTCATATTTTCAGTATGTTTTTGTGTAGAAAAATATTAAAATTGTAAGCACTTTTAAAAATCCTTTAAATTCTAAATAATTTTCCTAAAATACTTGAATATACTTGAAGACTTTTTCCTATAAAAAAAATCTTCTAAGAAATTTTTTTAAAGAAAAAATTCTAGACTCTTAAAATTTTATATAAAAATCGTTAGATTTCTGATTCTCTGATTGTAAGTAGTTTTAACACCATTCAAAGAAATGTTTCCTATAGAAAACTCAAACATACTGATGAGTTTTCCTATTGAGGTCCCTCAGATTCGGAGGCCTTTTTCATCCCAACAAAACCTCCGATTCTAAGTACTTTTTCCTTTAATAAATATTTGGTTCGTATTTAAAAAGATCAACAACTTTTTTTTTTTTTATTAAACCCCAAATTTTCTGATTATTTTGTCTTCTTAAATACCCTTAAGTTTTGAAGATTCTTTTTAGAAGAACAACGTTCTGATCATATTAATTTGCCTGTAGAAGAGCTAGCTATCTGATTTGGTTGATATTTTTCTATACAAAAGTCGCAATGTAAGTACATATACAAATATTCCCAAAACCCTAAGTTTAATAATTTATAGAAACAAAATCTTTTAATTTCTCAAAAGTGAACAGGACTTTGTAGAAAATATACCCCGAAATTTATAATTAAAATACAACAACAGTATAAACAGTAACTAATGATTTATTCATATTTTATTTAGATTTTTTAATAATGAGTTTGTTTGTAATGATTATTTTAAAAAAATAAAATATTTTAAAATTTATATAAAAAAACTTTTTTTTTGGAAACAGTGTAGTTATATTAGATTAGATTATAGTGGCACTATGCACCGCGACCAGAATTTGGTATTTTGTGCTGCCAGCGAATACACCCTATAGGTTCAGGCTCCCTACAAAGCCAATTATCCTACCAGGTGAACAGTTCCAAACGTCCGATGGCGTCACTATTCGACTACCAAAATAACGCACCCTCCTGTCGGAGAGCCTCGGACATTTGCAGAGAATATGCTCTGAGGTCTCGGGTTCCAATTCACAAAACCTGCACGTATCCGTAGAGGATCGTCCCATCTTGTACAATTGGTACCTAAGGGCAGTGTCCTGTGAGGTAACCCGTTACGGTCCTTAGTTCGCCCCTCGTCATAGACAAGAGTTTCCGCGAACAGTGTAGTTACAACTTAAATAAATTCGATTGGGACTACTAAACAAAGTCGATCGTTTTCACAGACATTTTTTCAAATTCGGTTGGAATAACTAAGTACAGCAATATTTATCACCAAATAATAATGGTGCTAACTAAATATTTAACAAATATTATGTTGGTACATATAACTATTAAAATTTGGTTGGCAAAAAATTCGGTTGGAGCAATGAATCTGTTTTTTGTGTGTATGCAAGAACTAACGACAAATTTATCGCCTTCGATTGTGCATCAAAGTAGCAAACAATATTTTTTGCCGGGGTCCGAATGTCATTAAGATCGCAGAAAACCTCCTTGTCAGAGGGTTTTTTTTTAAAAAATAATTTGTAAAAACAAAGAAAAATTTTTTTAAAATGTTACCCATTCGATTTTGTTATATCTACAAAATAAATCGGCGTTTCGGCATTTTAGCGTTATTTTGATATTTCGAAATCAAAAGGGGAAAATAGCGAAATAAGATTACTAATCTTGCAGTTCATTTAATAAACCAAACCACATCAAATGACTGTTTAAGATTTTACATTAATTTTTTATTTCCGTTTTTTTTTTTGCTTTTTGTTTATTTTTACTAACGTTTGTGGTTAATTTTCACAAAAATTGTTAATAATTTTTTAACCAGTAAAAGCAAATGACAAATGCTAGTTGAATTTAATCAAATGTTAGTCGTCCTTTCTTCAAGTGAAATTTTATTTGTTTTTGACTACAATTGCTGTCGTCTTTACCTACATAATATCCTTAGTGTACACAGCGGATTTTTTTTTTTTACAAGGGATTTTTGATATTTTTTCTAATATAAAAATGTTTTCTTCTTAATGTAAATCTAACTAAAAAATTAAAAGTCTTCAGTAATTAATTGTAATGAAATTAATTACGATTGTCATTATATGACGGTTACAAACACCAAATAATATTTCACTTGAAAAAAGGACGACTTACATTTCAGTAAATTCAACTAACTTCGTTATTTGTTTTTTTACTGTTCAAAAAATTAACCGCAATTGTAGCAAAAATAAACCACATATGTACATTTATTTGTTTTATTAAAAAAAAAAAACTAGTGTATAAAATAAAAGTAAAATCATAATACAGTAATTTGATGTGGTTTGTTTTTTTACATGAACTACATATGTAGTCAAAAATGAAATTTCTTCTACAAATGACTGTTTCCATTCACACTTAATAATAAAGATACTGTATTAAAACTCAAACAACTACCAATATTTACGGCAGAAGTTCCTCGAGTGTGTCCGCTATTTCATAATTTTAACAATTTTCGCTTATCAAAAAAAGCTCCACATTAACAACATTGCTAATCAGTCACACATACATAAGGTATCATTGCACTTTTAAACAACGTCATCTGTTGTAAGTGTAATCGAGCCTAAGATGATGTCTGGTTGATGTGTGTTTTTGGCTGAAATGTGCGTAATATTGTATTTTCAATCTGTGTCTGTTTTATTTCATTTTTAAACTATTTGTCAGCTTGTAAAATTCAACATTCTTTTTTTTTTGTATATTTGATAGTGAGTTTTTTATTAATTTTTTTTTTTTATTAATTTTTATTTTGTTTTTAATTTTAGCAGTGTTTTGTTATGCCTATTTGTGTGCAAATTGCATTTGTCTGTTTCACATTTATTAAAGTGTTGGCTATTGCAAATTATAAGCACGTACATTGGGACAAGTAAATATTTCAGTAACTGTTGATCATCAGGGCAGCGACTTTCATGCACTAAAAAATCAAAAATATGCGCTTAACTCCTTACTGTCTGGTGTTACATATATGTAACGAATATTTTGAACATATTTGTCACCTTGAATCGAATTCAAATTATATTTTTCTCAATTATTAAAAACAACTTAATTTTTATATTTAATATCAGGGACATTTTAAAACAAATGATCACAAAAGAACAACATTTTACCTCAACTAGTTAAGTTAAAAACATAACGTGACTTAAGGCCTCATTAGTTGTTACTTTCTGTTGCCGTTCTGTGTCGTTCTGTTCTGTAGGTTATATTTTGTAATTACTTTTTCTGTGAGAGGAATCAGCTGTTAAAAAAGTAAAAGAAACTCAAACCAAAATCATTCAAATCAGGGATGATAAATGCGGTTTTAAAATAGTACCAACCTGCATATAAAATAGTACTTTTTCGGCATCACAAGTATAAAAAAAATTTAAATATAAATTAACAAACAAATCTTTGTACCCTCCAAAATGAACAATTACAAATGAAACAACAAAAATATATTAAAAAAAAAATGTGTTAAGAGGTGAAAACAAAATTTTGGGGTGAAAAACTTTTTTGGATGTAAAAAAATAAATTGTGTCTTGAAAAACATTTTTGAGGTAACAAAACTATTTTTGAGGTGAAAAAAAAGTTTTTGTGGAGAAAAAAGAATTTGCGGTGAATTTTAAATATTATTCACCTCTTAGCGTTTGGTGGAAAAATATGACGTTATACTTTATACACCAGACACTACAATGAATTCGAATAATATGCAGTCCATTATACACCAATTTGTATGGAAAATTTAGAGGTACTTTAACATTGACACTCATTACTTTTGGACCGTTGGATCGATTTTGCTCATTTTCAATACCAAACTTTTCGGAAAAATGTACATAAAGCTATCTAAAAACGAGCAGTGCGTTCTAAGAAAATTAGCCGATATTGATTTATAAAATTTTTAAAATTTTGAGATTTTTTCAGCAAATTTTTAATATTTTTTGAATATGTTATTAATATCTTGCTATATTGAATTACATTTCTCACAGTTTTTTGCGAATTCAATCCTTGTTTGAAAATCAAAATTAGTTAATAATAATTAAAACCCTTAGTGTTTGAATTCAATAATTGGTTTAATCGATTAATAAAACTCTAATATAATCAGTCGCACTCAGTGAAATCATGTGATTGAATTCACAGCGTTTGGTTTCGAATTAATTCAATGGAACTGCAAATCCAATTAATAATTATTGAATTTTAAAGGGACCAAGAAATGCATACATAGAAACATTTGTAAATCGTACTAAATGAGTGCTAGGAGTATCATGGTAAATCTGAGGCTCAAATAGTACCATAAAAAATACTATAGTACCAACTTTATCATCCCTGACTCAAATATTGAGAAAAAGATTTCATAACAAACCAATACATATGCACTTTAGGATGTCACTTAACGTTGAATTCTATTTTCAATAGATTTGTCCGCAACAGAACAGAACGGAAAAGTGAAAACTAACCACACATACAGACTTTCAATTGAACAGAAACAAAACAGCTGATTCGCAACAGAACAGAACGTACAAACTAATTCTGCCTTTAGTTTGTTGAGTATGACGTTTGTATGAGTAAATAGATGATGTTTACAATTTAACACTTTAAGGCACGAAGAATGTTGATGAAGGCCGTTGCGGGCTAGAAAGTTAACTCCATTCATGCAGGTTTTAAATAACTTTTTTTCTAAGTGTTTTTTCTGTTAATTAAAGTAAATTATCACAAATAAAATTATAATTTTTCTGTTGATATGAAAAAAATATTCATGATCTTTAACCGAACTAACCAACATCTCGCACACAATTTATAGCTCAACAATAAAAATTCACTATTTTTTATTTTTAAAAAAAGATGTATATTTTTGAGAAATTTTTATATTTTGATTTAAGCTGAATCATTTAAAATCTTGCTGAACCGAAAAAAATCGTAAGAATGTGTTCCTGTTTAAGAGATATATGCCATAAAACAAAACAACTTTTTTAATTTATATGTTTCAAATCTTTGATTTTTGCAAAAAAAAAAAAAAATCCTTTAAGAGTATATTGTTCATTTTTATGCTGAATTTTATACTGCCGTATTTCCCCTTTTTAGTTACATAAAATTCCTTGAACTACTAATATTAAATTGATGAAGTCTAGTTGCAAATGGTTTTATTCGCAAAATCAATTTTAAGCTACTGACCTCAAACATGCATTCAAATGAAAGTCGCAGCCCTGTTAATCATTTTTGGTTGTATTTAATGCCTTAAGATCTGCGTTATTTTTTGTTGTTTATTAACAGAAATTACTCAATAAATTTGATATGTGTGGTCCTCCTTTAAGCAGAACAACAAGTACATTTTGTAAAACACATTAATTTTTTTAAATCTCTTGAGACATTTTTTTTACAATTACCCTGATGACCTACATTTTGTACCACACCAGTATTCTGTTGCTGAAAACATGATCCAGTTTGGTCAACAAAAATTTTTTATATATATTAAAAAACTCATTAAATTTTAATTAAAAATTAATGATAAATGCCTTACTTTAGTGGGTCGTAATCTCAAGTAAGGAAACCAATTTATCTTTTAATATTTAAGCGAAACAACAAATTTTCAGTGAACATTAAAAGATAAAAATTAAATGTTGGCGCAAAATTTATGCAGCAATTTTTAAGCAAAAAAATAATAAAATAATTTGCAACTGACAGCATCTGTAAAACAGGCAGTTGAAATACGTTTACATAAAAAAAAAATGTTTTTGTAAGTAAACCCTACAAATAACGAGTTTCACTTATCGTTACCTTGCTTTTTGTCATCAACATATTAATGAATTTGCGTTGTGAGTTTATTAAAAATTGAAAACTTGTTTTTCCACTACATCATCGTCATCATCAAAAACATCATCAATATCGCAGCATTAAAATCATGTATTTCAATACCATTGATATTTTATTTGAAGTGCCCTTTGTGGCGGATTTGGGTCTGGTTGAAATAAATATGTAACACAACCGTATTATAAAATACCATCGTATTTATGTTTATTAGGATGCCCCTTAAAAACAATTAGTCGATTTTTGTTCATTACACCCCCAGCTTTATTGCAAATGAAAGAATTTGATTTGTTTTTTTTTTTTTTTTTGATACAGTGAATCAATGCCGAATTATGCCCGAAAAAAGTACTTTAAAAAAAAAGTATATATTAATTAAAAATTCATAAATTGGAAATTTTAAAAAATTTAATTTTTATTTACTTTAATATAAGTTTGTTATAATTTTTATTAAAAATAAAAATTATGTTTTCCTCGGCCTTTAATTGTGCAATGAAAATGAAAATTATTCAAGTTCGAGGCCATACTCTATATTTCTTCATTAGGATATTGTCCTAACAAATAATCTATAGAGTTTTTTGTTTTCAAATTTATTATTTGACCCTTTCAGGAATATGTTGATAGATCCATTTCGGGAATTTTCTAGGTTCCCATCATCAGAACACGTTTTGAAAGCGGTAACAATCCCATGCCAAACATCAAACATTCATATGAACTAGTTTACTCACTACATGAGAACTAATATACATATGAGTTTAAAGTTAAA
Organism: Delia radicum; assembly: GCA_021234595.1. NCBI lineage: Eukaryota > Metazoa > Arthropoda > Insecta > Diptera > Anthomyiidae > Delia > Delia radicum. The sequence goes on along the minus strand of CM037854.1, from coordinate 21,228,838 downwards.
GTTTATAACCATTGATCAAACAATAAATTGAAAACTTGTTTGATGTGCAAGATCCACCTCTGGTGGATATTCAATACACGTTTCTTGTTTTTCTCTCCTCTTTATATTTTGTTTAGTTTGTAAACAAAACAGGGGAAGTAAACTAGGCGGTACTTTGCCTTTTTTACAATGTTTATGATCTTTAACTTTAAACTCATATGTATATTAGTTCTCATGTAGTGAGTAAACTAGTTGATATGAATGTTTGATGTTTGGCAAATAATAAATTTGAAAACAAAAAACTCTATAGATTATTTGTTAGGACAATATCCTAATGAAGAAATATAGAGTATGGCCTCGAACTTGAATAATTTTCATTTTCATTACTTTAATATACTTAAAATTATTCAGATATGGAACTCTAACTTCGTCAAATATCATTAACCCACTTTAGCCTTGAATCAAAATTACCCAAGAAATTGATGGAAATGGAAAAAACGTCTTTTTTATGTATCATTTTTTATAATATTTAAAAATGCATTTAATTTTAAATTGTCAGCTTTGAGATCATAATTACATATTACTATTACGAATAGAAAATACTAAATTTACATAAATGTAAGAGAATATGAAAATAAAAATCTTGTGGGAATCAGCGCTATAGGGAGTGCCGCAATTTCGACCTAAACGGTTAGGTCATCTTCAGCCTCATTCTAATCCACAACCCACAAAAAAACTCAAGGTTTGATCAGGTATATATCATAACCAACCACAGAAAATCAGTGATGTTAATTGATTACCCGAACAATAAGAGATATTTTCGTTTTTTTTTACAAGTATTAGCCAACAGCTTTAAATCTTAAAGCTTTTTATTTTCAGATTTTGAAACTTTCTCAGCTTTTTCAATACTGTGTTTGTGCCGTTTAATAGTATTGAATTTTGAGAACAGTATTTTAAAAATATTGTAATTTTATACAGTTTGAGGTATACATCACAAATTTATAATTGGTGTAAATTTTTTCAAAATGTATATTATATACTTATTATATTATATGTATATACTTCGTGAACTGAGTTACTTTGTAAACATCACCTCCAAGTCAAAAACGCAATTTAAAAATTTTAAACTCAAAAATATTAGGAACTTATTAAAAATGTTGCGAAACTTAAGGCTTCATTACTCGAACAGATACGTTTCGTAACTCCATGCAATGTTTACAATAGTTCCGTACAAATACCAGGGACCGTTAATAATGATTATTGTTCGTTTTTTTAAATCAAAAAATCAATCACTTAGAACAGACATAAAAAAAAAATTGATTGCACCATTATTATTATTTTTTGACAATCTTTGCATATCCTTCATGATTTTTAAATTTTTGATTTTTAAAGTTTTCTTCAATGGTAATGATTATTTTTGAGTAATAATAAAAAAAATCAGCCATAATAATTATTTTTGAGCAAAAAAAAAAATAAAACTCAAATATAATCATTATTCATGATTTTTATTTTTTTCGCTCAAAATAAAACTCACTTTCAATTTGCAACCTTATATATGATGTACTTACATATTTTTATGCATATGTATACATATTTACACCTACAGGAAAGTGAGTTTAATTTTGAGAGAAAAAAATTAAAATCATAAATAATGATTATTTTTGAGTTTTTTTTTTTTGTCAAATATAATGATTATGTCTGATTTTTATTAATATTACTCAAAAATAATCATTACCATTGAAGAAAATCCTTAAAACTCATAACATAATCATTATTGTGTAATTTTTATTATAAAACTCATACTGATTACGGTCCCTGACAAATACTTTTACATCCCAGCAAAAAATATTGAAGGGATTCTTAAAGAATTAAATTTTTCATTGATTCCAAATTCATTCCTGATTTCCCGCTTCTGAAATTCTTTTTCACAACTTCCAAAGATATAATTTTAAACAAAATTTAATCTTTCCAAATCTAGTCTATCCAACTCGGACCAATCAGTAATTTAGTTAGTAAAAAGTAGGGGAAAAATATTCTATATATATTTTTTTTTGTAAGGGGGCATATCTTATATATGAGAAATTAAAATTTTTTGAACCCAACATTGAAATATTCGAGAAAAGAGAAGTTTTGATATCCATATTGAATTTGAATACAACGTTCCCACAAATTAGGTGAGAAAATGCTTTCGGAAAAGTTAAAAAAATAACGTAAATTCCAGAGCTATCGGAATTCTCTCCTAGAAGAGCTCCCTAGTAAAGATCAAAAGAGTTGAACTTTCTTTAGAACATAAGCACTGATGCAGTGAATAAAGTTTAAAGACATTTCGTTTAGTGACAACGAAACGCTAGAACGCTGTATCAATTTCGCCAAAAAGTACATCAAATAAAAAAAAAGTTAATGACCTTAAAATTAAAATCGAAAAGGCCATAAAATAGTTTTAGCGACCTTAAATTTTATACCAAAAAGAAATTTTGCATAACTCCCTAGCAAAATCACAAAAATTTGCTATCATTACCAGTATATAAAAAATAAGCAGAAGAATTATGGCCAACTGTATATAAATTGCTGTCAGAACTTATTATTTTTGTTCAAAACACGCACAAAATTTGGACATTCGCTTACCCGCGGCATTACAAGAAAATAAAAAATAAGTGGTTACCAAAATAATAAGTTATTCGTATGCTTATAAGCAACTAAAAAAATATGTGGAATATGATAATAATTTTTGGAAATTTTTAATAAAAATAACTTATTTTTCAAAAACGCATACTTTTCGGCTTTAATTCGGCACAGGTCAATGTTTTCAAAAAATAAAAAATACATTTTTTTCATTTGCAATAAAACGCTGGGTGTATTGAATGAAAAACGAAAAAGCGTTTTTTAAGGGACATCCGAATGTATGTATATCCCATTGACTGCCTTTGAAGTACTACTCACTATTGTTTTTTTTATAAAAATTTACACAAAAAAAATGTGTAAATAATGTTAACGATGCCCTTTGGCGTTAATTATACCTATACCCTCTGCTATTATGTATGTATGTATATGTGTGTTATATATTAATCGCATATAATACATGTTATTTTTGGTTTGCAAAATTGTTGGTATTTATTTTAAAAAGGCAATCATCAATTACATTTAAGGTGTATCCTGGTGTTTATAAAAGTAATGGAAAAATTATTAAGCATTTTTAAATTGTTAAAATGTAATACTACAATATGTATGTGGAATCGCTAAATTTTTTGTATATCCCCGGGTAAAATTAAAATTTTTTTTTTCATTTTTTAATTATGATTTAATTAGAAACTTACTTCTGAAAAACTTATCTGTGTAATAAAAAAACATACAAAAAGAATTTATTAAATATACACTTACGCTTAATTATTCTGTTTAAATACAAAAATCAGGAGTTTAGAAAAGGTTTTTGAACTTGCTTGACTTTTGTTTGCTTGAATGCAAAAATCACGAATTCAAAAAATCGTTATTGATGTTTAGTAAAATTTAATCATTTTTCGGATAAAAAGTTTGGCAAACCTACACTTTATGTGGCGTTCCTTTAAAGTGAAAAAGTTGGTGGTCCCCTCCAGAATTAGAAAAGTGCATAACCATAATTTTTGTTCGCGATGATTTCAGGTATGATTCTTTTAAGCAGATGAAAAGCGCTTTTTTCATGTGCTCTTAGAAGCAATAAATTCATGCCTTCTTATGGAAGCGCATTTTTGTATGTTGACAACATTAATGCTTCATGGTATGCATTATTTATTGCTTCATTGTAAGAATTATGCACTGCTTCAATGAAGTCATATTGGGAAGCACTTCAAAATGCCTTCCCTAATTGCTATATAGTATGCAAGGCGGTAAAACACTATTTCGGAAGCATACAAATGTAGTTACTGCTTACCGAATCCAGGTTATTTTTTTGCCGCGCAGCTTAAAAGCCCGGCACATAGTGGGATATTTCACAAAATTTATAAAAATTATTGGCCTATTTCTTACTTAGTGTTCCGTTTACAATGAAGTATGGACCTCGGGTCTCACAGACTGCCAAAAGTTGCATAAACAATTTTAAGCGCTCGAAATTGGTTGGTTTCTTATCCGATTTTTATAACATAAACGTATTTGTAATCTGATAGACTAACAAGACTATACATGTGTGGATTATCTCTTATAGTTCCCGAGATATTCCTATTTGAAAATGTGAAATTCCAATTTTGGTCCGACCCAGGTAAAGTTTTTTACGAAAATTCAGTCTAAGTGGATGCATACGCGGGAATAACAAAATTTGAAGTGTTCCTCGTTTTAGCGGTTTGTTTAGGACACAAAGAGTTGACTTTTTCTCTTCATGATTCTCTTAGTCTTAATTTCTGAAAATTGCGTCAAAATGGATATTTATGGAGGAACCCAAACATAACATTTCAAGTTTCCAGCTTCCGCGGAATTTCCACTTCCCGAATAAATTTTTAAACATACCTGGCCAAAATTTTGAATGGTGACCTTTTAGTGAATAAGCCCATACTCCTAGTGGATATATAATAAAATTTGGGATTATCGTTTAAATCAGATATTTAGCTAAAGTTACCTCAAGAACAATTAGTATTTGAACTAATTTTTCGACTTGAAATTTAGTAATTCGTAATTCTCAAATTCACAATTTTCGCTAGTTAACAATTGTTTCCAGACCATTTATTTTTTGTGGCTCCGCTATCAGTCTCACTTGTAGATGGCATCTTTTCTCATATTTTACAATCATAAAATAGGCTATATCTCGGAAACTAAGCGAGATAGTAAAAAAATCGTTATTGTGTAAGTGATCTTTATTAACTAATAATATCCCCGGTAATAAATATGGTAATGCCTGTGGTCAGATCCGAAAAGACCTTTTTAGCAGAAATTTTCTGTTGATTCAGCTTAAAAATTTTGTTTATTTATCCTAATTCTGAGTTAATTTAACTACAACCGTCAACTCAAATTTAGTTCTTTTAAAATTTAGGTCACCTAAATTTTGAAGACTGCGATTCTCATCTTCATTCTGCTAGCGCAAATTCAGGTAATACTTTCTGTTGTCGAACCTGGATTTTCGAAGATTTGTACGAGCTTGTTTATGAGTGCATGTTTGATTATGAATCCGTATACCAAATTTTAAGTTTCTGGCTTTACCTGTTTGTCGAGGACGTCAGGGGGAGACTTTCCAACCTGCTACATTATTTTTTAGAAATAAATATTTAAATTTTATAAAATTAGACAAAATTTACTTTTTCAAGTACGAATTTAATTCAAAATTTTAATATTTAGTTCCGAATATGTTTGCTTGGTGTTGATACGAAATATTAATATCAATCAGAAATACTGAATAAATACTCCAACTGTTTAGGTTAGCCCTATAACCGCTGGAAATAAGCACTATTTGGTAATAAATTAAGCTACTTCGATAAAAACCAAATTAGCTTAATTTTTTTTTTGAAGAAATTTTTCATGTGCAGGCCGTAATTTGGAAGCGAAGTCCGCAATTTCGAAGAGAGCGACCAAATTAAAAGTTCTTAAAATTTAAATAATAAATACATTTCAAAAATCGCAAAATTAATATTGTTTAAATTTTTCTAAATTAACTAAAAACCACTGTAAGATCAAAGTAATATTGAAACTTAAGTTTTAACACCAGCCCTTATTTTCATCCAATGACATACAGGATTCCAATTTGATACTTCTAAAGAACATCGTCTTAACTTGAAAATGTATGGACAAATTTGCATGAAATTTTGGCTTTTAAGCCTAAGCAGTATATTAAGCACACTAAAAAAAAAATTAGTAAATTCAACAAAAAATTCTGCTGAGTGAGCTTACAAAAAAGTTGCTAATGTCAGAAAAATCTTATGCTGAAAATCACCAAGCTGATTCTTAGCAACAAAATTAGTAGACCCAGTAAAAGTTTTGCTAACACTTAGTTGATTAAAAAGTAAAAAATCTTTGGTACAAGTTAACAAAATTTTTGCTGTAGACTGACAAAAACTAAAAAAAATTGTAGATAATTACTCTTATGCTAATTTTAATTTATTTGCAGAAAATCCTAAAAAAAAATTTTATGAAAAAATGTCCGTACATAAACAAAATTATATATCAAATACTCACATCAATGGTTGTCTAAATGATGGCAACTTCAACAAGACAACTGCCTTAGATAATTCTTGATACGAAACGAAAAAATAACAAAGTGTGACATATACAACCAAGCACATAACCAGGACTATGTTTTACCGGCCCAACGACAACAACAAAAACAAAACAAAAATTAGTTGTTTTTAAGAAATTTGTCTTTTCCAAACAAAAACATGTTCTCTTGTTGTTGTAATTGTTGTTGTTGGGCCGGTATAACATAGTTCTGGCTACGTGCCTGAATACAATCCTTTTTATGCAATAAGAAAAAAAGAAACATAAAAAATAGATTAAGATGTGTGTCCTTGTTTTTCGCTTAAGTCTGTCTACCTGAACGTATATTTGTTTGGAATTTCAAATTGTCAATTTAGCCCCACTGCATTAATAACACTGTGCTACACTGAGAAATCACTTTGAAAGTGACCTAGTGTAGGTAGTTAGTCTCGGTGAGTACATTACGAAACCGGTATTAGAAGTTCCAATATACCCCAAACTTTCGAGATAACGGTAAAAGTGTATTTTTGCGACTATCTTATTCAAACATTTATAACTTTCATTTTTCAACCGATTTTATATTTTTAAACGGTTTTGAAAAGAAAATTACCTCGTCTTTTCAAATATATATACTTTTCCTATATTATTAATATAAATATGTAGAGATTTTCTTCATAACAACTAAAATTTTCAGTTTTTTTTAAATTTTAAAACTTTGACAAGGGTTTTTTTCGAATCTTATTTCAAGGCAACAAAAGTAGATGTTTTCTTGATTAAAATTAGGCATCACTTGTTAAAATCGGTTGAAAATTGACAAAGTTATGGTACTTTATCTGAACAAGGAGATAGTTAAATTCTTTAAATTATGTTTTTTGTTTTTAGTTTAAACATCACTGTTAAAGCTCCATTATAAATATATTTTCCTTTATTATTTATGTTTTAATATATAAATAAATGAAAAACTAATTATTTTGTAAAATTAAATACTAATTATTTTTCTTTTCAAAACCTTTTAAAAATTCTAAATCGGTTGAAAAATGTTATAAATGTTTGAATTCGGCAGTCCCAAAAAATACACTTTTACCGTTATCTCGAAGATTTTGGGGTATATTTGAACTTCTAAAGCCGGTTTCGTAATGTACTCACCAAGACTAACAACCTACACAAGGTCACTTTCAAAGATATTGCAATTTTTTTTTTTTTTTGTAGCAGAGTGTAATCATTAAATACATTTAGTTTACAAACACACATTTAATCTTTATTAAATTTCAATACTTTATTGTGTCTTTAATTTAATTCATAGACAATTGCTTTCACAAACCGGAGACAATACAAAATTTAAGTTAAAAGAGATGCAAAAATCTTCCATGGTTGATTTTTTATATGTAGTTTTTAATATTACTTTGCTCTTCTCTACTACATCTTGACATGTGGCGACTACTTCATTTTGGGTTTATCTTTCAATATGGTTGTCGTACACACTATAAATGTGTTTATTAGCACATTTATTTTGCAAAATAAATTAGTAAAACATTAGTAAAATATTAGTAAAACATAAGTTCAGTTAAGTGTTGAATAAGTATAAATTGTTGAATAAGTATATATTAGCAGAAAACATAATTTCAACAACAAATTTACTGAAAAATAGTATACTTGATTTACAAAACGTTTTACTAACTTATTTTTGTTCGAGTTCAGTAAAGTTGCGTTTTAGTTCAATTTCGCGTTTTTCGAAAAGAAAATAAAAGCAAGAATAGTGTAATTTTTGAATAGTATTTATATCTTGGTAAGACTTAGCTTATTTATTTTAATGGAATAAAGTTTGAGATTCACTCAAATCCTATTTTGACCAATATCGTCTAGAGTAGACAACAAAAAAAACATATTTGGTAGAAGAACATATTGTTAATTTTCCCTGCCAAATATGTGGTTTAAATTTCATTGCAAAAAAAGCTTAGGCCGTTTTGAGGGTTTAAAATTAGAGACTTGTTAAATTTCACCCCTTGCTTTTAAAGCAAATATTTTTATAAATTTAATACAAAAACCACTTGTCTTAAAAGATTATGTTGTCTTTTTGCTAAAATAATAAACAAAATATTTTTTATGTTTATAAGTTTAAAAGGTGCAAAACATTTTTGTTGTTTATCTTTTAAATGTATTTATTATACCGTACGCTACTAACGTTTTCCAACAAATAACATGTTAAATAAAAAGATCCAATTATTGATCGAAAAATGTCATATAAACTTAAACGTGCTAAGACTATTTGATGTTTCTTAACGAAATCATTTATTTAACACTTATAAACCAAAATGTATTCTTAAACGTCGTATACTTAATATAAAGAAAATACAATTCAATAATATATTTTAAAGTCAAGAATGATTTCTGTGGAAAGTCTGCTTAAATGGATGGGTGTGTGTATACAGAGAGAATTTTCTTGTTCGAGTTTTAAAGAAATTGTTTAGTAATCTAATACAATTTTCTTTACAAAGTAATTGAAAAAGTTCTTTAACTTTAAGAGAAAGCTTCATAATTTTTATGAAACTATGTTTGGTGAAACTTTTTCATTAGGAATATGAAGTTTTTAATAAATTCAATGTAATTTTACATAAAATTTTATGAAAATGAATATTTTATAATAATGAAAGTTTCAACGGAAGAATTTCAGTGACATTTTATAGATCTAATGTCAAAATTCATATACATCATGCAGATAATTCTCTCAGTGTATGTGCAAGATATATTTTGTCATTGTTTAAAACAAACACTTTTCATTCTTATTTTTAGAATAACAAACGTTTGTTCTTATTTTTTGTATTATTTTTGGCTAAGACAACAGCCTTCGAACGTGTATTTATATTATCGACATTTTCTTCAAACCATCCTTGACGTTAAGAAAAAAACAAAAATAAAGGACGAAAAGACATTCATCTTTTGTTAAAATACATTTACAAAATGAAAACATTCTTATTGGAAATTTTATAAGTAAATATTTAGACAATTTATCTACATAGAACTCGTACTGACACTCATTATATTGACGCTGCCTGCCAATGCACGATGGTTTCAGAAACAACTTTTCTTGGCCAAAATTCAAATTTTCTCACATCCTGTTGTCGTTTCTTTGTTGCAGTTGCATTCTTATAATAAACACTTCAAGACTACCCAGCAAAACCACACATTACCAAATCATGTGTAAAGTAATGTATCGCCATAGGGTTTCACGCATTGCATTACAACTTACTTCACTGATGAATTTTACAGGCGATGAGCCTAGAAGTAATGGATGAGCCTTGTAGGAGTTAAAGTAACTGGTTACTTATATGGTTACATGGTGGGAAAAAGTAATGTGTCTATAAACAGATTTTCATAAAAAAAATTGCATACAATTTTTTTTTAATTAAATAAATAACTTTTTATTTTTTATTAAATAAATAACGTGGTCATGCTGGGATTCGAACCTAAGGTCTCTGGTATTTAACAATTAGTTAGGCGAGAACTCTACCAACTGATCTATCGATACATATAATATTTTATTGCTTAAAATGTAAACGAGTTGTTGTGCTTCGTGTTTTCGTTCGTGATATCAAAAATATACACCTTACTCTCATGCATACAAAAAATCACAAAGTAATGTGTCTATAAATAGATTTTCAAAAAGGACAAGAAATTCTTATTGAGTTTGTGATTTAACATAACAAATATCTCGAGAAATTCTAATAACAAAGTCCCCTGAAGATTTCCTTAGGCAGGAATGAAATCCGGAAAGGGACACGCCTACATCAGATTGCTTTTCACAATTTGTTAAATAAGTTTTGGGATTTTAGCACATTTAATTACTATAAATGCAATTAATGTTTATCCCGATGAAAATAAATTTAAATAACAAATATGCAGGTGCTTGTGCAAATTTAAATGTAACTGACACTAATAGAAAACATATGATTTTCTATTGTTGATTTACTTGAATAAACGTCACTACATTGCTAGATCTGTCAAAAAAACAGAGTAGTATTTGGAAGATGACAAATCCAATTGTGACAATTTTTTGTTGTTGTTTTGGTTTTTCTTTGATATTTTAAATTTTGAATCTCGCTCCTAGACGAGGACAAGAAATTCTCATTGAGTTTGTGATTTAACATAACAAATATCTCGAGAAATTCTAATAACAAAGTCCCCTGAAGATTTCCTTAGGCAGGAATGAAATCCAGATAGGGACACGCCTACATCAGATTGCTTTTCACAATTTGTTAAATAAGTTTTGGGATTTTAGCACATTTAATTACTATAAATGCAATTAATGTTTATCCCGATGAAAATAAATTTAAATATATATTAATAATTACTTTACGTTTATAATTCATGCATTATATAATTAATGATCGGTAAGTCATTATTTTATGTTTTGAAGTAATGTAAAATGTAATGAGGTATCATTACAAGGTGATCCATGAGTATTCAATTATCGGTAACTCATTACTTCTTGTTGGAGAATAATGATACAGGTAAGGAGTACACATTACAAGGTAATGCATTACTTTATCGCGCCCATTACCAAAGTTTTGCTCTGTACAGAAAACACATTTTGGTTTTGCAAGTTTTGAAGTTTAGATGCAAATCTGAGATATGAATCAAAAGTACGTTTTTTTAATATTTAACCTTTTTTTCGTTCAATGTAAATAGCTTCTAATAATGTTTAATAAGGAAAATAGGTGAATAAGAATTGTACACTAAAAAAGTATTAACAAAAATTGGCGTCTTGAAAAAAGTATTTCACTCAAACCAAAAAAAAATTTTGGTAAAAAATGTTACTTTAAATAAGCAACCTTTTCCTATACAAAATCTTTTTTTTCTAGAAAAGTGCATTAAAGTGCTAAGCATATTTGAAACCAAAATAAATCGTTTTTTATTTTTAATTTATAACGAGCTTTCAACCTGCGTATATTTACAAGACTAAAGCAAATCAAACATATTAACTAGGTTGGTACTAGTATTTCGATCTGACTAAGGAACTAATCAGAAGCTAGAGCCTCCAGAATTTCAAGAGCTTTAACATAAAACCTATTAATAATCAATTTTTGTCTTCTTAGTAATCAAACACGTGGCTATGGTCTTTTCCGAAAAAGCATCATTACGTTACTAAACTTTGAAGACTAAAAATGTTCTATTTATATAAAAAAAATTTAGATTTTACTCTGGCTCAAATAATACTTTTTCAGTGTTATTAGGTTCTTGTGTTTAATCTAGATTATTTTTTTTTGTTATTTTTAATTTATAACAAGCTTTCAACCTCTCTATGTTTACAAAAATAAAGCAAATCAAACATATTAGCTAGGTTGATACTAGTATTTCAGTCTGGCTAAAGATCTCTTCAGTACCCGAAGTTTTGGAAAAGCTAGATCCTCCAGAATAGACAGAGCTTTAACAAAAACCCTATTAATCATAAATTTTGCTTCATTTTTGTCATCTTAGTAATCAAACATGTGGCTAGTGTCTTTTCCTAACAAGCACCATGACTCTTTTAAACTTTGAAGACCAAAAATGTATTTGATTTTGGTAATTTGGCTAAGAAAAGTGATTTGTGAAACCATAGTGCGATGTTCGAATGTACTTTAATGTAAGTAGCACTCACAGGATACCAATAAAACCAATACTGTGTAAGGGATGAGTGTTTTTGCCGAAAAGAAATATATATTTGTCTATAAATGATAGGGTCTTGAAACAAGTAATTGGTTTGTATGTGTGAGTGTGGTGCCATTATGCTGTAGCTTTATGGTCTAACAAATATTGACACTCATTCGACACATCTTCATTTAAATTCATTAACTTTGATGTTTTTCGAACGGTAGTCAATGACAATTAATGACTTTTATTTTGATAGAAAACTAAAAAAAGTTTCTTTTAAAAATAGAATACAAAATAACTTTGATGTTAAAGCTTTTGTTCTTGTTTTGAAAGAAATAATTTTCAGATTACACAGAGAAAACAGATCCATTGTGCCAATTTGGTTGTAACAATCAAATGTATTGCAGAGTTAATTAAAATTTTATACTCCAACCAAAATTTATTTGTAATAACCGAATTTCTGTTGCTCCAATTGCGGTTGGCGAAAACTTCGGTATTCACAATGAATTTGTGCAATATTACACATAAAAAATTATTGTGAATAAAAATGCAATTAAACTCACTTTCAATTTAAAGTTAAATGATATCACAAGTTTGTTATAATTTTTATTAAAAATAAAAATTATGTTTTTTCGACCTTTAATTGTGCAATGAAAATGAAAATTATTCAAGTTCGAGGCCATATACTCTATATTTCTTCATTAGGATATTGTCCTAACAAATAATCTATAGAGTTTTTGTTTTCAAGTGAGTAAACTAGTTCATATGAATGCTTGAGGTTTGGCATGGGATTGTTACCGCTTTCAAAACGTGTTCTGATGATGGGAACCTAGAAAATTCCCGAAATAGATCTATCAACACATTCCTGAAAGGGTCAAATAATAAATTTGAAAACAAAAACTCTATAGATTATTTGTTAGGACAATATCCTAATGAAGAAATATAGAGTATATGGCCTCGAACTTGAATAATTTTCATTTTCATTGTTAAATGATATCTATTAAATTTTTAGTTGAAAATCAATTTTAATTTAGATACCCATATTGTCTATGTTGTGGGTCCAGAGTTGCAATAAAAGAGCTCTTATGGAAAATTCGTGTTAAAGCGGAACCATTACGAGAGCTTAACAAACAGAGACACCCAATCGATAAAATAAAATAAGCATTATTCTATGTTAATTCCATTCTCAAACCAATAACAATATCGCATACAAATGTATTCGAAAAACAAACTTTTTTGAATAATAAAAATATTTGGTCACGCATAGACATGTTTTACTCACCAGTGAATACGTCTTTAAAATATCTTTCATTTAATTTCCAATTTGCATATAGTTTAATAACTTATGTAAGAAATATATTAAAAAATTTAAAAATGGGTAATTTTAGGCCACACTTTTCAACCCCTAAACTTAGGATTAAGCACCAAAAAAAAACCTGTATCTTTTTGTTCTTTACAAAATAACCGAGTTTCATTAAAATCTGCGGATTCACAAGTGCAGTTTCCTTGAAAGTGAAAACACTGTCGAATTTCAAAATTGATTCGTATCAATCGCTATAAATGAAAAAAATCATTCAAAAATTAAAAAAAAAATTGAAAAAATTAAAAAAAATCGTTAAAATCTTTTTTTTTTTTTTTGTTATTTTTCCAAATTTTGAAGATTTGTTTTTAATTTTGGAGTTTTTTTTTGTCAATATTGAAATTTTGTAGATTTGTTACATTTTGTCTATATTTTCATAAATAGGCATTTTCATAGTCACATACGTTACAGTCGTACGGTTAAAAGAGGCTAAAAACAATGGAAAACATAATTTTTTTCCCATTTCCATACATTTTTTTTGAACGTACACAAGAGAATTTCTTGGACGAGTTTTAATGATATTTGTTCACTAATCTAAAGTAGTTTTCACCACAATTTGAATGAAAAATTTCTTAAACTTTATGAGAAGCTTAACAGTGTTTATGAAACTATTTTTAATGAAATTTTTTTTTGTTTTGCAATTTGCCGAATTAATAAAACTTTTTTGATTTTATTTTCAACCCATAGTGTAAACAAACATACCTTTAGATATATATACTCCCAGGGTCGTGACGTTTTCAGATTTTTGTGGCCTGTGTTTTTAGTAGAATATATGAAATTTTATATGTGATTAAACTTGGTCTGCTGTTAATTTTTTTTTTTCTTCAAAGTCGTTCGTTTTCCTTATTCTAATCAGCAGATATTTTACTGCTCAAAACTGAAATATGATGTGAAAATGTTTAAAATATTATAAAAAATAACGTCTGCTTGATATGTCCCATACGTTTTTTATATTAAATTATTCATGACAAGCTTGATTTAAATTAAAAGTTTTAAACAGCAGATACAACGCAGAAGTAATGTGAATAAATGTTTTTTGTGGTGACGAACGCGACACTAGAATGTCAATGAAACAAATCAAAAATTTACCGTTTGTCTATCTTTGTTTTCTCCGTTCGCATTTTTTGGGATTAATTGTTATTGTAAGACATATTTTGAGATAAGGGTATGTTTGCCTCATACTTGCGTCATTTTAAAGATTCAAGAGAAAATGTTACTAAAATGAAAAAAAGTTGACCAAAAAATGTAACGCAACTTTGCGATCCATTTTATTATCATGGCCAGAAAGATATGATTTGGATTTTTTAATTTAATGAAATATAAGTATTTTTCTTTAATAATACAAGTCAGAAGGAATTATTTATACAAATTTAATTTCGGTCACTGTTAACCTTTTTATGTAAATGACCATATTATTCAAGTTCGAGGCCATTCTCTATATTTCTTTATTATGATATTGTCCTAGCAACTATTCTATAGAGTTTTTGTTTTCAAATTTATTAATTGACAACTTTCAGGAATGTGTTGATAGATCTAGCGATTTTTTATTATTACTATTGTGTCTCAATTTTTGGATATTTTTTTAAATTTTGGCAATTTCTTTCACTTTTCAGCAATATTAATAAATTATAAATAAAATATTTGAATAATATTTTCTTCCCAGATGTTATCAGTCTGTAATCATAAAAGTGGTTTCAAAGGGTTTTCCACATTTTTCTTTTCTCCTGAAAAGTTTTCAAAGTGGATTATATACTCTTATTCGTGCAAGGCATTCAATTAAATTTTTAATACAGATTATTCAAATCTTAATTAAAAATAAAATCAATTAAATAGTTACAAATTATTTTAATTAATACTACAATTTGCTTATTGGAACCGAATTCAAATAAACTTTTAATTGAATTCACAAATATTTTAATTGAAACTTCACTCAGGGAACTTCTGCTTTAAAAATATGAAGTTGTTTGTGTTGTACTACAGTTTCTTTATTTCTAATGTAAATGTTAATTACTAAGAAGACAAGAATGGAGCAATATGGATTATTAATAGGTTTTTTGTTAAAGTTCTGCCTATTATGGAGACTCTAGCTTTTCTAAAACTTCAGGTTCTGATGAGATCTTTAGCCCGATCGAAATACTAGTATCAACCTAGCTAATATGTTTGATTTGCTTTATTTTTGTAAATATACGGAGGTTGAAAGCTCGTTATAAATTGAAAACAAATGTCAATCATTTGTAGAACAAATTTAATTTTTTACCTACCTTTGAGTTCATTTCAAAAAACAAACCACATAATATGACTGTTTTATGATTTTACAGTCATTTTTTGTTATTTAAAAAAATAAAAAAAATAAATTTTTGTTTAATTTTTACTACAATTGTTAGTAATTTTTTGAACAGTAAAAACAAATGACAAATGTAAGTTGAATTTAATGAAATGTTACTCGTCCTTTCTTCAATTGAAATTTCATTTGTTTTTGACTACGTAGCATCCTTATAGTCTTTATCTACATAGTATCCTTAGTGTAGATATTAGTTGTTTTCTGTTTTCTCACAAAAATATAATTGATTAAAAAAAAACTCTAAGATAATTCCATTTTAAGCCCATAGAAAAATAAAGTGACAACCGAATTGAATAGTGTATTTTATGTTCAACAACTAATTGTTGGCTACAACCATATGAAAATATGATTTCAGAATATTTTGGGTGTCGCAACTAAAATTCAGTTGTGTTAGCAAAATTTTGTTGTCAAAACCAATAATCAGTTGTACCAACCAATTTTAGTCTTAGTAACCGACTTTCAGTTGCCAAATTGCAAATATTTTCTCTGTATGTAGCTTTTTTTTATGTTTCTAAAGTCTCTTTTTAAATATATCAAGAAACCTTAAAGGTATATTTTTAATTCAAAATTATAATAAACTGCCGCCCGTTTTATGTTTTTTTTTTGTACATTTATGATATTTTAAAAGTTCTTATAAGCCATATTGGCTTTTCATTACACCACAAATATAAAACAAAAAAACTTTTTCTAAAGACAAAAATAAACTTCTTTTCAAAAAAGTTTGTTTTTTCCACTGAGGCAATTATTCTTAAAAGTTTTTTGTTTTGCTTATTTTTAACAGCAAAAATATTGAAAAAAAAACAATGGCAGTCTATAAATGAATTTAAAGGCTTTCTTTTTGTTCGTTATACCTTTATTCATTTAACTTTGTATTGTTTCTTTTACATGCACTCATAAACTATTCTTTATGTTTCAATCCCCTAAATAATATTGAAATATACACAGTAAATAACTACCAACAAACAATTGCAAAGTTTTTCTTTTTCTTTTTTTTTTTGGAAAGGAAATTTCGCAACTTTTTTGTTGTTGTTGTACTCGTATATTTTCTGTCCTGTTGTGACATTTTGAACTTTTGTTTTTCTTGTATTTTGTCAATTTTTGCACGATGGTGATAAAGTTCTTGTCATAAAACAAAAAAAAAAAAAAAAAAAAAAAAAAAACAGCAAAAAACAGCAAAAAAATCAAATATTCGTTCTGAAAATAAAGTATCCAAACATGAAATTTGTAAAAACATACTTCAGCTTTTAGGTTTTTTTTTTTGTTGTTTGTTCCTTTCTACTGTAAGGTTTTCACATTTCATTGCCCACTGACCAAACCATAGCACAGTGGAAAATTTAGTCCATTTTTGCATCAAAAATCTGCAACTTTTTTGATTGAAGAGGTAGAATTCTGAAATTCGGAATGACTAATCTTAAATTTTTGAACATTTTTGTAAATTTTATAGAAATGTTTCTGATGGCTTAAATGGGTACGGGCACTCTAAGATGGATTTTTATCCGAAAAATTTGTATGTGAAACATTATTATTTTAATTTTTTCTTGCGTCATATTTTGGCAAATCGTATAATTTACTACTCAAGAGTTCCAGGTTACTAAAAAAATTATTCGTGGTTCAAATTATTACAAATTATTTACTTTATGTAAAAATTCAGCGTTTTCCAAATTAAAACTTCTTTACCTTCACCAAAATTATGGGTGTGAAATTCGGAATTTTTCATTTTAAGTTCATCAAAGTAGCCGTTTAACAAACAATTTTTATATTGAATAAAATATATATTTTTTTTTTCTGTCACTAAATTTGGTTTAATGAATCTTTCTATTAGAAATTCACAATAAGGATTCAAATCTCAAAACTAAAATTATATATATAAGCTATCACCAGTGTAATAGCTAAATAAAATCTGAAAAAAATTTGTCAAACACTTATATAAAATTTAAAAAAATATATAAGATTCGGAAAATTTGTACTTTTAAAAGCAGAGAAAAGTAATTTGTCGTTTTTGGCGATTTTGGCGATTTTACAATTTTTTGGATTTTAAATTTTCGAGCGCTAGTGTAAATTTTTGTTTAGATTTTCTGGCTTCAAAAACCATTGACTTTGTTGTTTTTTACGTGTTTTCCAACTTTTTACACTTTTCGTTTCCTCCTGTCTTTTTAATTACAATTTTATTGCAGAATGTAAAAATTTTGTTAAATATTCAGTTAAATTTTCTGACCCAAAAATTTAAACTTCTATAAATCTGAAATTCCTAGAAGTTTTTACGGATTTTTGTTACACAAAATATCCTCTGTTTTAGCGCAACCAGGAATGTTTGGTTTCATGTGTTTTCCTGTCCGTCGTATTGAAAAATTAATGAGATATTTATCTTTTTTAGAACAATTGACAAAATCTGGCATTGATGCATATTTATGCATATTTTGTTCTTGTTTTTGCATATTTCGACAAAAAAAAGTTTTTTTTAGATAAAAAAAAAAAAATCATATTTTTGAGCATATTTTTTTTTTTTTTTTTTTTTTTTTTTAAAAAGAGAGGCAACACTCAGGAAATACTTCCTATATTTAGTGTTTTGCTTTCTTTGGAAAGGGATAGTATAGAGATGAAAGATGGGGAAAGATGAAGGGCTTCAAACATGGCAACACTGTAATTGCGCGAGATGATAATTCTTAGAACAGTTGTTGCTCGCCACCTGATGGAGAGTTGGCGAACTTATTGAAGCTTTTTGGTTCATAGCCCTGATTCATTATTTTACTTCGGTGGGGTTAATTGCTATGGGAACACCGAAGGTGGACATTGCGATACGTGTGAGGGATAGAAAAAACTCATACATATTAATTTGATGTTGCCGGCACCGGGGCTCGAACCCGGCACCTTCTGTGTAAAAGTCCAACGCGCTAACCATACTTTTTAGAACAAAAGGAATTTTTTATAGCATATTTTAACGATTTTTTTTTTTATATTTAGTTTTAAGTTATCGAACAATTTTATTTTTCAATAAAAAATATTTTTTTGGATTTTCAACACAGATTTCGGAAGTTTAAACCATTTTTGCAAATTTAAATTTCAAGTTTGATATAATTTTTATTAAAAATAAAAATTATGGTTTTTTTAGACCTTTAATTGTGCAATGAAAATGAAAATTATTCAAGTTCGAGGCCATACTCTATATTTCTTTATTAGGATATTGTCCTAACAAATAATCTATAGAGTTTTTTGTTTTCAAATTTATTATTTTATTTTTCATAAAAATCATATCAAACTTGTACAAAAGACAAAGTACAGACTAGTTTATTTCGCCTGTTTTTGTTTATAAACAAAAGAAAAAATAAAAAGGAGAAAAAACAAAAAACGTGTATTGAATATCCACCAAAGGTGGACCTTGCATATAATAAACAAGTTTTCAATTTATTTTTTGATCAATGGTGATAATCTTTTACTTCGAGTTCATATACAGTGGCGGACAAAAGTATTCACACAACAGCAAACTTTATTTTTAATCTTTTATATTTTTAAAATGAAACCCATTAGCCGGATATGGTATTCAACAAAATTGTTTATTAACTTATAAATTATTAAAATACAACAAAAGACTTATTCTTAGTATGTTATATTATAAGAAAAAACTAAATATGTAATTCAAAGTATTATTTTAGGCGGACAAAAGTATTCACACAGCTTCAAATGTTTGTACAAAAAATAAAATTTCACATGATTTAATACTTTGTGGAGTAGCCTTTCTTTGTTATGACTTCTTTTAATCTTCTTGGCATAGAATGGACCAATTTCTTCGTAACATCTTTTTTTTAATTTTTAATTTTTTTAAATACAACATGCTTAGTGTTAATTTTTTGTTGTATTTAAATTATTAATAAGTTAATAAACAATTTTGTTGAATACGGCTAGTAGCTTTCATTTTAAAAATATAAAATATTTAAATAAAGTTTGCTGCTGTGTGAATACTTTTGTCCAGCACTGTATATATTAGTTCTCATGTAGTGAGTAAACTAGTTGATATGATTGTTTGATGTTTGCCATGGCATTGTTACCTCTTTCAAAACGTGTTCTGATGATGGGAACCTAGAAAATTCCCGAAATAGATCTATCAACACATTCCTGAAAGGGTGAAATAATAAATTTAAATTTTTTGTTTTAAGACTCCGAATGAGCTGTATATATTCCGATTTAGCTATATATATATTCCGATTTAGCTATATTCAATCTTTTATCTTCTTTTTTGTTGGCACTTAAAATTAATTTCTCAAAGTCACTCACTTTTAAACTGAAAAATAAGTTTTAAAACACGAATTCTTAAAGAAAATGTGTGTTTTTAGAGAAAATTTTCCGGTTTTTTGCATTTTTTATGTGCTAAAAATTTATTTTTTAGACCATATTGCCGATTGCTTTGGTTATTATACATTTTAAAAAGGAATTTTTATGCATACATTTAACAATAAATCATGTTTAATACTAGGTATGCATGAGCGTTTAGCTAATTGTAGCTCATTTTTAAAATCATTGGCAAAGTTTTGAAAAGCTGTTAAAAAACCATCTAATGTTGAACATGAACAAATTTCACATGCGCTAACAGAGACTATATAAGAATATAAAGAATATATAAAAGAATTTGAATCTGCATAAATATTCATTTCCGCAAATGTATAACACACATATATTGTAAAGTAAAATATATTAAATATATTCCTTTGAATATGTTGTAATTTTATTTCCATAGATTACACTGTACAACACAAAAAAAATTACAAGGTCCGAGCTAAAAAAAATGTAATTAATGAATACTACCTATCCAAATTTGCTATCGAAGGTAAAATAATAAAGATATTACTGATTTTTAGTGAAATTTGAACTATTTTTGTTTTTATGCTAAATTGTTGGGGTACTTTGAAATAAAATTCTTAATAAATGCGAAATTAACCCTAAGCTCTCTTTTGTTGTGTCTTATTTCTGACTTTCTGGTTGAATATTTCGTTTGGTGTATTGGTGTAGTCCCTGACTTATAGTAAAATTTCACGGCGAATATTTTTGCGGAACATTTTAACACCTTAAATCCCCGTTTTAATGGTGTTTTTTGCTCTTTTTTAAAAAAAGGACAAAAAGACCCTTACTTTGAGGAGTTAGAGGGTTAATATATTCTACAAAAATGTTCTCCGTAATATTTTACATAAGTTTGATAAACGCACTATATACTTTAAACGTAAGCTTTACTCGATTTTTTATGCCGATTGACAATACAAAATGTGCATTTAGGGGAAACTTTACCTCCCCCTAAAATGAAACCCAGATGTAAACTTTCAAAACGCCGATACACGTGTATTTTTTTTTTGCCTCTTCTATCAAAATTTGTCGGTCGGACCTTGTAATTTTGGAAAAAATTTGATTTTGTTGTACAGTGTGTGTTTTTTCACATAAATTATTCAATAATTAAACAGAAACAAGTAAAACCTTGGTAAAATATTAATAGTTTAACTTTTGTGAATAAACTTTATTAGCTGAAATGCTCCTAATTACTTTTCAACGATATTATTGTGTGTCGCAATTTTCGAAAGATTTCTGTTTTTTTTTTCAATTATTATATTTTTACATCTTAGTTTTATAACAATTCTGATTTTTTGCCGAAATTCAAACATTTGTGAAAACTAATAACGATTTTCCACAGTGCATCGAACAACGACAATAACCACAATCTTGTAAATGGTTCGTTGGTTGGAAATGCCATTTTTATTTTATATATTTTTTTTTAAAGAATAAAATGCAATGAAATATTTTTAAGTAATTTTTATAAAAGGAAGGTTTTCTAATTTGAAGCTTTAGCGGAGTATAGAAAAATTAACTCTGAAGTTTTTTTTTTCAACTAAACATTATTTTTAAAAATATAAAAAGGGTCACAATTTCACTTTTTTAAAATTTATCCAAAATTGATGTTTAGGCTATATCGAAGTATAAATGTTTATGGTCCAGAGAATAAAATTTATATAATCTGGTATGTGATGAAAGTCGATCGACTTTGATTTCTATTTATTTGGTTAAAAACTAAATCGATTGATTTGAGTTTGGTCGATTTGGTTAAAACTTAAAATTTAAGCTCCTGACATATAAAAAAAAATATATCAAATATTGAGGGATGATTATTTTGAAAAAAAAAAATTAAAACAAGTAATATAGAGAAACCCAAATTGTAATATGTTTTGATTTCAAAACTTCGTTTGATCAAAAAAACGAACGTTTTCTGGAACAGGGATGTTAAATAATAAATATAAAAGACAAGCGTATTGATGGATTTTTTAAACGATTCTGATGAATATTGATTTAATTTTTTTTATCTTTTTTAATTAAAAAGTTCACACAACAAAGATCAAAGTGAAAATTTACGAGTTTAAACAATAAGGGATGAAAACTCATCCCTTATTGTATAAAAAACTTGTATTAAAAATACTATTCCAATTTCTTTGTTGTTTACTCTAAAATTCTTGAATTGATTTTCCAGAAATATTTCTTTAAACAATAAAAATGCGTAATTGAATGTCTTGCAAAAATAAGGAAATAAAAGTCAACTTTTTGAACCCTTTTTTTTTTTGTGGCATAATACGAAGTTTTAGCCATAAGCGTCGTAAAATGTTGCTAAAATTTGTAATGGTAAAAGTTCAGTTTTATTATTGAATTGATAATATTTTTATTATTGAATTGATAATATTTTTTAAACACTGCACAATTCTAATAAAAATATTTTAACTAATACGATTTTAAATCTCAAATTGTTTATTCAAATATATAAAATAAAAAAAAAATCTTAAATTAAAATTAAGGTAATTTTTAGTTCCGACCGAAGACTTCGAACAGAAAATGCTTTTTGGAGTAATTCGGTATATTAAAGCATTATGAGCAAATTTGACAAACGGAAAAATATCTATTGGGCTTAATAGATGCGGTTTATCTATTAATAATAGAAATCTATTATTTTCAACTATGGGTCTTTTTGACACCAAGAGCATCTAAGGGTTAGTTTAGTCCAAATTATATGTTAAATGATTAAAGTACTGGTCTAAGCCAGGTTTGTAAAAAAAAGTATTTAAATACTTTTTGTTCAAATATGTATAAATTCTCGCAGTAACTTCTTTGACCTTAATGCGGCTCGGCATGGGCTAACGTTGTTTAATATGTCCAAAATTTTTTGAACAGAATCTTCAAATATTGTGTTATTATATTTTACATCACGTTTATTAAAATTCAAAAGTAGTAAAAAAATCTTCAACGTTTTTTTTTAAATTGAAATATATAAGTGTGGGGTCTCTTGGGGCCTCTGGTCCACATAGGTTAATGATGTCCAAAATTTTTTATTTTCAACCTTAAGTCATGATGATAAACAACAATAACAAACGGTACAAAAGTAGCTAATTTTCGATTTTAAATATTTTATGACAACAAATAAGGCAAAAATTACCAAAAAAAAACACAATTTCGTCCAAATTTGCAAAAATTAAATCGTTGCCCTACCCAAGTGTGCCAGGGGATATTTTTTATTTTCGATCTCTAACATGTTTTAAACAAGTCACTGGAGTCAATTTTTGCGATTTTGTTGAAGAATTTTTTTTTAAATTTAAAATTGGAGATTTGAAAAACACCCCGAAAATGTTGTCCGTTTTTGACATCACATTAGGACAGGTTAACGCCATCCAAAAAAAAAAAACTTCTTCTACATCCCACAACTTTGAGTCTTTTAAGTAAAAAAAATATATTTCAGTAATCAATTTAAAAAATTATTAAAATATGTGCTCGAATTTCTCGGTCAAGTAATAATTGCCACCTTAGTGGTCTGGGGCATTATTTATTACTGGGCTAGTTTTTAACCGATTTTGCGTTTTTATACCTTTTTGAAAACATAATTATATCTTCATTTCGATTAATTTACGTTCTTGAGTAAAAACTTTTATGACATTTAAAAAATTTTACAAAAACTAAAAAAAGTGACTTTTTTGCCTTGTATTCCGTTTTCTAAATTAAGGGCTGAATGGGGTCGGGAAGGCATGGTCCGATTGAGCTAAAACTTTCAAAATAGCATTTTTACACTAAATGACACAATCCTAGACCTGAGCACCTATAAAAATCGAAGATCGATTGATTAAAACCACTCTATTATACATATATTGTGGTAAAAAAAATGTTTGTGGAGAAAAAAATTTGAGGTGAAATAAAAACCTAAGGTGAATTTAAAACATTATTCACCTCTTAGCGTCTGGTGGTAAAATATGACGTTATTTTTATACTCCAGACGCTAGTATGAATTTGTACTAACATACAGAGTAATTTGCACTCATAACTTTTGAACCGCAGGACCGATGTTGCTCTTTTTTAAAACCAAACTTTTCGGGAAAATTTATATCAACATGTGTAGAAATAAGCAGACCGTATACCGTTTTCTCGCTGTGATACCCATTTCAACAGACAGAGGGACAGAGAGACAGACTGACAGACATCGATAAATCTTCTTCAAATTAAAAAACACAGTACAACATTTTTTAACACATGATTTTGGGACTTAATACCAAGATATAGCCGGTATACCGAGATATAACCGTGTTTAAATATAGAAAAAGTGCTAAAAATGCTCCTTGAGCCAAAAAATTCGTATGGCCATTAAATTATTACTGTAGCCAACTTGACAAAACGAATGATGCAGAAGTTCTTATTTTTGGGGCTACTTTCACATTGTGTCCCAAAATCATGTGTTGTACTGTGTAAGGATCAAGAATATATATATTTTATGGGGTGTTAAACATATATTTCGATGCGCTACAAACGGATTGAAAAACTGATATATATATATATGTAGTAGGCCGGGTCGATTTGTATGGAGGCAAAAAAATCGCTCAACGTTCAAGGAAAATCGTATTCTAGGGATAAAAAAAAAAAACTTTGCCGAAGGAACCATACCTCTAAAACGAGTTCTGGTGTCCCGACTTGTGACCCGTAGGGTCAAATTTTGCAAAAGCCCACTACAGATTTTTTTTTTTTTTTTTTAACTGTTTGTTTTTATACGCATACTTCCCTTTACGGTAGCCTTTAAATTCTGGACAAATGCCTAAAGAGTTTATGTTTGTGTGTGTAACAGTGCAAAACAGTCAACGCGGTCAATAAAAGCAACAAATTTGGAGAAAAAAAAAATTGCGATTTTATTTCACATCCAAATATTTACAAACACAAAGAGAAGTAACTACTTTTAAGGCAAAGAAGGATATAATCAGTATGTTTAAAGTGGGCAACTAAAAGTTATTTAAAAGATTAGATTTTTTTTTTTTTTTTTGATCAATCTGTTAATAAAACTGTCTGATTAATATATCTAAATACACCCAAAATTAAGATTTTTTAAAAGCTTTGCAATTATTCTTTCTAAAGTCTTTAAGAAACAATAAGTAACAATCCTGATGCATTTATCTTTTGTATTTAGTTAAGTTTTTGACTATTTTGTGTTTAAATTACTATTTTTGATTGATCTTTCTATATAAAATACGTTGGCTTAAAACATTTTAAGCCAAGTAATAAATAATTGGCAAACCACTACCCACAACACATCCTTCTTTGTTGGCGTAACCCAGCAAAATATTGTAATCAAATGAAATAAAATGAAAATGGTTAAATTGTAATGTCATTTTGTTTTTACATTTTTGTGTGAAGGTATAATTTTAAAAAACTTTGTACACGAAATCAAAAAAAAGGTTGAATCTGAATAGATTTTTTTTAAAAACTCTTTCCTGAACATTTTGTTGGATTTCATTAAAATACACATATTTGTTTATACGTATTACACTTTAGGTAAATAAAATTACAACAGGAAATAAAAGCTTTTCTCATTTTTTTTTTTTTTTCGTAGCCAAATAAAACGCCATTAAATAAAACAAACATCCAGCATGAATGAACAAAAACAAAGTAGAAAATCTTTTACTTTTTGAAATCAGTACTTATTTCTACTTAAACGTAAAACTAAATAAAGATTTAGATTTCAGCTTAACTGACATTTTGGCAGATGCTTTTGTTTTTTTACTCTCCCACTTTTTTTTTTCTTTTTGGCTCACTAATGGAGTTTTAATTAGGCCAAAAATTTGTACAATCAAAAGAAAAAAAAAATGCAGAAGGGAAAAAATCAAGGTTATTTTTGTTAAATAAAGTGTGTGTTTTTTTTTTAGTAAAATTTTCAACATTAACTTTATTTTTATGGCCAACAAAGAGAAAAACAAATCATTTGGAAAAAATACAGAATTTATTTATATAAAAGACCATAAAAATTGAGATTTTTATGTATAAAACAATAAATGCCAAAAGCATACAATTTGAGTGTTGTTTTTGAGAAGCCAAAAGAATCAAACCATTAAAGCATTAAAGCAGGAAAATTTTGTTTCATTTAAAAAAATACAATAAATGCATACAATTGTGGGAAAATCAACAACATAAAAATGGAAATAAAAATAAAGATATTAACTCTGTTAAAAATCGATATATATGGATGTATACATGAAAACACATGCATGTCCACATGCATCCATTCATGATTCAAATGTGATCATAAACCATTCTTATATGTTCATATGAGTATTCATAAATGTTCATCTGTGTGAATTAACGAAAATTGAGGTAATAGTAACATATCTAATCATACATGTCTATACATTTTCAGACATGGTCATATGTGGTCATTAACGAAAATTGAGGAATTTTATATGATCACATATGAACCCTTATCAGAAAAGTATTAATCATATATGGTGTTATATGGACATGTATGACCTCGAATCACTTCACATATGAGCATATATGAGTTCATACGTGTTCGTAAATGGATGCATATATGTTGATTTTTAACCGGGTAAATAAAATAAAACAATGAAAACATTTCTACAAGGATTTTTTTGTAAATGAATTGCGAAAAATTTAACCTTAAACCAAAATGTTGAAAAGATCAGTGGAACTTGAAAAATTTATTCAGAGATGGTAAATCGTGAAAATATTGAATTAAGTTTTAGCCCAATGTAAAATGTTGACTAATGTGTAAAATTATAGGAAAAAACTTCATGTGTCATAGAAAATCACGTGTGCCGTTCCTTTATCGTGTGTGATAAATCGATAAAGTAAAAAATACATTTCTGCTGACGTTTCTAGATTGACTAAATTTTTTTATATTGTTTTAAACAAGTACATTATTATAATTAATGCATTTCATTTTAAATTCCTTAAAAAATCCACAGTCCAAAGCCTTTTCAGTCCACGAAGGCGGAACTTCAACAGTGGGCCATTAACATGCACAGAGAGGTCTGAGCCAGGGAGGGAGTTGGTGTTGTCATGAAGGTTTTGTAGGGAGGCTCGGAAGGAGCAAGACGAAAGCGGTCTTAGGGCTGGGGAAGAGGAAACAGACAGATCTGATGGGAATCCTAACAGTTCACTAGACACTCAAGTCGCACCTTTCGAGAATGAAAAGGGGCAACTGCAGAGTTTGAAGGGCTTATGGGGAAGACGATAAGACCTTGGGATAGCTCTTATGCTTCTGTCTGGCCTTCGCGGGTATCAGGTCGAGATATTGGCTATGGGACGTTATGCCGTCGCTGGAGTTGTTGCGAGGTGGTGATTTGGAGAAACTGATAGACTTCTTGAAGGATACTGAATTCTTCTTAAGGTAGGCCGCAGCGTATTTGGGCCCTGATAAAAGAGCGCATAACATGCCGATTTTCAGGCATAGGTGGATGATCATGAAGGGTGGAAAATCACACTTTCTCTTGTACAACAAACCAAACCTAAAGTAGCCTTCATGTCCGATTTTTATACAAACCCTAAAAACATCACGCTAAATAATTTTGCCAAGGTTAGGTTCGATATCTCATCATTTATAGTTTTGGCCAGAAAATTCCAATTTATCTAAAATTATAAACACTATTAATTTTCAAATCAGACTAGACTAGTTTCTGCGTTCCTGCGGCTGTAAGAATGAAACCTGCGCTTCTTCTTACATTACAAACGTACCAATACCAAGTCACGACCGTTTAGTGAGCACACCCAAGTATGGCCTCAAATACAATGCACCCAAATTACAGTTATTATTAACTGCAAGAAACACAAACATTCTATTTTTAGATTTTTATTTCTTTTCTAACCTCCTTCCTCTCGATTTCACAAAACACAACTTATTAAAGTAATGCGGAGAGTAAACAGGTGTAATTATTGATAGTCCAAAATATATTGATATATCATTACCGCTTCTGCACTGGGTGTCTTTATCTAATAACATAATATAGCCGCTTAAATGCAATGGGACAAAAAATAAACAGTTGGTACACCTTAAGGTAAATTTTGTCCAAATAATCATGTTAGAGTTAAAATTGTACACAAAAAAAATAGTTTTGTAGTTGCAACTGAATTTTTGTGGTTCCACGTGCTATCACTATTATTAAATTTTAATGATATCACTATTATGAAAATTTAATGATAATAAATTCTTCTTCTTCCTGTAAAGAGACTAACTAAAGTAATATTCTACAGTAATTAATAAAAAAATTAATTACGATTGTCATTATCTGACGGTTGCAAAACACTTTCTGACATGAAATTTGAAGAAATTTGCTTAACGGCGACTCAATCTCTAACCTACACTTGGTATCCAACTATTGTATGTGAATAAAGCGCATCATAAAACGTGATAATGACTTGTGAAAAAGAGATAGGATAAAGAGGAAAAAGCATTCTAGTTGAGAAATGAATTGTGCATTGGTATTAGTTAATTCTGTCTCTTCTGATCGAAACAATACTTGTGTGTACGTAGTGTGACCAAACTCCACTTTAGCTACAATCATCGCTGTGTCGACCGTGGCTCAACTGGTTAATAGGTGAGATTACGATGCATAGCTTGATGCTAAGGTAGTGAGTTCAAATCACAGTACGACACCAAAAAATAAAAAGTTTTTCATATAGAGCAAATTAACAATATAAAATACTTTGTTCAATTGACACATAAATTAACCACTGACGAGTCCCAGGAGGGGGACGAAACTGCGGCAGTCTGGTGTATCCCTTGTGTCCGTAAAAAAATTTTCAATAAAAATGTTTTCTTCTTCTTCTTCCTGTAAAGAGACTAACTAAAGTAATATTCTACTGTAATTAATATAAAAATTAATTACGATTGTCATTATATGACGGTTGCAAAACACTTTCTAACAAGAAAATTATTCAAGTTAGAGGCCATCCTCTATATTTCTTTATTAGGATATTGTCCTAACAAATAATCTAAAGAGTTTTTGTTTTCAAATTTATTATTTGAATGTGTTGATAGATCTATTTCGGGAATTTTCTAGGTTCCCATAATCAGAGCACGTTTTGAAAGAGGTAAAAATCCCAAGCCAAACATCAAACATTCATATTAACTAGTTTACTCACTACATGAGAACTAATATATATATGAGCTCGAAGTAAAAGATTATCACCATTGATCAAAAAATAAATTGAAAACTTGTTTGTTATGTGCTAGGTCTCCTTTTTATTTTCTTTGTTTTGTCAATAAACAAAAACAGGGGGAGTAAACTAGACTGTACTCTGTCTTTTATACAAGTTTGATATTTTTATCGTCCGTTTGTCAGGCAAGTGCATAACCTCTAGCCTAAACCCAATTTAAATACGTTTTGTTTAAATTTCAACCTTGAATATTGTCTAGTTTCATATTTAAATATTTGTGTAAAAATAGATTTGTATGTACAACAGAAATTAGATTTGCTAATCTCAATACTTTATTGGAGTTACCAAAACTATAAAAAAAATAATATATTATTTTAAAATTATTTTATTAAAAATAATCTCTTATGCTGCGAACTGGAGCCGAACCGGTGTCCTTCTGCTTGTCAGGCAATTATTTTACATCTAGCCCACACCCAATTTGAAATTGTATTTTCAAATTTTTACCTTGAATATTTTTTGTTTTACTTTAAAAAAATGTCTAAAAATAGATTTGTATGTACAACAGGAATTGGGTTGCTAATCTTAATATTTTATTAGAGTTACCAAAACTATAAAAAAACTTTATATTATTTTAAAATTGGTAACGAAAACTAATAATAATTTAAAAATAATAATTTTATTCAAGAAATATAATCTCCGAAGAGACGTTATTTGTTGGTATTAAAGGTAATGTAGAAGATAATATTTTTTCAATATTGATTAGGAAAACCAATAGTTTGAATGATGTGACTGTGTTTTGGTTAATTTTATATATTTTCTGTTTAAAATATAGTTTAATTATTGTAATGATGAATTTTAAGTATTTACAAGTAAAATTATTGAATAATGATTAAATTTTGTTGGTTACAGTGGAGTTCCAACCAATTTATTCTCTATGTGTATATAACCAAAGCTACAAAAAATGTTTCTATACATTTTTTAATTCATTGAATATATCTATATAGTTTGCATGCCATTAAATATGAATAATTTTCTTGGTATTTTAAAATTGTTTATAACTTTAAATTGTTCTGTTTTCAATATATAAAGTCATGGTAAATTGATACTGGTTTTGTAGCTGTGAGTTTGCATTTTTGTTATATATTTTTTTTCATTTTTTTCTTTTACTTTATTAAACTTAGAAAATGTTTGATATAAGAAAATAAGTCATAAACACAAAACACATGCTTCTTTATTACTTTTACAACTACCAACAACTCTTTTGAACAAAGAAAGCCTGAAGTCACATACAGAAAAGGAAGATTTTAGTAAAAATAAAAGGAACAAAATAAAGAAACGAAACCACAACAAAACCACAAAAAGCCATACATAAACCTCCCAACAAACACATATGGCAGCAAACAAAAACATGAAACAATGTGTGTTAGTAGAACAATTGTCACACAAAAATGGCTTTGTCATTTAACTTCAAACATACGCACTTATGCACACACAAATAAACTTATGAATGACTCTATATTCTGTATTGAATATGTGTATTAGTGTGTGTTTGTGTTAGTTAATAAAATGATGACAAATGTCATGCCTAGGGCACGGAAGTTAATGTATATGTATATATATAAACATTTTTTTTAATTTTTTTTGTTTTGTCTGACATCAATGTCGATGTGCGTGTGCTTAAACCGATATTTGAGCATGTGAAATCCGTTCGCGTTAATCATTTTTATTAAACGGCGCAAATTTTACGGCGGTTTAAAGTTAAAAATTAAAAAAAAAAATATTAAAATTAGAGTTTTTGTTAAAATTGAAAAATGATAACGCGTGTGGATAATACCCTTTATGGGCTTTCTTAGCACACTAAAATATTTGTAAAAGCTTCAATACTTTTTAAATACACTGAAAAAAATATAAAAAAAAATGTTTTTGATCGTGTATGCATATAAAAATTTATTTAAAATTGTTAAACATTTTACAAAATTACGGCTAGTATCGCTAATGGTTTAAGAGATATAACCATTTAAACTTTACCACTCATGATTTTTTGTTATTTTGATTTGGTTACCTTCAAACATTCACAAGATTTTCCACATTCTTTGAAATTAAAATTGTTCTGCAAATTGGAAGCTGTAACTAACGTATCGTTAGTTAAATCTTGGGTTTCAGTGATAGATTCTAAGCCGTTTTCAATTTTTTTTTTAATCCGCAATTTTTTGTTTTGATGGCATTGTTTTTATTATTATTATTATTGTTATTTAACACCGAATACTGACTTTCTTACACCAATTTGCGATTTGTTTGTTTTTTTGTTGCTTTTTATTTTTTCAGATTGGCGATATTCGCGTCTTTTTAAGAATTTCACGTTTTTTTAATATATAATCTGAAACCATTTTACTAATTTTTGTTCACAACTGTTCACGCACATAAATAAAATAAACTGAATTGAAACTCAAATATTTATTCTTAGAAGCATTCAGCAAAGTCTACTATGATCATAGAGTTTTTATAATAAAGCAAGTTCTTAAAGATGTCATTGCAGCGGCGGTAATTTGGCGGTTTTCGCGGTAGTATGTTTCAATTGTTTTGTTGAAATTTGTTAAGGTGGCCCTCGTGAATATTGTTTAAAAATTTAGTCTCACTTTCTAGGGGTTCAAAAAAAAACGCGTTTTTTTGCAAATATTATTATTGGATGAAATATTTGTTGGGATTCTGGGTTATTTATTAACCCGAATTCAAGAATAATTCTTTTAAATTTTCAAAATCAAATATTTCATACAAGGATATTTTTTGAGGTTAGAAACATTTTGTTTCCTCCATAAAATTTTAAATCCTTAAAATTGTTTGGTGCGTTTTCGATTTTAGTATCAAGCTCAGTAAAGTCTTCCATTCGATGTACGTTTAAGCGGAATTGATACAGCGCTTTAGTTGTCACAAAGCGAAATGTTTTTGGAAAAAACTGCCACTGCACGCGACAGGATTGAAAAAAATTATTTTTTTTGCACTTTCTCATTTTAGTCCGTCGCGAAGAATCTATTTAGATACCTAAACATGTTCCCATGCCAAGTTTGTATATAAAAAAAAGCTTAAAAAAAATTGTTTTTTTGCAAAAATTTTCAGAAGTTCATAAAGTTTTTGTGTTTAAAAATTTTAAAATGCGTTTTCGCCTCGGAGGTGCACTTTACGAAGTTACTCACATCACGCAATACACTAGTTAACTTAAAAGATAATTCAGATTGTCAGACGCAGAAAAGATACATTTTCAAAAAATTTACGCTAATTTCTTTTAAGTTTGTGATGTCCGTGGTACGTTATTGGTGTGCTGACACCAACTTGATATATCTCAAACTTTATAAAATTACGCCGTTTTATTAATTCTGCGCTTAGACATTTTTACACTCATAATAATCTATAGGTAAAATACACGAAAACCGTTGTTCATTTTACGAAAGTTTTGGTTATTTTGACATTACGAAAAAATTTGTAGAATATACAAATCACATTTCGTAAAGATTGTAAAAACTTTTTTTAAATAAAAATGTGGTGCATACCTTACGGGTTTATTTTAAAATTAAAAAAAAAAATGTAATGGTGCCACACCAGAATCGAACTCACGATTTCAGTGACGTCCTGCTGTGTTGAAGTAGACCCCTCTACCATTTGCACCAAAGTAGCTGATGCAATACAACAAACTAAAAAGGAACTTAAGTCGAAAATATTATGAAATTTTTATGAAAACTAGAAAAATATGCTACAAATATTTAATAAAAAAGGTAAAATGGCAATTAAATATTTTTATTATGTTTATTGAACTAAATAAAATAATATAATTTTTTTATTAATATATCAAATAATATATTAAAAAACAAAATAAAAAAATAATAAAATAATAATAATAAAAAACTTAAATAACAATTTCAAACTAATTGCATTTTATTATTAAATATTTTATCTTTTAAAATATTTGTTTTATTGAATTTCATACTAAACCCGGCAATTAAAGTGGAAGAAGTGTTTTCGGGTCCTCTTTAACTTGTTTTAGGATGCTCTTTATTAAACAAAATACAAAATATCCATTTATATCAAAACACAAAAATAGTTATAATGAAATAAAAAAATAAAACAGAAATTTAAAAAACATTAATAAACAAAAAAAAAAAAAAATTGTCTTGGCCAGGAGTTGAACTCGCAACCTTTTGGTTGCAAATCCGACCTCTAACCACATCAACATCCATATGCAATATTTGTAACATTACAAATTTTTGTACCTACAATGTACTAAAAAAATATTACGAAATCATGTTTGTATTTTTTACGAAATTTGTAAATTTATATAATTTGTTTTATACAAAAGTTTTGTAATATAAACAAAATGTTTGTACATTCTACGAAAAAAAATTTACGAAAAATATATTTGTATTTTTAAGCATGGATTATTATGAGTGTATTAAACGGGGCAAATACCCTATTAAAAATCTTCAAAAAGTTCAAAATTCGGAAAATTTTGGTTTCACTTGTAAATCACCATGCAATTTTTCACTCAGCAGCGATATCAAATATTTCTTTTTTGTGGATATATCCTCTAAGTCTAGTGACTACATTTTGTATTGGTTTGGATCTGCAAGCTAAAAAACTATTACAAAGAAAACGGAATGAATGAAAAAACTCTTGCAAGTTTCAAGTCGTTTTTTTAATTTTTCGAATTTCAGATGACCACCAATTCTTAAGGTGAAGACTTTTCAACGTAAAACTTTGCACGTCATATTCTTCAAGTATAGTCATCCAAACACTGTACAACGTTTTTTTTCAATTCGTAAAACTTAACGAAATAACAGGCATAGTATGTCGGTTTCAGCAGGTGCTCAAAAAATTTGAAATAGCCCATATATTTGTATTTGCATTTATTAATTTGAATTTTTAGTACAACACGCTACAATATCTTATAAATTACAGTATTAGAATCAGACAAGTTAAACAGAACATTGCATATTAATAACTTAATTCTATTGTACTTAAAATTAAATTACAAATTGCAGAATCTAAAAGCTTTAAACAATATTAAAAACATTAAATAATTTAAGAAATCAGCATTTAATAATAACTAATATGAAACATAAAACAAAAAAAAAACAAAAAATAAGAAAAATGTTTAAGCTATAATTTCCTAAGATGTTTTGCTGCTTGCGCGTTGAGTATCCCTATGAAAATTTTGTAAATGTTTGTTCATTTTACGTAAATAAATTTAGTAAAAATAATTTTGTATTTTTAATTGAGTGTATTATGAGTGTATAAGTTTTGTAAAACATTTTCTTAGGAACATACATTTAAATGCAACCTTTGTAAATATATGCATTTCAAGCAAAATATGTAGCGAAATGTACACTAAAAATATGCATTTTTAGTAAAATATGGAAAAATATGCGTTAACAAATCAATGCCACTTGTTGATTCGAAAAGATAAAGGCTCCGCCAAATAACTTTTTTTTTTGAACTCCTGAACCAATTGAACTTTGTATGGCGTCCTAACAAGGTCTTTATGCAAAATTCGTCTCAATGATGTCTCCAAAATGTTCAATTGTTGAGAACGACGGTGAATTGATGTTGATGGCGCTTCACGCACACTTTCTACCACAGCAGCAATATTCTCGTGTGTACGCACTGTTTTTGGCTTTTCACGCTTTGGTTTATCGATGAGGATGCCAGTTTCTTTCACATTTTTCACAAGATAACGAACATACGGACCATATTCGTTCAGCGGATGGATAAAACTAATTATCTGTCAAATCAGACATGAGTTAAGTGTTACCATTCACGAAATAAGCACTAGTTCGCCATTAGATGGCGAACCCTTTATTTGGTTAACTTTATTCTCCTGCTGACAACAATAAACATGTATTAATATGAACTTCCGAGCCCTAGTCATGACACTATACAAATATATTGTAGTCCCTTGCTGTAGAAAACATGTCGACATCATAAAATTAACAATAACTCAAGTACAAATTCTAAATCGTGTAAGAATTTAAAATATGACTTAATGTTTTTTCTTCTGTTCTCGGGTTGTTTTCTATATCATCCAGTTGTAGTAATAGAAGAAAATTTCATGGATGTATAAGATTTTTATTTTTTTTAATTTTCATCTTTCTTTGTATTTAGACTGCAGTTTTAGAAAACAATTGATGTAGAGCAATAACAACTGAATACAACCGTTAAATTAAAAGTCATTTACTTAAGTATGGCAAGCAGCAACAGCAAACACACAAAAATGACAAACGAAAGTGAGTTCAAGGATTGAATATACCCGACGAAAAAAGTTCCGATATAATCCTATATATATATATGATCATATAAAATTGCATATGTATCAATACATATTTATATGTAATAACATTTTCATAATGTTTTACCAAAAAAAAAATTATGTATAAGCACATCCAATCATGTATAAAAAATACTTAATTTATTCTGAATTTTATATATGATAATACATGGTTGATAAATTTGCTTAAATTTTTATAAACTTAGATGTAACCCAATACATAATTATATATAGTACAAACATCAAAAACATTTTCTGTCATTTAAGACATACTTATACATAATCCAAAATTGAAAAAATTTCCTAAGCCAGTTTCACTGTAACTATATAAAATTAAAAAATCACAAATATTTAAAAAAAAATATTTTACAATTTTGCGAAATCGATTTTCATTACAAATAACAAACCCTTAAGCAAAAAAATATAAATAAAATTTAAGTTATTAACAAATTTCAATCATGCATTACGTGTTTTTAACCCTTAAACCTTAACTTAACATATTTTAATGTAAGTAAGTTTAAGTGTATTTGGATTTCTATCTAATTGTATCTAATTATATCGAATTGTATCAACTATTATATAATTAGATGTAATTATATCGTTGCAAAACTCGGATAGAATTGGATAGTTTTTTATTAAATTGTATCTATTTAAATGTAATTAGATCCAAAGTGATACAATTTAATAGAACCATTGTTTGGATCAAATTATATTCTATTATATTTGTGGAAAATATCTCATCATATATAATTTTATATAAACTTTTTTACTCGGGTAAACATTACATCAATTGATCCAAAAACGACATACATAAACTGATGTCATAGTATCTCATGGGATCTAGCCTCATATGGATTGATCCGAAAAATGGGACTATCAAATATGATAAAATTATATATAATTTGATATAATTTTATCTAACAGGTTTTTTAATTAAAAAGTTTAAAAAAAATGTTAAATGTTTTAGAGATTAGTACAGTCAAAGCCCGGTGTAACGAATATTTGGTATAACGAAAACGCGATATAACGAACGTTGTGTTGCGTGTTAAAATTGAGTAACTTTTTTGTTTATTTTCATTATATATTGATATTTATTTTACAATATAGTATTAACTTAGCACGAGTTAAAGTTTAAGAACAAAAAACAATATCATATTGATAAATACTATTTTCATCAACGCAGAATTAGGCTCTGAAACGGCCGTTTTACATAACAGCACTCAATATCACACTCTATTGCCCTGATCCCAGTTTAAATGTTGTGCTTTAGTTGCTCTCTAGTTTTACTATTACTCACAAATACTCGATGTTTGAGATAAACCCATAGAAAATAATTAGGTTCAGTTAAATCTGGATTATTGGATTTTTTCGTCAATCCTTAATTTTACGTAAGTAAAATTTAATGACCATTGTTGCCAGTTCATGTCGCAGATTATTTATGCTATGGAAGTATTTTCAGGTACAAACAGCGTTGTTCTAAGAAGGCTGTATCTTACTTTTTACCGTATTATTAGATATATTTATAAACTAAGATTAAGGGATCAACTGTCTCCCTTTGTAATGGACTTTGTTTGGTTTTCTTTTGAGAATTTTTTTAAATTGAGAATTTTGTTACTTTTTCGAAAAGTCGTTATGCGAAATTGTCCTGAGTACATTAGAGATGATTTTAGATTTTCTAGATCAAGTAGAAACCCTCAGATAATATGTCACCGTATATCCTCATCTATATATGAAAGATCTTTTCATGTACGTATAACTAGGGTGTGGAATATCCTTCCCATAGATTTAAAATTATTTGCATTCACAGATATCACCTTTAAGCGTAAACTTAAGCAGCACTTTGATCGATTAATTTACCCCCCCCCCCCCCCCCCCTTTTTCATTTACTAGGGTTTCCATCATCAACTATAATTTTTTTTTATATAAATTTCTGTTATAAGCCAGTTAGGGCCTTTAGTTTTTAGTATTAAGGTTAATTATATAACTTTTTAGTTTTAAGAAATTGTTTTTTTTATAAATATACTTTTTTTTCTCTTGATTTGTAATTTTTGATAATGGAGGTTAGTATTTGAACCATATTTGGCCTTAAAGGCTTGGTTCTTAAATTTGAAACAAATAAAAAAAAAAAAAAAGTAAAATGCTACCACTTTGGTTCGTTGATTGTTCGTGTAATTTTGCATGTTGGTGTTACAATGTGAAAATAAAAAGTAAAAATCAATAAAAAAAGTTATGTAATTTTTACACGCATGCATGACTTTTGATCCACTCTTTATAACAAAATTTTCAGAAAATGTATTCTCGATATAACAAACACTTGGTACAAAATTTGTACAAATTGCAATAATAAAATAATATTTTGTTGGAGAGCCTTTTACTTAAGGCTTATACCAGCAATTACAGTTTATTTTCAATGTTCTATAAACTTAGTATTTTAAAAAATGTTAAAATGTGCAGTTGATTTTGTACAAAAAGTATATGCGATATAACGAATGAGTCTGGCAATATATCATTCATTATACCGGACTTGGACTGAAATTTTTATTTCACTCCAATTAAGTACTTCTAGTAATTTATTTATAAAACATATAAATATTAATTTTAAATAATAATATTATACAAAGCAAATTATTCAAGTTCGAGGCCATACTCTATATTTTTTTATTAAGATATTGTCCTAACAAATAATCTACAGACTAAATTGACTACTTTAAGAAATGTGTTGATAGATCTATTTCGGGAATTTTCTAGGTTCACATCATCGGAACACTTTTTGAAAAAAGTGACAATCCTATGCAAACATCACACATTCATATAACCTAGTTATCCCACTAAATGAGAACTAATAACATAATAATATGAGTTAGGACAATATCCTAATAAATAAATATAGAGTATTTCCTCGAACTTGAATATTTTTCATTTTTTTTTTGCACAATTAAAGGTCGAAAAAATATAATTTTAATTTTTAATTTTAACTTATAATTTTTATGAACCTGAACAAATAATAAATTTAAAACGCTATATAAAACGAAAAAAACAATATTTACCGAGGAAGATCATATAATTCTTTGTTAGAAAAATTTTCACCTGAAAGACTTACAAATTTTTTCAAGAGCAGAAATAAAAAAAAATCTTTACACGTCCTTGTTATGCAAAATAACTAAAAGTAATAACAATACTGTCGGTATTATGGATCAGTACGATATTCGTCATGAGCAATTTCAGATTTCTAAAAACAGGATCTGTTTTATAAATATAGGATTTGTATCTAAATTAGCAAATAAATTTTTTTGTAGGCAATTGTAAGCAACAATTATAACACTCAATTATAATAGGCTGTTAAAGGCACTGGCATTGATCAATGCCAATTGGAACAACATTTCATTGGCATTGTTTTTAGCAATTGTGATTCCAAACAATTTAATTGCCATTGACATCAGTTAATTAATTAATTGGTCCGTTCAATGAACTAGTCCCAAGTATGTTATATATAGTTTTTGTTAGTACTTTAATAAAAAAATATTACTATTCAAGATAAAACAAAAAACCGTAGTTTTTTTCTTGAGTAAATTTTGAAACTTATTTATATTCTAAATTGAATCGGTACTAAAAAAAAATGTATAAAAGGGATCGAAAAGTTTTTGTGAAATTTTACTATTTATATATAATAATATGTTTTATCATACATATATAATTATATATAAAAGTGATAGAATTATTTTTGATTAATTGTACCATATACGCCTACACATGAAAACTGATCATTGATCATATATAGAATACATGGTCATATATAGATATAAAGGGTCCGCCAAATAACTTTTTTTTTTGAAAATGCTATAAAAAAAAAAACTACTGAATATTTTCTCAAATTTTTTTTTTATTTCAAAGTACAATCCTTCCGGTTAATAATGGAAAATAATTTCATTCAAATGGCTGCCTCGGCTGGCCATGCAGTAGCCTACACGATCGGTCTAATTTTTAAGCACATTATCGATTGTGTGCAGCTGTATTTCAAAAATGGCTTCACGAATATTATCCTTTAAAGCGTCAATTGTCTCTGGCTTGTTGGCGTAACACTTATCTTTGACGGCACCCCACAAATAATAGTCCAACGGTGTCAAATCGCAGCTCCGAGGTGGCCAAACGACAACAGCTCTGCGGCTGATAATGCGATCTTCAAAAACAGGGCGCAAAACATCGAGTGTAGCTTCGGCTGTGTGGCACGTAGCGCCGTCCTTTTTAAACTAAATGTTGCCAATATCCTCCTCTTCAATTTTTGTGAACAAAAATGTTCACAAGTAAACGAACATACGGAGCTGACGGTGCTTCTCTTCTTCCAAAATCAGTACGCAATTTTCGCACACATTCTGCAACATTACCATGATTTTCAAGGTAATGTCGCAATATTTCCCAGCGTTGCTCAAGCGTATACACAACCATATTCGTTCATCGGAAGGATAAAACTAATTATCTGTAAAATCAGACTGTACTAAGTGTTACCATTCACGAAATAAGCACTAGTTGAAAAAAAAACGTTAGATGGGGGACCCTTTATATATGTATTTCATATGATCAGATATACAAGATATGCTTATATGTAACATAGTATACAATGATATATGATGATAAAAATTGTTTCATTATTTGAATTTATAAAATTGAAATTTAGAATTTTTTCATTAACTAGGTATAAGATATGAACATATATAGTAACATGTTGCCACACATATAAACATATATAATGATATCATGTTGTATATGAGTATGCAGAAACTTTTTTCAACGGGTAGTTTAGTTAGTATTCACGTTTAATGAAATACAGGGTAATCGAAGAATTAAATCTAAAAAAAAATTCTAAAACTTAACGGATTATACCAAAATAAAATTATTCTTAAAAAAAAAGATATAATCTGCCAGTATATAAAAAATTTGAAGGGCCGAACAAAAAACTCGCTTTGAAATACATACGCTGAATCCGATTCTGGCAAAAAAGAAATATATTTCTTATTGGCAGTTTTTTAAATATTGCAGTTTTTGTATTTATATCATTCATCCCATATTTTCGCATATTTAAACAGAAATTTAACAGCAAATTCTTAATATTTTTTTTTTTTTGGCAAACTCTACATAAAGATAACCCATTTATATGCCAACAAATTAAAATCTAATGCATATTTATAATACTCGAGAGCTCGTTTCTGGGACTTTGTATAAATGTGTAAATATTAATATTGTTAACTAGTGTTTATTATAGTTTAAGTTTGTTCAATATTATGAATTAATAAACGTTAAAAAAAAAAAAAATATATATAGGAACTTATCAAATGAGATATAAATATATTTGACTCCATATTAAAATTTACACCTCGGAAATTAAATCAAATCTTTCAAATCTCTGTTTGAATGCGTGTGAATTTTATGTTATTTTTACAGAAAATCTATGTGCTTGTATGTGTTTGGGATTATTGTTACACAAACACATTCATACATAGATTGGATAAAAAAAAAAAAATATCAACACGAAAAAAAGGTCATGATCACGTTTGTTTATGATAAATGTTTAGTTATGAATGACATTTTTTTTTTGTCAAATTTATACATTCACGTAAGTTGGTGTGTTTTTATAATATTTTAAAATTGAAAAGGATCAAATTTATAATGAAAACAATGTTTAACATTAAGTATGCAATTTGTTTGATAATATGGAAGAAATATGTGTTATTTTTCGAAGTTGTTAAATAAATTTTGAGCAAAAAAATAAATAAAAAACATAGAAAATATTTTGCCTTAAAATGTCTAAAAATTTTTTAAATTTTTCATAGAAATATTGCCTTAAAACTATGCCTGTACAAAAGTTTCCTTGTGATTATTTTTATTGGGTGCATCTGTTATGCCTATTGGACAATTTTACACACATTTTCGACCGTAATTTGGAATCATAGTTCTAGTTTTCCCTATAATTTAAAGATTTAAAATCAAAGTTTTAAATAAGATGTGTTATATAAAAATATTTAATCATTATTCTTTTTCTATTTGCAGGTAAGATTTTGTCAAATTTTTGTACTTTAGCAGTAAGTAAATTTTTTAATCGATTATGTATTAAATACTAATATCCCGTTTAAATTTTAAAGTTAAATTAAAATTTAACTGGTTTTGCCGCATAGGATGCCGCATATCAAAAAAAAAAACTAAATTACATACTTTACACAAGATTTATATTTAAGTAAAAATAATGGTACTTTGCTCTTCGATTCTTTTAATAATATAAAATCGTGATTTTCATTTTTCAGTCATTTGTTTAAGGGTTTTGGTAACTTTTGTAAAATCCGCTTTTCATACTTGAAATTAAAAAAACAGTTAAGTTTTTAAAATGTAAAACACCCAATGCACCGAACTTTAGAAGCAAAGAACTTAATTTTTTTTATTTTTTATCAGGAAAAAAATGTTTTTCTGTTTAAAATATAGTAATTTTCTAAGCTATTTTTTTTATCTTTATTGAGTGTTTAAAAAATATTTATCTCTTAAAAAAGAAAAAAATATTTCCAATTTATATTTTTGTTCAAAATTGTAATCTACTTGAACAGTTTTTATACAAAGCAAAATAGTTTTTTTTTTTTTTACAAAATTTCAAAATATTTTTATTTCTATCTTTTTTTTTTTCTTTTTTTATATCTTTTTTTTTAAGAATATAAAAAAACCAAACAAAAAGTTTTTTATTTTTATTATGAGGAATAGTTTTAAGTTAAATTTTATATTTTCTTTGCATAAATATATGTATATTTTTTCCATTTACGATAATTGTATTTGATAAAAAAAAAAGTTCCGATGCTTGAAACCACCACAGATGGTGTTAGTCAAAGTATTGGTTAGTAGCAAATCTTCGAAGGAAAAAATTCTATTTGAACTTAATTCACAACAAATTGAAGTCAGAATTTAAATTAATTATTTCGGTTGTCATGATTAAGGGTCTATGTAGAAGTTGGCTCAAATAATAGTACTCAAATGAATGTAATTTTAGGTTCTGACACGCGATAAAATATCTCAATAAAGATATGTTTTGTTTAAAGTAAAATTGTCTTACTTTTTGTCAAAAAATGGCTTAAAAGTATAGTTATTTTGAGCCTGCTATAGGAAAAATATTTTTTAATTTTGTTTTTAATTTTTTGTCTCCAGCAACATTTTTAAGATTTCAACAAAGAACCTAAGAATTATAAAAAGTTTTTTATCAAATGAAAAAAAAAATGTGAAAAATACACTTTTGTTAATTTGAAATGAATTTAATTTTGAGCTAACACAAATATGGAGATTCTTAACAAAATGGAGCTCAACATTTTTAAAATTCAAAGTTCAACATGGAATGAAGTATTTTAAAAATTTATTATGAATTAAATTGATTTATGACAAGCCAAATGACTTCTTAATTAGCTGTTTTTTAATATTTACTCCTAAACAAGTTTGGCTTTTAAGCCTTACCTCGAAACTGCTAAGAACTATCCTTAAAAAATTAAAAAAAATAAACTTAAAAAATTTGTCAAAAAAAAAAAATTGTTCTTGCAGTTTATAGGCAAGATATCGTTGCCTCATTTTGAATCTTGGGAATTTAAAATCACTTTATATCTCTAATTAGTATTCTAATTGTTAAACCTTAATTTTTATTAGGGCTCGGAACTTCATATATATACATCTTTATTGTCGTTAGCTGGTGAGCAATGTTAACCAAATATCTTTTCGAAAAGAGAAACTTGCATTAAAATGACATCGATTTGTTAATGCATGTGTTTGCATATTTTGCTAGAAATGCAAATTTTTGCATATTTTGCTATAAATTCATTTTTTAACCCATTAATGAGTGACATTCGACCACGCAGAATGTAGATGAAATTTTACACATTCAATATTTAAGGCTAAAGAAGTTATATGGTAAAGTTAAGTTTTGGATCTTCCATACTTGGGATGTATTAACTAACTACTGCTATAAAATAATTTTGCCTTTTTATTTTTTTTTTAATAAAATATTTTTTACGATCTATCATATAACACTCTTAATTTTTACTTAGAAATAACCGACATTTCAAGCCAGGACATTTCATAAAAATAAAAAATCCGTATTTTAGTGCCCATGTCCCGAAATCGAACCTATAACACAGGTTAGTGATCCTAAACAGGTACGATAGAGAACACCTAAGACTATTAGCCTACAAGAAAGTTTGTCGATTTTTCACTTCCTCAATTTTCAGAAACATTTTCGTAAAATATTTTCGAATATGTGAATTTGCAGATTTTTAACCACTTTTTAAAACAAAAATCACAAAAGTTGTGGAACTAATATTGAAAACGCCAGTCAAATTTTCAACTTAATTAATTAAACTGGCAACTGTGGTAATAATTAACAGAACCAAACACAAACTAAGTCACGTTACGTTTTTAACTTAACTAGTTGAGTTAAATAGATGATGTTTACCATTTAACACTTTGAGGTACGAAGAATGTTGATGAAGGCAGTTGCTGGCTAGAAAGTTAACTCCATTCATGCAGGTGTCAAATAACCTTTTTTCTCAGTGTTTTTTCTTTTAACTAAAGTAAATTATCACAAATAAAATTATAATTGTGCTCTTAATATGGAAAAAATACTCACATAATATTGAAAACGTTAAAAAAAAAATCAATAATAAATGCATATTTTTTAATTTTCAGTACATATTTTCGATTTAAAACACAAATATTAATGCATTAACTTTCGAGCCCTAATTAATATTATTTTATAATCATTTGGTGCGAAAAATATATTCATTATTATTAGTTCTTGAAAGTTTCCAAAATACTTTAATTTAATCAAATGTATTGGGGTTCGCCCTTTTGAACTGGTGGCGTATGATGATTTTTTTAGCATTGATATAATATCAATCATGCGTATAGGGTTATTGAAAACTTCTAAAAAAATAAAAAAAACTACTATTAGTAGTTTCAATTTGCCGAATATTAAACTATTTACTATGTATTAATACTATATATATTTCATTTGCCGCATTTTTAATAGCATCAAAACTTAAAATTGCCTTAGCTTAACACACACTACAAATATCACACCTATGTGTAGTAAATATTTTAAGTTCTATCGTTAGTTCGTGTTAAAAAATATTACATGCACACGATCTTGCTGCTAGTTGTCGTCGTAAATAGTAAGCTAATAGTCGCATATTTCTAGTCGCATATTTTTACATATAATATTTGTTTTTAGTTAATATTTCTATAGCTTACTATTTACAACGACAACTAGCAGTCAGATCGTGTGCATATAATATTTTTTAACACGAACTAACGATAGAACTTAAAATATTTACTAAACATAGGCGTGATATTTGTAGTGTGTGTTAAGCTAAGTCAATTTTAAGTTTTGATGCTATTGAAATATGCAAACGTTTCATATTTTGAGTATAGTTAGTATTCGAGAAAAATAAACTATTGACTAAATTTTAAACCCTGGTTTTAACAAATTTTACACTGCCGTTGCAAAGCAACACCAACTTCTGAGTCCCGATAATTTTTGACAGGAGGGAGATATAATAACGCAGTAAAAATCATGTGATAATGTGAGATCTCAACTATAGAAATAAT
Source organism: Delia radicum (assembly GCA_021234595.1). NCBI lineage: Eukaryota > Metazoa > Arthropoda > Insecta > Diptera > Anthomyiidae > Delia > Delia radicum. Next base: position 21,184,012 of record CM037854.1, on the reverse strand, counting down.
TGAAAAAACATTTAAAACGATTGCTCCAGGGCTGCCATATAATTAAGTAAAAATAAAATATTTAACATTTTTTATAGCACATTTTGAAAATGTATTAATTTATAGAGAGAAGACCGGTGTTATAAAGGTTATATTTTGATTTATTTAGGGATGTATGTAGGAACTTTTCCTGTAAATTCAAAGGATCGGATCAAGAACTTTCGAAGCTGTAAAAGTCTTAACCCATTAATGCACATTGGCAACTTAAGTAGAGTTGTTACAATTTAGCATGCTCTGAAAAAAAGTGAGAGTGCTCAAAAATTTTGTCTCAAAATTAAAAAATAGTCTGGCCATTAATAGGTTAATATGCTGAATATTACTAATTTTTTTTTTTTAATTTCAAAAATTAGCCATTTGCTTTCAACAAATAATCAAGTTTTTAAAATTGTTTGCCAGTGTTGCCATATTAAAATTTTTAAATATTGCCTAAAACACCAATATTTTTAACAAATTGTTATAAATCGTGAAAATTGGAAAGACCAAGTTGTGTATTAGAGTTTGATATATATTTGCTATTAGCAACAAATAAAAATTATAATTAAAAAAATTATTTAACCCATTAGGCACATACAAAGTGCCAACATTTAAATTTAAATTGTGAATACAACCGCTCAATGGCGCAAAAAGTATACAAGAACTTCAGAAAAAGCTTATTGAGACATTATCTTTCTGCCAAGTTTCGTCAAAAAATTGCAGCGGGATCGATGAGTGGTATGAAATGTGTTAAATAAATTTCAAATCATATGTTTTGTCATGGCTCAATGAACAACAAAAATTAAGTATTCTTACAAAATAAAAAATGTTATTTTTTTCTTAGACTACTATATCTTTTGAGAAAACACGAATTTACTTCTCTACACTCAAAAAACTAAGTTAGTAGAAATGTTAGTAAAACATCTTGTAAATCAAATATACTATATTTCAGTTACATTATAAGCTGAAAACTAGTTATACTTATTTAACACTTAACTGTTTTGAATTAATGTTTTTGCCAATATTTTACAAATATGTTACTAATATATTTTGCTAAACAAATTGTGCTGATAAGTACTTTAATAGTGTGGACGACAATAAGATTGAAAAACATACGTAGAATGAAGTAGATGTCGCGTCATGTCAAGTAGAGAGAAGAGGAAACTGTTACTAAAAAGTATAATTCTTATAAGATAAAAAAATTTAACAATGGAAGATTTTTTTTTCTGTTTTTTTATTAAATTTAATTTAAATTTTATTTAATTAAATTAAACACACACTATTCTGGAGGCCCTAGCTATTCTAAAACTTCGAGTTCTGATCAGATCTATAGGCAGATCGAAATGCTAGTACCAACCTAGCTAATATGTTTGCTTTGTTTTATTTTTGTAAATATACGGAGTAATGTATGTAAAAACTAAAAACTAATAAAACTGTAAAAAAATAAAATATTTAAATATAATAAAGTTTAAATGTTTATTTGTAAAATAAATGTTAATAATGATTATTAATGTAGTTTGGTCTAATTGCAGATTTGAAATTGCAAACTAATATACGTTCAGGTAGACAGACTAAAACAAAAGACAAGGACCCACCTCTTAGGTAAATTTTTCTATTTCCTTTCTCTATTTGCCAAAAAAAGTGTATGTGTATGTCATATTTTGTTACTTTGTTGGTTTCTAAAATTATCTGCTGCATTTAACTTCAGTCGAAATGGTCATAATTTAGACATCCATGGATGTAAGTAGTTCAAATATATTTTTGTTAATGTTATATATAATTATTTCTTTATATTTCCAGATATTAATTTAATTCATGTCGTCAATGTGGAAATATGCACATTTTTATATTTTGTTACGTATTGTCAATTATTTTTAAAAAAATCGCAAAAAAATATTTAAGATTTTCAGCAAAAAACTAAAGTATAATTATTGTACTAATTTTTTGAGTTTTTTCCAGTCTACTATTATTCAGCAAAATTTTTATTAACTTTTAGCAAGGACTTTTTAATTTTTAATCAACTAAGTGTTAGCAAAGCTTTTGCTGAATATACTAATTTTGTTGCTAAAAATCAGGTCGCTGATTTTCATCAAAATATTTTGCTGATATTAGCAATTTTAATGAAAGCACCCTCCTGACTAAATCTTTGCTGGCTCGCCAAAACTTTTTGCTGACTTTACTAACTTTTTTTTATGAGTGTAGTTTACATCTATAAAGTTAACATAATTTTATGTAAAATAAAATCTACTAAAATTTTATCAGCATTTAATAAAAAAGTAATAATATTATTCATGCATTGTTAAGTGATGGTTTTTAAAAATTACTCCAATAAAAAACAACAACAAGAACAATGTAATAATCAAGGAAACCAGAAATATGCTCTTAAAACCATGCATGGGATGGTAGCCGATTCGATGCGGGTTTCGGAGACGGTATTTTTGTGGTAACGATACTTCAATTATTTCGGTATCAGTTTTTTCTGCGTTAACGGGATTTTTACTTATTTCGGAAACGGTATTTTAGCGGTAACGGTATTTCAGTTACATTTTTTTAAGAATAACAGCTTAACAGTTATTTCGGTAACGATATATTAAGAGTAACGTTATTTTAGTTATTCAGGTAATGTCACGGCACACCGACATTTTTAAGGCCCATTTTGCCCGAATTACAATGACTGGTTAGTTTACGATCACACTTTTGGAAGATATAAGATACTAACAGCGATTATTTTCTTTTATCTTGTCAAATTATTTCGGTAACGGTGTTTTACGGATAACTCTATTTCAATTATTTCGGTTACGGTATTTTAGCGATAACGGTATTTTAGATTTTTCAGTAACGGTATCTTAAGGATATTGGTACTTATGTTATATCTGTGACGGTATTTTTCTGATAACGATATTTCAATTATTTCGGTAACCGTAATTTAAGAATAACGATAGTCAGCTGAAAGGGTTTTTAATCTATAACGTTCTTTTAGCGGTATTGCCTACCATCCCTGCTAAAAACTCAAATGTATGTACGTAAAAAATGTTCTTAAAATTAAAAAAATTTGGTTTTGAAAACACCACTTTTTTATTGTTATTTGAAACTTATATTTCAGTACAGCCTTATTTTCAGTAATTACTAAAAGTGAAAAAAAACTGAGTCTAAAAATAGACCTTTAAAAAATTTAGAGATCATTATTTTATGTGACATATTGGTTAGGTCGGTTAAAGATCATGAATATTTTTTCCATATTAACAGAAAAATTATAATTTTATTTGTGATAATTTACTTTAATTAACAGAAAAACACTTAGAAAAAAAGTTATTTGAGACCTGCATGAATGGAGGTAACTTTGTAGCCCGCAACGGCCTTCATCAACATTCTTCGTGCCTTAAAGTGTTAAATGGTAAACATCATCTATTTAACTCAACTAGTTAAGTTAAAAACGTAACATGACTTAGTTTGTTGAGTATGACGAAATTTACAATTTTCTATTTTATATTTAAAATAATGATAAAAAATATAAGTAAAGTCATCAAAATTTTACTCAAAAGTTTGCTTGAAAAAAATTGCTAATGTCAGCAAAAGATTTTGCTGAAAATTAGTAGATTCAGCAAAAGTTTTTCAAACACTTAGTTGATTCAAAATTAAAAAATTCTTGCAACACGTTAATAACATTATTGTTGAATATTAGTAGACAATTGCTTTGAAAATCCGGTGGCAACACAAAATTTCAATTTCTTTAAGCCGCAGTTTAGATGTATGTGATATATTGGCGTCCTTTTGTTTTATTATGCATGAAAAAAACATACAAAGATCTTATATGGTTGATTTTTTACATGTCTTACAAGAGGCGTACTTTTTAGTATCTAGTCTCTAGTATTTAGTCTCCTCGACATCTACTTAATTCTGCGTATATCTTTCAATCTGCTTGTCGTCCACAGTATTAATTAACAATCTGATTTTTTTTTTAAATGGGAAAGCAATATGTTCCTTAGAAAACAATTTTCCCGATATTACTACGATTATATTCAATTTAAGAAAAACACAAATTTTCCAAACTTTATAATCAATCTGAAACAAAAGTTAATAAAAAAGACAGATTCATTTTGAGATATTTGCAAAACAAGGATATTTCGAAGTTTTTATTCTTTTTCAAAAGCGTATAAATCAAAGCTTCACATATATCAGAGTGCACAAAATGAGCTTTGAAACGAGATATTCATTTATAAAATCGGACTACGCGTTCAATAATAACGACCTTTCGAGCGGTATGTATTTTTATAAATTAAAAAAAATACCAACTTTAAGCAGCGATAAAACGCGAACGACAACGATTTAGAAAATAAATTGTTTTCTCATACTAATATGTTATTATGTATAAAAAGTTTCATAGCAATCGGAAGGGGTGAAGTTGAAAAAGTCATATTTTCTGGAAAAAATTTTCACCGAAATTTATTAAGTTTTCAAGCACGACATTCAAATTGCATATAATTATTTGAATTTTTTTAATCGGTGTTGCAAATCCCAGAAAATATAAAAAAAAAATTGTTGATAACAACAAATTAAAAAACTGGAAGAAGTATATTTTGATTTTAAAAAGCTCAAAAATAAGATTTTTTATGCAAAATATGCCATTAGTATCAAATTTGCAAAATTATGCCTTAACAAATTGATGCCAGAATTCGTCAATTGTTCTGAAACGAATAAATATGTCATACATTTTTTAATGCGACGCTCAGGAAAAACATGATAACGTGTATTTCTGGTTGCCCTAGTCATAATAAACAATTTTCAGTTTATTTTTTTTTCTGCCACCGAAAACCTGCTTAAAAGCTTTAAAATATACTGTTATTTAATAATTTTATATTATGTAAGCCTAAAAGTATGCTCAACTTTTTTTCATACGTTGTGATAAATTCATTTTAAAGTGTAATAAGGCTTTTAGCACCTGACAAAAAATGTTGCTTATCTTATTTACATATTTTATACATACAAAAAATATACACATATATATACCATCATATAGAAATTCAATAAGGTGGGATTTATTAAAGATGAATAAATGAATAGAAAATAGTTTTTGGCTGCTAACAACTTTAAAGTTTTTTTTTCTATAATGAGGTTTAGATTGTAGGGAAGTACATCTAAAATTTCCTTAAAACTTTCCGAAATTATTTTAATTTGTTAAGTGCCCACCTAATACACATCATATACATGTAGTATAAAAAAAAAAATTTTGAATTTTTTCACCGTGTTGTCTCACTAAATATTTGACAACATATGTAAATATTTTTGACACATTTTGTTCGGTTACTTTGAAGCTTTTATAGTATCATCAATCGACTGTGAACATTGTCAACCAAATTATAATAATAATGACAACTGGCAACATCAAAAATAAAAGTGTTATAAGAACGTGCATGTTTAAAAATTGATAAGCTTAATAAAGTTTATATGATAAAATTTCAAATAGTTTAGTAAGAAATTGCCTAAAATAGGATGAAGCAGAAAATTTTGTTAAAAAGATTATCAGATTATCCCAAAAAAGAAGGCAAGATAAGAAATTATACTTAAAATTTAATTTAATAACAAGCTTATGGGTGATTAAATATTTGGGAAATGGTATTTCTACTGCATTTTCAGAGACATAATATTATAGACTATAGATATTGTATTTGAAAAGCTTTAAAGAAACTAAAAGAATTTTGTTTAAATACAAAGATGCTTAAACATTTTTCTATCACTAAAAAAAATATATGTTTAACAAAAAAATATTTTTATCTTAAATCTTTTTTATATTTATGTCTCCTCACAAAAATAAGTCATTCCATGTTTTCACACTATAAATCATTTGTATGTGAATACATACTAGGGCAGCGATTCCCACGAAATTTAGCTTCACGGGCCCTTGACGCATTTTTACTGGTTCACGGACCCCAAAAAAAAATTTTTTTTTATACATTTTAAATTAAAAAAAAAGAAACATTACAAAAACCAAATGCAGTAAAACCCAACTAATATGAACTCCAAGCAACCACAAAAATTAATTCGTCATAAGCAAGATTCGTATATACTGCAGAAAAAATGTATTTATTTTTTTTTTTGTTTTCCTCAAAATTTATAAACTTTTTTATATATTGTTAAAATCTTTCATTTGATTTCATAAATAAAGAGTTTTTTATACATTTGTGAAAGGGTTTTGGTGTGTTCGGATTAAAATATTTTTAAATTTAAAGAAATTTTGGAAAATTTGCAATGTCTTAGGAATTTTGTATTAAAAATGCAAAATATATAATAATTTGTTTGTATCTGAGTTCATCTTAACCTAAGCACACTCGTATATTTTCAGAGAAGCCGAGCAAAAATCATTTTTTTTTTTCGTAACCAATTTAAAAAAAAATTTGCGTATGTTAAAGAATTTTTTAAACCAAAAAATCAAGGCAGAGTTTGTACCATTTTACTTTGAAAGTGTTTCGGTGTTTTTGGATTAAAATATTTTTAAATTTGAAGAAATTTTAGGAAAATTTGCAAAGTTTTAAGAATTTTGTATTAAAAATGCAAAATTATATAATAATTTGTTTGTGGCACAGTTCATCTTTACCCAGGCACACTCGTAAATTTTCAGAGAAGCCGACCAAGAATATTTACTTTTCCGTAACCAATTTTAAAAAAAAGTTTGCGTATTTTAAAGAATTTTATTAAACCAAAAAATCAAGGCAGAGTTTGTACTATTTAACTTAGAATGTGTTTCGGTGTTTTCTGATTAAAATAGTTTTAAGTTTAAAGAAATTTTAGGAAAATTTGTAAAGTTTTAGGAATTTTGCATCAAAAGTGCAAAATTATATAATAATTTGTTTGTGGCACAGTTCATCTTTACCTAGGCATACTCGTATATTTTCAGAGAAGCTGACCAAAAATCATTTTTTTTTTCTTTGTAACCAATTTAAAAAAAAATTAGCGTATTTTAAAGAACACAACTTAGAACAGATGGAACCAAAAAATCGAAGCAAAGTTTGTACTATTTCACTGTGATCCTAAATATGATTTTGCTATGTTTTTGTAAAGTTATAACTTTTGTTGAATTTTCCTCAGTTTAAAGTTTTATATTTTTTTTGTTTGTTTTCGGGTAATTTTGTTTTAATTAGCCGTTAAATTAGCTAATAGCAGATATGAACATTTTTATTCTCAATTACTCAGAAGTTTTATGCTCAAATTTGCGCTCGGCGAAGCTAGATCCATTTTTTCGTAAAAAATTCAAAATTTTTTAAGTTGTTTTCAAATTTTATAGAAACTTTCTATATAGCAATTATATACATTGCCGTACACTCAAAAAAATTAGTTAGTAGAAAAGTCAGTGAAATATCTTGTAAATCAGGTATACTATTTTTCAGCTAAAATTATGTTTTAAACTAAAATTTTAGTTATACTAATTCAGCACTTAACCGTTTTGAACTAATGTTTTACTAATATTTTACTAATGTTTTACTAATTTATTTTGCTAACAAAATTGGGTTGATTAGCACACCAATAGTGTGAACTACAACCAGAATGAAAGATAGTAAGACATAAAATAAAAAAATCAACCATGGATGATTTTTGTATCTGTTTTTCGTACATAAAACAAAAATGTGAATTAAAACAATTTAAATTTTGCGTCTTCACCGGCTTGTGAAAGAAATTGTCTATTAATTAAAAAAAAGACAAAATAAAATGAAATATTTAAATTTAAATTTAATAAAGATTAAATGCGTATTTGTAAACTAAATGTTTATATATATTAATTATATTGCGTGGTCAAATTGCAAACAAATATGCAATAGGTTGACAGACTAAAGCGAAAGACAAAGACATACATCTTAAGTAGATTTTTCTGTTTTCTTTTTCTTATTGCAAAAAAGGGTTGTATATGTTATATTTTGTTATTTTTACGTTTCGTTTCTATAATTCTCTCCAGCATTTGCGTTCCTTTAAAAGATAGCATCATTTAGACAATAATTGAAGTAAGTAGTTCAAAGATAATTTCGTTTATGTTATATATAATTATTTCTATTGTTTTTAGATATAACATTAATTCATATCGTCAATTTGGGAGTATGAACATTTTTATATTTTGTAACGTATTGTAAATTATTTTAAAAAGAATCTCAAAAATATATTTTATGATTTGCAGCAAATAAATTAACTAAAGTATAATTTTTCTACAAATTTTTTGAGTTTTTTTCAGTCTACTAATATTTAGCAAAAATTTTATTAATTTTTAGCAAGGGTTTTTTCATTTTTAATCTACTAAGAGTTAGCAAAACTTTTGCTGAATCTACTAAGTTTGATTTTGTTGACATTAGCAATTTTTTTGCAAGCACCCTCCTGACTAAAATTTTGCTGAGTCAGCAAAATGTTTTGCTGACTTTACTAACTTTTTCATTTGAGTGTAGTCAATGATTTAAAAAAAGTTAAACTTAGGATTTATTTTCAACCTTCAGTGGCTTATGAATTTTCAAAGCGATTTGACATTTAGATTAACCCTCAAATGCTCTCTGTATCTTTAAGGATACAACCTTGAAAAAAAAAATCTGAAATAATTTTGAAATCTGAGAAAATATTGAAATAAAAAATTCTGTGAAAGTGTTGGGGTTGGAAAATTATGGTGGTTGGTATTACATTTGGCTCATCAAATTTTATAGGCGGAGATGATCAGTTTCAAGATTTAGATACGCTGGCTAAAATACACGACCGACCCTAAGGGGCTCCCATACAAAAATAACATTTTAAAAAAAATGTTCAAACAGCTCGAACTAACCCAATGATGCCCCTTTTTTATTCAACTCAATGAAATGTATTAGTAGGAGGCATCCCCTGAGTGTTGGTTGAACGTAAAAAAAAAATAACAGATGCGAAATAGACTGACTTTTTCGTATGAATTAAAAATTGTTAATATAATCAGTTATAAAATCAGTCAGTGAGTGGTGCTTTCAAATTTGGTGCTCAATGACACAATTTTAGGCAAGAATGAATTTATCGAACTAATAGTGTCCAAAAAAACGTTCAATTATTTAATTACATTTTTTTAATTATTTGAAAATTTAATCGAATTTAAAAAAATATTGTGACATTTTTTAAAATCAGTTTGAACATTCATTTTCCGGAACTCTTCGCTGACCTCCTGGAATACCTCTACGGACCTCGATTTCAGTATCGTTGTATTAGGGCGTTTTAGCATTTCTCCCTTTTTTTGTTTTTTGGCATCTCTTGAACCGGAATATATATACATATGGCCCAAAAGATTATGAAAATTTTTCAGATTTTTTGAACGGGAGTCGCTGAAATGGATTATATGCAAAAAAATGAGGATATGAAACAAATTTTTTTTTTAAATTTTTTTCTCTTGTGCTTGTTTAAGGAAACCATATAAATCACTACTCAAGAGTTCTAGCCTACTAAAAAAATTTATTCGAGGTAAAAATTATTAGTTTAAGGGTCACTTTAATCACATAAAACCAAATTTAGTGTCACTCCAATCTTAGTTCTGAAGTTAGTGAAGCTTTAATTTGAATTTAATTTTCCAAATTCAAGCTTCATTAACTTCAGAACTAAGATTGGAGTGAAACTAAATTTGTTGGAGAGGTCTTTCAAAAGTATTTCTAGAGAAATATTGTAAAATATTAAAAAGTCAAAACAAAATCATTTAGTTTCTCATAGTTCTCATTAGATTTGGCCACCAAGTATGGAAATTTCACAAAATCAAATTTGTTATGAAATTAAAGGTATTTTAAAGAATTATCCAACGAATTATATTTCTCGCCAATACGATGCCAATTTCTTAAGTTATTGATTTTTTTTATTTTAAGGTCATCACAGTGACCCTCAAGCGAATAATTTGCAGACCGAATATTTTTTTTAGTAGGATTGAGCTCTTGAGTAATGATTAATATGGTTTTGTGAAAACAAAGCACAAAAGAAAAAAATTTGAAAAACATTGGTTTTCTAAAATTGTTTTTTGCACATAAATCATTTCAGCAGCCCCGTATACCCCAACAAAAAATCTAAAAAAATTCCCAAAAATCTTTTCGACCATAAATTATAAAAAAAAGTGCAAATGCTGAAACGCATTAATATATACATTCAATTACACTTGACTTTTTTTTAAATATCTTCGTGTTTGTATTTATTTGTCTAAATCTATATATAAAATATAGCAATAATATAAAAAAATACCATGGGAAATATTTTCTGGTCTAGTCGACACAAATTTTCATTCATACAAATCTGAATGAATGATTGTGTCATGATCTTTTCAATGCCACTGATCGGATCTTAAAATATTAGCTCAATTATGTTTATTTTTGAAATAACAACACTTATAACAATATCTACATATTTATTTTGTTTTTTTTTAAGTTTCTTAATTTTTATTTAACAGGTAAAGCCCATTAAAACTCAAATATTTTATAAATTTTTTTACAATTTATGGACATATATTTTCAACATATAATTAACAGAATTCTACCATACAACAAAATTGAAAAACACAGTTGGTTAATAAATGATTTAATTACAAACTTAATTACTTAAAATTTCATCCGACAAATGGTCCGGTTATATCACATTAGATTTAATTGTATCACATTGGATTAGTTTAGACACCATAAGAAGGCTTTGATATAGTTTTGTCCGAATTTCGTCCTCATCCAATACAAATACAGATAATATGTTCTATATATATTATAGTACACTCAAAGGAAAAGTTAGCAAAGTCAGCAAAAAATTTTAGTCAGGAGGGTGCTTGCAAAAATAAGTGTTAATGCCAGCAAAATCAGCATGCTGATTTTCAGTCACAAAATTAGTATATTCAGTAAAAGTTTTGCTAGTACTTAGTTGATTAAAAATTAAAAAATATTTGGTAAAAGCTAACAAAATGTTTTGCAGAATATTAGTAGACTGAAAAAACTCAAAAACTTTGTAAAAAATTATACTTTAGTTAATTTATTTGCTGAAAATCCTAAACATTTGTTTGTGGATCTTTCAAAAATAATTTACAATAAGTTACAAATGTTTATACTCCGACATTGATGACATGCATTAATGTAATGTCTGAAAATATATAGAAATAATAATACATAACAACACAAAACAAAATTATCTTTCAATTAGTTACGTCTAAATGATGGCATCTTTTAAAGGAAGACAAGTGGCTTAGATAATTCTAGAAACGAAACGAAAAATTACAAAATATGACATATAGAACCCTATTTTTGCAATGAGAAAAAGGAAACATACAAAATAACCTAAAATGTGTGTCCCTGTCTTCCGTTTTAGTCTGTCTACCTGAATATATATTTGTTTGCAATTGCCAATAACTCTACATTAATAAAGATTACAAACATTTAGTTAACAAATACATCTTTAATCTTTATTTCGTCTGTAATTTAATTAATAGACAATTACTTTCACAAGTCGGTGACAACAAAAAATTCAAGCTTTTTTAATCCACAAATCTTTCAAGAGTTGTACTTTTTGGTATAATTTTTCTCTTCTCCATTATATCTTGTCATACCGCAACATCTACTTCATTCTGCGTATATTTTTCAATCTGGTTGTCGTCCACACCATTAATGTGCTTATCAGCACAATTTTTTAACAAAATAAATTAGTAAAACATTAGTAAAACGTTAGTTCAAAACACCTAAGTGCTGAATTAGTATAACTAAACTTTTATCTGAAAATATAAATTTAGCAAAAAAAAAATAATGTTCACATACAAAATATAAATTTTCGTGGAACTACAATGGAAAAAAATCGGAAAAAACAGAATCCATTCGACTTCCATTCTGAACCTTACAGGGATTATTAAGGATATATTGGGCTTTAAGAAAATATTTTGTTCAGATTTTTCGACTTGTGCGAAGATGGTGGAAAACAGAAATTAAGTAAAAAAAACCAAATTTTAAAAACAAAAAAAAAAAATAATTTTTAAAAAGAAGGTTCAAATACCTTTCAAAGCCATTCACTAGTTTTAGAAAAACATTAGTTTAAAAGTTGTCATGTCGGAAGGTTTTTCACGATTTTGACGATTTTCAAATGCTCATAACCCTTTCAAAAAAAATTTTTTATTTTTTTTCTGGAAACAAAAAAATATTTAAATATTTTTTAATGTTTAATACGTCTGGCAAATTTAAAGTAAATCGGAAGAGGTGTTGTAACAAAGGTGCTCGGTTTGACATGGAATGACTCATATGTGATAGGCAGTTTAGTGAATTCGCTGAGTAAAGATTTCCCATTTTGCGATTTTATCAAAAAAAATGATATTGTTGTAATTTCGATGCATTTCCCAGCAAGAACAGTGACGGTCATATGACCGGTCAAATGACCGAAACTGCTGATGGAAATATCCATCAATGCGTAGAACAAAGTTTCTATCATTTTCTTAAGGGCAATATGAAAAAAGTGATGGAAACTTTGTGTACGTGTGATTTTGCATCTCCCTCTAATTTATAAATTCATAAGTTAGAGGAAGATGCAAGATTTGCATGTGTTAGTTTCGGTCATCCATTTCTTGTAGGGTTGTTAGTGCTTCGAAAAAAGGCAAAATTTGTAAACGGATGTAGAGGGCGCTACGTATCATAGATACTAAAAATAATATGATTTTTACAATCATGAGGAAATTTTATTCATTAGAGTGAACACACTTGTATGTTACTATGCGTACCGGGGGTTACTGGGCCAACACCGGCCGCTTCTAAACCGAAAATAGAAAAAAAATCTTTTTGATTTATGGAGGGGACCACCTACTTTTTTTTAGGGAACGCCCCTTAAAGTGAAGTTTAGCCGTAATGTTCAACATGTCCAACGAGAAATTTAGTTTGGAATTTAATATTGTCATTAAACACTTAATATCCAATGTAAAAGTAAATGTGGATATGATATCATATATTATTACACGTAACATTGTATTAAGCCATATCAAATTACGTATGAAATCATGCTAATTAATATATACCATATTTAGTAATATATGCCACATTTACAGATATAACAATCTCTGTATATTAGAGTTCGTTTTCAAATTTTTTTTTTATTTTGATTATCACTTTTTAGAAGGTTTTTGTATCAATAAAAATAATGGCGTATTTTTTTTTTTTTTTAATTCCAACTCCTTCCCGTGCCTATAGGCGACTCAAATCGCGGATTTTGGGTCCCTTTTCCCATACAACAAAAACGGCTAAATATATGTCAAATCTTACTTCAGTATTCGATTCTACGGGAAAACTTAGGCCCATAAACTTTTTTTTAGTTTTTGGAATGCAACAGAATGCATAATGAGAGTGTTCCAAAAAAATAATTGAAAAAAAAAATTTAAATATTTTATTAATTTTTTTTTTTTTTACAATGAAAAAATTCTTACATCTGAGAAAAATGGTCCAAAAATTTTAGTTTTGTAGTTACCCGTTCAAACGTTATTAAAGTTTAAAAATTTAATTTTTTAGTGAATACAAAATAATTTATTGGCTTATATAATAATTTATTGGATTTGAGTCGCCTATAGGCACGGGAAGGAGTTCGAATTAAAAAAAAAAAATACGCCATTATTTTTATTGATACAAAAACCTTCTAAAAAGTGATAATATCCAAAAATCTATTTTTCAAAATTAACTCTAATGTATATATAATATGAGACCATATCCAAAATTTTAGAAAAAACAAATTCAAGATAAAGTTATATCGTTGGATTCGTCGGCAAATATGATAAGTCCATTTTTTTTTTAAATTTTCAGGAGGGACAAAAAACTGTCTAACTTTATTTTGGGTTAAGTTTTTTTAAGTCTGTAAACGTACTTTTCTTCTTTAGTTCATCTTGCTTAGATATCAAAATAATTCCAAAATAAAGGTTTTGCAGACTTGTGGGCTCTTTTGGGACTTAACATATTTGCTTTTTATGATTTTCTACTTTAACTGTGGACTTATCATATATTTTTTTTTTTTTATTTTATTAAATTTTTTTTTTGTGATTTTTTATTTTTTTAACAAAAAATACTACAGACTTATTTCATTGATGTTGACAAAAATAAAATAAATATTTTTTTTGCAATATACGGATATATAAAATTTGCAATATACGGATATATAAACGTTCAATGTATGGTTTGTAGATGCTCATAAAGATGCTTGCATGTCCCTTCATGATTATATAAATCTCCAGACATGTGCATTCGAAATTTCAGGTAAGATCTACATATATGTACATGTATGGTCACACATTAACATGCATGACCACGTATGATCATGTATGTAGATATTACCTAGGTTTCGGCTTAACTTGAAATGTTTTGCAAATGCTTTTAGTGACGTACAAGTTGTATTTATATGGACATTTTTGGTTTTATCATTATATTTCAAATATAAATTATCTCCGCTTCTATGAATTTACAAAATAAAGTGATTATCTTCAAACCTTTTTTCAAAAGCTTTTAAGATACTTTTTAAACCTTTTTATTCTTATATCTCTTTACCTATTTGCAAAATGTATATGACCTACTTCAAAATTTTTCGACACCTGTTGAAACCGACATTATATGCCACTTATTCTCAGGGTTTTATGAATTGAGATGAATGATGAACAGAGCTAGGTTGGCTATACTTAAAATCTACGATGTGCAAGTTTCACGTTTAAACGTCTTCATCAAAAAAAAAAAAAATTTATGGCCATTTAAAGGTCGAAAAATTAAAAAAAAAATTACTTAGAGTTTTTTTTATTAATTTTATTTTTTTGCTCATGGTTTTTAACTTTCAAGTCCAAACCAATATAAAATGGACTGAAAAAGTAATTTCCATATCGTAACTTGATGAAAAGTTGTATAGTGGTGTACAAGTGAAACGAAAATTTTTTGGTTTTCAAACATTCGCAGAATTTTTCATACAATTTTTTCGTTATTTAATGGAATTAAGTTTTGAAAACGGTATTTGTAAAATGGTGTAATTTTATATAGCTTGAGGTATACCGAGTTGATGTCCGCGCACCCATAATAAGATACGAACATCAGAAACTTATAAGGAATTGGTGTAAATATTTTAAAATGTATGTTTTTTGTGTATGACATTCACAATTATATTTTTAAATAAAATTAAAATAAAAAAAATAAAATTAAAATAAAATTGTAAATAAAATTAAAATTAAATAAAATTTAAAACGCAAACATTTTATGAACATTTTAAAAACTTAGTGAAATTTAATTATTTTGTTTGGGATTTTATGTTTTTGTTGTTTTTATACCAGACTTAAGAACATAGTTAGGTTGTCTAGAATGAATCCTTTTGACGGAATAAATTGATAATTTTTTTTTTTTAAAAAGAGAAGCAACACTCAGGAAATTCTTCCTATTAATTAATGGGTTGCTTTCTTTGGAAATGGGATAGTGGAGAGATGAAAGGTGGTGAAAGATGAAGGGCTTCAAAAAGGGCAACACTGTAATTGCGCAACTAGATAAGTCTTAGAACAGTTGTTGCTCGCCACCTGATGTAGAGTTGGCGAATTTATTGAAGCCCTTTGTTTCATAGCCCTGATTCATTATTTTACTTCGGTGGGGTTTAGTGCTATGGGAACACCGAAGGTGGGCGCAGCGATACATATAAGTGATAGAAAACTCATACATATTATTGTTCTAAATTTATGTTGTCGTCACCGGGAATCGAACCCGGGACCATAGTCAAAAGTTATGTTTTTTTCATTCATAATGGCTACAGCGGCAGGTTTTTCCAAACCCATTTCGATTTTTGAAAACTAAAGCGCTGTTACAATTCCGCCAAAACGTACATCAAATAAAAGATTTTAAAGAGCTTAATACTAAAAACGAAAAGTCATACAAAAATTCTAAGGCCTTTAAATTTTACGTAGCAAGCAAGACTATCATAACCTCAAAAATAAAATTTTTAATTTTGCGAATTTAAAGTATTAAATATGATTTCCTGCAAATAAGTACGCCTAAGCCATGCGCGGCTCCAACAATTAATATACAGGGAAGTTTCATACGCCATGGTGTACATATAATGTGTTTGTTGTTTTTTTTGTACACTGGGGCGTATGAAATTCCCCTTTATGTTAATTGCTTAAGCCGCGCATAGCATAAACAAAATTAAATATCATTAAACCGGCAAAAGATTCGTGTTTCATAAAATAATTGCGATTTTCTTTTTAAGTCCTATAAAAACAAAAATTGTTTGAGTGTAGTTTAATATATTTTTGATGGGTGTAACATATATCTTAAAATGTGATAAATGCTATGAGATCTAAAATTGATGCAGCTTTTATTTAATTTAAGCAACAATTTTAAAATTTTTGATTTGCTTTTAACTTAAAACTGCCATAATTTTTGCGCCGTTCAAGAAAACGGATTGAATGGAATTATCATGCATCGGCTAATATACCACACAATGGGTTATTCATGTCATACAAGTATTGTTTTTGAAAATATTTTACCTCAAAGTGTCGTTAATTTTTGAAGTTCCCCCATATGTCCAATTGTTGTAAATATGTATTGTACCCACATTTTAAGTAATTTTAGGTTATAGTTAAATAATAAAATTTGTATGTTTTTAGGATCATGCTGTTAGCTTTTTTACATAAACCCAACAAAGAAGCGTTCATTTAAAAACATTATTAACAGCACGGTAGATTTAACTTGTTATAGGTGGGACTAGCTGCAGGCGAATCCATTACACTCAAACACTTTAGCAAAATATTTCAACCTGAAAACCTTTTCAATATCTCGTACTTACAAAAATTTATGAAACTGAAAAGTATATAAAGAAATTGGTAATATTAAAATATTTTGGAATAGTATTAATTCACACTAACAAGGGAGGTATCCCAGCCCGAACTCACAGAGTAGAAAAAACTTTGGATACGTTGTAAAGGAGCAAAGAAAAGAAGACATATATTTTTTTTTTGAGCTACCCAAACATACGTTTAAGGGTTAAAAAGTGGGGATAAAATTCATTTGCTTATGTATTAAAACTTGTCTTTACTTTACGAAAACTATTCAGGCCAACCGTACCAAAAAAAAATAATTTTAGGAAACCATTGCTATTTTTAAAACCACCGTGTTAAAAATTACCAAATGTACTACGAAAACACTATTTTTTTTTTTGCAATTAATGGGTTTTGACAGCACCAACTGCATAATTCTTTGCCAACATTGTTTTTACCGTTATGACAACTAATTAGAAGCAATTTTTAATTTAATTTTATTTCACACAATTAATGTATAAGAGCAAGACCGAACTGTGTTGCTGCTTTTTAAATGTGTTTTATTATGAATATTTTTCAAAATTAATTTTATTTGAGCTATTTTAAAAACATCGAATTTTTTGAATTTTCGATAAAAAAAAAGTAATGGCTCAAATACAAAATCAGATTTCATTTGATATAGATCGATATTTTTTCTTAGGCAAGTCTATCTCAATATTGGGGTATTAGATTAGATCCCTAAAATATCCCTATGGGGAATGATGAGTCAATTGACCTAAAAGTGACTGGTTAAAGAAGGGCTTATCACAGGACTGGTATAATGTAATACTAAAGTTTGTTAAGCAGTGTCAATTGTCTTAAAATTAACAATCCTGCGACTGGTAAATTGAGGACATACCACTTAACCAGAATGCTTATTAACAAGAAAAAGCCAGTTGGCCAGAATTTTACCAATTGGAAGCTGATTAGTTTTCGTTTATTTTATACGACATGACCCTTTTGCGACAGTCTTGTGGTATGCCCATCTTTGGTTAGTCCTGTGGCATGCCACTATGTGGTATAGAGCAGCACAAATGACCCTCTCCTATGACAAGCCAATGTTAAAGTTGTCAGTTGTTTACATAGGGTAGGGTTTAGCAGAGGACCGGTCTCTGGCACGAAGGGACCGATCCTGTGGCACACGCAGGACCGGTCTCATTCCCCATAGGGATATTAATGGATTAAATTAGATCAACATTGGGTGATCCAATACTATCGAATTTAAGATCCTGAAAGATCCCAAAATATCACATGTGATTAATTTAAATCGAATTGGATGTAATTAGATCCAAATAGATAATTAGTTTTTGATGGATCGCTATAGATATTTTGAGATTAAATTAGAATAACTTTAATCCCATAACATATAAAATTTTAATCAATGTTTAAAAAACATTAAGAAAAATAATTTAGATACGTGGCGCATATATAATTATGCATGTACTTATACAAGTATATAACAATATATAATAATATCTTATACGCATAGAAAATAGTAATGATGGTCGACTATGTATAATCATATCTAAAACTAAATGGTTTATCGCGTGTCATATATGTAATCTTGCATAATTATAACTTACATCATTTAATGCCATATATAATTATATCTTAAGTTGTATTACTCATATATTACCATATACAAGCATATCTGATATCACACACAAAATTATTTTTTAAGGCAGTATATATTATTATATCTGAAATTATATAGCTTCTAGTCTGCATATGTGATCACATATTCTGATATACATATTTGAGAAAGTATTATTATATATGACAACAGATCACCCATATCTTATTATGTGTAGCATATATGTTTAATATCCAATTTTGTAAATGCCAATATTAAAAAATATATTGTTATGTATGGTACCACATAAGAAACTGATTATAAGATAAGGCAATGCAGGACACCATATATAATCACCATATATAATCACATATCTTAAGATGGAAAAATATAACACCATACATACATTTTTTACTCAGGTTTGCTTAAATAAGCGGTTGTCCACTGTTATGAATCGGGTAACAGGACTATACTGTGAAGATTGTAAATCCCACGTTCTGCCAACGCTTAACCGACCGTCGCAGAATTTTTGCTAACAATGTGCCGATTGCATTTTTCTGCCCGGGATAGATTTATTTTTATTATTCTTAAACCCAAGAAAACAAAAATGTTGATACCCATTTAGCCTATATAGAGGACCCGGAGATGCCACATATTTTAATTATTTGAAATGTAAGAGAAAAGTCACTTCGGAAAAAGTCGCATGAAAACCGAACGGTTTCGATTATCGGAAAAAGCTTAGACCCTCGGGATTAAATTAGATAGGCATTGCTATGCATTATTTTAATACAACTAAAATACCTCAATAAAACTCCAATTGAAATGTTACTCAAGACAGATATTTATTTAATAACAAAAAAAAGTATGTCTTCAAACATCCTTTCATTTGATACCAAATTTGATTATAGTTATTTTTAATAGATCGAAATAAACCACAAAAACGTTAAATTGTTTAATTGTTGACCCCACTTACAAACGACTAAACATGAAATCTAAACTTAAATTTATATTCTCTGCAACATATCCGAAGTTATTGGTCGGGATACCTCCCTTGTAAGAAAATTATTTTCTGGATATTATTTCTCACTAATATTTTTATTTAATGACCTTCTAAAGGACATCAAATTCATTTATTAACAGCTTAATATATTTATTAATATATTTTTTTATTAATTTCATATAAAACTGTATATTATTTGACAATAATTCTTTGAATGTTTAAATGTTGGTTTAGTGATGTGTGAAAACTCTGGCTGTTGTCTTATCCTTATAACATGAACATCGTCATAATAATTGAAACGTTCATTATGACATTTGTATATGTAAATTTTAGATACAAAAATATTTACATATGTCTTTTAATAAGAGTTTATTTGCACATTAGTAAAAAAAATTGTAAAGAAGAAAAAATATATATAAAGACATTTATTTTATTTTTTGCAGTTAACAAAAGGATTCCTTTACGAACACAAAACATAGAATAGTCATATACATAATATTTCAATTTAAATAATTTCATTTAGTATGTACACTGCGTTGCACAACTATAATTACAAATGATTTTTGCTATATTTTTTTTTTATAAATCAAACATTTTTTTTAAACTTATGACTATTTTTAGAGAGTGTAATAACTGATTTCATATTACTTAAAAAGATCACTTAATTGATTTTAGAGAAAAATTGTGAAAAATCCTGAGTTGTTGGGAGGTCAGTTAAATTTGGTTTAGTTAAACCGGCAACGAGTTTTGTATGCTATTTCCAATTATATTAAAAAATATTTGTCGTAACCACTTCATTTTGTTTTGAATTTTGGTCTTTATCATATTAAAGCAAAACAAACAACATGTCAGAAGCGGTGTTCCATTTTAAAACCACATTAATCTGAGTTTAAAGATAATCTGCAGCCTAAAAACTTGGCCTTAGTGTTTCATAACTATAGCTACATGTGCGAGTAATTTGAATACCCTAGTATTTATAGTTATGAAACACTAATTGATTTTGTTATGGCTTTTTAAATTGTTAAATAAATAACTAATGCATTGCTTTTTTGTTAAATATTATTAATTTTTCATTGGTTTTACTTGTATGAGGGTTAAACCTTAATACTTCTTTTTACTTACGAAATTTCGTGAAATTACTGTATAATTATAGTTTTGTAACGCAGTGTATTAAAAATTTACATATAACTCTAAGGAAAAGCTTATTGACAAGGAATTTATGAAGGTATAAATTTTATGCTTATTGAGTATTTGCGTCCAGGGAACAGCAGATAAAAGTTTCATCAATGTTCGGCCAATGAAACAATTTCATCAATATTAATGAAACATTTTATAAACTACAGGAATTATAATGACCAAACTCTTTGAACTTTTTCTACACAAAAATACTGAAATCCTGGCTAATACAAAATATACAAAATATATAGTGAAACATTTCATAAATATGATGAAATTGATGTTGGTTTTTATGAAATGTTTCATAAATACTATGAAACTTTACATTGCTTTTCCTTTGAGTGTGGTAACTAAAATATAAAAATTTTAAGCTATAGTTGGTACAATTTAATTTAGTATCATAATAATGGCACTTCTCTTTAAACTTTCATTTTCTAAATTACTACAAATTTTGAATACTTTGTGAGCTATGTAAGGCCGGGTATAAAGTGTGATAATGCAAATATTCATCATTTACTAAATATAGACTATTTGCACAGAAGTCAATAAAACATCAGCACAAGGAAAATCTAAATATAGTTTTTTAAATAAAACATATTTACAGTAATCATTGTTATATGTTTCTGTATATAAATATTAATCTAACTACATTCACATATACAATATACATTGTATATACCCGAGCAAAAAAAGTTATATATTATTTTAAATTATGCATTGTATCACAGCAAAAAATAATTTCGATTTGGTAAGCAGTAACTTCTTTTCAGTGCTTCCAAAGAAGCGCTTTGCCGTCATGCATTCAATAAAGCACTTCTGGAAGGCATTATATATGCATTCAATAAAGCACTTCTGAAGGCAATCTTTTGAAGCAGTTAAGAAGGCATGAAAAGAAGCAGTGAAGAAGGCATGCAATGAAGCAGTAAAGAAGGCCTTCTATGAAACACTTCTGGAAGGCATTATATTGTGCTTCCCTGAAGGCATTCTTTTGAAGCAGTAAAGAAGGCATGAAAAGAAGCGGTGAAGAAGGCATGCAATGAAGCAGTAAAGAAGGCCCTCTGTGAAGCAATTCTGGAAGGCAATATATTGTGCTTCCGTGAAGGAAGAATCGCTTCTCGAAGCTCTTCTGGAAGCGCTTCGGGAAGCTCTTCTGGAAGCTCTTCCGGAAGCGCTTCTATCATGTGGCTCTTAGATCACATGATAGAAGCGCTTCTCAACTGCTTAAAAGAGACCTACCAAGTGGGACATCGCGAACAAAAATAATGCCTTCTGGAAGGCCTTCAGCAAGCGCTTCTTGGAAGCACTATTTTTTGCTGGGATTGCACAATATATAAAAAGATATACATTTTGTAAGACACAAACAATACAATGAGATATTTGCTAAACAAGGAAATTTTTAAGTTTTTTATATTTTGTCAAAAGCTTAAAAATCAAAGCTTCACATATCTCAGAAAAGACAAAACTTTGAAATAAGATATTCATTTTTAAAATTGGACTACGCGTTTAATAATTACGAACATTTGAACAGTATATATTTTATAAATTTTTCAAAAATACCAACTTTAAGTTTCACGCAAATCGGAAGGGGCTGAGCTGATGACTAACCAACATTGCTTATTGAACGACGTTGTATCCATTTTGCTAAAATAGTCTCCGAAAAAACCAAAGCATACAAACTGAATATCCTATTTTTCCCTTGTTAATAGTATTTATAAATTTGCAATTATTTTATACTGTATTCACATATGGTCGAAATGTCATATAAAGACATTTTGCATGATGAGTGGAATAATTGTTATTCTAGGATTTATTACATCGTAGAACGAAATAACCGAAGCATACAAATCAAAAGTTTGTTAAAATTATGACAATCAATGGAAATATTGTTAAAAAAACGGTTAGTTTATGTTTGGCTATAATTCCTTTCTCCATAACTGAAGATTATATTTACCGCCATCGTGAAAAAAATTTGCGGTTACACCATGTTCAAAGTGCATATGACTTTCATAAAGCCTTTTAAAACTGATCCCAACTATATAACGTTGTTTGTCACTAGAATTATTATCTTTATATTTTAAAACAAAAATTTTTCTATTTAAAAATTAGTTTTTTCTAGCCCCTCTGTGTTAAGGCCTCATTAGTTGTCACTTTCTGTTGCCGATCTGTGTCGTTCTGTTCTGTAGGTAATATTTTGTAATTACTTTTTCTGTGAAAGGAATCAGCAGTTTTAAAAAGTAAAAGAAACTCCAACCACAAACATTCAAATCAGGGATGATAAAATAGTACCAAACTGCATATAAAATAGTACTTTTTCGGCATCACAAGTATAAAAAAAATTTAAATATAAATTAACAAACAAATCTTTGTACCCTCCAAAATGAACAATTACAAATGAAACAACAAAAATATAATTAAAAAAAATAAATATGTTAAGAGGTGAAAACAAAATTTTGAGGGCAAAAACTCTTTTGGATGTAAAAAAATGAATTGTGTCGTGGAAAACATTTTTGAGGTAACAAAACTATTTTTGAGGTGCAAAAAAAAATTTTTTGTGGAGAAAAAAAAAAATTGGGTTGAATTTTAAATATTATACACCTCTTAGCGTCTGGTGGAAAAATATGACGTTATATTTTATACACCAGACACTACAATGAATTCTAATAATATACAGTGCATTATATACCAATTTGTATGGAAAATTTAGAAGTACTTTCACATTGTCCCTCATTACTTTTGAACCGCTGGACCGATTTAGCTCATTTTCAATACCAAACTTTTCGGAAAAATGTACATAAAGCTATGTACAAATGAGCAGTGCTTACTAAGAAAATTAGCAGATATTGATTTAAAAAATTATTAAAATTTTGAGATTTTTTCTTAAATTCACTAAATTTTTAATATTTTTTGAATGTGCTATTAATATCTTGCTGTATTGAATTACGTTTGTCACATTTTTTTGCGAATTCAATATTTGTATTTGGTAGCAAACAAATTTGTTCGTGAACTCATTCGATTTTAAAGACACGCAGCTAATAGTCAATTTCACATTTTTATAAGATTTTTATTATTTACTTTTTTCAAAAACAAAATTAGTTAATAGTAATTACAACCCTTAGTGACTGAATTCAATAATTGGTTTTTCGATTAATAAAACTCTAATACAATCATCTGTAATCAGTCGCACTTAGTGAATTCATGTGATTGAATTCACAGCGTTTGGTTCCAAATTAATTCCATGTTCAAATCGAATTAATAATTATTAAATTTTAAAGGGACCAAGAAATTTATACATAGAAAAATTTTTAAATCGTACTAAATGAGTCATAGGAGTATCATGGTACATTTGAGGTTCAAATAGTACCATAAAAAGTAATATAGTACCAACTTTATCATCCCTGATTCAAATATTGAGAAAAAGATTTCACAACAAACTAACATATACGCACTTTAGGATGTCACTTAACGTTGAATTCTGTTTTCAACAGATTTGTCCGCAACAGAACAGAACGAAAAAGTGAAAACTAACCACACATACAGTCTTTCAATTGAACAGAAACAAAACAGCTAATTCGTAACAGAACAGAACGTACTAACTAATTCTGCCTTTATCCAGTGAAAATAGCCTTATAAATTTACAATTTATATACTAAAATGAACTGAGACTATCTCGAACAAAAAAAAAAAAACGTAAACCTGCACAGTGGGATATATCACGAAATTTTTGGAAAAAATTCGGCCATTTCTTACTTAGTGATTCGATTGGAGTGAAATTTGGAACAGACATAAGTGACGTAATATCGGGCTCAAGTTTTGTTGTTGAACATTTCAAACCCTTTGGGGTCGGTAATATGATCACCCAAAATAGGGAACGTTTTAAATATATACTTTTGAATACTCGCCATTTTTCTGTTTCTAAGCCGATTGTCAAAAAAAAAAATAACATATTTGTAATCTGTTAGTACAGAAAACATGCTTACATGTGTTGGCTATCTCTAATAGTTCCCGAGTTATTATCATATGAAAATGGTAATAAATGGCAACACGATAAATTTCTTATTTTGATGGCTTTTCTTACAGTTTGATTTTCAACTCTTCGTTCTTTAGTTTTTTTTTTTTTTAATTACATGTTCTGTTATCCTTACATATTTCTTTGAATGTCAGACTGAATTTCCTGCATGCTGAAATATTTATTTTAGCCTGAGGATTCAAAAAGGATGCGGAGTGCATTTTTGCATTTATATTCAAGTTTTTTCTAACACTTTTCAAAAATCTATACAACCAAGTTATTATTAAGGAGTATAATTGCAACAGTGTAAGCGGTGATAAAAGAAGCTGTTGAGAGGTAATATGTTCTAAAAAAAATTTGCAGGATTATTGTAAAAACATGATAAGCTACATTTGGTTTTTTATGAATTTTCGCTGTTTTTTAGACACCCATTGATTAATATTTGACAGAAGTCTCGCTTTATCAATTATTACAAGTGCCTAGAGCATAAACTTCCACAAAAATTGTATTTTTTGTATTCTTTCAACATTTAAAAGACGAAAACATACTAAAGATAAAATGTGGCTTATCAAGTTTTTACAATAAGCCATTCAATTGTATTCAATATTTTTCGGCATAAATTCTTTCCGATTAATTATTGGACCCTATCAAATTAGATATGTCATCATATAATTTTTTTTACTTGGGTATTTACATTTCGTTATACAATAAGCAGAGTTTGTTAATGTAAATACTTTAATATATGAGCAGTTTTTCTTATATTTACTTTGAATTTTGTATGCAATTTTCTTATTTAACAAACTTTTACTTTTTGTTGATTTTACTTTTCTTTAACAAATATTTGCTCGTTAAATACTAAAAATTCTTATTAATAAAATCATAAGTACAAGTTTAGTTAACCCTTTCACTACCGACTTTTTGTTTGCGGATATATTTCTATGACGACTTCAGATTCTTGTTAGGGATACTTAAATTGAAAAGAAAAACGCTTACATATATAGACCCTCCACTTCCTATCCACCCAAAACATGGTTTCAAAAACTGAATTTCTGAAATTTTTTACCACCTTTACAGCTAAAAATTTTAAATAACCAACAATTATTTGTTTTATTTTGTTCTGGTAAATGAATCTATGTGCCAAATTTTGACGTTATAGCTTTGCTAGTTTAGGAGATACGTCCCTTTTTTGGAGCTAAAGGCTGATTAAAAAAATAGGAGTTTGCTAACAAAAATCGCGACTCTATTGGCCTGATGAACAGTTTGTGCAAAAATTGATTTTTTCTCAGCGACCAATATCCTCATGAACATATTAAAAGAAAAATATAAAGTTTTATTCCATTTTCATATTTTTTCTATTTTTTTTTTTATGTGTACACTATAGTGTACAAGGGTAGTCAGAGGGTTAAATAAATATAACTTAATACAAAAAGTCAAACCATTTCATTAAAGTTATAAAGAATTAAAAATTTAAATTACAAAATAAAAATATTAATCTATTATAATAATCCACAGAGATAATTTCTTGGACGAGTTTTAATGAAATTTTTTTATAAACTAATAAAGTTTTCAACACAATGTGAATGAAAAATTTCTTCATCTTCATGAAAAAGCTTCATGAAGCTACTTTTAATGTAACTTTTTCATTAGTCGTATGAAATTTTTAATAAATAATATGAAATTTTTCATTAAATTAAATTTGATTTGATTATATTTTTAGATTAATATTTTTTAATCTAATATTAAATTTAATAAAATATGCGCTAAACTATATGCATTAATATCGAAATATACACTTAAAATAAAAACTAAGCAGTAAAAATTCAAAAACATGCATTAAAAATACAAAAAAATATGCACTTAAAATTTGTGGATTTTTTAAATGGATTTATTACTCAAGAGCGTTGCACAATGGGATATAAAGGGTCCGCCAAATAACTTTTTTTTTTGAAAATGCTATAAAAAAAACTACTGAATATTTTCTCAAATTTCTTTTTTTATTTGAAAGTACAATCCTTCCGGTAAATAATGGAAAATAATTTCATTCAAATGGCTGCCTCGGCTGGCCATGCAGTAGCCTACACGATCGGTCCAATTTTTAAGCACATTATCGATTGTGTGCAGCTGTATTTCACCAATGGCTTCCTGTTCCGTCCTGTTGAAACCAAATGTTGCCAATATCCTCCTCTTCAGTTTTTGTAAACAAAAATTCGTTCAACATGGCCCGATAACGATCGCCATTGACTGTAACGGCCACTCCGAAGAAAAATGGCAATTTTCGCACATATTCTGCAACATTGCCCTGATTTTCAAAGTAATGTCGCAATATTTCCCAGCGTTGTTCAAGCGCATACACAACCATATTCGTTCAGCGGAAGGATAAAACTAATTATCTGTCAAATCAGACATGAGCTAAGTGTTACCATTCACGAAATAAGCACTAGTTGAAAAAAAAAAACGTTAGATGGCGGACCCTTTATCACAAAATTTTTTGAAAAAACTCGGTCATTTCTTACTTAGTAGTGCGATTGCAATCAAATTGGGGTTAGGGATGTAATATTGAGCTTAAGTTTTTATCTTGAACTATCCAGAAACGCCGAGGGCGGCAATATGACCAACCAAAACAGAAAACTTTTGACATATAAAATGTTGTGTGCTCGCCATTTTTTTGTTTGTAATCCGATTTTCAAAAAATTACATGTGTGGGTTATCTCTAATAGTTCCCAAGATATTCCTACTTGAAATGAGATATTCTTAATTTGGTCCGTTAAAGGTAAAGTTTTTTGCAAATGGGAACGAAATCGCTGCAAATTTTTTTGGCTTAAATAATTTAAACTAAATAAATACTTGATTAAATAAAAAAAAAAAAAATAATGCAATATCTTGTTCTACTCAAAAACTACATTCAGTTTAAAGTAAAAATTAAAAAAAAAAACTAAAATGTTTGCAGGTTTTTCCCCAAAAAGCACCAACAGTCTTTAACCACCAGATAAATATATTCTTTCTGAACATATAAAGTGTACATAGTATTTCGAAAGGTCTATTAATATAAAAGTGGGATGTGTTATAAAAAAATTTAATTTGTATATACTTTCTAAGGTCGCCACATTTTACGGGCTATATATGTATACGTTTGAAATAAACTGCTCAGTAGTCAAAATTGACTAGTTGCAGTAATAAAAGAAAAACTGTATTCATTTTATGAAAAGTTTCAATGGATTTGTTCCAGTGACAATTCCTAGATCTACTGCAAAAATTCATTGATATTGCGTAGATAATTCTCTCAGCGTCCTTATACCAAAAACTATTATTTTATTTTTAATCCTGTAACTACTAAATATATTTACATATTGACAGATGGAGTATAATTAAAAAATAAATAAATTACCATTGGAGTTTAGTGTATACAAAAAAAAACATTAAAAAGTCTAAAACCATGATTTAAATTTTGTTTTATTCAGTACACACAAAAGCCACAAAATATTGCATGATAAATTTTTATGTATAATATACAATTAATATTTTATTTGCAAACAAATATCTATACATGTGGTATAAGAGTGGATTAGCAAAAACAAATAAAAACTAAAATTTATACTCATACAGATACATTTTAAAAATCTAAAAACTGTATTGTTGGGTGACCCTAATGGCCAATATTTACCACAAATTTTAAAAAAGAAATATTGTCAAAACATATGTGTTTTAAAGTGGTTATGGAAATTTTGTAGTTAACTTTTTGACAAAAAAAAATTTACAGTGACAACTAACAGCAACAAACGACAAAATACAGAATGTTGGCATAGTAAAGGCAGAATTAGTTTGTACGTTCTGTTCTGTTACGAATCAGCTGTTTTGTTTCTGTTCAATTTAAAGTCTGTATGTGTGGTTAGTTTTCACTTTGTCGTTCTGTTCTGTTGCGGACAATTCTATTGAAAATAGAATTCAAAGTTAAGTGACAGCCTAAAGTGCATATGTATTGGTTTGTTGTGAAATTCTTTTTTCAATATTTGAATCAGGAATGATAAAGTTAGTACTATAGTACTTTTAATGGTACTATTTGAACCTCAAATGTACCATGATACTCCTATGACTCATTTAGTACGATTTACAAATTTTTCTATGTATGAATTTCTTGGTCCCTTAAAAATTCAATAATTATTAATTTGATTTGCAGTCCTATATGAACAATGAATTAATTTGGAACCAAATGCTGTGAATTCAATCACATGATTTCACTGAGTGCGACTGATTACAGGTGATTATATTAGAGTTTTATTAACC
This sequence comes from Delia radicum, assembly GCA_021234595.1. Classification (NCBI taxonomy): domain Eukaryota; kingdom Metazoa; phylum Arthropoda; class Insecta; order Diptera; family Anthomyiidae; genus Delia; species Delia radicum. Next base: position 21,155,196 of record CM037854.1, on the reverse strand, counting down.
GATTAAACCAATTATTGAATTCAATCACTAAGGGTTATAATTATTATTAACTAATTTTGATTTTCAAAAAAAAAAATAATAAAAATCTTATAAAAATGTGAAATTGACTATTAGCTGCGTGTTTTTAAAATCGAATAAGTTCACGAACAAATTTGTTTGCTACCAATCACAAGGATTGAATTCGCAAAAAACGTAATTCAATACAGCAAAAATTAATAGGACGTTCAAAAAATATTAAAAATTTGGTGAATTTAAGAAAAAATCTCAAAATTTTAAAAATTTTTTAAATCAAAATCAGCTAATTTTCTTAGTACGCACTGCTCGTTTTTACATAGATTTATGTACATTTTTCCGAAAAGTTTGGTATTGAAAATGAGCAAAATCGTTCCAGCGGTTCAAAAGTAATTAGTGACAATGTGAAAGTACCTCTAAATTTTTCATACAAATTGGTGTATAATGCACTGTATATTATTAGAATTCATTGTAGTGTCTGGTGTATAAAATATAACGTCATATTTTTTCCACCAGACGCTAAGAGGTGAATAATATTTAAAATTCACCGCAAATTTTTTTTTCTCCACAAAAAAATTTTTTTTTTTCACCTCAAAATTAGTTTTGTTACCTCAAAAATGTTTTTCACGACACAATTTATTTTTTACAGCCAAAAAAGTTTTTCACCTCAAAATTTTGTTTTCACATCTTAACATATTTTTTTTTTAATATATTTTTGTTGTTTCATTTGTAATTGTTCATTTTGGAGGGTACAAAGATTTGTTCGTTAATTTATATTTAAATTTTTTTTCTTACTTTTGATGCCGAAAAAGTACTATTTTATATGCAGGTTGGTACTATTTTAAAATCGCATTTATCATCCCTGATTTAAATGTTTTTGTTTGGATTTTCTTTTACTTTGTAAAACAGCTGATGCCTTTCACAGAAAAAGTAATTACAAAATATTACCTACAGAACAGAACGACACAGAACGGCAACAGAAAGTAAAAACTAATGAGGCCTTAATGCATAAACGTAACTAATTTTAAACTTATAACGAGCTTTCAACCTCCGTATATTTACCAAAATAAAGCATTACCAATATATTAGCTAGGCTGTTACTAGTATTTTGATCTGGCTAAAGATCTCATCAGAATCCGTAGTTTTGGAGCCTCCAGAATAGGCAGAGCTTTAACAAAAATCCTATTATTTATCAATTTTGCTACGTAATTTTCCTCTTAATAATCGAACACGTGGCTTGGTCTTTTCCTAACAGGCATCATGATATTACTAAACTTTTAAGACCAAAAAAGTTCTATTTATATAAAATAGGTTTTACTCTGGCCCGAGTAATATTTTGTTTAGTTTTATCAGTTTTTTGTTACTATATACATAGAGATTATTTTAATGTTAGTTTTAATTTATAACGAGCTTTTAACCTCCGTATATTTACAAAAATAAAGTAAATAAAATATATTAGCTAGGTTGAGTATTTCGATCTGACTAAAGATCTCATCAGAACCCAATGTTTTAGAACAGCTGAAGCCTCCAGAATAGGGCTGAGCTTTAACAAAAGTTAACTAAAATGTAAAAATAATTTGTTTGGGCTTTAAGTAATATGAAAAACAAAACTTTTTGACTTTTATCACAAGATTATGACACATGGCCAGAAACTAATATCAGGTCAATCTTCAAGTATTAACATTGTTTTTATTTTAATATATAATTTATTTAAAACATGTTTTTCTTGGATTGGGTCCAATTTAGTAATTTCATTTTTAAAAATGTATTAGAAATTATTTTGAAAACTTTTAGGTAAAAATTAACCCTTTCAATTTATGGGTCGTCAAAATGATCTTTTTATAAAAATTTTTCTTTTTTATGCAAAAAAAAAAAAAAAATCTGGTAATGAATAAAAATGAACTTAAGCCTTAAACCATTACGAAAGCTAATATTGAAGGTAGACCTACTAGAGGAAGAAAAGAAACTACGTGGCTTAATAACATACAAGAATGGACTGTTATCTTAAATGTGGGGAATCTCCTGAGCGAGGCGTGAAATAGGGACGCTTTTGCAGAAATTATGAAAACATGCAATGTAATATAATCTACTTCAATTGTATTGGTCGCTAAAATTCGGAAGTCGAATTGGCAAATAAAGAAGAAAGAAGAAGCCTTAAATATGTATGCTTTGTCCGATATGTTTGAAACTTTCACCACGATCGAACAGGTCCTTTTTTTCGTTAAGATTTCAATGCCACTGTAATACAATTCTATTGTATTCCTGCACTTTTTTTACGTTTATTCAATTTTATATTTAAATATAAATTTCCATAAATTGCCATTTCTTTTTAATTTAAGCAACAATTGTAAATGGAAAATAGTAAAACAATTCAAAAAATCCTTATCTGAATATGTACATACATAACTTTAAAAGTAATTCTAAAAACAACTTTATATATTTAAGATTTTAGCTTTTCACATGAAAAAGTTTTCTAGGGTAGAATGGGGTAAAGTGGAAAACATTTTTATGTGACTGAAACAATAAAGTAAATATTTTTTTCCATATTTTTAAGAAATCTATTCAACTATAAAAATGTTTAGTACAGTTATATAGACAGTCGCAATTAATTTTTAATTAATATGCATTTGACAAATTTAATTTAGAAATGTTGAGGTTAAGAAGAAGAATAAACGGTTTTCTCTAAAAATTATAAACACTATTAATTTTTAAATCAGACTAGACTAGTTTCTGCCTTTAAATGGACAGGCTCATCAGTGATTTTCCATTTAAATTGTATTATTATTTGTGTCTTATAATTGTCAGATTGTCTCTATATGATAAATTTTTCAACAACCTGCTGCTGTAAGAATCAAACCTGCGCTCATCTTACATTACAAACGTAACAATACCAAGTCATGACCGTTTAGCGATCACACCCAAGTATGGCCTCGAATCTAATGCAGCTAAATTGCAGTTTAATTTCCTATTAGCTTTTTCTGTTATTCGCTCAGAAGTCACAAACACTAGCAAACACAAATATTCTATTTTTAGATTTTTGTTTATTTTTCTAATCTCCTCCATCTCTATTTCACAATTTTACCAGATTGAAGTATAGCTTTTACGTTCAGGGTTGACAACTTTTAAGTTTTAAGTTGAGACATCGCCACAGGGCAAATTTTATAATTAAACAATTTTTAATTTAAATTTATTTCAAAGGGGCAAATCTTGGTTCGGTCATTTAGTATGCTAAGGATAAAGACGACAGCAATTGTAGTCATAAACAAATGAAATTTCACTTGAAGAAAGGACGACTTACATTTCAGTAAATTCAACTAACATTGGCATTTGTTTTTTAATGTTCAACAAATGATAGTAGTAAAAATTAACCACATTTATTTTTTTTTTTTTTTAAACAAACATTTATTTTTTTAAATAACAAAAAACTACTGTAAAAAATTAATGTAAAATCATAAAACATTCATTTGATGTGGTTTGGTTTTTTAAATAAACTACAAGGTTAGTAAAAAATTTCATTTGTTCTGAAAATGACTGACATTCACATTAAAAATAAAGAAATTGTATTACAAACAACCCAAACAACTACAAATTTTTAAAGCAGAAGTTCCATGAGTGTAGTTGTTGAAATAAAATGCAAACATATTTTCATAAAAACAAGTTTTTTATTTTTCATTTTTAATATTACATTTTGTCAAGAATACACTCGATATTTCGATCTCACAAGGGAGGTATCCCTAACCGAACTCGCAGATTTAAATGAACTTTGCATATGTTGTAAAGGAACTAAAAAAAAGATGCAATGAAAATTATTCAAGTTCGAGGCCATACTCTATATTTCTTCATTAGGATATTGTCCTAACAAATTTGTTTCAAATGTATTAATTGACCACTTTCAGGCATGTGTTGATAGATCTATTTCGGGAATTTTCTAGGTTCCCATCATCAATACAAGTTTTGAAAGAAGTGACAATCACATGCAAAACATCAAACATTCATATAAACTAGTTTTTTCACTAAATGAGGACTAATATATATATGAGCTCTAAGGATATTAGGATTATATCCTAATAAAGAAATATAGAGTATGGCCTCGAACTTGAATAATTTTCATTTTCATTGCACAATTAAAGGTCGAAAAAACATAAGTTTTGTTTTTAATAAAAATTATATTAAACTTGAAAAAATGATATACGTATATTTTTTAGCTGCCCTTTTCCTCATTTAAGCATTAAAAATTCATTTGTGTTTGTATAAAAACTTAGCTTTAATTTACAAAAGCTAGATTTCTTTGTACTTAAGAAAAAAAAATTATACACATATTGCCTTAATAGTGGACTTAGAGTTGCCAAATTTTTTAATTACTTGAAATAAAATGAGACAACGCTCTTCGGGAGAGGTCGCATAAAAATCGAGCGGTTTAAAATATCGCAAAAAGCTCAGACACCCGGGCGATAAAATTAAATAGGCATTGCTATTTATTATTTTTAGCTTAATACAACTAAAATTCCTTAATAAAATGCCAGATTAAATGTTACTCAAAACACATTTTTCTTGAATAACAAAAATATTTGAATGTCTTTGGACATAATTTGTACAGCAGTGAATGTTTCAAAAACCTTTGTTATCAAATTTGTCTAGAGCTACTTCTAATACAACAAAATAACGACAACAAAAAAAAAAAATGTAAGTTGGGGTAATTTGTGACCCCACTTAGTAATGCTTAAACATGAGACTGGGCATCTAAAAAAAAAACCCATGGGTCCCTTAAATTATTATTCTCTACAACATATCCAAAGTTATTTAAGATCTGCCGGTCCGGGTCGGGATGCCTTCCTTGTAAGAACGGAGATTTTAAAATATAAATACAATTTTTGCCACATTGCAAGCGGTTTACTCCACTGTTAGATTTTGTCAACTGATTATAAATATAAACTCAAAGCTCTCAAAATATAAATCCAGTAGTTTCTAAATTTGTTCTATCAAAATACAAATTGTCTGTTAAAAATAGACAATTTTTGATCTGTGTAAATATCGCAGTTAATAAAAAATAAAGATTTTAGTTTCCCACTTAACACCATAGCCCCTATATATACAGTATTTTTAAATTGTCTTTCAAATCGTAGTTGAATTTAACTAAATTTGAATGAACACAAAAATCAAAAGTCTATAACAAAATGCTAACACTACTTGTCGTTTATACTACAATGCATTTACATTTCAAGATATTGTATTGTTCATCAAAAGAATATGTTTTGTTGATTTTTGCATTTAAAATTCAGTCACTTCAATCATTTGTGGTTTTTAAAAACATCAAACAAATTTGCATATCTACTGCACATGACTTCTTTGACACAAATGCATTTAAAGCAATGTTTGAATAGTAGCAATAATAAACATAATGGTACTTTTATTCAGATTGCTACTGAAGCAAACTACCATCGACCCTTTCTGCAATTTCAAATGAGTTTTCAGAGCCTAAGGATAATTGTAGGTTTTAAAGGGAACAATGGAATAAATTGCAAGTTTTTTTTCTAGGAGGGAAAATCTAAATAAAATTTACAATTGTCCAGAAACATTTTATAGTTAAACAAGTTTGTTTTTTTTTTGTCCTTTTATAAAAGATATTTAAGATTATTTAAACAAAAACATTAAAATTTTAGAGATATATGATAAAAATATTAATAACCTATAAATGGACTTAATCTGTTTTTCCAAGTAAGTTTGACTATTATTTAAAACTGTTAGCTTCCTTGTGTTGTATAGTTGAGGGAAATTTCTATGCATGTTTGTATACAATTGTGATAATTGCAAATGAATGTTAGTTAACACACACATAGACACACATGTATAGTTATATGAGAATTTGAATGAGTGTTATTTAAAGTAGACCAAACCAGTTTAATTATTTTGATGTATGCCACACATGCAAATACTTGTACAAACACTTACCCAACACACAAACAGACCACCCCACTTGATAACATAAAATGAAGTCTAAGAGTGATTTGTAACACAGCTAATGTTCATAGATACACACACACACATATACGAGTGTTTGTATTTGTATTGTTAGCTTATGCACTATGTTTGTAGTGTATTAAGTGTAGTTACTGTTCTATATTTTACGAAACACTACAACATTGTTGTATTTTGTTTTTTTTTTTACAAACATTTACTTATCGTAGTTACAATTTTTTCTTATACTAACACTACTCAACAACCAAAAACTGGCTTTAAACCACATCTTTTTTTAGTTAATAGACTTCTGTACGCGGTATATCGTTCTAGTATTGCAAGGAAGTTGAATATTTAATTTTTTTAGTTTTATCCTTATAAATTGTACGCTTGAAAACATTTTTAAAAATTTTTGTTATTGTAAAAATAAAAAGTTCAAATTAAAAAATGCATTTGATTTTCAAAAAAAAAACCCAAAAGTAATTTCAAATTTGGAAATCAAATACAAAAGATTCTATTTTACATTCAAAAAATTGACCGAATTGTACTCACTACGAATAACTCGGGGATTCCCCGTTTTATTTTTACTTCAATGAGCAAAAAAAATAATTTGTAGTGAAAATACAAAACAAAATAAAAAAAACTTCCAGAAAATAGAACCACAGTTTTTAATTTCAGAGCGTACAATACATTGGAATTGTCGGTTCTAATTTCTGGACGGTTCTAATTTGTGAGAGTTCTTATTTGTGATATTCTACTGTAATTCAAAAAATTTCAAATGTAATTCAAAAAATACCATTTGAAATTCAAAAACTACCTAAAGTAATTAAAAAAATACCAAATGTTATGCAAAAAATACCAATTGTAATTCGAAACAAATAAATCCGTATTGAAATTCAAAAAATACCACATTTAATTCAAAAAATAGGAAATGTAATTAATTTTTTGTTATTCAAATGTTATTCAAAAAATAACAAATGTTATTTAAAAAATATCAGTTGAAATTCTACTGATATTTTTTGAATTACAGTTGGCATTTTTCGAACAACATTTGAATAAAAACTAAAATAAAATAAAAAATAAACATAAAAAGGAAAAAAATATTAAAATCTTTTGCGGAAAAACTGAGTTTAACATCACTGAACTTATTATAAAGGGGCCGCCAAATAACTTTTTTTTTTGAATTCCTGAACCAATTGGACTTTGTATGGCGTCATACCAAGGTCTTTATGCTAAATTCGTCTCAATGATGTCTCCGAAATGTTCCATTGTTGAGAACGACGGTGAATTGATGTTGATGGCGCTTCACGCACACTTTCTGCCACAGCAGCAATATTCTCGGGTGTAAGCACTGTTTTTGGCTTTTCACGCTTTGGTTTATCGATGAGGATGCCAGTTTCTTTCACATTTTTCACAAGATAACGAACATACGGACCATATTTGTTGAGCGGAAGGATAAAACTAATTATCTGTCAAATCAGACATGAGTTAAGTGTTACCATTCACGAAATAAGCACTAGTTGAAAAAAAAGTTAGATGGAGGACCCTTTATATATTTTTTTTTTATTAATAAAAAATCATATAATTACAAATTATATCCTATTTCCCAAACCGTTCATTAGCTACTACGGCTGTCGGGTCAATGTAGCGAAAATAGACCAGAGCCTCTGATGGAAATCGAACCAATGAACCCAGCACTGATAAGCTAGCACGCTACCAACTAGCCTACCAGGGCGCACTAAAATGGAAAATGAAAACTATTTTAATGTTAAGGAAAAACTTTTGTGGGAAATGTGTTTAATTGTGTATTTGTGTGAGTTTATTAATTTCTAGCAATTGAAAATAAAATTATGTAAAAAAAATTAAATAATGTTATCAGTGTTTTTATTCTGACGGAACTGAAGAGTATTAATTATTTATACTTATTAATTTTTTAGTTTGTAGTGGTTTTATTAAAGGGTTTTGTGTTTAATTGCATTTTTATTCATTATACACGTAAAAAATGCAAGTTATAGATTTCACAGCAAGTTATAGATTTCACAGTTCAAGTGATTAAAATGACCATCAGGCGATTTTTAAAATTCTGATTTTCATACAAAGTCAATGCGAGCAATCACCGCGTTCATTACCCTGTGTTACAAAATTCAAAATTACAAAAACTAGGCAAAGTGAGGCAAACTGAGGCGTTGGGATTTAAAAAATTAGCGTACTTATGTGTAGGCATGTGCTAAGTAGGCATGTTTCAAAAGTGAAAAAATTCAAAATGAAATTGGTTGAAAAAAACAGTTCAAAAAAAAAATATATTGTCTATGAAATGCTTGGACGGTATAATAAGAACGAAGTGTTACATTATTTCCTTAAGGAGCAAGTTTAGCTGTAACGTTAAATAGTCGGCCGCCGAAGTTTTTCCGATTTGGTCTATTGTTATGAGGCCGATTATTGAATTCGTTGCTTGATTATGGACGTTTCCTTAAGTTTGGACTTTTCTAAGCAATTTTTTTCATTTGTCAAATTTGTCCATAATGCTTTAAAACACCGAATGCCGACAAAAATTATTTTCTGACTAAAGTCATTCGGTCGGACACTACAAAATGCAGACAACTAAGAAAAAATTTAATGAAAAAAAGTTTCAAATAATTTGTGGCCGATGAAAAATACATTTCTTTTTCTTGGAACAACGAAAGTATTAATTAAGGATTTAATTCAGAGAACTTGAAAACAACTCCCTACAAGGTACGGTATTCTGAAATAGCGAAGCTTGCACCAAAAGTACTAGTGTGGGCAGCCATTTCGGCAATAGATATATCAAAACTTTACATCCAGGATTTAACAGCTATGGCTATAAAAGCGGATGTTAACATTAATGAATGTTTAGCAAAACTGGAAAAATGGATCAGAGGTAGACCCTTTAAAGACCACATATTATTTTGACCAGATTTAGAATACCGTCATTATGCCAAAAACACCTATGAATGGCTTAATGTAAAAAATATGACTTTTGTACCGAAATATTCATATACTCCAAGCGTCCCAAAAGCACTTCTAATTGAGGACTTTTGGAATGTTAAATGCCAAAAGGTGTATAAATCGTTGGGAAACCAATTGCACCGATGAATGACTTTCAAAGTCATTCATTTGTTAAAAATCCATACAAAAATCCTGTTAAAAATCCATACAGGAACACACATGCTTCATACATGATTCATATGTGTTATGAACACCATTCTTATGTGTTCATATGAGGAATCATAAATGTTCATCTGTGTGTAGTAATGAAAATTGAGGTAATATTTACATATCTAATCATACATGTCTATACATTTTTATACATAGTCATATGTGTACATTAACGACAATTGACGTAATATTTATATATATGATCACATATGAACTCTTATGAACATGTATGTATTCTATATGGTGGTATATGGGCAATAGGATGTCCCGAATTATGAATTTTTTCACGTTAGGTATCAAACGACGCGTTTTAAGAGCAAATTCCATCCCCTACCACCGTTTGAATTTGGTGATCGTAGTGTATTTTGATCAAAAAAAAGTAACAAAGTTTTTTGCAAAATTTGTGTCAAAAGTTGCGCAATGTGGAGTAGATTAGAGAAAGAAAATTACTAAAATTGTAGTAAAGTAATTTTATTCAACCACAACATTTCAAATTTTTATATATTTTTTTTTTTTCATTTAAATCCGTTACCCGTTGTTAAGTATTTCCTATAATTCAAGAAAAATAATTTTAAAAAAATTTTGAATGGTATCTCTTTCATCTGTTACAAGCGTTTAAAGTTGGCTAACATGGTGTATTTTGTTAACAAATTAAACCTTTTCACAATATTTGTGTCAAAAGTTGCATAATGTGGAGAAGATAGCGGAAAAACTATTTTATAAATTTCCATGGAGTCACTTTAGAGGGTAGTAAGAGGTGAAAGATATCATTCACAATTTTTTGTTCGAAATTATTTCTCATGAATTATAGGGAATACTTAGCAACATTTAACATCTTTTTATTAAAAAAAACCTGAATTCCAAAAATCGTTGAATTCGGTATATCCTAACGGGGATATATGACATCCAATCACTTCATATATGAGCATTAATGAGTTCATACATGTTCATAAATGGATGCATTTAATAATAGAATTTAATATTTTTTAGCATAAGTATAAAAGTAAACATGCAGAATTTTCAATTTCCTTGCATTACCGGATGGAAATTCAACAGCAAACACCGACATGGTTATACTCAAATGAAAGATAATTGTGTGTAGATTTATGTTCTTAAAAATATTTCAGAATTTTGCAGTGAAGTTTTGAAAAATTAAGCGAACTAAACAAAAAAAAAATTGGGTAAATGATGTAAATATAAAAACCGAGATGTTCGCATGAGAAAAAAAAAAAATGTTTACAGATTTGTATTCAGCGTAGCAAAGTCTATTTAAAATATGTATTTCAAAGACAGGTTCGACAAAAAGTTAAAATTTGTTGAGTAGTGTAGTAAAAGTATAGAAAACTATTATAGCTTGTTGGTTATGTCGTAGTTGTTGCAGTAGTTTATTACAAAACTAAAATTAATAGAATAATTGTTTTCCTTAAAATATGTTTTAGGAAGTTGAAAGTGTAAATTATAGTTGGACAACATCTTCTCTGACTATAATAAACTATTCTAAGGAAGTAATTTATTTCTATATTGAAAATTGCACAATATTTCATATTTTATAAGGGGATGTTTCACAACAGTTTCTACTCTATCTGTATCTTAACAATTTATGATAATTTAATTTTAGTATCTAACATAAACGCAATATTCAATTAACTTGAAAATTATTATTTATACGATAGAGATTATATTTAAGACCTAGTTAGCAGGAGTAAAAATATTTACAAAAACGAAATTCAATATATATATATATGTATATGTATATGCACTGAGAGGATTATCTTCACTTCTGTAATGAACTTATTCATAGCATTAATGAAAAGTGTCACTGGAACTCGTCCATTGAAGCTCTTTATAGAATAAAGGGTCCGCCAAATAACTTTTTTTTTTTGAACTCCTGAACCAATTGGACTTTGTATGGCGTCATAACAAGGTCTTTATGCAAAATTCGTCTCAATGATGTCTCCGAAATGTACAATTGTTGAGAACGACGGTGAATTGATGTTGATGGCGCTTCACGCACACTTTCTGCCACAGCAGCAATATTCTCGGGTGTACGCACTGTTTTTGGCTTCTCACGCTTTGGTTTATCGATGAGGATGCCAGTTTCTTTCACTTTTTTTCACCAGATAACGAACATACGGACCATATTCGTTCAGCAGAAGGATAAAACTAATTATCTGTCAAATCCGACATGAGCTAAGTGTTACCATTCACGAAATAAGCACTAGTTGAAAAAAACGTTAGATGGCGGACCCTTTATATGAAACAATTTTGTAAAATTAATAAAAATCTTCTTAAAACTAATGAATCATTCCGACAATGATGCGTTGCTAGAATTTATGAAACAGTTTCATAAAATTTTCTAAAATTAAGACGTTTGCTTGAATTAATAAAACTCTTCATGAATGTCTTGAAAAATGCATTGGATCTAAGCCAATTAACCGATTCATGTGATTTTGTAAACAATTTCATTGAAGTAAAAAATTAATAAAAGGCTACATTTTATAATAATAAAGCACTTTATAATATATGTTGAACACTTAAGAATTAAATCTTAAAACTAAAGTTTGAAATGTATGAAAACTAATGAAATTATGAAATTTTGTGAAAAAATTAAAAATTTGGTCATCGAAATGATGTTATAGTTCTAAAGAAAGATATAATTTATGAAATCGAATGAATTATTTTTATGAAACCATGAATTTTTATGAAATGTTTCCCCCTTTACATCTTGTTTTTAAACAAAACAAAACAAGTGTGAAAATAAAAAGGGGAATATAAACAAAAAACGTGTATTGTCTATCTACTAAAGGTTGAGCGTGCACATAATGAACAAGTTTTCAATTTATTTTTGATCAATGGTGATAATCTTTAACTTCGAGCTCATATATTAGTTCTCATTTAGTGGGAAAACTAGGTTATATGAATGTTTGATGTTTTGCATGGGATTGTCACTTCTTTCAAAACGTGTTCTTATGATGGGAACCTAGCAAATTCCCGAAATAGATCTAAATTTGAAAGCAAAAACTCTATATTATTATTTGTTAGGACAATATTCTAAAAAGGAAATGTAGAGTATGGCCTCGTACTTGAATAATTTTCATTTTCATTCCACAATTAAAGGTCGAAAAACATAATTTTTATTTTTAATAAAAATTATATCAAACTTGTAAAAATTTCTTAAGATTAATAAAATTGCTTGGATATAATGAAATTCTTCATTGAATCTATTAAAAAAATACTACAACTATATCTGCAGAACAGATTCCTGCTATTATCCATATCTCGACAACTGAATGCGATCAATGAAAACAAAAATAAATAAATCCTTATATTCATTTAGTTTATGTGATTTTTATATCGTTAGTCATAATTTAGTCTTTTATGATGATTTTTTCAATTCTTGCTTTTTTACTTTCTAATCTTGACGATTCTTTTCTAATTTATTTAGATAGCAAGTCCAAAAATCTAATATGATATTGTCATATTAGATTTTATTTGTTGCTTTTCAAAATGTTTGATCATTTTCATGATAGACAATATAATTGTTTCATTGGCATCACCCAAATCTTCAGTGGTCTTCAATAAAAAAATATAATTGGCTTAACTCAAACCGAGACATTACATACAACAGACAAAATAAACCCAATGATAATCTTTTTGTCTGCCTTAGTGTATAAACAGCCTGTTCTCGTAACCCAAATTATGAAATCAAACTATCTGAAAAATAACAATTTTACATGTCGATATACTTTGTATGTCAGTACATGTATGTGTGGTTGTTGTATTACTTACCACATTCTAATCCACCACCCCCAAGAAACTCAAGGTTTTGATAATGGTTTATCAAACAACCACAGAAATTCGAGGATATTAATTAATTACCCGAACTACAAGAGTTATTTTCGTCTTTTCTTACAAGGTTAGCCAACATTTTTCAACAAAATTTCATAAATATGATGAAGCTTGACTTCAATTTGACCTTTTATGAAACAGCTTCATCATATTTATGAAGTGTTACATTTTGCGAAAATCCATGAAATTTTTCAGTTTTTCATAAATTGCATTTCATTTGGAATTGTCAGGTTTGAGATTAAAATTAAATAGTACTTTAAATATGATGAAGCTTTTCCTTTGAGTGTACACGAAAAAATGGGGTGAAGGTTGTCAATTTAAAAATGGCAATATTTCAAAAACTGCAAATAAATAAAAAGGGCAGGCTTTTTTTTATATAAAAATTATATTTTTTCTGCATTAATGAATTAAAAATAGATAAATTCATCGTAATTTTTCTAAATAAAGAAACTACAGCTGTTCTAAGAAAAAGTAATGATGTTAAATGCACATACAAAAGGGTTAATATAAATTTTCATATAAATGATAAACTGCTGGTTTATAAAAAATATTGTTGCATTATCATCTTTAAAGCGCTTTAAGTAAGCGCTTATTTTACTTCAAATTAAATTAACTTTTCGAATAAATTAAATATAAAATAGGGTTTTGAACAAATTGTTGCAATAAGAAAGAAAATTATTATTTTAATAAAAATATCTCTTGTTAAGGTTAAAAGCATATGAAAAAGTAGTTTCGAATTTAATAAAAATTTTAAAGATGTTATTCTGTAAATTTTTTAGTAGGTATTTTTTGGTGAAAATTGAAAACATTAATCTTATATGGATCAATTTACAAAAAATATTAGTTATTACCAAGATAAAAATTTTTTTTTATCCATTTAAAGGCTTTATATTATATTCTTGTGTTCATAATTTAAAATAAGTTTCATGTGTATTTTTTGTTCGCCGGCCTCTAAGTATTAAAGATTTTTTAAATGAAAGTAAAGATAATAACAATAAGAAAATGTACGTGACATTTTTTCGAAAATTATGAAAGGTGTTAATTTGTTAATTTATGTTTTGATCAAAATTGTAAAAATTAACCCTATTTGGACGAAGTTTTTTATTTTTATTAGGTGGAGATTTTTTTTTTATCAGTTTAAAGACTCTACAACCTTGTAGTCATAATTAAAATTAAGTTTCGTGGGTCATTTTAGTTCCCAGGCCACTAAGGGTTAAATACTTTTTAGAAAAAAGCAAAGATAATTATTGTCTTATCAAATTTTAGTGATAGTTTTCCGAAAATTGTACAAAATTAAAAACATAAGTTTAATTTAAACTTTTCATAAAATACGCTATTTTCATAAAATTTCCTGGTAATGAGTTGCTCCAAACAGAAACTCGAATTATAATTTGTTTAATTTATTTATATTTTTCTTTATTAACAGCTGTTATAAAAATATATATTCAATAGATTCGATACCTTGTTTATAGTAAGAACTGTCTAGCTCCTTAAAATAACAATTAACCGCAGATTCCACTTCTTCATTGTTGGCAAATCTTTTTCCAACCAGGAATGTTTTCAAGTTTGGAAATAGAAAATAATCTGAGGGAGCTAAATCTGGCGAATGACGTCAATTCGAACCTTAATTTATTAATTTCGGTCGTCTCTATTAAAACATTTACGACGTCGTTTTTGTTCTATTGGTAGCAAACGTGACACCCACTTTGCGCACAACTTCCTCATAGTTTATTTTTGATGGCTCCAAAAAAATACTTAACAACGTGGTGCCTTGAAACGTAAACCATATGTTTTAGTCACTTTTCATCAAAGTATTTTTTTTTTTTGCAAACTACCCGCCCTCTAATTAACTAAATTTTAAATTAAAATTTAAAAAATAAATTTTTTCGAAACTTCGAATTTGTAATAACAACCCGGGTAAAAATAGTCATATCTAGTCATATATAGTATAATTAAGTCATATCAGATTTTGTATGGAATCACATTACGGCTTATAACATTATATACAAATACATCTGATAATTTTATTTCAGAGATTTTTTATATGGTTCTTGATATTATATGTATCCAAATCTTACTCCATATATGTCTAGATAAGCCATATAATAATAATCCAAATATATATTGTGATCGATATGACTATATATATATCCCCATGCTAAGTCTTATTAAACTATATGTGACGTCATACTGAAAATATTTTTCTTAAAATTCTATGTAGCATTATATATAACCCCATACATATTTTCGTAAAGTTCAATATCAAATTAAGATATATGCAAGTTAAGACTTTATAACATATGACTTCACATATAACCATATTTATTTTATAACGAAATCATTTTCCAGTGAAGTGCTTTATTTTATATAATTCCAAATAAAAAAATGCGTACATTTTTGAAACACAAAATCTTTTATAAAAAGTTTTAGAAATTTCGTTTTGTTTCGTTAAAAAAATTTGGGTTTTCATAATTTTCAACTTCAATTCCTTTAAGCATAACTTTAAGTTACAAAAGGCATATCTACTATCAGTTGAAATTTTATAAAATCAGATATATTTATATCTAATTAGATATGATTTAATGTCCCGGATATGAACAATTCTCGGATAAAATTTTATCAAATTAGATAAAATTAGATACATGTATATGACCCATTTTTCGAAACAATTTATATGTGTTTATATATAGGAACTTATAAAATGAGATATACCAGAGTAAAAAAGTTCATATAAAATTATATATGATGAGATACTTTGCGTAAATGTAAGGGGATATAATTTACACAACTGGTTCTGGGATAGTGAAACCTTACAATTTGACTCCCAGAAATCTGTTCTCGAAACGTTTTCATGTAACTGGTGGTAAAATAAGCGGTTTTAGTACAGGTTCATAGGTAATCTGTTCTAAAAAATTTTGCTGGAGCGTTTGTTTTTTGTAATGGAAATCGATTTCGCCAAATTATAAACTATTGTCGTAAAATATTTTGCGATTTTTGAATTATATATAGTTACATAGAAACTGACTTATCAAATTTTTTCAATTTTGAATTATATATAAGTATGTCTAAAATGACAGAAGCCGTTTTTAATGTATTGTATTATATATAATTATGTATTGGGTAACATCTAATTTCATTAAAATTTAATTAAATTTATCACCCATGTATTATTACACATAAAATTCAGAGTAGTATTTTTGTATACATGATTAGTAGTGTCCGACCGAACAGTTCGGCCACAAAACTATATTTTGTCGGTTTTTTGATATCTAGAGGCAATGATGACAAGTTCTGGTATTGGAAACATGTTTGTTGAGCCGACTTAATTTGATTTTGTGTATAAAATTTAAAAGAAAAGCCGAAGTTTAGCTATAAAGTCAAAAGTTCGGCCGCCGAACTATTTTCAATTTGGCCGAACTTTCTGAGGCCGAACAGTGAATTGCATCCGCCAAATTTTTCCATAATGCTTTAAAATACCGAATACAGACCAAATGCATTTTTTGGCCGAACTGTTAGGTCGGACACTAATGATTAGATTTGCGTATAAATGAATTTATTTGGTAAAACATTTTGAAAATATTTTTATGTATAAATACATGTTGAGCCATATGCTATTTTATATGTTCATATATTTTTATATTACTCAGGTATTACAATCCATATTAAAATTTTTACCCGCACTCACAATATTTTTTCCGTAAAGACTACTGAATATGTATTAAATTAACTGAAAATCAGTTAGAAACAGCACTACTTACTTTTCGTTTAAAACAACAACTTAACAACTTTTTGTTTTAAATAGAATATTTTAACTGAATATTTTAACTATTACCGAAAGTCCGTTTTTTTTGTTTATTTTCTTTATTGAATAACAGTCAGAAAGTTAAAAAAAAAAATATTTCTTTGGTAATTTTACTGCATATGCCATTGAAACAAATTTACCGATTAAATTTTGAAAATAACTGTTGATTTTTTATGGAAAAGTTGTTGTGAGTGCGGGAATACACTTTTTTCCAAAATCTGTCTTTTGCGGCTGACTTCTGGGTTAACGTTTTCCAAAAACAAATATGTTTTCTTGCATTTGGAAGCATTTGAAATAAAACTGGGGGTGTGAAATGACAAATCTATTTTAAAGAGACCCCTAATTTATGTACTTGTAAAGCTCAATGCTCCATCTCTCTTTCTAAATCAGTGTTTAATTTAAAAATTGCTTTAAAGTTTAAGAAAATTTTAAATTAATGATAAATTAGTATCAAACACACCCAGTTTTTGAAAAAATCAAAAAAGTTATTATGTTTTTTTTATCATATCACAAAGTACTGTAGATTTGACATTGATACGATTTTCTTGTTTCAAGCTGGAATGGAAATCTTCATACACATTTCAACATTAATATTTAAATTTAAATAACTTCCTTGATGTCTTACTTCTATCTTCGATAAGGCTGCGTAATATTAAAAAATTCAATTTTATCTTGTTCATTTATAAATAAAATATACATAAAAACCCATAATGCTATAGATTTCTTTGACCATATTTTACAACATAAAATTATGTTAAATAGAATGAATTTCTAATATTATATACGAAAAAATATACATATTTTACCTGTACCTTTAGATCATCAATATTATTAATATATAACCCAGCAAAATAAGAGCTGAAGAAGAAGTAGTAAAAACACCACATCTACTCAGCCGGATGTGGTGCAAATTTAGGTGAATCATTAATGATTTTAACATTAATGATTTTAACATAGCAGTGCATGGGTGCTATTTTTCAATAGTTCCTGGATGGTCTTTTTCAAATATATATTATCATTTTTATTTAATAAAAATGTGCAGCATACCTTAGGGACGTTTCTTTAAATATTAAAAAAACCTTTGGCGCCAGCGAGTATTGAATACACGAATCTGAGTTACGATCTGCTATATTAAAGTAGACCGCTCTACCATTTGCATCAAAGTTACTTATGCAATACAACAAACTTAATACAACAAACTTAAAACGAACTTAAGTTGAAAATATTGATATATATTTTATGACAACAAGAGAAATATGCTACACAAATATATAATAAAAAAGATAAAATAATGGTTTTTGAAACATTTTTATTATATGATTTTGAGAGATATAAATTATTTTTAAAACATTTGTAAGTTTTGATGAGGTTAAAAAAAATATTATGAAATAATAAAAATGCATATTTTAAAATATTTTTTTAATAATTAATTTGACGAGAAGTGTCTTTAATAAGATAATGACAATGAGAAAAAAAATATTGGAGTAGTAGTTTAACTACAGGTAGGGAAAAGTGGCCTGCAATGAAACGAGTGTGCCTTGGAACATAAGATCTTTTAATGTTTCCCGTATTTTTTTCTAAAGATTTGGAGAAAGAGGTCGGTAAAAACTCTATAGGTAAATTAAAGTGCTATATTTAAATTAAGTATAAGTTATTAATTTTTCGTTTTTGCTAATTTTTTGCGATTCGAAACAATAGAATTAAAAACTCAAATACATTTTTGAAGCCAAAAGCACACTAGGGTGGGGCGATTTGAACATCGTTCTGATTCTTGGGAGTGTACTGAGCAAAAAAGTCCACTAGACCATACGTCTACGGTGAAAATCGAGCTTCCAAATTTTTACTTTTTAGCCGTATTTTGTGAAAGTAACAATGTGTGGGATGGACATATCTCAGGAAGTAGGAGGAGCTTATCCAAGATTATGATATCAATCTCTTCTTTGAAAGATTCTCTAGCAGATTAATGCATCATTCTTACTTGTGGGTGGGGTTTAAGGGGTTCATCTTTAATTTCAAAATAGGACTTTTTTGCCGTAAAGTCAAAATCTGGAAGCTCGATTTTCACCGTAGATGTATGGTCTAGTGGACTTTTTTGCTCAGTACAATCCCAAGAAGCAGAAACGCGAAGCGCATATTAAGATTGTTTTCCTTCCATACTAATCGCCCCACCCTATTGCACACGTTTCAAGGCACACCTAAAAAGTATATCTTGAAACAAATATGAATAATTCGATAAACTAATTTTTAGCAGTGAAATACATCTTTGCATTTTCGTATCAACATAACAATACAAAATATAAAACCTTACGTTTTTTTTTATGTTTTTAAATACGTTTTACAAAAAGTTCCATCGTAAAGACAAAAAAATAGATTTTTATCAAATAATTATTTGTCCACTCTGGATAACAATTTTCTAAAAAATATTTCTTTATGATTAAAGTCAAGATGTTAATTATTTGGTCGTTTTTAAATTACTTAATTCTCTTAAAATACTCAGAAAAAAATAAATTAAATAAAAAATACTAAAAAAATTAATTAGAGTTAAAAAAAAAAAAAAATAAAAAAAAATTATCTCCCCGGCCCGGAATTGATCTCGCAACCTTCTGATTGCAACCACTTACCACCTCAACCACCATATAAAAAAAAATATATATGAACCAAAAAAAAAGTACTTCTTATGATCCCAGGTGAAAAAGTTCATATATGATCATACATTGTCATATATGGTTTCATGTTTGCACATTTTGCCATTTATGGGCATATATGTAATATATGGTATCATATATGGGTAAATACATGCAAAGGAAAAGTTCATATATGGATATGTATGACACCATATGTGATAATATATTGCATATATTGGTTCACATATTGCTTCATATATACGAGATATCTCCATATATGAATTCATATATTATTTCATATATGGGCAATATGTTTTAATGTTTTAGCAGATATGACTACTTAAGGACGAATTTTTTTATTTTTAACCAATTCTCGCCGCTATACTAATTTATAACAAAAATATTTTAAAGAAAATAAATTTAAAAGTTTCCATAATTTATATAGACGATAGTACAGAATGAGTTAATAAGATAAACGTTTTTTATGATTTTTATTTTAAATATAATATTGAATCTAATTGAGGTGTTTACGCAGTTTTTTTGTAATTTATGTTTCAGTATATCTTAAACTTTTAATACTGCTTCACCTACACTTATATTACTATTAATTTGCATACAATTCATGAAAAATGTTTTGGTTCATATGAGATATCTCACTTAAATCTAAAGAAATAGCATTTGATGTGCTTAGTTCTGAATCGGTAGTACCTAACATAACTAACCATCCCGCTTTTGGCGGGACTATCTCGCTTTTCAATATAATTTTTTCTCAATAGAATTAAAAAAAAAAAATAAAACGTTCAACATATTATAAATTTTTGAGCTTATATGAATACGTATGAATTTATCAGTAACATGTTCTTAGAAGTATAATAGAAACATTTTCTTTTAATAAAAAGGCAATATTTTTGATAAAAACTTAAAAAATGGCCTTTTTATACGAGAATGTAGGAAAAGCAATAATATATGACCACATATGAACATTCATATATGACCATATATGTCCATATACCCTCAAACTTCGGATCCGAGCATATATGAATTCATATATGAACTCATATATGTGGCCATATATGACAATATATGCACATTTTCACCTGGGATGTTATTAATTTAGATGGTGATGCAAATGCTGTTTAAAATAACATTTTTGGCAGTTGTTAACAATAATTTCTATTAAAGTAAAAAATGTGCCTATGCTAATGCTTTGGAAGTCAAGTTAAAGAGGTTCTTAAAGCACTACTTCCACTTTATTTTGCTGGGAATAACAATAAAACATTTAAAAGGCCCCTTAAAATGAATAAAATTTAAAATATTTTACAACAAAGAAAACGACTAACGTTCCACATTCCCTGTGTTTCAAATATTATATTAAGAAATTACGTTTTTTCCAGAAATTATTACAAACCACCATGACGTATGATTAATATTTTAACAAACATTAAGAATTAAATATAACTTATACGTAATGTAAAATTAAATTAACATAATGCGTTTATAAATTCCATACAAACAGACAACGACAAACTAAAATGAATATATAAATTAATTCAATTTACCATTTTGTTTTCTATTTATTATACAACAAAATGTTACTTTTTTTAGAACGATGGAAAAAAATAATTATATATTTTTTTTTTTTAAACAAAACGTGTGCCACCAGAGTTTTTATACATACCATTTGCATTACAAATGAGGGCCACAAATATTTTTTCTTTTGTTTTTTGTTTGTAGTTGTCTTAATGTTTATAATATTAAACTATGGATCTGGAGTCCAGATTAAGTGACAAATTTGCCCTTTTCTTTTTTTTTTTTTTGATTTTTTATTTGTTTGCTTAAAAACTGTTTTTCTCTTAAGATTTTTGAGCTTTAAAATTGCCTTTTTCTGATTTTATTTGCTAAAAATGCTTTTTTTTCTAAAAATTTATTAATTTTTTTTTTTAAGTGTAATATTTTACTTTTTTGTAGTTGTGATAGTTTTTTTGTCCCTATCTGCAGTTTGTTTTACTGATAATGACAACAAATCGTTCTTGTTTGGTCTTTAAGCTGAATCAGCCAGACGTTTAACGTATCTAGGTATAGAAAATTTAATAAGTTAAATAAGCATTGAAGATGTTGTGTAGTACGTGTTGTTTCATGCATATGCATTGAACAAATAGAAAACGTAAACACACAAAGAAAATCGAATCAAAACAAATTTTTGTTGTCCGATTATATTTTCCATTTTCATGAAAATGCATACACTCAGTGAAAAAAGTTTCATCATATTAATGATATTTGTGGCCTTTGTTCCCAATGGGAACCACAGGACGTAATATATATATATAATGATATTTTTTCATAAATCGTTTGTCATCAATTATTCTTGATATTTATGAAGTTTACATAAATATGGGGAAAAGTTTCATACAAATTTATGATAAATGTTGCATAGACCTTCATCATTGCATAAAAAACTTTTATAAACTTTTTCAAAATAAACTTTTGCTTTTTATTGAAATTTTTATTTGAAATTTAGAAAATACTATTTATACCTCATGTTTACTACAACCAAAACTTGTTGCTTTTGATTAAACATTTGTATGGAATTAGACAACAGAACACAAGTATTTTTGACTTCTAGTTATTGGTTGCGGTATAAATGTGGTATTAGACTTGTTAAAACATAACAACTACCAAACATTTTTTGAAATTCTGAAACATCCATTATCTCATTAATACCACATGATTGATCAGTTGGACATTTTGCAACCGAACTTCCCAGATATATAGAACCATGCTCCATTAAGCACGCCGTCTAGTGGAAATATTGGCAACCAAAGTTAAAACTTTAATGGCATATAAATCCTAAACAGTTGAATATATTTTAAAAATTTAAATTTTGCAATGAAAATTATTCAAGTTCGAGGCCATACTCTATATTTCTTTATTAGGATATTGTCCAAACAAATAATCTATAGAGTTTTTTGTTTTAAAATTTATTATTTGACCCGTTCAGGAATATGTTGATAGATCTATTTCGGGAATTTTCTAGGTTCCCATCATCAGAACACGTTTTGAAAGCGGTAACAATCCCATGTCAAACATCAAACATTCATATAAACTAGTTTACTCACTACATTAGAACTAGTAAAAATGAGCTCGAAGTAAAAATGTTTATCACCATTGATTAAAAAAATAAATTGTTATGTGCAAGGTCCACCTCTGGTGGATATTTAATACACGTTCTAACGACGTGAATTTCACTGATGCTGGGGTAAGGCTCAGTCACGCCAGGGTTCATGAAATACAACTCGTTTTCTTATATTTTTTCAAATAACGTTATAAATCGTATCACTTTTATTTAATATTGTTTCACGGGAATTAACATTTAATTTACCGACACGACAACACATACACGACTACTTTTCCGACACGACGATAACCACCTTTCCTACCCGATCTATGCTGGTCTACCTATACTGGCAGTACCATGCGTTGCTACCTTTTTACTAGAACCTAGAACCTTTACTGGCTCTTTACTGGTGTCTGGCTGCAACTCTCGACTGTCCCTCACATATATTGGGTCGCTGCTTTTATACACAAATTTTTGACGATCACATACATATACATACATGCTTACATACAATATCATCGTGGTCAGTGCTACCAACATTTTAAATATCTAAAGCTTATGACAACTCAGGGTTGTAACCTAAAGTGTCAGCATTGACAACCAGGGGTGTTGTTAGCACGTACACGAACCTACTATTTACTCAATAACGGATAATACATATTTAAAATTATTAATACAATTCAGTTAATTTAATGTACTTTGGTAAGATATAAGAAGAATAAAATAATGCAGCATTAAACAGTGTTGGCCAAAACGAACTTGTGACTTTGGTCTTTACAACGTTTTCTGTTTTTCTCTCCTTTTTATATTTTGTTTAGTTTATAAACAACACAGGGGGAGTAAACTAGACGGTACTTTGTCATTTATACAAGTTTGATATAATTTTTATTTGAAATGTTACATTGAACAAATATCAATGAATTATGATAAAGCTTTTTGCTTGAGTGTATGAATAAAACAACAAGCACTACACAACTTCTTCTATTCTTGTTGAACTTATTTTATTTTCTATAACGAGATATGTTTACGTTTACGTCTGGCTGATTCAGCATCTAAAGTATACTTCCACATTTTAAAATTTTAGCTTTTTGTCAATTTTTTTATTATTTTTTTTTTTTTGGGACTCGCTCCCATAGTATGTTGTCCGTATATTGTTGTTTGCTAGTACTCATTATTATATTTAACAATGCCTGTGCAATTTTAGTCACTGAGCGTACCATAAAAATAAACAACAACATCAACAACACAATTTTACAACACCAACAAATTTACCTAGTTAAGTTTATTACAGATGGTTGTTTTTCGATATCACTTTTTCCTTTCCATTTATGTCACTTTCCAAGCCAACTGGCCCGCTACGGGAAAAAGTACGTATCAATGTCAAACTTATTGTATCTGTTATCCTAGTTATAATGCGAATAAGAAACAACTTGTTCAATTTTTCCAAAAACAGTCATAGGTAGATGTTGTTAATTATTGACAAATTTTGCACTTTTTTTGGTAAGGAAATGTTCCCTATTCTAGCCTGTTGACCAAATCGGACATTTCGCTTTTTTCGTGTTGGTATATGAATATGTCAAAACTGTCAATTTCTATCCAGTTAATTTCCGCTATCACTATTTTAAAAGAGTTTCGACTGAAATGCACAAGTTCTTCTGTGCTTTATTGTCTTACTTTAAGGAAACGTTAACTAACATCTTGTGAAATATTTAGAGACCAATTCACTTTTAAATGATCGACAGTATGGCTTCCGTAGCGGTCGATCTACGGGAGACATGTTTTCGTTTCTATCGGAACGTTGGAGCCGGTCACTCCACCGTTTTGGTGAGAGTAAAGTGGTTGCTCTAGATATTTCCTAGTCGTTCGATCGCGTGTGGCACGGGGCACTCGTGACTAAGCTAGTTGCTTTTGGTGTCGGTAATGTCTTCTCTCGATTTATAACGAGTTTTCTCAGAGACCGCATTATACGTGTTGTTTTAGATGGAGTCTCATCAAACGAGTTTCAGCTAAATTTAGGGGTACCACAAGGTTATGTTCTTTCTCCTCGCCCTTTTCTTATTTTTATTAATGACCTTCTTGGTCAGACCTTCAATCCTATCTACTCTTTTGCAGATGACAGCAACATTTGTCTTTCATTTTCATTCGATCACAGGCCAAGCTCTTTGGAGATAGAGGTCATGCGGCAGAACATGAATGACACACTCGATTAAGACCTTTCTACAATCTCTGAGTGGGGTCGTGCGAATAATGTCGATTTTAATGCACGCAAGACCCAATGTTGTATGTTAACCCACAGACGGGCTGTGGAATTAACATTGTCATCTGTAGCTATGGATGGTATATGTATTGAGGAATCGGATACTCTTGATGTTTTGGGCATGAAAATACGGTGTGATGTCCGCTGGAATAAGCACGTATTTCAAGTGTCGAAAGAGGCCTTCAAGTGTCTTGGTTCTCTGAAACGGTGCAAGACTTACTTCACTCCATCCGATCTCCATACTATTTATACCAACTATATCCGGCCGAAAATGGAATACTACTCTCATATATGGGCAGGGGCTTCAGTGTCTACTCTGAGGCTTTGTACTCATTCGGCTTTAATACGACTTTTCCTGAAGAGCTTTTATTACCCATGTGTAATATCCCTATAGGGAATGAGAAGCCAATGGTCCTAAAAGTGACAGGTTAAAGAAGGAATTATCACAGGACTGGTATAATTAAATACTGAAGCGGGTTAAGCAGTGTCAATTGTCCTAAACTTGCCAATCCTGTGACTGTAAAAGGAAGGACATACCACTTAACCAGAATACTTATTAACAAGAAAAATCCAGTTGACCAGAATTTTACTCCAATGGGTAAAATTCTGGTCAACTGCTGTTTAGTTTTCGTTTATTTTATATGACATGGCCCTCTTGCGACAGTCTTGTGGTATGTACATCTTTTGTTAGTCCTATGGCATGCCACTATGTGGTTTAAAGCAGGACAAATGACCCCCTTCTATGACAAGCCAATGGTAAAGTTGCCAGTTGTTTACATAGGGTAGGGTTTATCAGAGGACTGGTCTCTGGCACGAAGGGACCGATCCTGTGGCACACGCAGAACCGGTCCCATTCCCCATAGGGATGTTAGTGGAATATTTAACACAGAGTGGGATATTTAACAAAATTTTCTAAAAAAATTTGCTAATTTCTTATATAGTAGTCCGATTTTAATGAA
Organism: Delia radicum; assembly: GCA_021234595.1. Taxonomy (NCBI): domain Eukaryota; kingdom Metazoa; phylum Arthropoda; class Insecta; order Diptera; family Anthomyiidae; genus Delia; species Delia radicum. The sequence goes on along the minus strand of CM037854.1, from coordinate 21,129,446 downwards.
AGTTTGGAACAGGTATAAGTGACTTACTGTAGAACTTAAGTTTTTATTTGGAACCATCAAATGTTTGGGTGGTCAAAGTGTCACCCCCAGGATTTAAGAAGGTTTAAAATCAAAACGTAAGCTCGATATTACGTCACTTATGTCTGTTCAAAATTTCATTGCAATCGGACTACCAAGTAAGAAATTTCCGAATTATTTTAAAAAAGTTTCTAAATTTTTGCTTTCACGAGTACTAAATAGTTACTGCGTAGATAAAAGTCTTAGTTTCTTAATGTTTTCATACAAAAATGTTTTAGTTTTCGACACCAATTTTAAGCTCCTAAACGTGCGATTGTGTACCTAAAAAATACGTCAAAAAATATACAATTTTCCTAAACCCCAACAATTTTAACCAAATTTGGCATGGAAAGTAATTGTCATAACGATATCACAAATTTAAGGCTGGTAGCTCTTATGGTGGCGGAAATATCGTATTTTAAAATTTAAAAACAATCGAACATTTGACAAAAGTAGTCGTACATAATCGTCCATATATTTTTAATGGTTAAAGCTACGTGATTCATTGATATCGCATGTTAAACCTACTGTTGTCGTGCTTTAAGTATGAATTTAAATAATTTTTAAGGTAAAGTGCTTTTTTCAAAATCCGTGTACTTGCACGAGTCATTCCAAAAAATTTCGATTCGATTTTAGTAGTTTTTGGAATTGATGTGTATGGATTTAATTGAAAGTAACCACATTCGTATTAAACTTTCCTATGATATTTGCACTGTATTAAGTATTTCGAAATTCAATGTATTTAGCGTTTTATCGCTTCTCAAAATTTAACATTTTTAGCAAAACTAAGAAAAATACATAATGATTAAATTGCGTTTTTCTTCCATTTTGCAAATGTTATTTCATATGAAAGACTGGATTGGATCTTCTACATTTAGGTTGTATTAGGAAATCGTACAGTATCTTTCCAGAAAGTTAGCAAAAATGCAAAAATATTCGAGAATATATCGAAAACTACATCTTCGATTTTTGTGGTAATACATTGTCTTGTATAGCATATCCAAAATTCAGAGTGTGTTCTACATTGGGTCGAAAAATATTTGATCTTAATAAGATTTTCTAGTTATTATTTTCTTAAAAAAGTAAAATTATCAATTTTGTTCAATAAACACAAATTTTAAATTTCGCTAAGCTCACCACCCTTAGTTCAGAGTATGCTTTTGTAAGCCATATCATCTCAGAGATTTTTTTATTTTTTCTTCTTCATTGTTATAAAAGGGGGAGTGAAGTGGGTAAGCTCTTTTATATATACATTTAACAGTACTTATATATTTTCATTTTAATTGTATAATATATAAGTTCTGAGTCTTAACTAAAAAGAGCCACAAATTATAAACACGCGTGAAATGGGCGTTTGCCCTCTGAACCCGAATCTGAATTCAGAACTTCTCCAAGTCATCAAGTTTTTGTGATATTGTAATATCAAAATGTAAAAAACACGATTTTCATTCATATCCGGGACGTTACTTCACCACGACTTATTTTATTTAATTAATTAATTTAGTTAATACAAAGCCCAGAAGTCTTACCGTTCTAAAGTTATGACCATTTTACTGAAATGCAAACATTTTTTTGTTTTTTGAAGCGAAATGAATGTGTGCTGTTATTTCGCTTCCAAAAACAAAAAAAAAAATGTTTGCATTTCAGTCGAATAGTCATAACTTTGGGAAAGTAAGACCTCTGGGCTTCGTTTAGGGCATATTGGAAAGGTAAGAAGTAGGGCTACCTGCCATCTGGCTGACCAAATTGAGGTTATGTGCACGTTCTTATGTCTTTTTTCCAATTTTTTTGTTTAAAAGTTCTGTATCTCTGCAACTTCACTTTTTTATTGGTTTCCCAAAAACCATTGTAACAAGCCCAAAAACAAAAAAATCCGACAATTTTACCCTACTACCCTCCGACCACAATCCGAACATTTTCAAACCGCTGCCAATTCGTACACTAGCATTTTCGGGGATTGTCGTAGTGGATATATTTTAATGAAGTGAGCCAAGAAATACGCTGCTGAAATTCGGCGGGTCGTGTCTGAATCACTCTGTATATTTCAATATTTTTATGCTAACTCTATATGGCATGTAAGGAATTTTACTATATGTTTTATTTATTCCTCATACGCCCTGTAGCTTTAATATAGAAAAAATATATCGTCCATTCCATGATAGATCGGCCAAAACCGGACTGGGGGTCATTAAAATTCCTTTATGGATGTCTATTGTGCAAAATTTGTAAATTTGCCGTTTTTAAAAAATTATTAAAAATAGAATTCTGGTTTCAAAAAATTCAAAATTGCAATTTTTAAAAAAAAAGTTTGTGGCAAATGCAAAGTGTAATCAGAAATATTTTTGCATTATGAAAGCATTTGCACAAAAAGTTGTTGTTTCTTAATTACAAATCGTAAAGTAGACAACTTCAACTTGTATATGCTTTTTAAATTTTTGTAATAGTGCATCTACCTTGGAAAATATTGCTTTCCAAATTTCACTTCTTTTAAAATTTTTTAGTTTTTAATAACAAAATCGCGAGTTTACACAATCGTAGGAAACATCCTAGAGTATACGTATGCAACATTCTAAATAAATCAAATGGCTGGAGGCCAAAAAATAATCTTTTTGAACTTTCTCTCATGGAATGGACGATATACGAACGAAAATATTCACGAATAGTTTCTCCAAAATTTATCTGAGTTGCACGATGAAAATTTCTGGATAAATAGAAAATTATCTAAACTTTTTCATAAATAAAAAATAATAATTTTGACCGATCTTTATATTAATTGAGTATTGCATTACAATAATAATTCGGAACAAGTTCTGAATTTTTTTTTTTTTTAACTTTCGGTAATAGTTAAAATATTCACTTTAAATTTTATATTTAAAACAAAAACTTGTTATATTATATTGAGTATTAAAATGAGTGGAAACAATCTATTGTTTTTGCCAATTTTTTCAGTTAATTTATCAACAGTTAAAAATAAACAGTTAAAAATAAAATTGTTTTAAACGAAAAATCATTAATTTAATGTGTATATTCAGTAGACTTTACGGAAAAAATATTGTGAGTGTAAATAATATACTAAAAATGAGCGCAAACTTTGTCAATATTTAACCACGACTACCACACCCACTTTTTGGATGAATTTAAAAACCTGTTTTCCTGTTTTTGTGTCTCTTATTGGAAAACAAATATTGTTAGTTTGACATTTCTGGGGTATACTTTTTTTTTTGCTGGACAGTTGACTTGAAAACGAACATATATTTTTTATTTAACCTTAGGTTACTTCATATTCCTTATCCAATTCAGTTATACATTTATTCATTCATTTAGTTTTATACACTCACAATATTTTAACAGTAAAAATACAGTTATTATTTTCATTCAAAATCTTCTAAAATCTAAAAGATTTTTTTTTTGTTTCCAAAAAGTTTATTTTTTATAGTTAAAATAATATAAAATTGTTTATTTTAAAGGATTTGGGAATTTAACAAATTTTTTATTTTATTTTTGGTAGTAAAAATCAAAAAAAAATTTTTTTTTTACGAATTTTGAGGTAATTTTATAATAGTTAAAAATAAATGAAAAAAACAAAATTGATTTAAAAGAAAAGTGAATAGATCGCTTTTTAACTATATGTTTAGTAGTATTAAAGTATATATTCCCATGATTTTAATAGCAAAATATTGTGAGTGTATGTATGAAGGAATATTTGTGTTTCCTTTTAAGTGTATGTATATTAATGGGCCAAAGCAATCACCGGTTTTGTTCCCGGTACGTTACCTCAAAGTTGTCTTTTCCTTTCAAAAATAAAAAACAAATATTTTAGATGTATTTTTCTGTACATATTTCTCTATTTACGTCATTGAAAGACGATATATTTCATATTTCCGGTCGTTAGTTTACTTTTCCTTTACATGTTTGTATGTGTATTCTATTTGTTACATTTGTGTTTGTGTTTTCATTTGTGTTGTGTTGTATTTCGCTAAGTTATAAAAGTCATTGTTGGATTAAAAACATTTGTTTTAAAACAAATTTTTTTTTTGTTTTAATTTCTTTTGAAAAACTTTAAAATATTTGCATAATTATGGCACAAAAAAGTTCTAAAATGACATGTGTCTTTTAATAAAGAAATTTATTCAAAACACAAACTGTAGTTGTTTAAATAACATTTTCATTTAGATTTCAAAGAAGTTTTTGTAGATAAAAAAAAAGCATTAATGTCAAAAGTTATTCTCGCCAAAAATCTTATTCACTACAATTAAATAATATTAATCATACGCATTTCAATCTATTGTTTTACTAAACCCGATAGTGTCTTGAACTATTCTCTACTAAGCAGTCACGGATCAAAGACGAAGGAAAAAGTAATATTTCCTTCCCCAAAAATTAAATTTTCAGTACAAAAATGTGAAAAATATTAAAATTTTATCAAAAATACTCTTACTTACCTCCCTAAAACATTTTCGGGATCCGCGCCTGCTACTAAGTGTATGTATTCATTAGGGTGGGGCGTTAAGTATGGAAGGAAAAAAATCTTAATGGGCGCTTAGCGTTTCTGATTCTTGGGATTGTACTGAGCAAAAAAGTCCACTAGACCATACGTTTACAATAAAAATAGAGCTTCCAGATTTTGACTTGTAGTCTTTTGAGATTTTCGATCCAATACTAAGACAAAAATTGTAGCCAAGACAATAGTTAAGAACTCTCTAGTACATCGCAAAAGCATTGGAACACTCCTTCAGGCAGTTTTGGCCTAGTGAAAGTGCAAAGGGACAGGGTTATTTTTACAAAATACGGCTAAAAAGGCCTATTTTGAAAATAAAAATTAAACCCTTAAACCGCACCCACATATATGATTGATACATTAATCTGCTACAGAATCTTCCAAAGAAGAGATTGATACCATAATCTTGGATAAGCTCCTCCTACTTCCTGAGATATGTCCATCCCACAAATTGTTACTTTCACAAAATACAAAAAAAACCCTATTTTGAAATTAAAAATTAACCCCTCAAACCCCACCCACAAATATGATTGATGCATTAATCTGCTAGAGAATCTTCCAAAGAAGAGATTGATACCATAATCTTGGATAAGCACCTTCTACTTCCTGAGATATGTCCATCCCACACATTGTTACTTTCACAAAATACAAAAAAAGCCCTATTTTGCAATTAAAAATTAACCCCTCAAACCCCACCCACAAATATGATTGATGCACTACTCTGCTAGAGAATCTTCCAAAGAAGAGATTGATACCATAATCTGGGATAAGCTCCTCCTACTTCCTAAGATATGTCTATCCCACACATTGTTATAAGCAAGTCAAAATCTGTTTGCAAGTCAAAACCTGGAAGCTCGATTTTCACCGTAGACGTATGGTCTAGTGGACTTTTTTGCTCAGTACAATCCCAAGAATCAGAAACGCGAAGCGCCCATTAAGATGTTCAAATCGCCCCACCCTAGTATTCATGTTTTAAACTATGAAATCAATATCGAAAGTTTCTAAAATTAAAGTCAACAAACTCATTATTTATTACAAACAATGTAAGAGTTTGTATCAAAAATCACAAACATGTGAAACATCCCAATCAAAAAAGTTTTTATATATTTGTATATAATTGTATACAGGTTAATGTTTCAATGCATAAATTTATATAGTTATATATGTTAAAGCATAAATATTTGTATCTAATTATTATATTATATTTTATATTGTCTTACATATAATTATACTTAATGTACCTAATTATATATTACCATATATACAATATTAAGTTATATATGCGTCCTTATGTAAACTAACATAAATGCACACATAGTTATATAAAACTTCATGTGAACCGACATTAAAAATATTTTTTTTTAAGTTTTTATAAAGGCCTAGATATTTCCATACAAAATTATAAAGAAATATATGAGGGGCAATGCTTTGATTATTTTTTAATTGAATTCAGATATAATTATATATGGTCCATTACAAAGCTACATCCAATTATATGTGGTTCCATATAATAACAATATTTTCTAAGAGATTTTATATATACATACATATATAATTCCGGAGTTGAGATTTTTGCTGTTAGTAGAAATAGTGTTAGTCACATATATTAGTTTATCAAATTACATACAATTTGATATAATTGTTGAAAAAAAAGTAAGAAGTGTATGTATCAACTGTTATCGAATAATATCGAATTATATCTAATTCGCTATATAAAATATATATATAATACACAAAAATTTGTATGGGAGCAAAATTCGTATGAAATTGTATCTAATTATATCCAATTCGATAGAATTTGATGTATTTTAGATACAATTATATTTGATTTGATGTATTTTAGATACAATTATATGTTCTCATTTTCCAGATCAAATTTGATCTCATCGCATATCTAATTAATATATAATTTAATATAATTTGATGATGCCCCACATCATTGTTTTTTTTTTACTTGGGATACGATATTAAAAAAGGTTCTTCTAGTGATAACCTCCACATACAATGAGTTTAGTCCAATAAAAGTTTTATTGCGATTTTACAAATGAATTATCGATGGCATATCTGCATAATGAGTTGTAGCGAAAACCCAAAGTTTAGTTATCATAGACATTTATAACAAAGAAAGTTGTTTGGTTATGGTCAAAAATTATTTGGAATTATATAAATGGTATGATTTTAAAGAATATTTTTCAAAGAAAAATTAACCATAAATTTTTGGATTAGAATTTTTTTAAAGGTTCTGCATTCTCTATTATTATAAACAATTTTATATCATTAATATCATTTATATCATTAATATAAACAGATTTATATGGTAACATTTTTTATTTAAACTTTCTCATCCTATAAAATAAAAAAAAATGTTTTAAAAGTCAGTGCTAATCTATTTGCTCTACACTAAAAAAATATTGTAAATATTAATAAAACAGTTTAACTTTACTATATTTATTTTTAGTATAAAGTCATTATTTAGTAAAATTTTTTTTTTTTTCTATTCTTATTTTACAATTTTGGAAATTTGTTTACTAATTTTGGTTGCTAATTTAATTTTACTGATTTCTGGAACCCGATTTAAAAAAAAATAGCAAAAAAATAATTACAAATCCCGGTTAAAAACGTTGATATATGTCGAAATATGAGCATATATAGTTGAATATATGGTCAACTATGGACATATATGTGTTATGTATGGGCAAACATGGACATATATGTTTTATTTATGGGCATATATTTAGGTGTATGTGATTCCATATATGCAATATGGAGGTTTATGCGATTTCATATTTTCAAAGGCGGCTCATATATGACCATAAATGGAAGTATATGTTATTTCATATACGCGAAAGGGAGTAATATATAAACAAATATACAAGTATTTGTAATTCCTTATGTACAAAGAGGAAACATATATGAACATTAGGGTTGTCTTTCGTTGTATGGACGAAAAATAAAAACGAGATTTTGACTGTACCCCCCTTAAAATATTTGTTTGGGTACAAAAATTCACCATGCAAAAAATTAGAGTTCTAGCATAACGGGAAGATGTCCCGCATCGCCCTTGAAAATCGGGCCCCTTGGAAAATTGGGCATAATTAAAAAAAAAATTACAAATTTTTTTTCTTCAAAATTTAAAAATATAAAATAATTTTTGTGTTGGGTTTAATCATAACTACTCAGATAAAAAATATTACTTTCCCAGAAAATCGCTAACTTACCCTAACTTTGTGTCAAAAAAATTAATAAATATTTTGGGGGTACCTCAAAGTGACTTTTTTGCATTTTTGAAAATTTTATTCAACAAAAATCAAAAACCTAGTGTTTGCTGTCAAGTATTTCATTAAGCACATTTCAAGTATTAAATAAGCCAGGTATTACGCATATCCGTTGGCAAATTTTTTTTTTAGGGCATTTTGATTCTCGGGGATTTCAAGGTTTTTTTTTTATTTTTATACATTTTTATTTTAAAACAAGGTTTTAATAATATTTCATCAATATTTTTGTATATGCCTTTTTATATGATTGTAATAACTTTATTTAAAAATACTATATTTTCTGTTGATAGTTAACCCATGTTAACCTGGGGTCAAATATGACCCACGTAAGAAAAATGCAGCTTTGTGGCAAAATTTATAAATAAAATAAAGAAAGGAATAATTCAATTTATATTTATTCTAAAAAAAATTTCGTTAACCGTTTCTAGTCTTCGAGTAGGTCAATTAAGTAAAAATTAGAACTTAAAACTTTTCCATAATAATAATTTTGAGGGAAACAATTTACACTATTAAATTAAAAATACGTTTTTCGAAAATACTCCTGAATATGTACAAAAAAATCAATTTTAATATGAATACAAATATCTGAATTTATACTAAATAATTAATTTTAATTAATTTTAAAATGTAAATAAATTACAATTAGAAACATAAAAAAAAATTAATTTTATGTCATCTTTGTGATTTTTGACTCTTTAAAATACGAGGGTCAATTGTGACCCCATGAAATCAAAGGTTAACTATGAACACGAAAAAATTATACTTTATAATTAATATAATTATATAAAATAGCATACACAATAACATTGATGAAATATTACAAAAATTTTATTAAAAAAAAAAAGTCTATACAAATTTAAAAAAACATTGAAATCCGCTAGAATCAAAATGCTCTAACAAAAATTTTTGACAACGGATATCCGTAATACTTGGCTTATTTAATACTTGAGATGTGTTTAATAAAATACTTGACAGCAAACATCAGGTTTTTGATTTTTGTTGAATAAAATGTTCAAAAATGCAAAAAAGTCACTTTGAGGTACCCCAAAATATTTATTAACTTTTTTGACACAAAGTTAGGATAAGTTAGCGATTTTCTGGGAAAGTAATATTTTTTATCTGAATAGTTATGATTAAACCCAACACAAAAATTATTTTATATTTTTTTAATTTTGAAGAAAAAAAAATTGAATTTTTTTTTAAATTATGAACATTTTTCCAAGGGGCCCGCTTTTCAAGGGCGATGCGGGACATCTTCCCGTTATGCTAGAACTCTAATTTTTTGCACCCAAACAAATATTTTAAGAGGGGGGGCAGCCCCAAAAATCGCAAGTTGAAAAATAAGGACCACCCTAATGAACATACATATATCCAAAAAGGACTGATAAATATAAAAAGAAAAATTTTTTTTATTAACCCTTTAAAAAAATTATATCGATAAACTGCTCATCAGCGAAATATAGTCGTGATATTTGTTAAGGAAATCCGATTTTTTTAATGAACTTTGTTCTCCGAAAAAATTTCTCGTAAGCTAAGAAAGCTAAAATCTCGGTAACAAGCATTTTTCATAAACTAATGAAGTTTTCTTCACAATTTGAATGAAAAATTTCTTAAACTTCGTGAAAAAGCTTCGTAGCGCTAATGAAACTATTGTTAATGAAACGTTTTCATGAGTAGTATGAAAATTTTAATAAATAATATGAATTTTTTATATACTTTTATGGAAACCTGTATTAAATTAATGAAAAGTTTCAATGGACAAGGTCCATTGACAATTCATAGAACTAATGCAAACATTCGTTGATAATAAGTAGATAATTCTCTCAGTGTACACTGAAATATTAAGACTTTACTAAAAATATGTAACTATGACACAAACTGTAATAGTTTTCATAGACTATTTTTCTTATTTAATCTTCTATTAATCGCTACAAATGTAACCCTTTTCATAATAACAAATTGATTAAATTTATAGAAAATTAAGCCAATATGGTTAGAAGATAAATATTATTCAAAAACAAAACAACCAATAATTAAACATAAAAAGTGTAACAGAAAGTAACTAGTAACAGAAACTGACAATTTTCTATCTATTCTTTAGTTTGAACAAGTTAATATAAAATTGTTTTCCAGCTGCTTGTTTTGTCTTTACTTCAGTCAAGTTTTGTTAGTTGGTGAATAGTATTTTAATTGTTTATTTAGCTTTTGTAGTTACAATCAACCATCAGCCAGCAACAAAAAAAAAACATCATCATCAGGGCCGCGACTTGCAAGCACTAAATATTCAAATATTGGCTTAAAATATACATTAAAAAATCTAAACTATGCACAAAAATGCACTAAACCCTACAAATCCAAAAATATGCACTAATGATCAAAAATATAAGAACTTACAATTTGTGGAGCACTAAAAACCATAAGTGGACTTAAAACTTAATAACTTTAAAAATAATATTTTAAAATTCAGAATAATTTATTTATAAACTTCAGTTGGAAAAAATATCTGATTGTGGGGACTATTTATTTTGAAGTTAATAAATTAATAAAAAGTCATATTTACTATCTTTAAATTGTTTCTTTTCCAATATGGGGTGAAGTATGACATCCAAATTTTTTACTATATTTTGAAATGTTTAGGGAAAAAAACCACTTTCAAGTGAAATTTGCTATGTTATCAAGTTTTTCATTTGCAATTTTGATTTCTTATGTGCCTTTATATTGCAAACAAATGGACAAAATTTAATAAACAAATTTTAAGAGTGCTTCGGTTTTCCATTAAAAATGTCGGCTTCTTTTTAAGTGAAACATGTTAAAAAGGAATTATTCCACTCGCTTTATAAAAAGAGGGTGTAACTTAATATATAAATGAAAGGTGTTTTTTCCAAAAAATTTTAAATCATGCTCAAAAATTGGGATGTCCCACTTAACCCTATGTCCTACTTTACCTCATTTTGCCCCTACATAATATTGAATAATGTGAAGAGAAGAAATTAAAATACATTTTTTTCCAGTGTATTTTAAAGTAAATAATGAAAAAACTGTGATTAAAAAGTGACAAATTTGATAAAAACATATGTTTTGCCCATATTTACACTTTGAATATTTGAAATCGTTTCCGGGTCCACTAAAAGTTATGGCTGGCGAACTGGAAGTAAAACACTTTACATTTTGGCCATACTCATAAGAACACTTCTAATTAAATAAAAATCTATGATTCTAAAAATTATTTTGTCACAATCGATTTTTGGCGTACTGATCCCGGGTTCGATTCCCGGTGACTACAACATAAATCTAGAAAAATAATACGTATGAGTTTTCTATCACTTTTATGTATCGCTGCGCCCACCTTCGGTGTTCCCATAGCACTTAATCTCGCCGAAGTAAAATAATGAAACAGGGCTATTAAACAAAAAAGCTTCAATAAATTCGCCAACTCTACATCAGGTGGCGGGCAACAACTGTTCTGAGACTTATCATCTCGCGCAATTGCAGAGTTGCCATGTTCGTGCCCTTCATCTTTCCACTATCCCCTTTCCAAAGAAAGCAACACATTAATTAATAGGAAGAATTTCCTGAGTGTTGCTTCCCTTTTTTAAAAAAAAAAAAAAAGATGGTAGAGAGGTTGACTGACAACCTGGAGGCACGGCTTCACATCCCGTAAATTTTTTTTTTAATAAATTTATTTTTTTTAAAAATTTTTTTGTAGACTCAGTATTTTTGTTCTTATTGGCATGCATATAGGTAACCGCACACTTTTGTCATTACTAATATGTCATTATTTTTTGCGATATCCCCATATAAAAGTATTGAGATTTGTGATGACAATTGTAAGTACTTGCAACTTATAGGGTAATGGAAATAGTTATTTAAAAATTTTGATAATATTTAAGAAATCGCCAAAACTTGAAAATAACGTTAAGAAATCTCTAGCATTAAAAAAATCTTCAAATTTAAAAAAATTTAAAAAAAAAAATACCAAATATTAAAAATATTCACTATAATTTCAGATTTTTAATTTTGCCAATTCTTTTTAATTTTGCCAATTGTTTTGGAAATTTTGGCATTTTTTTCAATTTTTTTTTTTATTAAATATTTATTAAATTTTTTGTTCATATTTATGATTCTTCAAAATTTTACAGTTTTTTTTTATTTTGACGGTTTTTCTTTATTTTGACGATTTTTACAAATTTGGTGATTTTTGAAAATTTTGTTATTTTTTTTTTTAATTTTAAGGGTTTTTTCCATACTATCGATTTTGTTAATTTAATATTATTTTAAGTTTAGAGATTTTTCTCCTATTTTTGTAAATATTTTGCAAATTTTAATTAAAATTTGAATAAATCTTTTTTTTATTAAAAATAGACAATTTAATGTTTAATAGATATAATTAAAACGTTAATTGAAAAAAAAATCAATTAAATAGTTATAAATTATTTTAATTGACACTGCAATTTCCTTAATTGGACCGAGTTCAAATAAACTTTTAATTTAATCAACAAATATTTTAATAGAAACTCGGTTTTTTGTTTTTTATCTACGGACTACAAACATGCAATTGCATGAAAGTCGGCTCCCTGATCATCATTAACAACATCATCATTTGTTGACGCCGTATCGACGCCAACTAGTAAGTGAACAATTTTTTTTGTGATATATTCTGCTTTTGCGTTGTTTCCTTATTCCTTTGAGTTTTTTTTTTTGCTTTGGATAATATAGGTTTGTAGGTTTTTAGCGGACATGTCATTTAATACGTACTTCATAGTATTAAATATCCTTTAGTTTTTCCTACGTTGGATAATGATAAGAAAAATAATTGAAATATACGTTGATTGTTAAGTAAGGAGAACAAAAAAAAGAAAATTCTACTTTAAGGACTTAAATATAGAATTGAAGATGAAACAAAGTATAAAAAAGTGGTTAGATTGAGATAAATATAAAATATTTAATATAATTGTAGAGGACTTGAAAGAATTTCTAGCATAAGGTAAACAATTATTTCCAAAATTTTTTATAAACAACTAAAATCGAGTTTCAATAACAATATTTGTTAAAAACTGTTAACTAAAAATTTAATTGAAATCGGTCTTATTATAAACATTGTAGTATCAATTAAAATTGTGCCCATTATGGAGGCTCTAGCTTTTCTAAAAATTCGGGTTCTGATGAGATCTTTAGCCAGGACGAAATACTAGTATCGACCTAGCTAATATGTTTAATTTGCTTTATTTTTGCCGACAATGTTTTCTAACCAAGAATCAGACTATACTTTCCCGAAGATTTTACACGAATTTCCCTATCACGTCATATTTTCTAGATCAGGGGTGCCCAAGGCCTATGCGCTTGGTGCTCATTTGTTTTTGTAAAAACACTTAGCTATAGGCTGTGTGTTTTAATACACATATAGAGCGCTCAGCACTAGCAATACAAAATACACAAACAACTTTGTCTTATTAGTTTTTTTGTCGTTCTTCACTGTATACACGCAAGTGCAAAGCAACAACACTTTCGTATGCTTTGCTGGTAAACATTGAAATATTTTTTCTTTTTTCTTTGTATGTATTGGTTTTTACAACAAAAAATATTGAATAAAAATTAGTTTTTCTTTAAATGTATTGGTGTTTGCTCTTCCATAAGGAACTTTTGGGCACTCCTGTTCTAGATATTCTAACCTGAAAGTGAAAAAAACACATTTTTAAAAAGATCTCTACGGTATCTTAAAGTTCTACACCTCCCCTACAAAATCCATTTTGAATTTTTAAAAAATCATTATTTGTCATTTATGGGTTATCGGATTGCATTTTTGATTCAAGTTTTTTATACATAATTTTTTAAAAATAAGATATTTTCTTTTATATTTTGGCCGTTCAACCGAAATCTGGCCAAAAGCGGGAATTTTTTGGCCTTCGTTCTTCCGATTTCAATTAAATTTTGCATTTAGAAAGTCTGTGGAGCCACTTTGTTTCTAGTTTTTCCATGATCCACGGTTTTCTACGTGATTTAGTTTTTTTTTTTGAAAAATTATAAAAAGGCAAAATGTGTTTAAATTTGAATTTTATTTAATATTCATCGGCTTATCACCATTTAAATTGCACTGTCATGCTACCCTACTTTGTTACTGCGGAATGAAGTTTTTTTCAGCATTAACAAGAATGCATTTTTTACTATTTTCAAATTTGGCCATTCTCAATTTGATAAACAGACTCATATTTGTAACATATGGAATTTTTGAAAATGAAAATTATTCAAGTTAGAGGCCATACTCTATATTTCTTATTTATTCAAGTTATTATTCAAGTTAGAGGCCATACTCTATATTTCTTTAAAGGATATTGTCCTAACAAATAATCTATAGAGTTTTTTTTCAAATTTATTAATTGACCACTTTCAGGAACGTATTGATAGATCTATTTCGGAAATTTCTAGGTTCCCATAGTCAGAACACGTTTTGAAAAAAGTGACAATCTCATGCAAACATCGAACATTCATATAAATTAGTTTACTCACTAATCTATTTTACTCACTATATGAGCTCGAAGTTATAGATTATCACCATTGATCAAAAAATAAATTGAAAACTTGTTTGTTATGTACAAGGTCCACCTTTGGTGGATATTCAATACACGTTCTTTTTTTTCCTCACTTTTATTTTTTTGTTTTGTTTATAAACCAAAACAGGGGGAGTAAACTAGACTGTACTTTGTCTTTTATACAAGTTTGATATAATTTTTATTAAAAATAAAAATTATGTTTTGTGCAATGAAAATGAAAATTATTTAAGTTCGAGGCCATACTCTATATCTCTTTATTAGGATATTGTCCTAGCAAATAATCTATGGAGTTATTTTTTGTTTTTAAATTTATTATTTGACCCTTTCAGGAATGTGTTGATAGATCTTTTTCGGGAATTTTCTAGGTTCCCATCATCAGAACACGTTTTGAAAGAAGTGACAATCTCATGCAAAACATCAAACATTCATATAAATTAATTTTCTCACTAAATGAGAACTAAGTTAACGAAGTTAACGATTATCACCATTGATCAGAAATAAACTGAAAACTTGTTCGTTATGTCCAAGCTCTGCCTTTGGCAGATATACAATGCACGCTTTTTGTTTTTATTCTCCTCATTATTTTTACTCTTGTTTTTTATATTTAAAAACAAGATGTAAAGGGAAGTAAACAAGACCGTATTTTGTATTTTTTTTAGAAGTTTGGTATAATTTGTATTATAAAATATATATATTGTGCAATGAAAATGAAAATTTTTAAGTTTTAACTAAAAAAAAAAAAAAACACTTTCCTTTTATTTGGTTCCCGGGTGTATTTATCATGTTTCCATAAAAAAACTACAAATTGTTATTTTTATTTTCATTTTTAAAAATTAAAAAGATGTTATAAAAATCTGATATTCGATAGCACTCGTTTGCTCTAAAGGGTTAAAAACTAAAATTTTTAACAAATTAAAATCTTTTGTCTTTCACCTGTAGAAAAATCCACAAAATAAAATGTATAGTTTTTAAAACAAAGACGTTTAAGGGACTTCTTAACATTACAGTTTTAATAAATCTGAAAACTAAAAAAAAAAATCCCATAGCTGAAAAAATAAGCTAAGCGATTAAAATATATTTAGGATTAATGGTCTGTACTCTTGTTTTATTTTTCGAGCTGCGCAGTGTAATTTACATAAGTTTTTAAAACATAATTTTCCATTAACTCATTTTTAGCATTTCAGTCTTAATTAAAAAAAAAAAACAGTAAAATAATTACTTTCAAACAAGCAAATCCAAAGTATTAAAATATTAATCGTGTATTTTGTTACATAGAAATAAAAGAGATCAATTTGCTAATTGAACGCTTTCAAATAAATTAAATTTATAACCTAATTTATCAAAAACTTGCGAGTATTTTGTCATTTATACGATAAGTTTTTATGATAGTATAGGTACGAGGGCGGTATCAAAAATAAGCAGACCTTACAAAAAAAAACACTACAAATTTGGGTAAAATTTTTCTTTATTTCTCAATACACTTTCCTTTTAGCTCAATACACTTTTCCCAGCCATATTCAATAGCTTCAATACCTTATTTATAGTAAGAATTGTCTAGCTGCTTAAAATAACCAGTAACCGCTGACTCCACTTCTTTATTGTTGGCAAATATTTTACCACCGAGCCATTTTTTCAAGTTTGGAAATAGAAAATAATGCGACGGAGCTAAATCTGGTGAATAAGGTGCGTGATGAAGCAATTCGAACTTTAATGCATTGATTCTGGCATTAATCTTCAAAACATCTGTTTTTGTTATATTGTGAGCAAACGCCACCCATCCTACGCAAAGGTTTCTCGTCTTCAAAATTTAAGTCAAAATGCTATGGATAACACTTTTTAAAATGTTTATCTTTTCACCCAGCTCACGCACCTTTAGCCGACGATCATCCAATCCAATACCATTTTGTGGATTTTGTTAACCGTTTCTGGCGTGGACACCTCAATTTTTCAACTACCACGGTGTTCGTCTTGGAAGATGGTACGGATTCGTTTAAACTATGCCACCCATTATTTTTTAGTCGTAAACGAAGGAGCAGACTCCGCCAGAGTAGAATTAATCTAAGCTTTAACATTGTTTTTACTGAGACCTTTCAAATGAAAGTATTGAGTTACATAACGGTGACCAATTTTTTGCAGGTTTAGTTATTTTTGATGGCTACAAAAAAAATAGTAAACAACGTGGCGCCTGGAAACTTAAAACTTATGCTTCATAAGGTTACCACTTCTCAAGAAAAAAAAAATTTTTAAACTACTGTCGCCATCTATACATCAGGTCGGCTAATTTTTGGACCGCCCTCGTATAATAGTTAAATACAATGAAAGTATTGAGTTACATAACGGTGACCAATTTTTTGCAGGTTTAGTTATTTTTGATGGCTACAAAAAAAATAGTAAACAACGTGGCGCCTGGAAACTTAAAACTTATGCTTCATAAGGTTACCACTTCTCAAGAAAAAAAAATTTTTAAACTACTGTCGCCATCTATACATCAGGTCGGCTAATTTTTGGACCGCCCTCGTATAATAGTTAAATACAATGAAACATTGAAATTATAATAATTATACTTCATATCAATAAAAAATCATCTACAATAATGAATGAACATTTCATACACTAATACCCATGTAAAAAAAAAATATTTTGTGAGTTTTCGTGTTAAGTATACAATTATATTTATAATTATATCCGAAAACCAAGAAAATCCCACATTAGATATAATCTGATAGAATTAGACATTACTTAATACAATTGGATCAAATTTAATGAAATTAGTTATAGTTTGATAAAATAGTATCCGAATTTTGTACTCATTCAAATATATCAAATAATATATAGTGTGATAAAATTGATAGAATTGTATATAATTGTATACGAATATATGCAATTATATCTGACATATGTTATTGTCAGGGACCGGACTTTCATGCAAATGCATGTTTTTTCCTTAAGTCGGAGAACAGGGTAAACAATATAACTTTGCAACTCAAAGTATTTGATTACAAATAGCAGCGATTTGTTAGTGCATATTTTGCCGATTTGTTTATTTAATTTAAATGCATATTTTTCTTCAATATTTTTACTTCTTTTGCTTTAAATGTATGTTTTTACTGCACTTTTCTTAGGTTTTCATAAAAATTCGATTATATTTAATGAATTTAAATTCGTGTTATATCAAAAATGGCTTAACTACATTCCTGTAGTTTAACTATTGTATTAATAAAAAATTTATAATTTTAAAAATTAAAAAACAAATAATTTTTAATATAACATGATTTTAAATTCGTAAAATACAGTTTCAACCCAATTAAATCTTTTTGTCGAAGCTTAAAAAATTATTGCATTGTTAGGCGAAGTTTGCCAACAAATTCCCTACTGGTATTGAAATACATGATGCTTTTATTTTTTTGGTGTTTACCTCAGCACTTTGTAATGCAAACTCAGAAAATCAATACAAAAGTATTTACATAGTCTACACATGCACTGATCGACGTTGACGTTGAGCAATAATAATTTTCCATATTCAAAAACTTTTAAGAACAAGTAGATTAAATTTTACTTTAGCAATTTTATTAAATTGAAATGTACACTCACAATATTATGTCATTAAAAACAAAGAAATATGTACTTTAAAACTACTAAACATAAAGTTAAAAACCAGTCTACTCTCTTTTCTTTTAATTCAAATGCATTTTTTTTTACTTTGTTCCTTGTTTAACTATTAAAAAATTTACTCAAAATCTGTAAAAATTAAAGATTTTCTTTTACAGTTTTATTAGTTTTTGTTTTTATATACATTGAGATTACTTATATGTTATTTTCAATTTATAACGAGCTTTTAACCTCCGTATATGTACAAAAATAAAGCAAATCAAACATATTAGCTAGGTTGATACTAGTATTTCGAACTGGCTAAAGATTTCATCAGAATTTAAAAATTTAGAAAAGCTAGAGCCTCTATAATAGGCAGAGCTTTAACAAAAAACATATTAACCATCAATTTTGCTCCATTCTTGTCTTCTTAGTAATCAAACACGATTTGCTTTTATTTTTACTATCAAAAATAAAACAAAAAATTTTATAAACCTCCCAATTCCGTAAAAATATACGTTTTTATTTCATTTTCAATATCAAAAAAACTTCCAAATTATTAAAAACAACAGTTCTTTTTTTTACTATCATTAGCTATTTGGGTCAAATAAAGAATTTTTTGTAAAAAGATAATTTTAAATAAAAATAATACCTGGTACAGAAAAACAGTATTTATGTGTGGTTTGGTTTTTTTAAATAAATGGTAAAATAAGTTAAAAAAATTATTTATTTATAGTTTAAATGTATATTTCTTAAAAAAGGTTTAATGTAGTTTAAATAAACTACAATCAGTTACTGTTAAAATATTGTGAGTGTATTAAATCTCTATGTATTTTTGAAGAGACTAAAAGAAACTTCATTCTTCATTTGTTTGCTTTTTGTTTTAATAAAATAAATATTTTAAGTGCATATTTTAAGATTTTTCATACACACTTTCAATATATCAGACATCAATATGTAATTATATATGTTTATATATTGCACTATATGAAGTTTGATATAAAGAAAGATATAATATTATATTTTAAATATAATTTCATTTAATTTTATATGAATATAAATTTTTTCAATTTATCACTATAAATAACTGTATAAAGTAATGCAAAATTATATCAAAACTTTTTTACTTGGGTAAATATAATCGTTGTTTCACATACAGAAGCAACCCATTTAAAAATATTATTTACATACAACACCAAGTCTGTTGGTTTACTACCTCCCCTGCAGAGAATTAATAAAAAACTAAACATGCATATGAATTTCAAATTCAAAATGATAATTACACAATAGGGTTAAAACTTTAGACTATTTTTTGCAATTAAAAAATATTATAATACATAATATTACAGTTTCGCTGTACTCAGAAACGTTTTTGAAGTTCGTCCCAATTTCTTCGTTTAATTAATCTAAAAAATAATATTTTTCAAAACTTTGAAGTAATTAGACTATAACGTATTAATCTTATTTTGATGAAAAAAAAAGATTTTAGCGGCTTTTCGCGACATGGCCATTAAATTCGGAGCACAGCGAGCCCATTACCTAAAAAGAATTTTAAAATATTTTGTGCCAGAAGTTTGGTCTACAATTTCAACTGTAATAATAAAGACGTGACAAATGCATTTTTAGAAATTGCACTTCATGCGGGAGGTTTTTATTGCATAATTACAAGAAACAGCGATTTTATTATTAATATAGTATTGCCCATTTCAAGGTGCTAGTTAAAATGTTTACAAAATTAAAAGTTATAACCCTGTCACTCATGTTTATTGCAAATACTAGTATATGGAGTATAATAATGGCAACCAAAACGACTGTAATAGAACGCAAATATCATATTACAGTTTGTACAATAGTAATTATTAGGGCAACGAATTTTATGCAACTAAAAAAGGAAAATAGGCGCTTAAAATATGCAGTGCAGAACCCAAAAAAAACGGTAATATCCATTTACATCAAAATATGCACACAAAAAATAGAATATTCACTAAACATCCAAAAATATACACTACAAGTCCACAAAATATATGCACGTACAACTATTGGATTTGTATTTGAATATTGTTGGTTCAAAAATTAAATCTACACGCAGAGAAAATATATGATTGCATATGATTGCGACCACAAAACTATGTTTCCTGCAGCCATAAATGGTTGTTTAAATTAAATTATTATTGTATCAATCATATTCCACCAATACTATGGTTGCTTTCATCATGTTATAGTAAAAATTTCTTTTTTTTTAGTTATTATATTATTGTATTGTCTACAATCATAATATACCATTTATTATCATATTCCTCTTTATAACTACAGCCATATTATAGTTGCGCCAACTATAAGATGATCAGTCGGTTTTTGTATGAGCGTTTTCGCTCTTTTAGTTTCATTCTTGTTTGAGATTTTGTGAAAAGAAGTTGTGAGAAACGGTCAGCCACAATAAATTTAAAAATATTTAACAAAAAGGCATTAAAAATAAACAAACACGGCTGTGTTAATTGTAATGGTGATTTGTTTTACGGAGGAAGGAATAAGTTTGTAGTCTCACCCCGGTCTACCCTGGAAGTATAGGCAACATATTAATTTTAGCTCACAAAAAACATAGTGGTGTTAATTGTAATGATGATTTGTTTTGTGGAAGAAGGAATAAGTTGCAGTCACCACCCGGCCTACCCTGGAAGTCTAGTCAAAAGTTTGATTGTCGCACATCCCTTAAATAAATCTATTTTAATCAAATGGATATAAAAGTGTTTAAGTATAAATTGATAAAAAAAACGTGCTTTATTTTCTAATTGTTTGTAATTACGTAAAAAAACATTGTTAAAGAAAAGAAATATGAAAGAAAAATTTAAACAAAATACACGTGCTTTTAAGTTTGTAGTACAAAATAATATTAATATGTTTGCAATAATCATAATATGGTAATAAATGATGACGAAATTATTTTCCATGATCATAATATGATAACTAACACTATAGTATGGTTATAATGCAATTGTTATGATTGCTGCAAACATGGTTTGATCATTATAAATGTATTGTAAAATTGTATTCTTAACAATATTTTTTTATGCGTGATTTATGCTGTAATCAAATGTATAGCTTGTATTGCTGACTTATATTACCCAAAGCTTTTTCTACTCACAAAGCTTTTTCTTTTTGATTACTTTTCTTTTTGATTACTTAAATTATTTTAAACCTAAATTTATTTAAATGTGTGAATTATTAAATAAATATACTATTAAAAAATATGCATATATTTCTAATCCAACTTCAACAGAATGCTGAGACAATTCAGTAGGGCTCATATTATGATAAATCATAAAAAATTTACAGAACCATAATATGATAATATTGGGATCTATTTAGAACGATAATATGGTAATCTAATAATCATATTATGATACAGAAGCTGATAGGAATATGGTTGTCATAACCACAGTAACATGGTTGTCGCAATCATAAAACCAAAAATGTCTGATGCTCTGCGAATAAGGTTCTCTCAACCATGTTTTTTCTTTGGTGTAATGCAAATGTCTCACAAATGACAACTCTATGCCGTGATAATATTTATGCACCCAAAGTTTATGAAAATGTTACTGCCGTTAGTCTTACCTTATGTGACGCATTTATTTAAGACGATTATTATGTAAAGAACTTTCTCATATAAATGGCAACATGCTAACATTTTTACACTACCAAAAACGAACTTGGAGTTCAGGCCCATAGCTATTTTGTGTCATTTATCAAGAATTCTAGAAAAACTGTTGCACCTGCAAATTAGCTTGTCTATCAAAGAAAGCTATTTGTTAACTGATTATCAATCAGGATTTCGCTGAAATCATAGTATCTGCCTTGCTGGATGTTTTCTAAACTATACTTAGTGAACTAGACAATGGTAATTTGAATTTGTTGGTGTTTCTTGACCATTCGAAGGGCTTTGATACGACTATAGTACACTTTGCATGAAAATTATGCACTTTTTTAAGTTTTCTTATACTTCTTTATACCTAACAAATCGTTGCGTTAATGTGAATGACACATGGTCTAATCTTTTAAGAATTATCAGAGGAGTGCCTTAAGGGTCAGTACTTGGACCCCGACTTCTTTCAATATATGCAAATGATCTACTAAAACAGCTTTCTTATTACAAAATTTACATGTATGCAGACGAAGTGCATTTATATCTAATAATTGCACATTATCTTTAATAATTGTTGTACTATAAGTTTTGGCTTTAATATAATATTTGTATATGCATTCCTGTACTTAAAATATCAGATTAGCCAGAAAATAGAAAATAAATTTTAAAAAAATATAAAACAGTATTTGGTCAAAATCGATTTTGGGCTACCGACTGCATTTGCATGAAATTCCTTGCCCTAGTAGTTATTATTAAAAATATATGTTTAAACTAACGAAAGCAGTACAATACAACGTATGATTGTTATTTATTACATACCAAGAATTAATTAACACTCATACGCAATGATGCCAAGAAATGGTTTTTCGTTGGAAAACACATCATATGAAATTACTGGGGCATTTAGGCATTTATGTCTTTTTTAAGGAGGTGGTAATTTATTTAAAAAAAATTAATTTTGCATATTAACTGACTGAATTCCTGACACATTCCTAAATTCCTATATTTAAAAATGTTTTTCAACGAACCCACAAAATTAACTATATTTTTTATATTTGTGCATGAACAGTTACGGAATTAAAACGAGTTTTTTTTTAATTAACTTGTTTGTCTCTCTTGGGCTAAAATGATTCAATTTAAAAAAAAAAACAATTTAAAAAGCTGTAATTAAAACTGCACAGAGAGATATTTGGCAACTGAGACTCAGTCGCTACGACTCAAATTCAGTTATAATGAATTTCAGTCGGTTGGTACAACATTAGTCGGTTGGTACAACATTAGTTTTGACAACAAAGTTTTTTTTGTTTTTTTTTAAAAAAAAAAGAGAAGCAACACTCATAGGATAGTGGAGAGGTGACAGGTGGTGAAAGATGGAGGGCTTCAAACATGGCAACACTGTAATTGCTCGCGATGATAACTTAGGTGGCGAGCAAAAACTCTTAGAACAGTTTTTGCTCGCCAGGAATCGAAAACGAAACCATCTGTGTAACAGTCCAACGCGCTAACCATTACACAACAACGCCCACAAATTTAACTGAATTTTAGTTGCAACAGTTTGCAAACCAGTTCTAAAACCATGTTCTAGTACCAGTTATAGAACTGGTTCTGGGACAGCGAAACTTTATATATTGATTGCCAAGAACCTGTTCTATAAACGGTGCTATGTAACTAGTTTTAAAAGCAGCTGTTCTAGAACAGGTTCAAAGGTAATCTGTTCTAAACAATTTTGCTGTGTTATTACCATTAACATACACTTTCCAATTCAGCTGCCAATTTATTTCTCTGTGTGTGCTCGTTTCCAATTTGTTTTGCAGTCAGATTTATTATATATAGGAAAATCTACGAAACCGTACGATTTCAGATTTTAAAATTGAAAACTTTCTTATTAGTGGCTCACAATTTTTTTGTGGATTAGCTTATTTAAAATGCATTAAAATGCAATAATACGTGAATTAATTTTTTTGAGCGCTGAAAAAGTTATGAACAAAA
Organism: Delia radicum; assembly: GCA_021234595.1. Classification (NCBI taxonomy): domain Eukaryota; kingdom Metazoa; phylum Arthropoda; class Insecta; order Diptera; family Anthomyiidae; genus Delia; species Delia radicum. Next base: position 21,105,851 of record CM037854.1, on the reverse strand, counting down.
AACAGCAAAAATTATTTTATTTTATTTCAATTTTAACTCTGTAATAAAAAATGTTATTTGTTTAAAATATATAGAAGGGCTTATTGTAAATACTTAATAAGCCTCATTTTATTTTTAGTTTGCTTTCGCCTTTTAAAGCTAGAAAAAATGCAAAAATAATATGACTTTTGCAGGACTTTTGTACTGTTTATAATAAGCGGTTAAGCAAGGCTTCTGTGAAATATGAATCAGTAGATGTCAAGAAAACATTGAAAATCCTTAAAAATATTACATGTGACTTATCATGTTTTTACAATAAGCCCGTCATTGTTGCAAAATTGTTGCTAAATTTAGCAACTGGTTCGCAACCATTAGTTATAAATTTTGCTAAAATTAGCAACAAAAATTACAAAATGCAGTCATTTGTAAAATGAGAATAGCACAAAATGTTACCAAAAAAAAAATTTAGTAAAAATTAGTACATAAATGGTAAAGTGCAATTGAAAATTAGTCTACTAACTTTTTTTTCTGGGTGTATTCGTTTTTATTATTGCAACGCGCCCAAAGAACAATCCACCGCTATTATAATTATTTAAATTAAGTATTCAACGCAATTAAAGCAGTCAAATTCAACAATAAATCGAAAAGGAGCACTGACTTTTTCTAATTTTGTTTCTTGCTCTTTCTGTAGGCTTTTAATGAAGAACAAGAGAAGGCTCCAAAAACTGTTATGGCTTGAGCTTCCTTGAATTACAATACACAAAAAACTAAGTTTTATTAAGGCACTTTTTCTGCCAAAAATTTCATACTTGTGATGATAACATTTAATCTTACAGTATTCCCAAGGAGCCGAAAATTGAAATATAGTGGAAAGTGGTGTACCATGAAATGAGTGTGTACCATGAAACGTTACATTGTTTTCGTATATTTGACACATTTTGCAAAAATTTTCTTTTATTTGTATTAAAAAATAAAAAAATATTTAAAAATTCAAATAATTATTATGATTGCGATTAATCAAATCTAATATTATTTTGGGCGTACATTATTAGTAATAAATGTTTTAAATTCATTTCAATTAGATTAGATATTAATGCTTATTATGTTTTTTTAGTTGAATAAGTTAGGCTTTATTATGTTGAATAATTTAGTTTCAGTTGTTTAAATCTGAATATTTATTAATTCTAATACATTATCATAATATTGATAATGTAACTTTTGCAGTTTAATTTCGTTTAATACATAGTTAAAATTTTTTTAAACATAAAGAAAATGCAAAAATAAATTAAACATTGTTTTAAACCAAAAAAAAAAAATAATCTGATTTCAACAAAAGCGCTAATTTTTGCAAAGAAGAAATCCAAAAAAAATTTGCCATAACCCGTACGCTTCAATAGAAAGAAAAAACTAATTTCTGTGTGAATTTGTTCACATAAGTATAAATAAATCTGCTAACTAAATGAGAATTACATACCGGTTCAATTTCAATGTTATAACATTCAAGTTATTAAAAAAACATTTTGTATGGCAAAAACTATTTTTTTTTTGTTTTTGGTTTTTTGGGAAGGTATACTATATTGATAACTTTTTAATAAAATGAGTTATTGTTTAATTGAAAAATAATACAATTAAAGAGCTATAAATTTTTAATTGAATTAGCAATTTTCATTTTTGGCGGAATTTCAGCAATTAAAGTTATTGAATCGGTGGTTTTCGTAATTGAAATGGGTTTATAATTTTTGTGTGTAATTCACAGAAATAGAAAATTTCGTTTTAATTTTCATTTCAGTGTTAAACTATGATCAAGAGGTGTTCATATATTTACCGCTGTGAACATTTATTTTTTGCATTAATATATTTATGTGGAATGTTCTATATGATTTTTGTTTACAAAAAAAAATTTAAGAAGCTAAATATTAACAAGGAATTTTTGCAAAAATGCTAATAAATTAAGATCCACAAATGTTTTTATTTTTTATTTTGATTGCAGATTCCTACACACAGGGAAAATATTAGTTGGAATTCATTTAGTACCATTAAAAATCTTTCATTTTGATTTTAATTCGATAACTTGTACTTTCTATATATAATTTCAACAAATTAACCATCATTTTTATAAAACGACAGCGATTGTAACAAAAAAATAGTGCACATGCCTAAAATAATTGTTATCCATACTTTATTTAAAAAATAAATACTTTATTATTTATACGTAATGGTCACAGCTGTTATAAAAATACATTTTGATCACTTGAACATATTTTTTAGTTATACGTATAAAAATATTGTCTTCAGAATTGGCTTTAATTTTAAAAAATAAAATAACCAATTATTAAGTAATTTTTACCATTAGGTGGTCATTAATATTATAAATTTGGTTACAAACACAAAAACAGATAGTACCGAAACTTAAAAAAACAATTCTTGCAACCAAAGAATTAGCTTTTTTTAAATGTCATAAAATAAAAAAATTATCATAAAATAAAAATAACAAAAAAAATTAAAAAGTAAATATTTAAAAATGTATATTCCAAAAAAAAAAAAATAAAATAAAAAATAACAACATCCAACAGACATCAGAAATGAATGGTTCAGAAAGGTATTCTATTTATATTTTAAATTTCAAAATGAGACGCAGCAAATAATAATACCCAAATATATTTATGTATTCGTTACAGGAATTTTCAACAATTGCTTGAAACTTTAAGAAGCAGAACATTCAAATTGATTACATTGCAAGGAATGGTGTTGCAGAAATTATTATCCTGGAAAACATGGAGATACAAAATTGTAAAAAAGTACTTTTAAAACTTCAAATTCACTAAGGCTCTTGCATTAAAAAACCACTTATATTTCGGTATATATTCAATGCAGAAAACCCGCTTAGAATTGGGGAATCTTTCGTAAAGATAAAGGCTGATAACCAACAGAAAGTAATTACATATACATGTGGATTTTCCTAGAAAAAGAACAATATTTTCCCTTGGCAAACATTTCGCTGACTTTTGTACACACGAGAAAGTCTAATGATTTTCGGGGGAATATTCTTTGTAATCTTATAATATAGGTTTTTTTTAAATAATTTTCATCGTACGGAATTTTTTATGTTATACAACACTTTTGCTACACATAAAAATAATTTTGAGGGGATTACCTTTTAAAAGAATTTTAAGGCAAGATCTTAAGGCATCTATTGATGGAAATAATTATCATAATTTTTCTTTTTTCGAACCATAAAAAACTTATACTTTGTACTTTTTTAAAGATTTCTGGAAATTTTTACCTTTAAATACTGCTTTTTATGGAAAAACTCATACAATATTGATTTTCTTCTTAATCTGATGATATCTTATAATCCAAAAGGGGCTTCTGCAGGAAAATTATAACGACCTACTAAGGGGCTTGTGAAAAAAAACACTTTGGAAAAATTCAACGATTTTCAAGATTAATTCTTAAGTATTAGAAAAGGAAATCAGCATTTTTGGGTTGTCATAGGATATTGCAAAAAATTCGAGTTTTTACAAAAATTTTATTAATGTTTGGCAAAACAACTGTTTTGGCAAAACACATATCTTGACCTCTTGTTTGAATGTGGCTTTATGTTTCGAAATGTATTATTTAACTTGTATTTTTATTTTGCTTAAATTAGCAAAAATAAAAACAAAATAAATTTTTTTTAAACTAATTGGAAACGGTGTACTTATTAAAAAAAAATCGTTTGGATAAGCAATCATACGTATTTAATTCAGTAGGGATAATTACAAATGGTAGTATGTGCAACAACATTATTTTATAGTTCTAACATAAACTTGGTTACAACAATCAAATCGGAAATCGGTTTTGAGGATAGTACATGTGACTATCAAAATTCGGTTGGCAAAAAATTCAGTTGGAGCAACAAATCAGTTTTCTGTGTGTAATATTCATAAATATTAAGCTCAGATTTGAGAAATTCACATAAAACGTAAACAAGTTAGATTTTTACTAACATCTTTACAGTTTAAAAAAAATGTATATTTTTAAGTATAAATTTTGAAAAAACCCCGATAATAACTGAAATCTATTAAATTTTTTTTTTAATATTGATTACATATTCCTTTTGTGCACATAAATTTAGACTAAATTGGAACATTATGTTATGGTACATTGGGTAGGTTAAGAAAGAATTCAATTTAAGAAATCCTAAATTTGAGAGCATTTCTTCCAGACATATTTCAAATTCTTAAAAGATAAAATTTTCTGCCAGCTTTAAATGTCAACGAATTCAGTTGAAACTTTGCACATAAAGTTTTTAGATATTAAAGAATAGTGACAACCTTGTGGAGATCGCAAAATCCAACTTTCTTCTATGTTTTGACCACTGTACCAATTTCGATTAAAGGAATAAATCCTTCGATTTTTTTTTTTGTATTTGTATGCACAATTTAATATTGAAATTCCACATATAATCCAAATTGGGTGCCCCGGGAAAAGACCTTTCATACTGTATTGATTTTCTGAAGAAGTACGATAACGCGAACAGAAACATGTAAAGACCTGTCAGTTGATAAATTAGCATTGCAAGAGCAGACGAAGACGAAGACTTTTTTTTTTTTTTTTTTTTATTATTCTTTTAAGTAACCGAGCCCAGAGGGCCATATATGGCTAAAAAATATCTACTACACAAGACTACTGTATTATATAAATAAAAAATAAAAAACTATAAATTTAACAATATAATTAATATAAAATAGTATATTATTATAAAAGAATAAAAACTTTAGAAGTTAAAAGAAAGAATAGAAAAACTGTATATTATATTTAAATGAATAAATTTTAAATTAAACAGTTTTTAAAAGTAACAAAAAATAAAAAAAAAAAATATATAATAATAGACACAAACGTATATAATACTCCTAATTTATCTTTCTTAAAAAAATGTCCCTAATGAATACAGTTGCGTTCAAATATCAGATGTACACTAACAAATTTAATAAATTTGTGAATAAAAAGGTTTAAACATTGTTATAGCAGGCATATTCTCTAAGCTTGGCCCTAAATACATTGACAGAAAAGTCAAATTTTCTAAGTAATAGGGGCAATGAATTCCAAATTTCAGCTACCCTGTACTGAAAAGATCGTTGAAGAATTGATGTATTATGTATAGGATACTTCAATTGAGGGTTTCTTAAAGAGCTTGAAAATACAAAATGTTCTAGTAAATATTACGGACATTTAGACCTAAAAACTTTATAAAAATGTATCAACAATCGCGTATGTATAAAACTTTTAAAACTGCATCCTAGAAAGTCTACTACATAATCTGAAACGTGATCACGATATTTAAGGTTGTACACAAATCGAATAATTCGATTGAAAAGAAGGTTGTATCTACGCATTACCCGACCCTTGACACCTGTAAAAACTTCAGCACAATACAATATATTGGACATCAATAGTGCATGCGCAACGCGCTTTTTTACATAAATTGGTAGATAAAGATTCAAAGAATATAATCGACGTAACGTAAAATTTATAGTAGAACACAACCAGTTTATATGTTGATCAAAATTAAGGCTTGAGTCAATTAAGACTCCCAGACATTTAATACATTCTACAAACTCAATATTAACACCATTCACCACGATATCAAAATTTACGTCAGACCTAGGAGATTTAAAAATCATTGCCTTAGTTTTCCTAGGATTAATACAAAGATTACAATTAGACATCCAATCTGAGACACCTGACATTATATAATTTATCACCTGCTCCAATACATCAGAAAACTGACGCGCACCAGAAAAAAGAAGCTGAATGTCATCTGCAAAAACAAAAGCCTCGCAAGAAAACCCTTCAACAATACTCATCATATCATTCATATAGAGTAAAAATAGCAAAGGTCCAATCACAGATCCCTGTGGAACACCGCTTGTCACTGTCGACCAATCAGAAACAGACCCCCTACAATGAACATATTGACGTCTTTCTGTTAAATAAGAAAAAATCAGCATACAAGCCGATTGGGAAAATTTAAAGAAATTGCATAGTTTACTAATTAAAATTGTGTGACTAACTCGATCAAAAGCTTTTGATAAATCAAGTGATAACAAAACTCCTATATCATTTTTATCCAAAATTCTTCTAATTGAGTCTGTAAGACCTACTAGTAATGATGCTGTGTTATAACCACGGCGAAATCCTGACTGATAAGGGCTAATTAAGCGATTTTTATCCAAATATTCTATAATAACATTGCACTATTTTTTTGTTAACATTTACAATGATCTTGAACTCGAACCCCACGATAATTCACAAGACATTGAATTAAAGATTGAAGATTTGGTTAGTTTTTAATATCAACATTTAAATTTTTAGTAATTTCTTAAAATTTGTACAGAAAATATTAGAAGTCAGCAATACAAAGCGATTTAAAGAAAAATCCAAAAACTTGTATTAGAACCGGTTTTAAATTAAAAAAAAAACCCCCCGAAAACTGGTTTTCAAAAACTGTGGTTTTTTAGGTCAAATATCTGAACACTCTACTGTTTATAGTTTGCTTGTAACTAACATTCTTTATATGGCCTACAGTACGTATGAGTATTATTTATTAAATGAATTAATATTGCTCATACTCCGAAACAATTTTAAAGAACTTGTATTTAAATTGATAATTTTCTTTTTTAAGTAAACGAAAATTATATTATTTACAACCACTCCATAAAGACATTAACACTCAGACGTTTTATAAAATTTCTAGTATATGAAATTTTTAATTAAATTTTCATTGTTATACATTAACCAACCACCTAAAGCGGCATTTTTTAAACATACACTCTTCCACACGTACTTACATATTGGTAGTACTTAAATTCAAAGTAAAATGCTGGGAAATTTTCGCTTACTCTATATAATATCATATTTTATATAGCAATTATAAATTTAAAAAGTTACCAAAAAATTAATAATACTAAAAACACATTGACGAAATACTTAAACTGACGTAGAAGATCATAAACAGGCATGTTTATATTCGCACCATGGCAAGAAGAATGAAAACAAAAATAACTTTATTAAAACACTTAAAACAGTATTATAAACTTTAAGTACAAGATATATTCGCTGATTATGTTGGTTTTTTTTTGAGAATTTTTTTTATTGAAATCAGGGATAAAAAAGAACGCAAAAAACCAACAAAACTGTGATTGTCTTTATAATAAACACAATCATAAAAAAAACTCTTTATCTAAGCAATTTCGTGAATTGAAATTGTTAAATGTTTTTTTTTTATTTTTTACTAACCCATTTTATACCACTCTTCGATGGGATATTCTGAACGAAATTTGGTATTAAGATTTCATGGTACACGTTTCATTCTGAAATTCTATAATTTTATATAACCGAATTGATTCGGTTGCTGCCACCTCGCAAATGCGATTTTCCCAAGCGAATTCAGTTGGCACAACCGCATTTGGTTGTCACTAACCCCAATTCGATTACACACTCATAATAATCCATGCATAAAAATACGAAATTATTGTCAAAACTACAAAACATTTCGTTAAATGTACAAATTTTCGTTTATTTTACAAAAAATTTGGTGATATTGACAGTTTTTCGTAATTTTACGCATTGATTATTATCAGTGCAACAGCCGAATTTAGTTGTGAAAACCGAATTTACTATGCTGCAGCAACCGCATCAGTTCGGTTGTAAGAAATTCTGTTAGTACAACCGAATTTGAATTTGACTGCATATATAGTGTCCAAAACCGTAAATGAAAACCGGTTAACCGGTTTTTTTATTTTAAAAAACCGAACTGGTTTCAAATACTTTGCATTATTTTCATACGTTATTAAAAATTTGTAGTTTTATTTTCCAAATTTTTCGCCATTTTACAGCATCATAGAAAATTTCCCTCAATTCATTAATTTTCCTCAAATTGTGCTTAAACTCAAAATAGTACGTATGTACAAACAACTGAAACCCTGTCACTTTAATAAAATCATTTGTAGTAAGAATGAGTTGAAAATTACACGATTGTAGTTAGCAAAATTTAGCAAAATAATTTGACTTTATAATTCGAAAAAAAAACCAATTTAAATTCTTATTTTTTATGCTGTAACTTGAACAGAAGCAATACATTTCTTATAAAAATTCATTGAATTTTACAAATTTTTTAAAACTTTTTTTAGTAATTTCACTAACAGTAAAATAACCAGTATTTTTTTTTAACTACTAAAAATTTGTTTAATATGACGTTGCAGAAAAAACTTGCTAAAGTTAGAAGTTTGTTTTTGCTATTTTGCTAAATCTACTAAAATGTTGTTATATTTGAGCTAAATTTTAGTTAATTATAAAAAATTAGTAGACAATAAAAAATTACGAAACAAATATAAATTTTCAAAGTGTTTTCTTCGATTTTTTTTTTGCGAATATAAACTTGCCCTTCTGAAATCAACAATTTAAAATCTTTTAGCTAACATTTCAGCTGATTTTAGCAAAATATACTCTTATTTCCATTCAAATTTATTTAAGATAAATATAAGTCTTTTTTGATATTACGGTTTTTATTTGCTGATTTTTGTCAACAAATATTGAGCCCACTTTTTTCTGATTTTGGCAGAGTAAATTGATATTTTCATTTAACTAAAATTCAGCTGCAATATGGTTAAAGTTTTGCATATGTAAAATCTTTAATTTTGATATTCTTAAAAATAATTATCAAAAAAAAATCTGCTAATTTTATTAGTTTTTTTTTTGCAACGTAATTTTTTACTATATTTAAGCAGCTTTTTCTGCTATTTTGAAATGTTTGTTTCAATGACTGTAACACTATGTAAATATTTTGTATAATTAATAAAATTTTTAGCCCACAAACATTTATAAATTTATTAAACAAACAAAAAAAAATATAAATCAGGTGGCGCCTGGTTACGAAACTGTTCTCGGGTTATGGTTTTTTTTTTAATTATAATTTTTATTTATTGCTTAGGGCATTAAACTGTAATACAAAAAATTATCTGTAAGATTGTAAAGATTTTTGAGAGTTTTTCAAAAGTATTGGTGTTTTTAGACAATTTTTCACACTAAAAATGAAAACGGAGCAATTTTCAGAATATTCGAAAAGTTTTTCATCCGATTTTTTTTTGTAGTTTATATAAAAAGTATAAACCGCACAACAAATTTCTCTTATTCAAAAAATTTATTTTATACGTCCCTAACTAAATCAGCATATAACCTTTATAACACCGGTCTTCTTTCTAGAATAAATAATTTTTCAAAAGAAAGCTATAAAAAAATGTCAAACATTTTATGTTATTTTCAATTTACAACGAGCTTTCCACCTCCGTATATTTACAAAAATAAAGCAAATCAAACATATTAGCTAGGTTGATACTAGTATTTCGATCTGGCTAAAAATCTCATCAGAATCCAAAGTTTTAGAAAAGCTAGAGCTTCCATAATAAGCAGAGCTTTAACAGAGGCAGAGCTTTAACCAGTGATTGCACAGAAAAATTTCATATATACGCAATCGAACAAATAAAAACATAACAAATATTACATTATTCAAGAAATAAACAGGGCCACTGACGAAGGTTCAATACCAGAAACAACGCAGTCTGATTCAGAAAATTGAAAATTTACAATGTAGTTATGATTTTTAGAAAATACACTAATTCTTCTCTACCACGCCTTTCACAATTAAATTAAATAAAATTGCATATTAATTATAGTATTAATTGCAATTGTCTGAAAGACGTTAAAATTCAAACTCAAAGAAAACCTCTTAATCATCAATTTTGCTCCATTCTTGTCTTCTTATTAACCAAACACGTGGTTGAGTACTTTCCTAACAAGCAGCATGACGGTACTTTTTTATTTATTTTTATTAATTATATGGCAATCCTGGAAGAATAGTCTTTAAATTTTTGTCTTAAACTATTTGCATAGTTAAGATCTCAGATTATCATGTGCTTTTTACTGCGTTATTATATCTCTCTACAATACAAACTTATCGGGCCTTAAAAGTAGAAGTTTCTTTAAAGAATCCGCAGTATAAAATGGGTTAAAATATTTTTAATAAAATCTTTAAATTTATTAAGTAAACTGCAAGCAAAATGTAATTGTATATTTGTCATTGGCAACATAAAATATGACTGAAGTCATAAAATGGTTTAAACTAAAAAGAGCATCATAATCATAATCTTCTTATAAAGAATATTGTATAAAGTTCATTGATTTCATATATTTTATTTTTTCTTTATTTCGGAAATTCTTTTTGTCTTTTTTCTATATTTTGTTTATTTTTATGGAGTTATTGTCCTTTTGATGCCAGGGATATAGCTTTGTTTTAAAGACAAACAGGATTCACATGTCATTCGAATTTTTTTTTTTTTAAGTGAAATCATATTTTATCATTAAATCTTATTTTTATCATTGAATAGAAAAAGCAGACAAAGTAAAGTTCAGAAAATTCTTTAACATAATTTAAAATGCATGCAAATAAATTTGTCCGAAGTTTATATATAGTCATATATAGCTAGTCATGATTATACAGAATTATATATGTGGCCATATGTAGCGGTATATATTAACATACCATACTTATATTTACTAAAAATTTCTAATATAGCGCTATATATCATCATATACCATTACATCTTATGTTATCGTTGATATTTTTTATCTTTTTATATATATTTGGTATAGCTTAATATGAGATCATATATACTTTATTGTATAATAATACATAGATATATATGATACAAGATTATCAAACAAATTCTATCACTTGTATTTATAATTATATATAAACGTATATGGTAGAAATTAACAACAAAAAATGATATCACTTTTATATATAATTATCAAAAAAGACAAAAAAAGAAAATTCAATGCATTAATATTGTAAAAAAAAGACAAAAGTAAAAACTTAGAAAAGCTGCAAAGACAAAGTTCAAAGTTAATGGATTAAATAATATTTATGAGTAAAGAAATCATTTTAAATCCGAAAATCGTAAAAAGTAGTTGAAGGGCTTGTTGTAAAAACTTGATAAGCCACATTTAATTTTTAGTTTGTTTTCGTTTTTTAAAGGTGGAAAGGATGCAAGAAATATGATTATTGCCGCACGTTTACACTCTAGGCAATTGTAATAATTGATTAAGTAATACCTCTATCAAATATTTATCAATGGATGTCTAGAAAACAGCGAAAATCCATAAACTTATAAATGTGGCTTATCAAGCTTTTACAATAAGCTCTTCAATTGTAAAAAAGTGAAAAAAATAAAAAAGAAAAAAATTTAATTTGCCTTCTCTGATAACTAAATATAAGCATATATGCTAGAATTTTTAAAACAATTCAATTACTTTTATATATTCTTGTATATGGCATCGTATATTGGCATGGTTGGCAAACACTAACCCCTAAATACCGATAACGATTCCATACCGTTTCATGGAACTATTTGTAACCTTAAATAAATACTAACGAAATAACTTAAAATACCGATAATCCTAAAACTCATTAAAGAAATAATTTAAAATACCCTAACGAAATAATTCTAAAATATTGATAACTTTAAAATATCCTAACGAAATATATAATTTGCTTCTCTCTAAAACATCATTAATTTAAAAATTTTGCTAATAATAAATGCATACAACCATGAGTACATATCGTTCATTTCACGAGAAAACAGTGAAAAATTTACATTGTTTGTCTCGTGTCATCCGATTTTCTTTATATTGTGAACAGGAAGGCTCTCTGGAGCAGTATATACATTCATGTTAATAGCTATTTAAAATTTAAAAACTCGCGATTTTATTCACGTTTTGTAATGATTACTCCTTACCTCCAGCATTATTTCGAAGCATAAAGTAATGAGTTACCACTAGTTGGTTTCATAATGCATTACATCGTAATATATACTGCTTACCTTCAACATTATTTTTAAACATACAGTAATGAGTTACCAATAATTGAACTACCAATATAATAATATACCAAAATACCTTCTGCATTATTTCAAAACACAAAATAATGACTTACCGATCATCAATTACACAATGCGTGAAATATAAACGTAAAGAAACGTCATTATGCTTGTAAGGAATAGACCTTAACCAAGTGTTTAATTACTACGAAGACAAGAATGGAGCAAAATTGATGATTAATAGGTTTTTTGTTAAAGCTCTGCCTATTACGGAGTCTCTAACTTTACTAAAACTTCGTGTTCTGATGAGATCTTTAGCCAGATCGAAATACAAGTATCAACCTAGCTAATATGTTTGATTTGCTTTGTTTTTGTTAAAAGCTCGTTATAAATCGAAAGTAATTAAAATATATTTTTTTTTAATCTATATTTAGACACATTACTTTGTGTTATTTTGCAAGCAAACTAAAAGTCGAAGCACACCAATTCATTTACATTTTAAGCAAACCATTATTATATGTGACGTTAGCTCAGTTAGTAGAGTTTTCGCCGAACAACCGGAGAACCCATGTTCGAATCTCAGCGTGACCACGTTATTTATTTATTTAACACAAGATAGTTTAAATAATTAGTTTTTTAATTTTTTTTTCTGTAAATCTATTTATAAACACATTGCTTTTCCCAACCCGGTAACCATTTAAGTAACCAGTTACTTTACCTACTCCAAGCTAATGAGTCCACCCATTTATTTTAAGCTAATCGCCTTTATAATTCATCAGTGAAGTAAGGTGTATTTTTTTTTTTTTTTTTTTTTTTTTAAGAGAAGTAACACTTAGGAAATTCTACCTATTTATTAATGTGTTGCTTTCTTCGGAAAGTGGATAGTGGAGAGATGAAAGGGGGGAAAGATGAATGGCTTTAAACATGGCAACACTGTAATTACGCGAGATGATAAGTCTTAAAACAGTTGTTGCTTGCCACCTGATGGAGAGTTGGCGAATTTATTGAAGCTTTTTTGTTCATAGCCCTGATTCATTATTTTACTTCGGTGGGGTTAGGTGCTATGGGAACACCTTAGGTGGGAGCTGCGATACATATGAGGGATAGAAACCTCATACATATTATTTTTCTAAATGATGTTGCCGTCACCGGTAATCGAACCGGGGACCATCTGTGTAACAGTCCAACGCGCTAACCATTACACCACAGCGCCCACAATTCGTGGAGCTATATGGCAATACATTACGTTACCCATTATTTGGTAATGTGTGGTTTTGCTGGGTACCTATTCAAGTTTTTCATATACCCAGTTTTACGCAATATGCTAGCCTTTTGGATGACATGACTTTTCGGTTTTTGTGCTTTATGGGTTTTAGCGATATTACCTAACGCCTATCAAATACAAACTAATTTTAATTTCAAATATTTAATTGCTAATTTATCAATTTTCAACAGATTTTAATTATATTAGCATGCTTCCGTATTAAACAGAAAATGTTCAATATCAATCAATGTCAGGCAAATATGTAAAAAGGAATTTTTACAACAAACCCTCAAATGACATTAATTAATTTTTTTTTTTCCTTGTTCTTAAATAGTTTCTGCTACTAACAGAGTAACATTCCATAAGAATAGAAATTCTCTAAATACAAACTCAACTAAGTCATAACAAATAGAAATAGAACAAATTATTTCAAACGTAAAAATTTCTTCAGATTTAGTATATATTTTTCATTAAATTGTAAAAGTTAAAATGAAAAAGGCCAAACTATAATTGACTTGAGAGCTGTTTAATATTTAACAAGAAGTTAATGTTGTTTTACATTTAAAAGAAAAATGTTATAAATTTAATATTTCCCTCAAATTTTAAAGTCAATTAAGGTTTGTCCTTTAAATATTTAATATATTTTTGCAGAAGAAATACAAGAATTTTTAAAAATATGTTTTAATATTAAGTTAACATTTTCATTACAGTATTAAATCTCATGTGCATAAACTGCAGTCTTTAGTTTTGTTGAAAATGAAGCTTATTTCTACACAAGAACAATTTTTTATATAAACTTTACAACTGATTTTCATTCTTTCACACAAGTATGTCACCTACACTTATGTATGTTTCCACAAACACACACACAGAGTAATATTTTATGCCATCATCATATTCATCAACCTCATTGTTAGAAAAAAAAAAAAAAAGAAGAATAGTTCTCGAAGTTTGTGCACCTTATGCAAATAGTAGCTTTATGAGTAGTTGGCTTTAAGTAGGGCTAAGAAGTTCATGTAAATATATGTTTGTTGTCATGAGCTTAAGGACAAAACTAACCAAAAACCTTTGCGAATCGAAAAATTTTGCATATTTTTTTGCAAAATTTTGCTATAAATATATATTTTGCTATTAGTGCTTATTTTGGCATATTTTGTTGAATACTTGGCTACAAACGCATATTTTGCATAAAAAAGCATGTTCTCAAAAAAATATTGATATTCTATAAAAAACTTGGTTTTTGCTAAATTTATATATTTTATAATTTATTTATTTCTTAACAATAAATAAATGTTCTTTCATGTTATTTTTTTTTTATCACGCAGACAAAAATAGCAGAAAAATACAATAACTAGCTTTAATAGATGCTAATTTTTACAATTTCAATCAACTTTTAAGACAAAAACACTAAAATTGTGCTAAAAATGTATAAAACATTGAAACAAAAAATCAATAAAAAAAAATGCATATTTTAATATTTTATTTGCATATTGTATGATTTTTAATGCACGATAAGAAATGCATGAACTTTCGGGCCCTAGTTATACTTAATAGTATGTATGTGTGCATTAGGGTGGCAATTAAATGTATGGGTAATTCCAACAAAACACGCGCGAATTCTTGTGCCATTTGGTCTTAAACTTACATGGGCAAATTTGAACCAACTTGGATAACCTTAAGCCGTGCACATTTGTTGTAAAAGTTAAAATTTTGGAAAATTCAGTATATTCCATTATAATTAATTTAAAACGGTCGTGTTTTTTGCTTGCACTGATCAAAGTTGGCAAAATTAATGTTTCAGATGTTGTCTGAAATATTTTCATTAAAATTAACACTTTTGTGCTTGGGGGCCTAAATGATACATTGCATTAAATGCATTTCACAACCACAAGGTAGTCCATGAGTGTTCAATTATCAATAACTCATTACTTCTTGTTGGAAAATAATAATACAGGTAAGGAGTACACATTACAAGGTAATGCATTACTTTATCGCACCCATTACCAAAGTTTTGCTGGGATATTTGACATTTATATTAATAAAAATAAATTTATATATTTATAAAACTAAAGCAAATTGTAAATGTATGTTTACAAAAATAAAGCAAATCATATTAGCTAGGTTGATACTAGTATTTCGATCCGGCTAAAAAACTCACCAGAATCGGCAGAGCATTAACAAAAAACCTATTAATTATCAATTTTGCTCCATTTTTGTCTTCTTAGTAATAAAAGACAAAAATGGAGTATCATGACGTTTCTAAACTTTGAAGACCAAAAATGTTCTCTTTATTAAAAAAAAAAGATTAGTTTTTACTCTGGCTAAAGCAATATTATTTACAGATTTATTAGTTTTTTTGTTCTTTATATACATCGAGATTATTTCAGTACTAGTTTTAGGTTATAAAGAGATTTCAACCTCGGTATATTTACAAAAATAAAGCAAATCAAACATATTAGCTAGGTTGATACTAGTACTTCTAAAGATAGGCTAAAGAGCTCATTAGAACAAGAAGTTTTAGAAAAGCTATAGCCTTCAGAATAGTCTGAGCTTTAACAACAAATTTATTAATTATCAATTTTGCTGCATTCTTGTCTTCTTATTAATCAAACACGTGGCTAGGGTATTTTCGTAACAAGCATCATGACGTTACTGAACTTTGAAAATAAAAATGTTCTATTTATTAAAAAAAAATACTTTTAACTCTGGCTCAAGTAATATTTTTTACAGTTTAATTGGTTTTTTTTGTATATACATACATCGATATTATGTTTATGTTATTGTGTTTCTATTAACAAAGCCTCATTTCAAAGCTTCAGTGTTAATTATTATACAATATTGGCTTTAAAATGATTTTGAGAAATAGATAATTTCGAGTTTCGGGCTAGAAAATTGTTATTATTTCTATTAAAAATATACTTTTCTGTATTTAAAAATTAATATTTTAGCTCTCTTTTTAGTTATGGTTCAATTTTCAATTAATGGGCAATTTTGACCGCCTTACAAAAAAGTGTTAATTTAAATCAACACATTTCAATTAAATGAACATAAAACAATTTAATATACAAAGATCGTCAACTTTATCAACATTTTTTAGGAAAATTTTAGATTTAAAAATCATTTTTAGTGGATGGTTCCGTAGCACAAAAGAGTTAATTAAAAATGAATTTTGAAAACATTAAGGATACATGAAATATCAAGTTATTCAAGATTTGATGAAAAAAAATTATCGTTCTAAATCAATAATAGTTCAATATACTGAATTTCTATGAGTTTGAACTTCGACGTCGATGGCGCACTGCTTATAGTAATTCGATTTTGCTTAAATGTGCACCATGTAAGTTTTAGACCATGTGGGATAATAATCGGCTCGAGTTTGATCAGAAATCCAAAGTTTATTTTTCATTGCCACCCTAGTGTGCATAATATTGCTCTATTTTTAGTGCATAGTTGGATGCCTGGTTGGTTTGGTTTTGCATTTTTTTCTTTACAAACTGCATACAAGCATGTTAGTTTTTGTTAAGTATTTAGAATTGTCCATGTTTATGCATATATAAATATACAAGTATAAGAAAATGTTGATGAATATAAATTTTTCCTCATATTTTTCCTGCAAAAATTGTTAGAAAACATAAATTTTATGAACCAACATGCATAAGTGGGACTAATTATTTACGTTAACTAATTAAGTAAGTGATGATTTCATTAGTATATGCATTAATATAAATTTTAATTAAATTATTTGCATTAAAATTTTTATTTTAATTAATTAAATTTTTCTCGTTTCCCATTCCGTTCTACATCGTTCCGATTTAGAAAACTTTTCAGTTCCATCCACTCCATAACATCCATAAAAAAATTATCCTATAATAATTTTCTAGCCATATCCGTTGTTTGTTTAATTCATTGGAATTGTCTGTAAACATATGTTTTTTCAATGCGGAGTCAATGGACTTATCTCATGACTTTTTAAAGCAGAACTTATAGCAAAACTAGTACAACTTTCCATTAACGTTGCCAATTATATTAAAAAAACTGAGCCCCTGACCGATGAAGAATTGAAAAACATATTAAACTTATTATATTTAGATTTACTTAACCCCTTTTTTAATTTAAAATTCTGGAAGTTGATTGAATTTTCCACTTTTTAACCCCTAAATCATTAATGCTTTATAATAGTGATAGTAGATTTATGGGACAAATTCTGTAAGAAAAATTTGTTTTTGTTAACCACCTCATTTTTTATAAAATGATTATAAATAAAAACTTTAAACTTTAACCTTTAAATATCATTTTTAAATTACTTTTCCTTCAGATTTTTTTGTTTCATTGTTTTTTAAGTTTAGTATTTTCGTAATTTTTTAATATTTTTTTATTTCAATCAATAGAAATTTATTGAAATATTGCGTTTCGTGTAAATGGAATTTAGTGAATTTAAATTTGAATTCAATTTTTATTGTAATTTTATAAAATTTAAAATAGTTTTCTTGATTTTAACATTTTAATTGTGTGTTCTTAAAAAGGTAACTTATTTTACTTTTTGTTTCCTAATTGACATCAAAAGACCTATGCCGTGGCAAGTCACTTCACTTAAACTTTATTTTGTTTTTGTAGTGTAGGAGTTTTTTTTCCTTATTTTCCTTAATCTTTTTCACACACTCGCAAAATTATAACTCCTCTGCTAGCCAGCCAATATTACCAATATGTGTCTACTGTCGAATAGAATATTTATTAAATGTTTTTATTTAAGAAATATGCGTTGTGGTGTAATGGGTAGCCGGTTGGACTGTTACACAGATGGTCTCGGGTTCGATTACCGGTGACGACAACATCAATTTAGAAAGAATAATATGTATGAGTCTTCTATTACTTATATGTATCGCTGCGCCCACCTTTGGTGTTCCCATAGCACATAACCCCACCGAAGTTAAATAATGAATCAGGGCTATGAAACAAAAAGCATCAATTAATTCGCCAACTCTACATCAGGTGGCGACCAACAACTTTCGCTTAATTACAGTGTTTCCATGTTTGAAGCATTCATCTTTCACCACCTTTCATCTCTCCACTATCCCCTTTCCAAAGAAATCAACACAGTAATTAATAGGAAGAATTTCCTGAGTGTTGCTTCTCTTTTTTTTAAAAAATTGACTTCCTCCTATAACAATGTCATGTCAAATCAATCCCTTTCATATGAAATGTGCGACGACGAAGTGGTCTCTTGCTTCCTTGAGACATGTACTGCGTATCACCTGGGTAGATTTTTATGTTTTATTGTGATCTACATTCATAGAAATAAATTTGTATAAATAGCTGAAGAAGCTAAATTGGTTAACACCAATGTTGCAGAAAAAACTGTTAAAATTAGCAGATTGATAATTATTAATGAAAAAGAACAGCAAAAATAGAACTGTCAACTTTACGAAATTTTAGTTATATTCGAGTTGAATTTTAGTTAATTGAAAACAAAAATTTACTCTGCTAAAACTAGCAAAAACTTTTACTAAGTATTTGTAGACTGAAAACTGAAAACAAAAACTGTAATATCAACAAAAATTTTTCTATTTTTACCTTAAACTTATCACAATGCAAATAACAGTATATTATGCTACAATTAACAGAAATTTTAGGTAAAAAAATGTAGATTGCTGATTTCAGAAGGGAAAAGACTTTCCTTTCTGAAATCAGCAATCTACATTTTTTTAAAAATATTAACAAAAATTTTTAAATTTCACATTTTTTTAATGATTTTTTGTCTACTAATATTTAGCAATTTTTTGGCTGCTTTTAGCAGATTTATTTGTTAATTTCAGTAACCTAAAATTTAGCGCAAATATAACTAAAAATTCGTATTTTTAACCACCCGTTTCCACATGCCAGTGCAAGTTAGAAAAACTCAATACACTCACACTTTTTACATTTTCGTCACTTGCGACACAATTTACAACGCAATTTTGAAGGCAGTGAATTTTTGGCACTTGCGGCAACAGTGTTGCCTAGTATTACATTTTCCACCAATTTACTGGTATTTTGTAAATTTTAGTAAGAGGTAATAACAATTATTAGTGATTATGTGTAGATTTATAAAAAAAAAAATAAAAAATATTTACAACAAAATTTTTCCCTGGATATGTTAGAATTTTGAGTACTTGGTAATACCGAATTCATATAATTTGACTAACTTGCAGGTCATAGTGTAGACACTAAAAATTGTGCATATTTTTTGGATAATTTCGATGATAATACGTATTAACTTGTACACGGTTTACTTACATGTGACAACTTACTAATACAGGGTGGGCCAACTTCGACTGACTAATTTGAAATGATTATAACTTTTTTCTTTTTACAGTTTCATATATATATATACACTTAGGAAATTATGTTGGTAAAGACGACTGCAATTGTAGTCAAAATCAAATGAAATTTCATTTAAAATATGGACGATTAACATTTCATTAAATTCAACTAACATTGTCATTTGTTTTTTCATGTTCAAAAAATGACTAACAATTGTAGTAAAAATGAACCACATGGTAGTAAAAAATAAACAAACATCTATTTTTTTTATTTTTTTTAATAACAAAAAACAACTGTAAAAAATGAATGTAAAATCATAAAACAGTCATTTGATGTGAGTTGTTTTTTTTTTAATGAACTACAAGGTTAGTTAAAAAATTTATTTGTTCTACAAATGACTTACATTAAAAATAAAGAAACTGTATTACAACCCAAACAACTACATATTTTTAAAGCAGAAGTTCCCTGAGTGTATATATATATTTTTTTAAAAATAAAAGTATAATTTCTAAAAAAAATTTTAGCTTAGTATGAAAAATTACATCTATCAACTGCGTCCATTTTTCTGTAGATTTAAAGTCTCTGATTCTGCAGTATGTAGTTTCATCTTGCTGGCACCATACTGCTAACTAGCGGACGTAAAAAATGTTTCAACATGGTCCGATATACCGCCCCGGAGACGGTTTCTGGTTCCCCAGTTTCATTTTCGCAAAAATACAGACCGATAGCTCTATCAGCCATAATTCCACACCAAACCGTGCATGTGATATGGTGTAATTGTCGCTGATTCACTGCTCTAGGATTTTGGGTCCCCCAAATTAAGCAGTTCTGTTTATTAGCATATGCATTTAAATTAAAATATGCTTCATCTGTTGCAGTATTAAAATGTTAACGGTATTTTCTTTGTGTTGTAACAATAAAATTAACTACTGTAAAAATTAAAAAGTTAAAGGCATTTGAAATTAGTCAGTCGAAGTTGGCCCACCCTGTATTTAGTAAAAACAATATTTTAATTTTGTCAGTTTTTCTGCAAACTCATTTTAAACTAGTTTTAAATAGTTTTAGCAAAAATGTTTTTAAGTTTTTTCTATCATTGTATCAAAAATAGTGAAAGCAAAAAAATGCTTCCATTTGGTCATTTTCATCTTTGTATTTAACATTGGGTTGTCATAATCAAAATAGTTTAACAGTTATTTGTGTAGTAATCAGTAGTAGTTGTTTTTAACTGCAAGTACTCATATTTTTCTATGCGATTACACAAAACAACTATTATGACAGCTATTTAAAATAACAACCAAATAAAATTACTGTAATTTTTAACAGTTGTTTGAAGCAGTTATTTTTGATATTTTAAAAAAAAACTACCAAAACAGAAATGTTGCATTAAAAAGTTAAATTGTATTTGTTATTTAAAAAAAAATATTATATCGAGTTTTTAAAAATTCTTTGTTAGTTTATGTTTGTTATTATTTGATTTGCTCATAGTTGGCAAATAATAATTAGTAAATTTCATTGCATCAAAATGCATACAAATTTATAACTGGGGCACAGTTTGGAATTTTTACTTTGCATTTTAAGCAGAATGCAGGAACTTCAAGTTTTTATTGTACTGTTTCCTTTTTGGCCTTTTGAATTTTTGGCCTTTTGACTTTTTGACCCTTTTAACTGAAATTACAGGTGTTAAAAGAAAACTTCCAAAGGAATACTTTCTTTCATTAAAAAGAAAATTTTAAACTAAGAGATAAAATTGCCAAATTAAAAGAGAAAAAAAATTCCTATATTAGTAA
Organism: Delia radicum; assembly: GCA_021234595.1. Lineage (NCBI taxonomy): Eukaryota > Metazoa > Arthropoda > Insecta > Diptera > Anthomyiidae > Delia > Delia radicum. The sequence goes on along the minus strand of CM037854.1, from coordinate 21,084,603 downwards.
TGATTTTAGCTAATGATAATTTAGATGATAATTAAAAATTCCCAAGTATGAGTAACATGCATACATTCGTATTAAGTAGTGTATTTTAGTTGTACTAGGAAAACTTTATTTACATGCAATTTTAAATAAAATAGTTCTTAAGTTGTTTATGTTCTAGTATTTATATATCCTAGAGTTCGCCAGAAAAGTATAAAATTTCTTTGTTTCTCGGATATCATCATTTTTTTAAATGATGATATCCGAGAAAAAAACAAAAAAAAATTTGCGTTATTATATTTCTTTATTTCCAACTACTTCCACATGTGCGAAGCGGTCAAAAACGCTGATTTACGATCTCTTCCCATATCCTTTGTTTAATATTATTATTTAATATTAGTTTTAATTTTATTATTATTTAATTTGTTCTTCTCACAACTTATTTTCACAAAATCTTTAACAAAAATTACACTAAAAAAGTGCAGACGCTCATAAAAAACAGACTGATCATCTTATAGCTGGCGCAACTATAATATGGATGCAGTCAAAGAGGGGCATATAATAATAAATACAAAATTATTATTGTAGAAAAGAGAATATTATATGATAACCGGAAGAAGAGAAAGATTTTTACTGGAACAAGGGTAAAGCATTTGAGCTGCAGGAAAAATAGTTTTGAGGCCGTAATCATATTGCAACCATACTTTTCTCTGCTTGTATTGTCTAAACGGTGCACTTTAAAAACTGGGGAAAAAAAATTTTAAATAATTTTTGGCGTATAATCGAATGTGGAGTTCAAATTTCATATAAATACTCTCTTTTACTCTGCAGTAAAAGGGGCCCTAAATCAGCTTTTTTGGCCACCGTACGCATGTGGAAGGAGTGGAAATTTAAAAAAAAATAACAACTCCCTTATTTTTATTGATGCAAAAAAATAAAAAAAAGTGATGATATCCCAAATTAAAATGTTCGCGATGAACTCTAATATTTATACTCACATACACATAGAAGAACAAAGCATTTTATAAATATGTATGCATTATGGTGGCACTTAATTTTATGAGATTTTTATTAATATAAAGATAAACTAAAGTTGTAGGTATGTCAACAAAACTAAAGTATACCATCGACTTAGCAAAATTGTTTTTACAAAATGGCATATTTTTTGCTATTTTAAGTATAAAAATCGTCAAAACTGGCACGGAAGAGAATGTTTTGTAAAACCTTATTGAACCATTTAAGTGTGTTGCTAAGTATTTATTAGAAAAATTAAATTTGTACCCTTTTTTGAAGGGACCTTATTCAACAACTATTTGAATATATAAAATATGATAAAGCTTTATAGTTTATATTGTTATGTTGATGATAAAATGCGAAAATGTATTTCTCTTTTAAAAACTTACTCAATAAAGTGTAAACAATTTTGAAAATCTGACCGATCGGACAAAGAGTTTATTTAAATACATGAAGTCGTACTCATTTCATAAATTCTAGGTAGTTTTTATTTACAACCAACTATACTTACATTTAAAAATTCAAATGTTCATATGACAGTGGTCAAAAACAAAGATCTTTTCCTAAAAAAAAAAAATGAATCAGTCACCTCAAAACAAACTAACACAAATTTAAAAATTTTCCACGAAATTAAAATGCATATTAATTAAAAATTAATTGCAACTGTCTATAAGACATTAATATAACACTGTACTAAAAATAAATTATAAAATTTTCCCTGTGGCGATGTCTCAACTTAAAAACGCAAAAGTTGTCAACCCTGAACGTAAAACCCATACGTCAATCTGGTAACATTGTGAAATAGAGACGGAGGAGATTAAAAAAATAAACAAAACTCTAAAAATAGAATATTTGTGTTGTTAACAGAAAAATCTAATAGGAAAGAAAACTGCAATTTATCTGCATTATATTCGAGGCCATACTTAGGTGTGATCGCTAAACGGTCATGACTTGGTATTGTCACGTTTGTAATGTAAGATGAGCGCAGGTTTGATTCTTACAGTCGCAGGTTGTTGAAAAATTTATCATACAGAGACAATCTGACAATTATAAGACACAAATAATAATACAATTTAAATGGAAAATCACTGATGAGCCTGTCCATAAAAAGGCAGAAACTAGTCTAGTCTGATTTAAAAATTAATAGTGTTTATAATATTTAGAGAAAAACGTTTAATCTTCTTCTTAACCTCAAAATTTCTAAATTAAATTTGTCAAGTGCATATTAATTAAATATTCAAAATTTAACTTTGATGGCCAATATTTTTCCCAAATGGTTTTATGTTTTTTAAGCCACACAAATTTTTAACAAAACATTCATTATGTATTCTAAATGAGTTATGTTAGTAAATACATGCAGTAAAATTTATTTTCAATTAATTAAAAATATTTCAGAGAAGTCCGAATTTTTATTAAATTTTAAAAAAATTTGGGGTGTATGAAAAATATTTTTTTAATATAAATCCATATTACTCATACGCATAAAAAATATTTTAATCTTATTATATATTTTCTCAAAGTTAGTTATACAAGAAGATTAAGTGATGCAAAACTTAAAGCGATCTGTATAAATCCATCGAATTTGGTTGCGAAATTATTTTTACTTTAAGATTAAGTGATGCAAAACTTAAAGCAATCTGTATAGATCCATCGAATTTGGTTGCGCATTTCTTTTTACTTTAAATTTCCATACATATTACTCAAGAATTCTGAATTATTCTCTGCCATTGGTTTATATATTATTAAAATGTTGGAATTTTTAATTTTTCAAGTTTAAGTAATTGAAAAATTTTAACATTTAGCCGAATTTATAATAATTCGAAAAATATTTTTTGCCTTAATGTCCATTGTATGATTATCGAAAGTTTATATGCATGCCAGTTTAGCATTTAAGTATCATTTTATTTTGTTACAAACATAAATTTTTGTTTCCTCAATAATTTTCTCATATTTAATAGCATATGGCAATCGAGTGGATGCACATGTTTTGCTTTAGTATTTAAATAAATTTTAAAATATCTTTTGTGATAAAATGTGTGTTTATAGCACGAGCTTAAGGGTATTTATTTTAAAATATAAAATGTTTAAACTAAAGAATTATATGTGAGAGTTTTATATTAAATGTCCCGCTACAGGAAAATATATGTCATATCAATATTAAATTTACAGAATATCATGTCCTGTATAATGCGTATAAAACATGAAACAACTTTTTTAATTTTTATAATTTTGTTCGGTTCACAAAATTTTTAATATTTTCTAATTCTGAATTTAGTCTAAAAGCTATATTCCTTTACAAATAATAAACTTTGGTTACCTTTAAATTTATCAGATTCTCATTAAAATCCTGCAATTATGTTTACGTGGCTTCTTTTTTTTATATTTAAAAGGAAAATGTTCTTTGGTAGGTTGAAGTTACCCTTAAGCGTTCATCAATAATAAAGTTTACGACTTTCTAAGGATTTTATTAGAATTACAACACGAATCCTGCTTTTTTTTTAATAAAGTAATACATTTTTTAAAGCATAAATGCCATTATTAAGTATCTTATTATTAAAATATACTCACCCACCTACACACACTTTTAACGCACACAAACATAAATTTTGATTGTTTGCAGTGAAATTACTACTAACATACAACATACTTAATATTCATATGACACCTACATTTGCATAAATCTAAAGGTTCAAACACTTACACTATCTTACCGCGTTTTCACAAACTTTTGTTTCAACCTGAGAATGACACTTGAGTCCTTGAGTCAACAACGCAAAAAAAACTTTGCAAACTCTTTTTATATTTGTTTTTTTTTTTTTGTTTTTTGCTTACAACAAAATCCACATTTTTTTTTGCTTTTTTTAGCAATTTATGCATCTTACTACCTTTTTTTTATAAAACAAACAACTTTTTACTTACAAAAGAATTTTCTATTCCTTTCATTTTTTTTTTTTTTTTTTTTGAAAGAACAAAAAAGAATCATCATCATCATAATGTTTGTAAAAGTAGTTAAAAATACTTATGTTGTTTGTAAAGATATTTCTTAACTGCTCCTGCTATGCTAACAGTTATGCAAAGTGCCAAAGAAATTATGTTTATGATTATAAATAGTTTGTGTCCTCATTTGTTTTTAAAAAAGAAACTGAAAAACCCAGCAAATTTTATTGTAATACAGAGAATAAGTGGTTTTGTGAGAGTAACAAATGTTCAAGAACTTATTAATAATCATACGCACTGGTGTACCAGTGCTCGTATTTGGATAGCGGCGCGTATGAGTTATATTTTGTTATATACATATATATATTAGGGTGTCCCATTCAAAAAAAAATTTTGGGGATCATTCTTAATTTGAATACTCATAAGGCTAAGAATTTTTGAGAATTTTTTCAGATTTTTCGGAGGTGGTTTAGAGGTCGCGCAAATCGATTTTTTACCAAAAGTCGAGCTTTTTGGGCTTTTTTTGAATTTTGCTTGAAAATTGGTAAAAAATCGATATTTCTTCATTTTCTGAGTCAATATTCTTAAAGAAAATTTTCCGATCTTTAATTTTATGTGCATATATAATAAGTTTCGGCAATGATTTTGCACATTTTGACAATTTAATAACGGTTTTTCGTAAATTTTCAACAAATATGGAAAATAATGCTTTATAACTTTTAAAATTTGTGTAAAGACTAAAAAAAACTAATGATGCAGTTTAATAGATTATTAAGTTTTAAATTAGTTAGCAGAAAACAAAATGAATTTTCTCTCACCGTTCTCGAGTTATACCCTTTTAAAGCTTTGTACACATTGTATGAAATGTATAATAATATAAGGTGTCAACTAGGTTTGCATTGGTTTAAACTTTAAATAATTAGATTTAGAAAATGTTTTTACAAATAAAATAATAGTTACTTACCACTCATACATAACAATTATATTAAAAACAAAGAAAAATAGATTTGTTATAAATCATTTATTAGAGTTCTTGCGATGCTGCTCTACCCCCTGCAGTAAACTCTGAACGTCTGTTTCAGAAGTTGTGATATTGATATAACTATTAGCCAAGGCCATACCACGTTCTGCGACATCATTTACAACTTGCAATTGTTAAAATTTGTGTTTTGCTTCCTGAAATGATTTGTTGTTTTCCCATTTTTCTGGATCCGTTTGTAAAAAATCAGTAGAAATGTTGCAGGCTTCAAAAAAAGTTAGGCTGGCTTTTGTAATAAAACACTGAAGTTGTTTATTTTCAATCATGTCTTCTGTTAAATTTCCTTTCACTAATTCGTTGTTATTACTTGGTTCATATAGGTTTCTAAGCATTAAACGCAAAGTTTTGGTATCTTCCACTTAAAAGTTTACAAAAATTGTAATTGTATTGTGACTTGTTATCTCTAAACCTATATACTATATGCCAAAAATAGGGTTGTAGTTCCCCCAAATCCAATAAATCATGAATTTTAGTTCGAGCCATATCAGTGCCCTATGCTCCTTATAGGAACGACGGGAATATATATATATATATATATATATATCAGTGCCACCTAGTGATAACGGCTTTTTGGCTACTTTTTTTGCTGTCCACAACTTGACAACACTTTAAACTAAGCTTTGACATACAATAAATAAGTTTTCAAATCTCATAATCTAAAGTTTACAACAAATCGGATGCCCGAATCTTATAGTACTAAAAATTTCATACAATGGGTGCAAAGCTTCAAAAGGGTAGAACTCGAGAACGGTAAGAGAAAATTATATTGTTTTTTCTTCTAATTTATTTAAAACTTCATAATCTTTTAAACTGCATCATTAGTTTTTTTAGTCTTCATACAAGTTTTAAAAGTTATAAAGCATTCTTTTTTCATATTTGTTGAAAATTTACAAAAACTGTTATATAATGTATCAAAATGTGCAAAATCCCTGACGAAACTTATTACTTATGCACATAAAATTAAAGATCGGAAAATTTTCTTTAAGAATATTTACTCAGAAGCCGAAAAATTACCGATTTTTTAGCAATTTTCAAGAATAATTCAATAAAAGCCCAAAAAGCTCGATTTTTGGTACAAAATCGGTTTGCGCGACCTCTAAACCACTTCCGAAAAATCTGATAAAATTCTCAAAAATACTTTACCTTATGAGTATCCAAATTAGGAAAGATCTTCCGAGAAAATTCAAATTTTTATTTTTTTTGGGACAACCTAATATATATAGATCATACGCACAGTGCACTTTTTAAAACGTAAAATTTATGTTAGATTAAAAATTTATTTTTTTTATTTAGATTCAGTTTTTTTTCAAATCTGGCTGTAGTTTTGTTTTAAGAGATATTTTATAAAAAAAAAATGTTTAAAATGAAATCTTCAAACTTCAAAAGTAGACTATTATATTACTTTTAAAATGTATCTAAATTCAGGAATACTTAAGTTTTGCAAAACTGGTTGCTTTGCTTACTTTGGTTGTAAAGAAAAATAAAATCAAGACGAGCTAATTTTAATATTTTACACTCATAGAAATAAACCTGTAGGGTTTTTTCCTAACAAGCATCATCACGTTACTAAACTTTAAAGACCAAAAATGTTTTATTTAATATAAAAAAAATTTTAGTTTTTACTCCGGCTCAAGTAATATTTTTTTTTCAGTTCTATTAGTTTTTTTTTTTTTTATATACATCGAGATTATTTTCGACCTCCTTATATTTGCAAAAATAAAGCCAATCCATTTGACAAGCCTTTATAGATTTAAAAATTATTGCTGGGTTATATCAACTCGAAATGTTAGAATTATGACCATCTGAAAACATAATAATAATTCTTATTTTTTTCTCGCTCTCTTAGGGGACGAGTAGAAAAAACACAAAATTAATTAATTTACATAAAGACTGAGATCAAAATAACTGTAACACGTAGAAAAGTCGTAATAACTTTTTAACGCATTCATCATTTTTAACAAAAGTGGTCAGTTATTGAAATAAAATACATAAAAATTTATATTACATTGCAAAAATGTACGAAATTTTAGCTTAATACGGTATTCAGACTACATTGGAATACACGTGTTTTGCCAAAACGAGTGGAAAATAATAAAGAACCGTTGGAATAGAATGAAGAGCTTAACTACATGTTTTGGCAAAACTCGTGTTTTGCAGTCTAGTGTGATTATGATAAAATATATGGGCATTATCTAAAATGGCCTCGTTTTAGGAATTTAACTACATTTTTCATATAGGATTGTTTGATGCAGGCGACTTTTGTCAAAACTTTTAAACATTATTGTTTAATAAAGAGCCAAATATCTCACTACTGGTCGAAGTACTATGAAACTATTCAGATTCGATTTTTTTTTTTTTTTTTGTGACTAAAAGCGGATATATTTGTTTTGTGCACAGGAATTCTGTGGAATGCTATAATGGCACTATCCAAGATCATAAAATAAATTATGAACTCCTCATGATGTATTTTAGAATTATAGCACTTTCATCCTCTAACTCATCTTCATCTTAATTTTTGATATTAATTGTATACATTATTAGATCCAAACCGATTTCCTTAAATGTCTAAAAATGACGCGCCAAGAGCATTATCTTTCAAGAAATGCACTGATAATAATCCATGCATAAAAATACCAATATATGTCAAAATAACAAAAACTCTCGTTAAATAAACAAATAATTATTCATTTTACGAAAGTTTTTGTTGTTTTGACATTATTTTTGTATTTTTAGCATGGATTATTATGAGTGTGTTTGTGCTAAATTTTCATTGATATTTCCTATGACATGTAGATGGCAAAAGATTTTGCCTCATGCCTGTGAGAAGTCTGCAGGAGAGTAAAGGTACTTCGACATTATAAAGCATTCGAATTTTTTAAAGGAATTTTTCAAAAAGCAGTTTGATCTGAGTTTATACCGCCTTAGACCATTTTAATACTTATTTTGGATGCCTAATGACTTGACAATGTCATGTTTTGCAATTCGTGTTTTGTTTTTGCCAAAAACCACAAAGAAATCAATTTTTTCGCCTTTTTTACACGGGTACACTTAATATTTTATCATAATAGTCACTAATTCCAGACACAGAGAAATAAAGTGTCAACCGAATTGAAAACAGTATTTTAGTGGTAACAACTTATAAATGCAGTTAATACAACGATATTTACATTTGATTTCGGAATATTTTGGGTGTTACAATTAAAATTCAGTTGATTTAACCGAACTTTGTTGCGACAACTAATGTTGAGTTGTACCAACCGTTTGAAATACGTAATAACCGAATGTTAGTAGTAGTAGTAGTAGTAGTAGTAGTAGTAGTAACCGAATTTCAGTTGGTAAATAGCTAAATTTTTCCCTGTGTACACGCCTTATTTGAATGAGAAATAAAAGTATCTCACTCATCTATAAAATAATGGTCCCTGTGCTTAATATAGCCAACAAATATGCCCCAATAGCATATTTTTAGGCAGCTATGGCTTTGTTTTCAAAGTCCGATTAAAAATTTCGTAGACATTTTTACAAATGCGTTAATGCCTTTTTTTGGTTAGGAGACAGTTAAAGGCAACATAACTCCGATATGGCTGATTTTTTGTTTACGCATTTTGACCCGTTTATTAAAGCTAACTTAATTAAATAAAATTTAAACTTTTACATAGAACAAAACTTTCAAGCGAAAAACCATGTTGTTCTCATTTCGATTTCAGTCTTTAGTTTAACATTTCTGTTTCTTTTTTATTTACACATTTATATGGGCTTATATCAAAAACTTTTACATTCTTTGAAAATGATATAATTTTTTAATAACTTTCGTTATTTTTATATTTTAGAAAAGTGGGTTTATATGTTTGGATTAACACTTATGCTATAAACACATACACGACTGCAGCTACACGACCAGCCCGTCAAAAATGAAATACACACGTTTATATGAAAACGATTGTTTTGGCACCAACGCAGCTACACGGCTACCCGACTACTTTTGCCGCTGTAGTCAACTTAGGATAATTCCTATTTTTGTTGGCTACAAAACAAAAATAGTGTTGACAATAAAAATAAAAATATGTAACAAATTAGTGCTTAAAAATATTTTATATTGTTAAACACAAAAAACGTCGAAACATTAAATGCTATAATTGCATTAATATTCAAGAGGGGTTAGATAAATTTATTTTTACATTATAATAATGTATTATAAATAAGTAATTGTATTTTTAAGTCAACTTTATATACGGGTCTACAACCATGCATGTTGTTCTATTTTAATAAAGCAAAAAAAAAGATGTAATTGGCACCACTGAAATAAAAATTTATTTGTATAAAAAACAGCTGTATACTATGTTGCTGTCGTTTCCAAATTAATAAGTTGCTGACCACATGGCGACGATTGCAATGAACTACGTTTGTAGTCGTGTAGCTCTGTAGCCTGCTGTGGTCTATGTGTTTATAGCATTATAGAAGTGACATAGGAATTATCATGCAGATAATTATGTCAGTGTACTTGTTATCGTTACTCAAAGATGAAAAATTGTATAAAATCGTGTGAAACAACGTCACTATTTTTTGTTCTTTTGATTGTTTTTTTTTTTTTTATTTGCAGCTTTAAACTTTTATATTCTATTTGGAATACACAATTTCCCCACACTTGAAAGATAAATTAAACACGTACTTAATTGGCGTGCCAATACCTAATAAAGAAATATATTGTAGTCGAAAATTGAAACCAAATGTTTTCCAGTTTTAAAGTAATTGGTTTTTTTGTACCGGGCACTAACACGCATTCATGGAATAAAAATTTGAAAATGTAAATGTTGTAATTTTGAACAGTTGAAGGGCACATCAATGAAATTATGTGCCCTTAACAGAAAGCAACCCTTACCAAAATTGAAAAACATGAGAGTGAATTTTGTTAAAAAGGCAGTTCTTTGCATGGCACATTAGGCGTTTAGTTTTATTTAGGCCTGTTAACTGTGTAAACTGAGTTATTTTACAATATAAAGTTAAAGGGAATTTTTGATGATTGTGCAAAAATTACATAATTTGGTTTTGCTTTTTTTTTTATTTAGTAAACAATTATATTGAAAGATTTTAAAAACCTATAAATAATAGTGGCAACGTATATAATTCAACGCCATCTATAATTTCTTTCAAAAAGCACTGTGTGTCAAAAAAATGTTCTTTTTTATCTGAACAAAAAATGTAAAACAATGGTATTCATGTCCAAAATTTGTTTGACAACAAAAAAAATTGAATTTTGAAAATTTTTAGAAATTCTAAACTTTGAATTGCGTCCCTAGCAGAAAGTTATTTACGCAAACGCAGTTGACCTGCCAAAATAGTGAGCAATTATTCTGAAAAATCCTATTAATGTGACATATAATTTAAAACTAAAATGTTCAACCCAAATCTTAAATATTATTGAGAAAAGCCCATATATAACTAAAAGGGTATAATAATGTCAACAACAAAAGGACAAGAATATTGTAAACAATTTAAAATAACATCACGTATAATTTAAGCATGTGGCTTATAAAATAAAATACTACAAATTGCACGAGTGAGACTAATATTAGTTGGAAAATAAAATGTTTATTAATATTTTAAACTAAATTTTAAAAATATAAAATGTTAAATGTTATATTTTAATTGTTTTTATGCTTCAATATCGAATTTTGCCTGGGGCATACTATACTTGATGCTTTTCATAGCAAATGTCCAGCAAAAAAAAAATGCAATATCTATTAATGTCAAATGTATAGTATTTTACGTCATATATGATGTATCATATGAAATTTTAAACAACTTTTTAAATGTTTCCAAAAAGTTGGCGTGGTTAAATATTGAACAATTTGGCAATAATATTAAATATATTACCTATAGACTGAAAAAAAAAAATAAAATCAAACACTTGATTACCCACACCCCTTTTGATTGCAACCATATATAAGATATATATCATATAAGTAAAACTTCGTCCAAAGGTAAGTTGGCTAATCCCAGCGGATCTTGAAATATTTCGTGTTAAAATATAAAAAATATTCGAAAATTTTCAAAAAGTATTGGTGCATAATATTTCATATCTTTTGTATTGGCTTAAGCTGCGAAAGCCATTGATATCTCATTTTAAAGCTACTTATCATTGACTTTTCCACGGCAAAATGAATTGTTTTCAAAAACCGCGGTTCAAAAAGCGGTAATCCCTACGTGGAGATGTTACGGTATAATGAATTATGAATAAAAATATGAAAACATTTAACTAGAAACCCATAATTCGTAAACATGCAGGACGGTGTAAAAGAATAATTGATAATTAACATATATTTTTTTATAAATTTTAGAAAACCAGTTTTTTGAAATACAGCGATTTGAACCACGGATTTTGAAGAAATTAATTTTGCCGCTAATAAGTCAATAAGGGCTCAAAGACTATTGTAGCTTAAACCGTTAAAAAGATATGGGCAATTATGTGCAAATACTTTTGCAAAACTTTTATTTTTATGCTTTTCATAAAACTATTTTTTTATGTAATTTTTTTTTTTTCTTCTTCTATATTTAGTATCTTTTTATAGATTTGTATCCATAACTTTGAAATTCGTAAGAGCTCCACATATTAATTTGGCAACAGCATAGTGGAAAAAATTATAACTAACATATATTTTGTTGAAAATTTAAAAAACCGCGAATTTTTAATAAATATGCATTTGACTTTCAAAAAATATCATGTAGCTTTAATCGATAAAAACATATGAAAGATTAAGCATGACTACTTTTGTTAAATTTTCATTTTTTTCATATTTTAAAACGCGATATTTCCACAAACGTTAGAGCTAACAACCCAAAACTTGTGCGATGCCATATATATGTGTTACCATCCGTACCAAGTTTGGTTAGATTTAAAGGGGGTAGAGGTCAAAAATTGAATATTTTTGATGGGTTTATATCGAATGAGTTTACAATAATATAATGGAATATAGAAAATGTAAGAAATTTTGTCATGTCAATAAAGTTTTTTCTAGACAATTTAAAAAAGTTAAATTTATCATATATCAAGTCCAAAATTTAATACGATATTGTCATATTAGATTTTATTAGTTGCTTTACAAAAAGTTTGATCATTTTCATGATGGAAAATACAATTGTTTCATTGGCATTACCCAAATCTTCAGTTGTCCGCAAAAGTTGTTCGCTTAACCGAGACATTACATACAACAGACAAAATCAACTTCATGAGAACTTGTCGGCCTTAGTCTCATTTTCACAATGTCCCGTTAGCTACTAACTGGGAATTTAACTGACACATTTGTTGTTGATTCCCATATAAATTCTCAATTTAACTGTTTGATAAATTTTAACTGGACATTCAGTAATCAGGTTAACCTAATTAAAAAATCAAAACTATTTTAAAAACAACAATTTTTACATACATGGATTGTCTATCATGAAAATGACCAAAGTTTTTGAAAGGCAACAAATAAAATCTAATATGACAATATCATTTTAGATTTTGGACTTGAGGTAGAACAATATTCTAACTAAATATAGAAAGTCCGAAAAAACTATTTTTTTATTTTTAACAAAAATTTCACAAATTTTAAATAAAATTTATTTTAAATTTCTAGAACTATTTCTGAATATTTAGTAACGTAAATAACTCAATTTAATTAATGTGTATTTTAATGTGGTGTAATGGTTAGCGTGTTGGACTTTTACACAGAAGGTCCCGGGTTCGATCCCCGGTGCCGTCAACATCAAATTAATATGTATGAGTTTTTTCTATCCCTCATACGTATCGCAATGTCCACCTTCGGTGTTCCCATAGCAATTAACCCCACCGAAGTAAAATAATGAATCAGGACTATGAACCAAAAAAGCTTCAATAAGTTCGCCAACTTTCCATCAGGTGGTGAGCAACAACTGTTCTAAGACTTATCATCTCGCGCAATTGCAGTGTTGCCATGTCTGAAGCCCTTCATCTTTCCGCACCTTTCATCTCTATACTATCCCTTTCCAAAGAAAGCAACACACTAAATATAGGAAGTATTTCCTGAGTGTTGCCTCTCTTTAAAAAAAAAAAAAAAATATCTACAATGGAGGAATCCCGGCCCGAACTTGCAGATTTTAATGAACTTTGGATATGTTATAAAGGTGCAAAAAGAAGAGAGGCGTATTTTTTTAGCTGCCCAATCTCACGTTTAATTGTTAACAAGAAGGATTGAAAATGAGTTTGTTTTCGTAAGAAAATTTGTGTTTAATTTACGCAAACTAGATTTAGGGTTAAAGGGTTAAAGGGTTAAAGTGTTAAAGGGTTAAAGTACTTAAGAAAACAAAAAAAATGTATAACCTTTTTGCCTATATAGTGGACTCAGAGTTGCCACATTTTTTAATTATTTGATATATAGGGAAAAAAGCTCTTCGAGAAAAGTCGCATACAAACCGAACGGTTTCGAATATCGGAAAAATCTCAGACACCCCTTTGATTAAATTAAATACGCATTATTTTTCGTTTAATACAACTAAAGTTCTTTAACAAAACGCCAGATTTAATGTTAGTCAAAACACATTTTTTTAAATAACAAAAAAACTTAAAAATCTTTGAGCATAATTTGTACACCAGTGAATGTTACTTTAACCTTATCAAACATTTCATTTGATACCAAATTTGTCTACAGTTACTTTTAATATAACAAAATAAACCAAAAAAAAAAACAATAAACGTAAAAGGGGTAATTTTTGACCCCACTTAGTAACGCCTAAACATGAGACTGGGCAGCTAAAAAGAACACGGGTCCCTTAAATTTGTATTCTATACAACAAATGCAACGTGCATTAAGACCTGCCGGGTCTGGACACCTCCCTTGTTACAATAAATATTTCAATTTGTATTTAATATTTAAGACAGACAATCTACAAATCCGAAAAACACGCTGAAAATTTCGGTATCAATAGAAAAACATGTAAACTTTTTATGAGAAGCAAAACAAATTTAAAAATACTCTTTTTTTAATATTTTTAAGAATATTTTGTGTTTTTATTTTTAAATGTTTGACCTACACATTTGATTTTTTTAGCTAAAAAATTTCAATTGATTAAATAATAAAATCTTTTTCTATTTTCAGGTAAGTTTAAGTATAAATTGCAGTAATTACTTCTAAAGTAAGTAGTTTATATTATATTTAACATCTCTACGAACGAGCATGAAATCTACTGAAGAACGAACACTACAAACAGAAATAAATTGGTTTGATTTTTATCATAGCAAACCAGATATTGTATCTTATTTGCATAAGGGGTCACTTTTGAACATTTCCAGTTAAGTAGCTATAACCATATCATATAAGTGTTTGGTTTCGTGGGAAAGGCAATTAACTGTAGACTATCAAGTTCTTAAAAGTAATTCCATTTAGCACTCTTAGTATAACATAAACTTGGGCAATCCTATTAAGAATATAATATTATAAAATATTTATTCATAAACATAATCCACTGATTTTTTTGGAATTAAATAGACTTTAAAATCTACTATATAAAATTGATGTAAGAATCTATGATTTGTTATAAACAATCCCACAATTCCCAGAAAAAAAAAAGAAATTTTTAAAAATTGGTTATTTGACATTTTTGTCGCCATGTCTACATTTAGATTGGGGATTGGTAGAGACTTGCCAATAAATTAGACATCTGTTTGGGTGTCTACACTGATAATAATCAATGCGTAAAATTTCGTAAAATTTCGCAAAAATGTCAAAATAACCAATTTTTTATAAAATATATATAAATCAAAGAATTTTTAACATAACCCGCTTTCACATGAAAAAACCTTTCAGAATCTCAACAAAACTCGACCTGACGATAGCTCAGAGGGCTTAAGCGCTCTGTCTAACGTGTAGTGCGAGTGTATGTGGCATTAGAAATCAGTTTATCTATACCACGGTCAGTGATTGCACAGAAAATTTCATATAGACGCAATCGAACAAATAAAAACATAACAAATATTACATTATTATTATTAACAGGTTCACTGATGAAGGTTCAATACCAGGAAACTGCGTAGTCTGATTCAGAAAAAATTGAAAATTTGCAATGTAGTTATGATTTTTAGAAAATACACTCATTCTTCTCTACCACGCCTTTCACAAATACCATGGAAGCGATTAAGCTCACAAGTGTGAGTGTAGGTCTGATATTATTAATGATATAGAAAAATTTCATAAGTGAACGATTTTGAAATGTAATTGACGTCGCCCAAGTCTGGTCTAAAAACTTCGATATCAAAAAGTTATGCCTTTTTAAGAATCGCTGTTTAATTAATTTTTTTAATTCTTACAGGTTTTTAATGCTAAAGCATGCAAAAACTAATTTTTAAAAGCGAAATTTGTGGATGTAAAAAAAATATTCAGAAATTCAAAAATTTTGATTTGATAAAGTTTCGAAATCAATAAAATTTTCGAAGAAAATGTGTAAGCTCAAATTTTAAAATCATTTATTTTTTGAGAAAAATTATCGAAAAGAGTTCCAATGAAAAAACTGTTTCGAAACTTTGCAGACTGGGTTAGAACATTTTGATCGCAAACCCATTATTTAAAAATTTGTGGAACAATAAAGCTATTAACCGTTTTTAGTAAATTTTTTAGGTCAAAACGGCATGGCCGCTTATGGAAGTCCAGTTTTTTCGCAGAACTTATTTTTTACACCCAATGTATGATAGAATGAGCGCGGAGAAAGAAAAAAAACAACTTTGCTTTTTTAGGTAATCTAGTGGACGCCTGTGTAAACTTAACAATTTTATTCCTTCTGATATTTATTATGCTTTTCAACACAATTTCCAAGGTGCTCAAAAAAGGTGTTTAGATTTACTTTACTTATAAAATATCAAGAGCAACATTGAAAAACACTTAAAAGTTTTTATTTTTTCTAATTTATAAAGTTTTGACATAAGCTGTAATTAATATCTATACAAATTAAAAGTGTTCGACCGAGTATTTGGCTTCGTCCAAAAGTGTACGGCCAAAAAGTGATGTTCTGCCAAGTTCGGTGTACGGCTAAATTTTGGCCGCACTTGGCCGAACACCGATCATTTGAGGAAATTAG
Source organism: Delia radicum (assembly GCA_021234595.1). Lineage (NCBI taxonomy): Eukaryota > Metazoa > Arthropoda > Insecta > Diptera > Anthomyiidae > Delia > Delia radicum. Next base: position 21,068,552 of record CM037854.1, on the reverse strand, counting down.
GTGTATTTTCAGATAAAATTCATTAATTTCAAGTACAAACACAAGAATTTGTATTGAATTCGTTATATATTGTAGTAAAAATAGAAAAGCTTAAACATTCTAATTCTCATATTTCGAAAACAATTATTTCATATTTTCGAAAACAATTTCTAAATTTGCTTTTTTGAGACAAATACTACTTTTCCACTGAACATGTTTTGTACGTGTAATGAAATAAAACATGTTTAGTACATGTTTTTCAGCAAAACACACGCACAGAGAAATAAAGTGCCAACCGAATTGCAAAGTGTATATTAATGGTACCAACTGCAACTATATTTACATTCGATTTCTGAATATTGTGGGTGTTGCAACTAAAATTCAGTTGAATTAATGGTATTTGGTTTTTAAAACTAATGAAATTCGTTATAACCGAATTTGAGTCGTAGTTACCAAATTTCAGTTGGCAAATATCTAAATTTTTATCTGTGTACATGTTTTGCTCAAGACACGGAACATAGTTTATATGTTTTATATTTTATTTTAAACAAATTTCGTTGTCAAAATCAGCCAAATTTACATTTTATTTCAACGAAAAGGGTAAATTAAAAAGTTCGGCTACGGCTTTGGCCGAACTATGACAATTTGGCCGAAGTTCGGACAAAAAAATTGAGTTCAGTTGGACACCACAAATAAATAAAAACAAACTATAGATCAAAAAAAAAAAAAAATTATCACAATTCCATTAAAAAAAATATATAGCAATAATTTCCTTTATCGTTAAACCTCATAGCAAACTTCAAAGAAATTCTTATGGCTTATAAACATGAATAATCATATAAAATCTCATCACAAGCTCCAATAAGTTTTTCATATAAAGACATGTTTTTCTTAGTTTATTTTCTTTATTGATGTCAAAATTTTTTATATTCTATTTTTCTTATCGCAAATAAAACAACAATAAAGAAAAAGTTAAATTTTTCGTGTCTGCTGCGTATGTTTAGTCAATTCAGTGACTTTATCATCGGCAACAACTTGATCACAAGTACACAACTACAACAAAATCACAGAACACACAGCCTTGACAGAAATTCTTTGAAACAGAAGAAAAGTGGCCGAAAATAATGATTGACTTGTACATGAAAAAACTTTTTCAATACAATTGCTACAACTACATCAATATCAGAAAAAACAGAGACACACCTCCCAGCAACATTTTCCACAACAATATGAAAAAGTAAAGACTACTGAATATACACATTAAATTAGCTGAAAATCAGTTAAAAAAAGGACTTCTTACTTTTCGCTTAAAACAACTGTATTTTTTAGTTTATTTTCAACTGTTGAAAAATTAATTGACTAAATCGGTAAAAACAATAGATTGTTTTCGTTTTTTCACTACTCAATATAATATAAAAACTTTTTCTAAATAGAAAATTTTAACTGAATATTTTAACTTATTACCGAAAGTCCATTTTTTGTTTATTTTGTTTATTGAATAATAGACAGAAAGTTAAAAAATATATTTCTTTGGTAATTTAACTGTATATTCCATTGAAACATCTTTACCGATTACATTTTTAAATAACCGCTGAACTTTTATGGAAAAGCTTTTGTGAGTGTACCAGTTTCTATCTACCTCAGTCTCTCTCAATCTGCCCTGTTTTTATTTGCTCATAAACTCGCACCGAGCAAATGAAAATATGTGGCAGAAATTTAAAAGTTTAAATAAATTTTTATCATGTTTTTGAATAATAACACAGTGCAACAAATGAAAACTTTTGGAAAAATGCACGAACTTGACAGTAAAGGTGTGATTGTACTACCAAAGGTTAGTAAAACCCTGTACTCGGTTTGGCCAGTTTGACTACCAATTTTTTTTTTATGGACCTCAAAAGATTTTGAAAATCAGTGCACCACTCAAAATAAGGTGTCCTCAGTTTTTGGCCAACAGCTAATTTAGACTTGATGATATTGCTTAACTATATTTGGCAATAATGTAGTGAAGAGTCTACTGAACATATTTTATAAACATTTTATGTGCAAAAAATTATTTTTTCCAGCACTTTTTTGTTTTTGATTTTACTTTTATCAGCATAACTAACAGGGACTCATAATTTTTTATTAACAATATATCGAAAAATTGTAGATATTGTAAATCTGAAGAACTTTTGTGAACATATCAATACAATCTGAATGTGTCTAGGCATCCGAAATAGGTTACCACGACCACTTTGTACGTTTCTATTTGTAAAGTGTGGTTAAATTTTAAGGGCCGATGTTGATTTTGAATAAAACACAAATTATTTAGGAAATTATTGTCATTTCTTTTTATTATGATAATATTGGTATGGTTCAATTATGTATGGAACAAAATATCGGCCAAACGGCCGCCGCGACCTCGGCGGCACACCTCCATCCGATGGTCCAAATTTTCGATGACGCTGAGGCATAATTGAGGTCCTATGCCGTTAATGTGCCGAATTTTTTTTTTTTTTTATTAATTAATAATCATATAATTACAAATTATATGCTATTACCCTAACCGAGCACTAGCTACTATGGCCTTCGGTGCGTTGTAGTGGAAACAGAGCAGTGCCTCTGGTGGGAATCGAACCCACGACCCCCGCACTGATAAGCCAGCACGCTACCAACTAGCCTATCGGGGCGCACAATGTGCCGAATTGTCTCATTCTTTAGCTCTTGAATTGTTACTGGCTTATCGATGTTGGACACCAAATAAAGAAGTCCATCACGTGAGATAACACGGCCATTGAATTTGTCAGGCAAAAGAGCCATTGTTTCGTTAGCTGTGTGGCAAGTGGCACCGTCCTGTTGAAACCACATATTGTCCACATCCATATCTTCCAATTCGGGCCATAAAAAGTTCGTTATCATCTTACGATAGCGAACACCATTCACAGTAACTGCCTGCCCGGCCTGACTTTGGAGAAAATACGGCCCGATGATGCCGCCAGCCCATAAACCGCACAAAACAGTCACTCTTTGTGGGTGCATTGGTTTTTCGACAATCACTCTTGGATTATCATTCGCCCAAATGCGGCAATTCTGCTTATTGACGAATCCACTGAGATGAAAATGTGCCTCATCAAAATCACGAAGTGCACGATATGCATTTTGATTTGAACGCCCATTTTCATAATAAGTTAGTCTGAAATTGAGAAATGTCAAATTAAATGCAAAAAAATCTTGACGTTTAGCTGTGGTTCACATTCAACAACGGCCCTTACAATTTAACCACCCTTTATATGCTTTTTGGTTCTACTTGGCTAAATCTTTTTATTCAAAGTTTTTTAAACATTTCAATGCAAACATAACAAATATTTTGAATTAGGATTTGGAACCAAAATTCTTGAAATATACCTTCATACACTTAGAGAATTATCTACATGATATTAATGAATTTTTGCATTGAAACAATCTAGTTTCCATGGAACTCATCCATCGATACTTTTTATTAAATGAATGAAAGTTTTCATAAAATGCAATTTTATTTATTAAAAGTTTTACTCCGTTCATTAAAAAACTAGTTTCAAAAAAAATATGAAGCTTTTCATTAATTTTAAGAAATTTTTCGTTAAGTTTTCGTACCCCAATGCTGTATATGCTCTGGAAATAAGTCTGATATTTAAGATTGATAAAACAAAAAACGTTTGCTTGGTTTTATTGTATGAGCAAAAGTTTGAAATAAGAGACACATCCTTATTTTATGGTATTTTGATTTTGAAAATTACTGAACCAAACGGATACAATTTCGTCACAGACTTATCAAGGGGAAATGCGAGTTTTTGTTTTTTTGCAATAATTTCCGTACAAAAACAGCAAAACTACAACTTGTTGATGTTGTTTGTTTTTCGTCTAAAAATTTTTAAAGACATCAATTTTTTTTTATTTTTTCCAAACTTTTTTAATGCGAAAAATCCATTAAATTAAATATTATTTTTACAGATTGTGGTTGTAAAATAACCAAACACCAACAACAAATTATTTTAAATTTAATCTTACCTGGGTTTATACATACACCAACAATCAATTGAATATTTTCAAAATTAAGGCGTACTTTTGTGGCTTTTGGAGGGGGGAAATGGGTTTACTAAAGGATTTGTATGCTTGTTTTCAGTTGTATTCTCTGTCTATATTTTAAGCCTGTCAATAAAGTAAAGAATTTTAATTAAAAGCACTTTTGCCAACATTTTTCAGCCGCACAAATACAAACAGTCAAATACCTGACAAACAATAAAAGGGACGACTGGCTGGCACTATCAAAATACACCACATGATTTTATTTAACAAAAAAGTAGACATTTAATACACTTAATAGAAAAAGTAAATGTTGTTTTTAAGAGATCAAGAGTTTCCTTTTTCCTGTGTATTTTTTTTTTTTTTGTAATAAAAAACTAAAAAGCTTTTTAGAATTTTTAAGCTTTAGGTAGAAAAAGTCGATTTAAAAGCAAATGCTAAATATTGACTTGAAATTTTAACAAAATTAAACATTTTCTGAAATACTCGTATTTAGTTTTTAAGGCAATTGCAAAAAAAAACTGTTAAAATTAGCAGAATTTGTTTTACTAAATATTAGTAAAATAAAAATAGCAAATATGAATCTGTTGACAGTTATATTAGTTTTTTGTTTTTTATACATCGAGATTATTTTTATGTTATTTTCAATTTATAACGAGCTTTCAACCTCCGTATATTTACAAAAATAAAGCAAATCAAACATATTAGCTAGGTTGATACTAGTATTTCGATCTGGCTAAAGATCTCATCAGAACCCGAAGTTTTAGAAAAGCTAGAGCCTATATAATAGGCAGAACTTTAACAAAAAACCTATTAATAATCAATGCTGCTCCATTCTTGTCTTCTTAGTAATCAACCACGTGGTTAGGTCTTTTAATAACAATCATGACGTTACTAAACTTTGAAGACCAAAAATGTTCTATTTATAAAAAATTTTTAGTGTGTACTCTGGCTCAAGTAATATTTTTTACAGTTATATTAGTTTTTTGTTTTTATATACATCGAGATTATTTTTATGTTATTTTCAATTTATAACGACCGTATATTTACAAAAATAAAGCAAATCAAACATATTAGCTAGGTTGATACTAGTATTTCGATCTGGCTAAAGATCTCATCAGAACCCGAAGTTTTACAAATATTTATCTATAATTGAGCAAAGTTTTTGTTAATTGAAAATAACAAAATAATCTGCTAAAATCAGCAAAAAGTTTACAAAATATTAGTAGATAAAAAAATCATTAAAAAATGTGAAACTTTTAAAGTTTTTTTTTAAGTTTTTTTTTAATGCGAACAAAAGTATGCCCTTTTGAAGTCACAAATCTACAATTTTTTCAACAAAAATTTCTGTTGATTTTAGCCATATAAACTGTTATTTGCATTCTACTTAATTTGAGGTAAATATAGCAAAAAATTTGTTAATATTACAGTTTTTGTTTGCTATTTTGAGTTTACAAATATTTAGTAAAAGTTCCAATTAACTAAAATTTGGTAAAGTTAAGAGATTTATTTTTGCTGTTCTTATTTTAATAATACTTAGCAAAAAAAAAAAATCTGCTAAATTTAGCAGTTTTTTCTGCAAGGTAATTTTTAACAAATTTTTAGTAGCTTTTTCTACTATTTTTACAAGTTTCCCTGCGGGAAACGAAGGGTCGATTGATCCAAAGTGACAAATCTGTGATATATAATTTGGGGGCACGTCACGAAACTGGTGTAACCAAAATTTTGGTGCACCAAAAAGTGTTAATTTTGGTCAAATGATCAATCACGTGACTATAGTTATGGTGACAAAACGTTCACTGGTTGCTACCAGATATATCATGTAACTGGAGAAAAAGTAACATAACATCAAAGTGTACTGAAGTAACTAGGGCCGTTGCAGTTGAAGTTATTACTGGTCATTGAATTGGTTCAAACCCGTTAGCAGTGGATGAAAACATGGCAATTAGTGCCAAAGGATTCAGTCTCTTGACTGCTACACAGCAGACATAACACTGAAGGAATTTTATCTGTACCGACTATGTGACAGTAGAAATGAAGACGTAACACTCCACTGGTTTAAAAGAACTGAACACGGAACTGTGACCAGGGCTGCCAGATATGGCGATTTCTCGCCAAAAACCGCGATCTTAAACTAAGTTTTTTGTTGGGTACACTCACAATATTTTGTTCCGTAAAGACTGAAAATTAGTTAAAAACAGGACTACTTACATTTCGTTTAAAACAATTGTATTTTTTAGTTTAATTTCAACTGTTGAAAATTTAATTGACAAAATCTTTAAAAACAATAGATTTTTTTCGTTTATTTCAATACTCAATATAATATAACAACTTTTTGTTTTAAAAAAAAATTTTAACTGAATATTTTAACTATTACGGAAAGTCCGTTTTTTTTGTTTATTTTGTTTGATGAATAACAGACAATAACAGACAGAACGTTAAAAAATATATTTCTTTGGTAATTTAACCGTATATTCCATTGAAACAACTTTAACAATTAAACTTTTAACTAACTGTTGATTTTTTATGGAAAAGTTCTTGTGAGTGTATAGACAAAATGAGCTAATTATAAAATTGATTTTTGTTGTGCCTTTTTTAAGGTTTTTTGAACTGTTTTGCAAAAGTGTAGTGATTGGTTTCGGACAGGCTTTTTAGCAACTCGTGCATAATATGACATACGCTGAATAAAAACTCACAGTTTTCTTGCTTATAACTTTTCGCATGCCCGGCGACATGTACCCCTTAGACCAGTACAGTGGTACGCCTCAAAACTATTTCAGTCAAACTACCCCTGTTACAGAACACATTGCGCTTAATATGCGACTAGTTTTCATTCGAAAATTGTCCTCCAGTTCTAAAATAGGTACACCTACACCAGTCACGTGATAATTTGTTTTCCACTGGTTCTGTTGCATATCACATAAATCCTTAAATGGTCATAATTTGACACTACCTACTTCTAACTTGTCCCGTAGTATATTCTTTTCAGTCTGTATGGTGATAGGTTACCTTGGCGAGTTATTCGATACGTCCCACAGTGATCCACAGGTAGCAAATTGTCACCTCCTATGACAAGCCCATGTTAAAAGTACCGGTCACTTTCACATAACAGAACCGAAACTAGGACAGGTTCATACACACAAAGTTCTAGTTACATGCCCATACCAGTGACTGGTCCATTTTCCGCAGGGTTATTTCTATTAGTGTAGCAACGTTGAATATCGATTTGTCTATTTTCAACCACATATCCGAAGACCGTATTGAAAATTTTTGGAATGCCTATATATTTCTAAAGCTCTATCAGGCGACGTAACCTTGACACTTTAAAGCAGAGGTAGGCAAAACCACTACGCGGCGTTTTTGCTCTCACACCTACATGCTCTCACACCTACATGCTCTCAGTCTCGCATGAGCATTCGAAAGGACTGGTTGCTTGTACGCTTTTCGTTTTTTGGATCGACGCTTTTTGTTTGATATGCACTGTGAGAATGAATGAAAATTTTGAATGTGAATTCTTGTTTAGCGAAAATTGTATTATATAAAATATAATAATAAAATATTTTATTATATTAAATATCATTAGCAATATCATGCTATTCATAATATTATATATTTGTATAATAAATTGAAGTAATTTTTATATTGTTTTCATTGATCGATTAATAATTTTTAACCACATACAACTTTTTTAATTCTAACAAATCTAAGAATCTGAACATTTTTTTTTTAATAATTTAAATCTTTTTTTAGTTCATTAAATTTTTTTTTCGTTATTTAGTTGGTGTGTTCATTATTTTTGTATTGGAAAAAAAACTTTAAATTATGTAAAATACTTTTTTTGCTAAAATGCACTTTACAGGAGCGTTCCTCAAAAAAAAGTAGGTGGTCGTCTCCAAAATTAAAAATATTTTTTTTTCTATCTTCGGTTTATGGGGCCGGGGCCCCCAGGGCTTTGTTCCTAAAATATACTCTAGAGTTCGCTACGGATGACGGATCATTAAAATAATATCATTTTTGAAATCCTGAGGAAACTTCCTTTCATTTGAGTACCCACACTAGTATGTTTCTACGCATATCAGTTTAAGGGCCCATGGGCCCGGCCCAAAAAACCCAAGATAGAAAAATAATGTCTTTTTTAATTCCCGAAGGGGCAATATTTTTTTGAGGAACGCCCTGTAAAGTGCGGTTTTAATATTTTTATTTATGTACGTTTTCTTATTTTAACTATAAGTTTCTCTAAGTGCATTGAGTAATAGAGAGCTACAGCTCACTTACACAACGACAAAATCTCTCTGCCTATCTCTGCTTTAAAGCTTTACCAAAAATAAAAGTTTTATTATTAATAACCTTCTGACCGCTAATATTTGTTCACTTTTTAAGTACACTGTACTTGTCTACCCCAAGGAAATAAGCTTAATTTTCATATTGAAATTTCAATATTTCTTTCCCAACACAAACAAACATTTTAAAATACCCCTTCTAATTAAAATACACAGATACATAATTACATTTATTGTTGAAATTGTTTGTTTTTTTTCATGTTAGCTGCCTTTTACAGATTGTCTCGTTATTTAAGTTATTTATGGTATTGTCAGCATTTAGGCGCCCAAAAATGTTCTGAACCGCAACAAAACAATGAGAATATGCACAGGGAAAAGTTTTGAAAAGGAACAAAGCTAAAACTACGGAAATTATTGTTGTACAAGAATTTGCTATGACAGTGAAAACTGTCGACAGAGGACAACAAAAATTGATGAGCCCTATTACCAAGGTTTGAAGAATATCTTCCATTTATTTAGGATGTGCTCGTATATAAAACAAACTGTGTTAAGGGGTTCGTACTGTTTGATATTAGTGGTGTGATAATGACTGCAATTTTCAAGGACTCTTGAAAGGCTTAATAATGGTATAGAAAAAAAAAGAAAAAAAAAATTGAAAATTTTATGAAAATATAAAGATTTACAATATGACACATATGGCTTTTATGAAAATAAGGACGAAATAAATTTAAGGTTATGTGAAAAATTTAAAATTATATTTTATTTTTCTATTATATAATTCATGTTTAACATTGTGTGTCACTAGTTTAACATTTAGTTAAGCGTAAAACTAGCTACATTTTATTTTATCTGACAGGATGCAGTACACCATATAAAACTATATACAATTGCGTTGCCAAAAACAAAAAACTGCAATCATTTATATTTTGCAGTTGAAATAAATTGCATTTTCTATACATCATTTTCTCTTGTGTGACCATTTTTCTTATGCTTACATTCCTTTGAAAGCATATCAGGAAATGTTAAGAAATTGCCAGAGATTTATCAGAATGATAAACGAGTTTAAAAACTTCATTGTATGTTTGTTTAGAAACAAGACTAGACTTCTGAGCAAAGAAAAACACTTAGAAAATGTTTGAAAAAATTGACATATGGTTTAATGCGACAATTCATACGCCATTATTTTCAATGTATGAAAAATAAAAGACAAATTTGTAAAAATATTTTTTAAATTGTTTAAACACAACATTGGAGGATAATAAGGATATTTGTGAGTGAATAATATATATTTAAAATAAAAGCTTAATCTTCAAACGCTTATTATAAGGGTAAATAAAAATTAAATTCTTGTATTTCGTTTAAAGGAATAAAAATTTTCAGATTAAGTAAAAGTTCTGATCTTGAAAATAAGAAAATTTTAGGGTGAAACATTTATTTTGCATATTAAGCTTTTTTTAGATTGTTTTTCTTTATAATTACACTTAGAATACTATGTAGGTAAACCCCACTGCAAATGTAGTTAAAAGCAAATGAAATTTCACTTAAACAAAGGACGATTTACATTTCAGTAAATTCAACTCATATTGTCATTTGTTTCTTAATGTTCGAAAAATGAACCACAATTGTATAAATAAACAAACATTTTTTTTTTTTTTGAAATAACAAAAAGCTTTTGTAAAAAAATAATATACAATAAAATCATAAAACAGTCATTTGATGTGGTTGGTTTTTTTAAATGAACAACAAGGTTTGGAAAAAAATTTAATTTGTTTTACAAATGACTGACATTTAATTTAAAAATAAAGAAACTGTATTACAACCCAAACAACTGCATATTTTAAAAAGCATCGAAATTTTTATTTTCATGCAAAATAAAGAAAAAAAACAGCATATTTGTGGATTTGTAATCCAGTTATTGAGCAAAAAAGGTGAAAAATGGGCATTTTTAAGGCACCGGATGCACTTTTTTCGGGTAGGATTGTTCCGCATTTTTCTCCTATTCAATATCTACAACTTTGCTTTAGACACAAAAGAGATATTCCGTACGGTATACCGAGATATAAACGTGTTCAAAAATATAGAAAAATTGCTAAAAATCCGACTTGAGTAAAAAAATTCGTATGGAAATTAAATTATTACTGTAGGCAACTTGACAAAACGAATGATGCAGAAGTTCTTATTTTTGAGGCATCTTTCACGTGCAATTCTCAGAACTGAGTCCCAAAATTATGTGTTGTACTGTGTTATTGTTTTCTTGTTTTTGCTTAGTTTGTAAAAATTTGTTTATTTAAAATGTTTTCTACAGTTATATTAGTTTTTTGTTTTTATATACATCGAGATTATTTTTATGTTATTTTCAATTTATAACGAGCTCTCAACCTCCGTATATTTACAAAAAGAAAGCAAATCAAACATATTAGCTAGGCTGATACTAGTATTTCGACCTGGCTAAAGATCTCATCAGAACCCGAAGTTTTAGAAAAGCTAGAGCCTCCATAATAGTCAGAACTTTAACAAAAAACCTATTAATCATCAATTTTGCTGCATTCTTGTATTCTTAGTAATCAAACACGTGGTTAGGTCTTTTCCTAACAAGCATCATGACGTTACTAAACTTTGAAGACCAAAAATGTTCTATTTATATAAAAAATTTTAGTTTGTACTCTTTTTAGTGTGTACTCTGGCTCAAGTAATATTTTTTACAGTTATATTAGTTTTTTGTTTTTATATACATCGAGATTATTTGTATGTTATTTTCAATTTATAACGAGCTTTCAACCCTCCGTATATTTACAAAAATAAAGCAAATCAAACATATTAGCTAGGTGGATACTAGAATTTCGATCTGGCTAAAGATCTTATCAGGACCAGAAGTTTTAGAAAAGCTAGAGCCTCCATAATTTCAAATTAAACACATTTTTTATATTTCAAAATAGCTTTTTTGAACAATTTGAACTTTAAAGCTTAAAAAAAATAATTTCTATTTTTATTTCTTTATTAAGGGCAAAAAATTTCAAACACTTAAAATCGCAAATGTGCACTTATAAAATCCGGCTTAAAATGCAAAATAAACGCTAAAATCATGAAAAAAATGCAAGGCTCAACAAAATTTTTTCAATGTAAAACGTATAAAGCTTGAGTCAAAATAAATAACAGTAGACACCAATTTTTATTTTTTTTTTTTGTTTATAAACTAAAAAAATACCACAACCCGGCTAAGATTTTCCATATATATTCATATATTAAATTATATATTGGAGCATATATGAACCTATATATGGTTCCATATATGTTCGGAGCCGTGAATTAAGCATATATTAACATAAATGATCATATATACACTCAAAAAAATAAGTTAGTAGAAAAGTTAGTAAAACGTCTTGTAAATCAGGTATACTATTTGTTAGAAAATTTTTTGCTAAAATTCTGTTTTAAGCTAAAATTTTTGTTATACTTATTCAGCACTTAACTGTTTTGAACTAATGTTTTACTAAGCTACTAATGTTTTACTAATTTATTTTGCTAAAAAAAATTGTGGTGATAAGCACATTAAAAGTGTGAACGACAACCAGATTGAAAGCTATGCGCAGAATGAAGCACATGTCGCGGCATGTCAAGATGTAGTAGAGAAGAGGAAAATGATACTAAAAAGTACAACTCTAATAAGACATATAAAAAAGTAAACCATGGAAGATTTTTGTATCTGTTTTTCATACATAAAACAGAATTGAGAATTAAAAAAACTTAAATTTTGCGTTGTCGCCGGCTTGTGAAAGTAATTGTCTATTAATTAAATAAAAGACAAAATAAAATATTTAAATTTAATATGTATTTCTAAACTAAATGTTTATAGATTAATAATCTAGTGTGGTCAAATTGCAAACAAGCATATACAGACATGTAGACAGAGTAAAGCGAAAGACAAAGACACACATCTTAGGTAGATTTTTTTGGTTCCTTTTTCGTATTGCAAACAAAGGGTTGTTTTTTTCGTTTCGTTTCGTTTGTTTTTGTTTATTTTTTCGTTTCGTTTCTATAATTATCTTCGGCAGTTGCGTCCTTTAAAAGATAGCATCATTTAGACAACCATTGATGTAAGTAGTTGAAAGAAAATTTTTGTTATGTTATATATATTTATTTCTATATATTTTCAGATATTAAATTAATTCATTTCGTCAATGTGGGAAAATGAAAATTTTTATATTTCGTAATTATTGTAAGTTATTTTTAAAAGAATCACAAAAATATGTTTTATGATTTTCAGCAAATAAATTAACTAAATTACAAATTTTCTACAAATTTTTTGCGCTTTTTTCAGTCTACTAAAATTAAGCAAAAAATTTATTAATTTTTAGCAATGCTTTTTTATTTCTAATCAACTAAGTGTTAGCAAAACTTTTACTAAATCTACTAATTTGGCTGACAATAGCAATTTTTATGCAAGCACCCTCCGACTAAAATTTTGCTGACTCAGCAAAATTTTTTGCTGACTTTGCAAACTTTTTTTTTGAGTGTAGACATATATGAATATTCATATATGGTCATATAAATTTATTTTTTGTAGTTGATATTGCTGCACATGAGCTGTATTCATAATCAGCTTAGTAAGAGGCAAAATACATGTTAAGTGTTCCTGTTTTGAATAGAATCACTCTTATACTACAATATCAGATAGAGTTGTATTTTACTAAGACTAGTAAATACAGCATTTGTTTTGTTCAATAAACTAAATGTATTATAATTATATTTACATGAAAGATTAAAGAAGAATACAAATTTCATACAAAGACATTTAAATCTTAAGTATTTAAAATTTTTTAAGATAATCTCCTTTGCTTTATTAGAAACATGTAAATTAGAATACATTTAGTTTAGTAAAATAAAAAAAATGCGGTATTCACAAGTCCCAGCAAAAATTTACTTTGTTTGGCATTGTAGTATAAGAATGCATCTATTCAAAAGCGAAACAATTCACATGTGCATTGTATTTAAGGCAATAAATGACTATATACAAAAAAAAATTATGCTGTTCACAAAAAAAATAATGGGTGAACGACACGTTTGTGTGTATATTTTTGGTTATGCTACTTCTGCTTGTGTGCTTGTTTTGTTTGTAGACATCAAATGCATTTTTTATTTTATACTTAAACTTTTCCATTTAACCTACAGTTTATGAAAAAAAAAAATTGAGAATTATGTCTTAAATAAAATATGTATTTATATATTTAAACAAAAACTATATTTAAACGAAAATTTTTCACTTTTGATTACAAAAATGTTAAATAAAAAAAACTATACTATTTATGTTTCGAAAAGTTTGTGGATCTTTGATTCTAGTATATATTAAAACGAACTTTCGATTTTTTTACCAAAAATTCCTTAAAAATGTATTTCAGACTTTTTAAACGTTTCCCTATCATTTCCAAAGAAGAACTACAACATATAGTAAAATTTTATAATTTTCTTATTTAAGCACATATTTTAAAAGACATTTAAACATCTGATAATTTTTTTAACAGAACTTGTCTAATAAACTGTTTATTTTTGAAAATATTCAAGAAAACGTCACGTGCTACCGAAAATCCGCTCTATTGAAACTACTGAAACACATGTCATAGTTTTGCCAAACCTGGTTTAGGGCAACCAAACAAAATTTGTATGCGTAAGCCTCTTTTTAATTTAAGCATGATTTAAAATTATAAACCCTTTTATTTTAAAGTTATTTTGTGTCTCATTATATTTTTCATTTTTTTAATTGGTTTGGGAGAGATATATCACCCTCATCCCCACCCCAGGATATGCGCCTGCTCTAGTAATAATGATTTTAATAAAACAAAACGGCATATTTTCAGTTTTTAAGCTTTTTCTAAGAGATTAAGGCGTGGTTTATAAGCCTTTTTTGCTGCTTTACTCATTATGTTTCAAATAAAAGCTCAATCTTCGATTTACTTATATCACAAATTAAAACTCAAATCATATACTGATAGTTAACACATAAAAGTTACTGTTCAAAAAGTGATTGGCTTAAGCTGCAAATTAAAGCTCAAGCAAAAAACCTCAATCATGTATATTTCGAATTAAAGTTCCATTATAATTAATTCTCAGCCTTAGATTTACTTATACTACACATCAAAGCATTTTTTTACTACTAAAACTTAAAATTCGATTTTGGTGTCTTTACTAAAAATCTTCGCTTACCACAAGTTAATTATATTACAAATTAAGCCATATCAAAGACTTAAATACTTTTTTAATTAAAACTCAATCTATGATCTGTTAAAAATACAAGTTTGTAATCAAATGAAGATCTAATCATACTAAAAATTTGAGGTAATCGTAGATCTGTTTAAACTATAAATTAAATAACGATCTACTTATACTCCAAATTTAAACTGAATCGGAGATCTACATATATTTAAAATTAAAGCATGCAAGCACTTGTTATAAAACTAAAAGCTCAACTTCTGTTGAAAATAAAAGAATAATACTACCCATAAAAGCCCAAAATTAGTACAAACGAAATAGAATATTTTAGAATGTACTTGGGACTCTCTAAATTGTTTCTCTCAAACTGAATCGAAAATCTACTCATTCCTAAAATTAATGATTGATATTAGATATATTTGTTGTTAAAGTAAAGATCAATTTCTCATCTATGAAAATAAAAGCTCTATCACAGCTCTATGAATAAAAGCTTAGTCCCAAAACCACTTATAAAAAAATTAAAGATCAATTATAGTAAAAACTAAATAAAGGGTTCGCCATCTAACTTTTTTTTCAACTAGTGCTTATTTCGTGAATGGTAACACTTAGCTCATGTCTGATTTAACAGATAATTAGTTTTATCCTTCCGCTGAACGAATATGGTTGTGTGTACGCTTGAACAACGCTGGGAAATATTGCGACATTACTTTGAAAAGCATGGTAATGCTGCAGAATGTGTGCCGATACACCCAAAACGAGTCACTGTTTGGTGCGGATTTTGGTCCAGAGGCATAATTGGGTCATTTTTCTTCGAAAATGAGCAAGGAGTGGGCGTTACAGTCAATGGCGATCGTTATCGGGCCATGTTGAACGAATTTTTGTTCACAAAAATTGAAGAGGAGGAAATACAGCTGCACATAATCGATAATGTGCTTAAAAATTGGACCGATCGTGTAGGCTACTGCATGGCCAGCCGAGGCAGCCATTTGAATGAAATTATTTTCCATTAATAACCGGAAGGATTGTACTTTCAAATAAAAAAAGAAATTTGAGAAAATATTCAGTAGTTTTTTTTATAGCATTTTCAAAAAAACAAAAGTTATTTGGCGGACCCTTTAGAATATGGTACAATTTGTTTAATACTCTGCAATTTTTTTTTTCTTAATTTTTCACACATATTTTCTTTAAAGCCCAAACTTGTTTTGTTACGATTATCCCAGTATTTAGCTAGAATATTGTTCTAAAATTTTGTTTAGTTTGATCATTTTCATTTACAATTGTTTCATTGGCATCACCCAAAACTTCAGTTTTCTGATTATCGCAGTAACTACCCAGCCAGAAAAATACGAACGGCAAAGCGTTGGGCCAGTGCTTTTAACGGTAGTGTGAGCGTTGGCAGAGGATTTCGGAAGATTAAAGTGCTATGCCAATCCCAAAATGATAACACCGGGCAGGGCTTGGAAGTTTCTTAAAAGAGTGCTTAGCCAGAACAAAAATCATAATTTTAAAACGTGACTGTGAATCAGTAATTTTTCATAGAGAAATTTGTTTTTATAAAATTAAAAAATAAAAAAATTGTATTTATATTTGAAATTAGAAAATTTTTTATTAAATCAGGAATATTACATCCAAAAAACAGTCTCAGTTGTGGCTACCAAATTTGTTGCCCATCGAATTCTGTCGGATACGAAAACTACCCATGCAGAAAAATAAAAACGACACAGTGTTGGCAAAGCGTCGGCAATGGTCGATTATGCGTTGGCATAACGTCAGTTGGCATTACGTTGGTAATTCAAAAAATTAGGTGGTTTCCAAATACCTTAAATATAATTAATTTTCTGAAAATCGTTTAACATTTTTAACAATACAGTTTATTTTTTTCATGTATTGAACCGTAGACTTCAGATTAATAGTCCTCTGCCCTGAACATTGCACAACAATAACTTATAATTTTCTTTAAACTATTTGTTGTTTAAACATTTTAGTATTACACCGACAAATAAATATTAATGTTTTTGACCGAATTCCAACCAATTTTTGTTCATTTATAAAATTTAGTAAATCGAGCAGGGCCAAAGTACTTTTGTCAACGTTGGGAAAGCGTTGTGAACAGGGGTTGTCCAGCGCTTTTATTTTGATAGCGGTTGTAATTATTTTTTAAAGAAAAGCAGCAATCAGAAAATTCTTCCTATTAATGTGTTACATTCTTTGGAAAAGGGTTAGAGGAGAGATGAAAGGTGGGGAAAGATAAAGGGCTGAAAACGTGGCAGCACTGTAATTGCGCGAGATGATAAGTCTTAGATCAGTTGTTGCTTACCACCTGATGGAGAGTTTGCGAACTTATTGAAGCTTTTTGGTTCATAGTCCTGATTCATTATTTTACTTCGGTGGGGCTTTTATTTACGGTTGTAAATTTTGTAAATCAAGTACTGGCAAAGCACTTTTTATGAACATTGTCAGAGTGTTCTAAGACAGTGCTGTGCCAATTATTTTAATATTATTTTTACGGTAGTAAATTTTGTAAATCAAGTACTGGCAAAGCTTTTATTACGAAAGTTGGCAGAGCATTCTAAGCCGGGGCTATGCCAATACTTTTATTTAAGATGGTAAGTTTTGTAAATCAAGTACTGGCAAAGCACATTTTAATAACGTCGGCAGAGCGTTGTCAATCAGTGCTCCGCCAGTACTTTATTTCTTGGACTATTTTCAAGCAGTGATCTGCTAGTGCTTCATTTTTTAGACCATTGGCAATTTCTGGCTGGGTATTGTATTAAAAATAGTTATTTTTTTGTATAAATTTTTTAATTTCAGTTTCATTTCCATTGTCTTTATTTGAATAGTTTATGTTTTTTTACTGCCATTGTTTGAATAAGAATTATATGAAAAAAATAAAATAATCTTAAATTCAATTGTCTGGTAAATAATGTAATTTCTCTATACAAAAAACTTAAACAAAAAGAAAATTTTTTCATGAGAGGGAGTAAGTAAAAAATGATAGAAAAAAATATTGTTATCAGTGTCATACTTGCTGTAAGAATAAAGAAAATGAAAAATCTTTGAAAAACTGTAATGTTTAACAAAAAGAAATATAAAAACCAGTAAATTTTATGAGTTCTTTTAGAAATCTGTAAAAAAAACAAGGAGAACAATAAAAATTCCCCTTCACCAACATAAAAACTTAAAATACTTGTAATAAACTACAAACTATTAAACGAAGTTTAACATCAAATATTTAACATGATAATAAATACAAAAAAATCTCAGCGAAATCTAAAATTTATCAAAGTTATAAAAAAAAAAAAAGTACTAACGTGTGCGGAATGAAACTGCTTCAAAATGAAAAACGTTGTAGTTTGTTGATTTAAATTTTACTTTTTGTAAAATACTATACACTACAGTAATTTATTGTAAAAAGAATTTGTTGAGGCCGCTAAATTTGCATACTATTTCTGCAGTAGCATACACTAAGAAAAATATCTGTAATTGCTACTGAACATTTTGCTGTTATTTATTACGGGAAATTTAACTATTTTGAACCTTGCGGTATTTTTTACTAAATTTATGTCTGCTGTACTATAGTCAAATTTAAATGTTCTTTAAAATGAGCTTATAAATTTTAAAACATGTTTAGCAACATACAGTTTGATACTCGTACATTATGTGCCTAATTCTAATGAAAAAGTGTGTAAATTATATTATTAAACATTTAGCAACTGGATTTTAAAAATTAGTAAAATATTTTTTTTTTTTTGCAAAAATCAGCAACAAAAATTAGTACAAAATTCAGTAATTTGTTAAATGAGAATAGCAAAAAATGTTACAAAAATATATAATTGCACTAAAAATTAGTACAAATATAATAAAGTGCGATTGAAAATTTTTTCTAATAACTTTTTTTTTTTGTGAGTGTAAGAAAACATGTGGCATGCTATCCAAAGCTAAACGCAAAAGTTTAATAGAATAATTTATTTTCTTTATCAGCTTCGCAATATTTGTTGCAATTTAATTCCGCATACGTTAGGTGAATATTTTCTTAAGTACGGTATCACTCTGATGCACGTGCTTTATTGTAATTCTTCTTTGTTCTTTAAATGTCACGTTTAAAAAATATTTTGAAATTTAGCATAGATTCGTAGATTTTTCCTTTTCACTTGTCATTTTATTTAAAGGTATTTTTCTTTATTTGCTTGTCAGGTTAGTGACTGCGTTTTTATGCTTCTAAAGGTGCTAATGTTACTGAACTACGAGAATGTAGCAGCTTCATCAACGTCATCATCATATGGTTCATGTATAAGTTTAATATATTCCAAGCATATTTTTTATACAAAAGGATTTGCTTTTTCTTTTCAAAATGCATAATATGACATACACTAATATAATTCAGATTCAAAGAAATTGAAATTTTAAGGGAATTTGTTATAATTTATATCTCAAAATACAATGAAAATATGATTGGCGAATATTTAAGGAAATATTTCCCAATAGTTTTTCACTTTAATTGATTTGTTGAAAATTTTAACATCTGTCAATTAAAAATTAATTGAATCAATGTTTGTAGGTGTTTTTTATAAATGTTTATGTATTAGTAAAGAAAAAAATGCTAATAATAAATTAAATATTGTGAAAGGCCTGGTAGAGAAGAATGAGTGTATTTTCTAAAAATCATAACTACATTGCAAATTTTCAATTTTTTCTGAATTAGACTGCGCAGTTTCTGGTATTGAACCTTCGTCAGCGACCCTGTTTTTGAATAATGTAATAATTGTTATGTTTTTTTTTTATTTGTTCGATTGCGTCTATATGAAATTTTCTGTGCAATCACTGACCGTGGTATAGATAAACTGATTTCTAATGCAACATGCACTCGCACTACAAGTTAGACAGAGCGCTTTAGCCCTCTGAGCTATCGTCAGGTCGAGTTTTGTTGTGATTAACCCATTCCTGCCTAATGGGTATTTAAATACCCAAGAAAATGCTGACATTAAAAAAATTTTAGAGCGGACCAGGTGAGAGATATCACGGTAATTTTTTTTTATAACAAAGAAGAAAGATGGGCCTTAAATAAAAAAAATGTAACCGAATATTTTTTTGGGGCTTACCTTTATATTTTTACAGGTCAAAATAGCGGTTTTTTCACTGTCGGAAAATGGAGAGTAAAAGTGCCTCCAAACATAAAAAAACGGCAATTACGAAAAACGTGTACCCTTACCGGATAGCTATTGGTATCCTCTACTTAATAGAGAAAGCCGAACAGAAATAAGTTTACACACCTGGCCGTGAGTTCAGTTCTAACGAAATTAGGTATTTAAATACCCAACAGTCCATGGTGTGTACTAAAAATAAATTTTTTCAATTAGGAAATATTTATTTTATTTTGAATAAAACTCACATTTAAATCAAAAAGTTTGTGTTTTTATTTAGAAAACGTGATATTTGTTAAAAATAAACTATTTAGCTTTAGCAATTTTCTTCTCATCTGGCTCAACACCATTGTGGTAATCCAGGGAGCAGGGAGCAGAATGCAAGTTCACCTGGCACTTCAAGCAACCATATTCAGTTTTGCCACCACATTGAGAGCAACGATGACGAGAATTGAGTTGATCCATACGGTCGTAACGCATTACCTGTTGAGCCCCGGAAGCGGACGTTCTACCCGTATGACGACAATTTGACTTTATCATAATCGATTCGCACACCTCTACTCGGAATTCGTATTGAGACATGGATGTTTTCTTTTCGTACTTGCGACAAAAACAATGAAGTTTCCATGCATTTACCATAGCCGCATCAAACGCATTTGTGATTAATGGCCAGTACCACTTTTTTCCCCGAATCCGAATTCGGTAATTGTTCATTGCATTGTCAAAAAGGTCCACGCCTCCCATGAAATTATTGTATTGGTTGACCAAATGCGGTTGTTCAACCGTCACCATTTTCCGTTGCTTTCGATCGTACCGTTTGGCACGGACCATTGGTGCATGGCACGAGAAATTGGACAGTAAGGTCACGACCTTAAAAGATAAGATGTTAAGTCAAAAATGAACCAATAGTCTATATAACTTACCGCATTATCATTCCAACGCACCGCAAGAATAGAATTGTTTTTATCGAAACAAAATTCAGAAGTCCCGCGAGGCTTCTTTTTCATTGTTTTGAAGTTTATTAATTGAGCATGATTGGTCCGATTATCACGTACAGTTCCCAAAGCAAAAAATCCATCGTTCGACAAACAAGTCATTAGTTTGTGACTTGTAAAAAAATTATCAAAAGTAACCGTGTGCTTATCGCGGGACTCCAGATGGGACAGAAGAGAAAGGACAACTCTTTCTCCCAACCCAAAACCTGTCATCGTAAACACATTCAATTTCAAAGTGTCCGGTAATCTCCCGAGGCAACTCCTGTTCATCGCGCAACAATTGAACATTGTCGTCTTCCTCATTTTCACTAAGATTGTCGACAACATCGGGTGGCGTTATTATGACGCCAACGGTGTCTGCGTGTTCTACAAAATTCTCTCCTCCATCACTATCTTCATCAGACCAACTATCAAAAATAGCTTGCATTTCGATAGCAGTCAGAACTTTCTGTCGACGAATCATTTTAAATCCAAATATTCCGTTTTAGATAACGACAATCTGAAAATGGATGAATATATTCATAATTAAACGATGAAAATATTTGTCAAATATAATATAAAAAATTATTGTACTTACAACTGTTTATAGGCAGCAAGCTTAGAACTTTTTTCTATTTTATTACACCTTTTTCTTATTACTGTGAATATTTTTTTACATGTGGGATGATAATGCATAAAAATGACACTAAGCGCATGAAAACAGTATAAAAAATGTCATAACAATAGCATGTTGATTTTTGGCAGAGATGGCAAAGTGAAAGTAAAACTATTACACCAATGCCTGTTGGGTATTTAAATACCCATGTCATATCTCAGGTGTGTGTACAGGTAAAAATTTTTTTTTTGTTCCTATCAACTTCTGTATTCTCCTGGACACATATATCCAAATTTGATTAAGATCGTACGAGCCGATCTATGAGCAGGCATTAATGGGTTAAAACTAGTTTCATTCAATACACGGTGTTTTTTGTTCTTGCATACATAATCTCAGAGGTACAACTCCAACAACACAACAGTTCTATTTTTAGAAACTTACCTCACTCTAATGTCCACTGTTTTCCCATATGTTGTAAGTGATGCAATATCTATGATATATTCTTTGTATATTCGATAGATGGCGCTTACGTAGTTAGGAAAGAATTGCCAGAGAGCGAAGTTTGATTTTTGTTTGAGTTTGAATTGTTTAAAGAAAAATCTGATTTTAACAAAAGGGATAATTGTGAAAAAAAAATTTTAAAAATCACAAAAAAATTGTCAGTCATTACGTTTCAATAGAAAGAAAAAAACTAATTGCTTCGAACAATTTGTTCACATAAATCTAAAAAAATCTATTAACTAAATAAGAATTATAAGCATTAAAATCAATTTTACAAAATTCAAGCTATAAAAAATACATTTGGTATGGCTACAACACCGTTTCAAGGCCTTTTGATAAAGTATACGATATTAATCACTTTTTAATGGAATCAATTGATTTTTAATCAAATGTTTATACAAATATAATAAAAATCATTATCAAATGTGTATTTAAGTTTAATTGAAAATAATTCAATAAAAGAGCTATGCATTTTTAATTGAATGAGGAATTTTTGTTGTTGGCGGAATTTCAGCATTAAAAATAATGTAATCGGTTGTTTTCGTGATTGCAATGAGGTTTATTGTATGTTGGTGAAAATGTAGATTTTAGACTCAAAAAATGGCTTTTTCGTATTAATTTCTCCCGATTTTTACAAAAATTGGTGTATATATTTTTACAAAGTTATTAATTTCAAGTTTTTCCCAAATCAGTTTTACTTGGCGTTTTATCGCAGTTAATATATGTGACTTAAACTTTCTTGGTTATGAATAAAAATAAGTACTTTCAAAGCAAAAGTTTCATAGAATTTAAAAAACTTGATTTTTGGTTAAAAATAGATGGGCATCAGGGGGGATAGGAAACCTGATATCAGAAATCTCAACTGAACTCTGACGTCGGATTCAAAAATAACAAAAGAGAGAAATGTAGCTCTTGTCAATCCATGAACAACGATATGCATTATGTTACGGTCGGACTTCAAATGCCGTCGCAGTGCACAACAAACAAAAGGCGCGGTATATAGGGACGTGGTAAAAAAAATATATATATATTTCTAGAATCGTCTTTAACTTATATTTAATCCTAAGGGGTGACTGGGTCAACTTTTTTTCTTGTATGTGGCCCGACCCACCTTAGTGTACATGTACTATTACATTATTCGGTCTCATCCACCGACATTTTCGGTAACACCTACTATATAAAAATAACAAAATAATTGGTATAACCATTTATAATAGACTCAGCCGAATTTTTTAAAAAAGTTTTATAGAATTAAATTAAACACTGTTTGCATTACTTTTTTTTTAAATTTAATTAATTAATTGGTAGGAAAAATATGAATGGATGCATATTTGGAAAATCAACAATATTAAACAGTTAGAAAACCCTTAATTTTTTGTCTATTTCTCCTACAAAAAAGCCCTCTCCATGTGTAGGAAACCCTCAAAATCTGAGACGTTTCTCTAATGGAAAAAGTATTTTTAAATCTCTTTCCACCGAGCCATTTCTTTAGGTTTGGAAATGGGAAAGAGTTACTGGGGGCTAAATCCGGGGAATATGTACCAATTCGTAGCTACAAATTTCCGGTTTTGTGGGCAAATTTTTAATAAATTTTAATTAAATAAACGTAACAAACGAGACTTTAAAAAATGGCTAAATATAACGGGAACGTTCGCTAATGCGGCTCCACATTTGGCTTTTGTATCTTTTGATAAATACACATTTTGTCCAAAAGTCGAAACAACTGCATAAAATAACTCTTACCGAAATTCGTTAATATTGGTAGGTTGTTTAAAAAATCGACCCTTAAAAAAACATTAAAAAATATATTTCTAAGTAAAACAACTGCAATTGCAGTTAAAACAATTACAAACGCATTACTGCACAAATAACTGGCATGTAGTATAGGGTGGGCGATTTGAACATCTTAATGGGCGCTTCGCGTTTCTGATTCTTGGGATTGTACTGAGCAAAAAAGTCCACTAGACCATACGTCTCCGTTAAAAATCGAGCTTCCACATTTTGACTTTTTAGCCGTATTTTGTGAAAGTAACAATGTGTGGGTTGGACATATCTCAGGAAGTAGGAGGAGCTTATCCAAGATTATTGTATCAATCTATTCTTTGGAAGATTCTCTAGCCAATTAATGCATCAATCATATTTGTGGGTGGGGTTTAAGGGGTTAATTTTTAATTTCAAAATAGGGCTTTTTTTTTGCCGTATTTTGTGAAAGTAACAATGTGTAGGATGGACATATCTCAGGAAGTAGGAGGAGCTTATCCAAGATTATTGTATCAATATATTCTTTGGAAGATTCTCTAGCAGATTAATGCATCAATCATATTTATGGGAGGGGTTTAAGGGGCTAGTTTTTAATTTCAAAATGGGGCTTTTTTGCCCTAAAGTCAAAATGTAGAAGCTCGATTTTCACCGTAGACGTATGGTCTAGTGGACTTTTTTGCTCAGTACAATCCCAAGAATCAAAAACGCGAAGCGCCCATTAAGATTTTTTTCCTTCCATACTAATCGCCCCACCCTAATGTAGTAGCTGTAGAACTTTTATGAGTGTAGGAACTACTTTTAAAAAAAAATTCTTTCAAAAAATTTCAATAGTCGTTTTTCGAATGGATGTGTTAGGATTTCATTGAAAGTGAGTACATCAACCTTCCCTATCTATATACGTACAGTATTAGGTTTTTTTGAAATTCGGTATAGTTTGCGTGCAATTACATCTCAAAGTTCGGAGCTTTTAGCAAAGCAAAGAAAAATTCTTAATGGTTGTACTGCTTTAACTTTTAAAGTTTTTATGCGATTTTTATAGATCGTACCTCAAAGGAAAGATTGGATATTATACTTTTCGAAATTTGTTTGAAAATTATACAGCCACATATTAGAAACTTTGAAAACCCGCCATTTTTCACAAATATTTCAAAACCTACATTTTTAATTTTTTTGAAACAATTTGTGGTGATAGGTCATACTCAAAATTCAGAGTGTGTTCTTCTTGGGGTCATCAGATGTTTAGATTTTTATAAAAAATTCTCATATTATTTTTCCTATTATATTATAATTTTCCCTGTTATTCAGTTATAAGACAAGATATGTTAATAATTTTCAATAGTGTAAGATTTAATAAAAAAAAAACATGTTCAAGAGTTCAAAGTTCATGTTTTCATTTAAAGTTCATTCGCTTTATTTTTATTTTGATTAAATTATCTTTTATGAATCATACTATGTTGATTTTGATTTAATTTTAAAATATTGCTTCTTTATTAAAATTCAATTTTGTCCATTTATTATTCCATAATTTGTAAAATAATAAACCAACTAAAATAACATTTGCTGATTTCAAAATTAGCCTGACTAAAGCACGACGTTCACTGAAAATAAAGAAAAAAAAACAGAATGAAAATAAATTAAAAATAAAATACTGGATTTTTTTTTAAACAAAATATTTGTATAACCCAGCAAAGTTTAAAAAAAAAATAAATTAAAAATTTTTCGGACTTTTGTCAAAACAACTTAAATCGACTTAAGTTGATTATTTACACTTTTTGCATTAATTTATTAGGAAATTAAAGAATTTCAAAATATAAGCCTCCCTTATATTTTTAAAAAAAAAGTTTGAATTTAATATTATTTTCGAAATAAATATTTTTTTTTGACAAAAATTCACAAATTGTGTGTCAGTAAGGACATTTTAAACTTTTAAAAAAAATCATTCTAAAAATTTTTGCTGGGTTATTTATTTTTTCTTAAAATATTATAATACTGTTGTATACAATTGAATACAGAACATTTTTTTTTTTTCTTTTGTTTCCAATACTCACGCTGACATGGCAATTGGTATTTGACACACTATACCCTGATGGGCCATTAAGGTTATAGAGTTCATGGTAGTTGAGTTTATGTGAATTTTAATGCTAAATGCGGAAATTTTTTTGAAAGACGAAAAAATTACAATATAAGAAATAATTAATGAATTTACTTTAAATACAGCAGTTTTCTTAAAACAAAACAAACAAAAAACTAAAACCAAGATAAACATTGCGTATGAGTTATATATTTTCTAATTAATTAAAATTACTCATACGTACTAAAAAGATGTAATTTATATAAGTGTCTTTTTGTTTTAAATGCTGTGAGTGTCATTTAAATTACTTTTCCTCAAGTGAATTGAAAATAGAAACATCATTATGGTTTGTTTTTTTATTTTTTTTTAATTATGTCAACGTGTTAATGTCATTTTCAACAAATAGTTAAGTAATCATAAGCTATTAAAACTTTTTGAATAAAATAAACGAATTAATTAAAAAATTATAATCTACAGAGATGAACTTTTTCATTTGTCAATTTGCATTAAAAGGTATGACGGAAATTTACCTTATTTTACGTTAATATAAAAAGTTTTATATTTTAAATGAGAAAAAAAAATAATCCTTAAAAAGTTTCTAAAGAATGTTATTTTATTTATGCGATTTGATAGTTATGAACAGGGCAACCACAAATATCCTCTAAAATATCCATTTAAAGCCCTAACGAAAGAAAAATATTCAAATAAAAATGTGTATTTTAAAATTAATTTTTTGCACAGTTCGAGTAAGTTCTGTGAACTTTATTCAACTGCTAACAAAAACATATGGTAAGAGCTTAATTATGCCTAAATCGGCTAAGCTTTCAAAGAGGCAATTCAGATTTTCATAAATAGCTTGAATTTTCGAAATTGGTGTTCCAAAACCAAGATAATTCTGAAAAAAAAACTATTTTGAAAATAAGTTTTAGTTTTCTGGCAATTCTTCCCTAACTACGTAAGCGCCATCTATCGAATATACAAAGAATATATCATAGATATGGCATCACTTACAACATATGGGAAAACAGTGGACATTAGAGTGAGGTAAGTTTCTTAAAATAGAACTGTTGTGTTGTTGGAGTTGTACTTCTGAGAATATGTATGCAAGAACAGAAACACCGTGTATTGAATAAAACTACACACACAATATTTCTTCTGTAAAGACTACTGAATATACACATTAGATTAACTGAAAATCTGTTAAAAATAGGACTACTTACTTTTCGTTTAAAACAATTGTATTTTTTAGTTTATTTTCAACTGTTGAATATTAATTGACAAAATCCATAAAAACAATAGATTGTTTTCGTTTATTTCAATACTCAATATAATATAACAACTTTTTTGTTTTGAATTGAAAATGTTAACTGAATATTTTAACTATTACGGAAAGTCCGTTTTTTTTTGTTTATTTTCTTCAGAACGTTAAAAAATATATTTCTTTGGTAATTTAACTCTATATTCCATTGAAACAACTTAACCGATTAAACTTTTAAATAACTGTTGATTTTTTATGGAAAAGTTCTTGTGAGTGTAGTTTTAATCAAAACAAAACTCGACCTGACGATAGATCAGTGGGCTAAAGCGCTCTGTCGAACGTGTAGTGCGAGTGCATGTGGCATTAGAAATCAGTTTATCCATACCACGGTCAGTGATTGCACAGAAAAATTTCATATAGACGCAATCGAACAAATAAAAACATAACAAATATTACATTATTCAAAAAAAAACAGGGTCACTGACGAAGGTTCAATACCAGAAACTGCGCAGTCTGATTCAGAAAAAATTAAAAATTTGCAATGTAGTTATGATTTTTAGAAAATAAATTCATTCTTTTCTACCACGCAAAATAAAATTGTTCGATAACAAAAAAATAAAAAAAAAAACAGTAAAATATGCTCTTAATATGCTTCGTTTTAAAAACGTAGAAAATATGCACAAAAATAAGAATTTTTATCAAAAATATGCACAGAAATAAGAATTTTTATCCAAAATATGCTTTTAAGATAAAAATATGCAAAAATATGATATTAAGAGCAAACTATGTAAAATTATGCTCTAACAAATCGATGCCAGAATTCGACAATTGTTCTGAAATTGATGAATATCTTATCGACAAGAAAAATATTAGAGATCATATTTCTGGTTGCCCTGGTTATGAATGATGAACTTTATATAGAATAAAGGAATAGTTTTTTTTATATTTAAACTGTAGATTAGATTATGATAGATAATTTTTTTTGTTTTAAATGCTAATACAGTGGACGAATTTATTATAAGTTCATCCACCATCGATTTACGACTTTTTTCAATAAATTGCATATTTTTGTTAATCAAAGAAAGCCACAAAGCTAAATTGAACTCAAATTAAATGGAATGAGGTTGTAAAATACTTCA
The DNA here is from genome assembly GCA_021234595.1 of Delia radicum. Classification (NCBI taxonomy): domain Eukaryota; kingdom Metazoa; phylum Arthropoda; class Insecta; order Diptera; family Anthomyiidae; genus Delia; species Delia radicum. The sequence continues at coordinate 21,040,587 of CM037854.1, read as the reverse complement.
GTGAGAAAAAAGTAAAAAAACTGATTTAAACATCACAGAACGATTTTTAAAATTTATTAAAAATACAGCAATAACTGCAGCATATGAATCGACTGGGAGCAACGACTGGTGGTACACAGAGAGAAATAAAGTGCCAACCAAATTGATAAGTGTATATTAATGATAACAACTTATAAATTCAGTTAGTACAGCGATATTAACATTTGATTTGTTAATATTTTTGGTCTGTCAACTAAAATTCAGTTGAATTAACCCACATTTGTTATTAAAACTAAAGTTGAGTTGTATCAACCTACTGAAATTCGTAATAACTGAATTTGAGTCCAATTAACTGAATTTCAGTTGGCAAACAGCTAAATTTTTCTCTGTGTGTAGCAACAACTTTTAAACTTTTGGAAAAAAAATTACATTTGCATAAGTGAACTTATACTTATTACGTCCACTGTATACAGTTTAGAAATCAAAATTTATTTATTTTCCCAATACAACCACTGTCATGCACAACAAATTTAATATATGCGCTTAAAAAATGCGGTAAAAAATGCAAAAAAAAATCAAAAAATGTAAACTAAATATTGACTATTTTAAAAAATTGTATATATTCCCCGAAATCGTTGGTTTGAAAAAAAAATTCCAATATCAATGTCTAAGAAGATGGCAATATGATGTTTCTCATTTCAGTTTAGTGTTGTGTAAAGGTTTTTAATTTCTTCCTTTAGTGTGACTGTTTTTTGAAATAAATCAAAATTTTAAACAAAACATGCTATTAAAAGTAAACTACACAAAAATATGCAATCAAAATCATAAAAAATGTTAAAAATATGCTCTAAAATTCAATATGTTAAATTCATATGTTAAACTATGTATAAATATGCATTTATGACCAAATATGCAACAACAAATCGATCGAGTTCCAATAATCGGGTTTCGAGTTGCAATTAAAAGATGTGTTAATTCAATCAAAAGATTAATTTAATTTGGAGCTGTTAGAGAAATTGTAGTATCAATCGAAATAATTTGTAACTATTTAATTGATTTTATTTTCAACTAGCTATCTGAACCCGGTCTTTCCCGGTAATCAAATGCTTTTTAAACAACGCCTATTAAAAACTATTTTTTTATCCGATTTCTTATCCTAATTATTACCGACACCCTAGAGCCGCCGAGACCGAGGCCACATCACATATTGCCATGTGCCCGTTTATACAATATTGTGAAAATTGTTAAAGTTTAAGGCGATCTTTTTAAAATTTGAGCGGAATCTGGTAAAAAATTAAATAAAAATTTGTTTAGGGAACTTTGGACTGTAAAAATTTTATAAATTGTAAAATTTAAGCAACATAGTAACAATTTATATTGCGAAAATCCATAGTGGATTTATAAATCTAGAACATTGTCTTAGGTGTAAAAATTAAATTAAAAAAATGTTTTAGAAAAATGGTCCTGATCAAAAAAAACGTGTCTTGTACACAAAGATTTAGAGAAATCCGTTGAAAAATAAAAATGTACATAAGAAACAGCTAAAGCACATTCACAAAGTATACAAAAGTGTGCGTAAAATGGGCTTGGTCGATTCAAAATCTATGGCGACCATACCTGGAATATGACAATCATGTGAAGTTTTTTCGAGTGAAATGAACCATCCAATGTATAACATAAAATTTACACAAAAAACAATGGGCTTAAAAGTAGACGTGTTATGTGGCGTGGAAAGGTAGGTGGCGATATTGCTTGCAGTATGAGTATCATTCGTGACAGTTGTGAGCAAGTTCCAGTGAGAAAAAATAATGAACTCACCAATTTAAAAAAAAAAGAGTGGGCGTAAAAGTAGGCGTAGCCAATGAAAAGTTTATGTTAACCTCGTCTAAGGTATAAAGAACACGTATTTCAAGTTTGAGCGAAATACATTTGATGGCAAAAATTTCATTATTAAATAACAAATTCATATTTTTATTTGGAATATATATGATTCAAATGACAGCAGACTTTAGGCACGAGAACTCTTTGGAAACATTGGGCCAAAGCCTTTCAAATTAAAACTCAAAATCCTACATATTCAATTTCAAAGATTTCTTTTTTAACATCAAAAAGATGTTTCGGACAACCAAGAACAAACAAGATTTTGCAAATATACATTTTACTACATTTGGTTTCCGTGTCATCTATTTTTTTTTAAATCTAATTTTTATTTTGAATTTTTATTTATTTATAATTTATTTATTTTTAGCACGTTAAAAATGCTTTAAATTTAAAAACATAAATTATTTTGTTGTTTTTGTAGTAGTAAGATTGCGTACAAAAAACAAAACATGCATCCTTTAGTTTTTTTACAGTTTACCTCACTAACGAATTTCATTAAAATTTCAGTGAAACATTGCGATATTTTTTATTCCCGCTTAAACAACTCGAGGTTTTTCAGTCGATTGCAACCTAAATAGTAATTGAACAGTTCATGCGAATAAGGACGAATAGACCACTTTTTCGCAAACACGTTTTTTTGCATAAATGCATTTTATTAGCAGAGCCCTACAATCCTATGCAGAAATTTTTGGGGAAATTTTGACTTTTAAGGCTAAAAAAATGACTTTGAAAGTGCAATAATTCGTATATTTTGAAATTTTTGTTTAAATTGGGAGTGAACTAACGCACAATTTTGATTAAATACAACACAAAAACAAACAAAAATTTTACTTTCGGTAACAATGTGTTAAAAGAACATTACGAGGAACAAACCACACTTATTATATTGGCAAAAAATGTTACCGTTCTTGAGTTATAAGACTTTAAAGTGTGGAAAGCAAAAAGAGCGAATATCCATCCTTAACAAAATATTATATAAAAATTACTTAGCTGCGAGTTTAAAATTGATATTAGCTAAAATTTGAAATTGTACTTAATTGTCCTTAAAGTGTTACAAACAAATACCAACCATAGTTCGTCAAGTCTTGCAAGTCTCATGAAAATGTAGTCAAAATCTGCTGCAAAATAACACGTTTTTATTCAAATTTCAATACATTTTTTTGGATATTCGCCCTTTTTCCATTTAAGCAAAAATTGAAGTCCAATTTTTGGCAAGTTCTTTTTCAAATACCTATCTAAAATTTTGTATATAGGTAAATGTGTCTTACATCTTTAAGCTAATACCAAAAAGTTGACAAAAATATTATTTTTTAACCGTTTCCTGCGTTTTTATTGTCCCCTGTAAAATTCTACAAATGGTCTATTCGTCTTTAATCGCATGAACTGTTCAATTAAATAACCATGTTGCATTTAATTCTTTAGTTCGTCAAGGTCAAAATTAAACATATCTTCAAAATCCAAGCTAAATATTGTTTAATTTATATAAATTTAAATATTGTTTAATTTATATAATTTTATATAAAAAACCCTTTTTCTGTGTTCACACTTTATATATGCAGAAAAAAGAGCATCATATTATGATAGTTTAAGAGCAATACGTAACAATCATAATATGAACGTAGCAATAACATTATGATACAAAATGACACTTAAATCGTACTCGGTAATCATAATATGAGATAATTAGCATAATAATATGATAATTTTGTGTCCACAATCCGCTTCAATCATGTTTTTTCTCTGCGTGTATGTTAATATTTAACGGAAGAAAAGCCATATTTTGTCTTGACTCAAAATCTCGATTATCAGACAAAAAATTAAGTATTATCAGAGCACTGATCCACCTTTTGGGAGTGTATTTCCTTTTATTGACATTTTTGAATTCTTTTTTTATATTTTTAGTCTCAGAAATAATTGTTTGCATAATATTTGTATGTATGTATTTTTTATTTAGGGTTGCAGTTTTTAGTACTATTTGTAAAAATCTTCGATGTTGGCAATACTATAAATTATTTCACAAAATATATGTTTTGATTAATTTTTATCCTGACAATTCGCAATCGCTTTGACCCAGACAATTTTATTGTATTTGTTGTGTTTTGTTTTTAAAAATGTTACACTTCAGCATTTTTCCAAGACGAAAATTTTTAATATGGAGTACCCCTACTAATTTATGTTCCTTAAGTGGAATTAAAAAGATAATAATATTTCACCGCTTATTTTACACTTTTCCGATAATTTCCCATTTTAGTAGTTTTCAACAATGATATAAGCTTAATAAATTTATTCTAATTTATAGCTTTAAACGTAAAGAGTTCAAAATTTTTCTTTCATATCTAAAATCTAATTTTTTCACAAACCAACCTCCTTTACTCACCTTATCAGCATAATCGTATAAAGTAATTTTACATGTACAAAAAGTTTAACTAAAGTTAAACTTTCAAATAAATTGTAATAGCTTTCGTTGTACACATTCAATAAGCAATTACCATCATGCAATCCAATAAACTTTTGTGTTTTTTGTATTTATTTCATATACGATTGAAAAAATAGATTTCCATGAAGTAGATAGAATAAAATAGCATAAAACTTATGAGTTTTTAATTACTTTTTGAATGCAGTAGAATGGAAATATGTACAAAAAAAAAATAAACACAAAGTTTAATTTTTTATGAAACTGTAACATATGAATGTAATTATAAAGAGAGGGGTAAAAAGGAAATAGAAACCAGTTGGAACCACACATGGTGGTAGCTAGGAAAAAGCAAATGTTTCTGGTATATTTTTTTTTATATAAGTCAATTAGCTTGATGTCATACTTTTTGAATAAATAATAAAGAAGTAAAAACAAAATGAAATCAGCAACGTAAATACATATTACAGGACACATAGGAGTCATTCTGTGTGAAACAGAACAATTTTTGATATAACGATTTTTGTTTGCTTTGAAATTTTGCCAGACATATTAATATTTCGAAAATATTTGACACATATTTTTGTAAAAAATTAAAAAAAAAAAAAAATTTAAAAGAAGTTATTTGAGTTTAGAAATTCAAAAAATAAAAAACATGAAAAATGTTACGACATGTGGACCTTTAAATTGATTTCCCGGAATGAAAATGGAAATTATTTAAAAAGAAAATTTTTGTTTTTTCGACCTTAAATTGTGCAGTGAAAATGAAAATTATAATTTTCATTGCACAATTAAAGGTCGAAAAAACATAACTTTTATTTTTAATAAAACTTATACCAAACTTGTTTATATATAGTGTGATATAATTTGATATAGTTATATATAATTTTATATGTGTTCTTATATCTAACGATATATATTCTTATTTTTTACGAAAATTTGTTATATAGCGCTATATATCATGATATATCATTATATATTATGTTACATATAATTTGAGCTTTTTATCTCTTCATATATACTTGATATAGCTAAATATAAGATCATATATACTTCCATGTATAATTATATATGTGTATATAAGATATAATAAAATCAAATAAATCACTATCACTTTTGAATATAATTAAAGGGTCCGCCATCTAACGTTTTTTTTTCAACTAGTGCTTATTTCGTGAATGGTAACACTTAGCTCATGTCTGATTTGACAGATAATTAGTTTTATCCTTCCGCTGAACGAATATGGTCCGTATGTTCGTTATCTTGTGGAAAAAGTGAAAGAAACTGGCATCCTCATCGATAAACCAAAGCGTGAAAAGCCAAAAACAGTGCGTACACCCGAGAATACTGCTGCTGTGACAGAAAGTGTGCGTGAAGCGCCATCAACATCAATTCACCGTCGTTCTCAACAATTGAACATTTCGGAGACATCATTGAGACGAATTTTGCATAAATACCTTGGTATGACGCCATACAAAGTCCAATTGGTTCAGGAGTTCAAAAAAAAAGTTATTTGGCGGACCCTTTATATATGGCATCACATATAATTCTATGTGTGTCAAAATTAAAAATAAAAATTCTATCACTTTTATATATAATTATATATAAACATCTGTGGTAGAAATTAACAAAACAAAATCTACCCTCTTTATATATTTAATTATCAGAGAAGAGAAAAAAAATAAGATTCAGTGGATTTAAAGCAAAAACTATTGAAAAAAAAGCCAAAATCATCTTAAGTCAGAAAATCATAAAAAAGCAAAAGCTCTTAAGAATGATTGGAATATCAAAAAAAAATAAAAAAAAAAAAAAAACAAAAAAGGAAAAGGAAAAGAAAAAAAGTTAATTTGCCGATAATTAAATACAAACATATATGGTAGAAAAAAGAAATAAATTCGATTACTTTTACATATAATTGTATATGGCACCTCATATTAGTCAAATTAAAATCTCGTTTTATTTTAAAATCCATTTATTGATATTAAATTTGAATATTATTACAGATTTCCAAACAATTTTAAAGGATTTTCTGAACTTATATCAAATTGTACCAAATTATATATAAATTGATCAAATAAGATAGACCCATTTTTCTTATCAAATTATATTAGATGAGATCCCATGGGATCACATGAGTTAAGGCTAAGCTAAGCCGAAATGGGTTGCAACATCTCCATAAAAATTCATTTCCTGTATTCACATTATGACTTCTTCCCTGACAACCTGGGTCAGTTCAGCTATAAACAAGCCGAACATTTTCACCTAGAAATTGTTACACTCTCATAAAAATTTGAAAATGTCATCCAACCGAATCGATTTGGTTGCTGCAACCTCGTAAATTCGGTTGGCACAATTGGTTTTGGTTGTTTTAACCGAATAGGGGGTTGTGACAACCGAATTTACGAGGTTGCGGCTACCAACCATTATAATTGTGATTTAAAGTCGAAAATAGTTTGGGTACATCAGCGGAATATATGAGATTACTGTCATTTTCTTCAGTCTCAAAATATTCTTCAAATAACAAAGTCCGGTCACTTCTCCTACAAGATGTTACACGAAAACAGTTTTCCACCAAATTCCACTGCTTTAATCTGGACCGGAGGATTTCATATTGTCGTTTTTACAAATGTAAATCTTGAACGAGATCGTCGAAATCTGCGTTTGATATAAAATGCCGTATCGTTGTAGTCGATTTGAAAGGAAGGTACTCATATTCCACCAAATCTTTTTCAGTTTCAACAACAACAAATGCTCGTTGTCAAACCTTCATCATGCGTACTTTATATTTTTGCGGCTTTTAAAAGTGTGGTCTGAAATCTTAGTTTGGCAAAAGTAGCAATCGTATGAAAGAGTTGATGATGCCAAAGTCATATGCCCAGAAATGGGCAAAGAACCTGATGATTGAACTTTTAATTTTTTTAATGTTGCACAGCAATATTCACAGACAAATTCTGGCTCATAGCAGCGACTTGATTGAAGAGTTTGTTGTATATTTCCACCACTCCAATAATCTTTTTAAAATCATGTCTATGACCGATATCAGCAAATAAACCACAAATATAACAAAAATTTATTACGTTTGTAGCACATTTTTATTTTAATTGTGTATGTTTTTTGCATTTAGCCCTTGTAACGTCTTTTTATCATGGCAGCATATGGCAGCTTGCTAAATCTGTCCAAAATAATATGTGGTCTGTACAATGTCTATCTCTGATAAATTTATCCAGTTTTACTAACCATTTATTAATGTAAACATCCGCGTTTACAGCCTTAGCTTCTAAATCCTGGATATAAAGTTGTTACTATATTACTATACTACTATATTTCAAATCAAAACAAAAATTTAAATTTATGGTTTCTAAGTTTCACAATTTTTCCCTAAAATGGAAAAAAAAAAATTTTTTCACATGAAACTTTTTTATGAATTGATGAAAGTCTATGAAACATTTGACATACATTTTTATGAAACTCTTCATCATACTTATGAAAACCTCATACATATGAGCAATAATTGATGACAAACGATGTATGAAACAAATTCATCGGTATGATGAAACTTTTTGCCCTGAGTGTAACCTTTTGGGCTACATGACTTTTCGGTTTTTGGACTTTTTGGTGTTGGGCACTATTACATAACGCCTTTAAAATTGTATATGGAACTAGATCAAATTTAATCGTTTAACTTAAATTCCTTGTGACAGATCTGATTTGGTCAATGTAAAATTTGGTCGAAAAACAAAATCTATATCTTTTTATATATTGTGCCATACAAAGCAATTTATAATCAGATACAGTTGTATAAAATAATATATGACTCTTTTTATTCGGGTATTCAAAAAAGTACATTTCAAAGCCCAAAAACGATATCCAAACTAATTATACAAATTTATGTATGGCTTTTATTTTACACTCATAGAAATAAACCTGTAAAAATAGCAGAAATTGCTACTAAAAATTTGTTTACAAAATTTTAGTTATATTCGATGTGAATTTCAGTTAATTGAAAATAGCATTTTACTTTGCACAATTAGCAAAATGTTTTACTAAATACTTGTAGACTCAAAAAAGCAAACAATAGCTGTAATATTAACAAAATTTTTGCTATATTCATCTCAAATTTAGTAGAATGCAAATAACAGTTTATTTTGCTAAATTTTGTTAAAAAAACTGTAGATTGCTGATTTCATAATGGCAGACTTTTATTTGCGTTAAAAAAACTAAAAAAAAAAACTTTAAAATTTCACATTTTTTAATGATTTTTTTTTTTTTGTCTACTATTATTTAATAAATGGTTTTGCTAATTTTATCCAGATTATTTTGTTACGTTCAATTTACTAAAATTTAGCTTAAATATAACTATATATTTGTAAATTCAAGAGTTTTTTTTTTTGTAAGCTTATATTACTAATATTTAGTAAAAAAAACTGATTTTTAGTAGATTTTTTTTTATTGCTATTTTTATAGACCTGTAATTATATCCAGCAAAAAATAGTGCTTCCAAGAAGCGCTTGTGGATGGCCTTCTTTGAACCCGAAGCTCTTGCTGAAGGCATTCTAGAAGGCATAATTTTTTGTTCGCGATGTCCCACTAGGTAGGTCTCTTTTAAGCAGGTGAGAAGCGCTTCTATCATGTGATCTAAGAATCACATGATAGAAGCGCTTCCGGAAAAGCTTCCAGAAGAGTTTCTTCCTTCAGGGAAGCACAATATAATGCCTTCCAGAATTGCTTCATAGAAGGCCTTCTTTACTGCTTCATTGCATGCCTTCTTCACTGCTTCTTTTCATGCCTTCTGTACTGCTTCAAAAGAATGACTTCAGGGAAGCACAATATAATGCCTTCCAGAAGTGCTTCATAGAAAGCCTTCTTTACTGCTTCATTGCATGCCTTCTTCACTGCTTCTTTTCATGCCTTCTTTACTGGTTCAAAAGAATTCCTTCAGGGAAGCACAATATAATGCCTTCCAGAATTGCTTCATTGCATGCATGACGGCGAACCGCTTCTTTGGAAGCACTGAAAAGAAGTTATTGCTTACCAAATCGAAACTATTTTTTGCTGGGTAGTGTAATAGTATTGTGAAAGAAAATTGAAATAATTTTAAAAATTATTATTTTAAAAGAAAACTTAATTTGGTGTACCTTGTGTATCAGGCTTTATTAAATAAAAATTATTTATAAATAATTTTTTCGATTTTAAAGGAGTTAATATATTATAAAAGTTAATGTTGTAAAATTATTTTCTATGAGTGTAAAAATAGCGTACTTTCATTTCTCTTTGGAAACATTGATGCTTAGATGGATCACCCAAAATTTGTTGCTCGGTGTTATCTCACAGATATTTTTGCTATTCTTTAGTAGTGGTTGTTGTAAAAGGCTGGCAAATTTTAGGATAAAAGGTGTTTCTATTATTTGTTCAAAGTTTGGATGGTTTTCAACAATTTTGTAAGAAAAACTTTGGATTTCAAAATAAATCGCCAGAAAAAAATTTTTGCGGAAAAATTAACGCAGTTTAGTTTATTGACTAAAAATTCTTTTTATGAAAATGCTGGTTAAAATTTCAGATTTTCCATTTATCGACCGAACTTTCGCATTTTAAATTTGCAAACTCCTTGCCCATAGTTAAATTACATTATTGCATTCTATATCTTCATTTAATATAATTCATGCATTTTACTTGTGCGTGTCCATAATCCTTTCATTTACAAGCTCTTTTAATATTAAATAAACTTCCCCAGGGAAATTACATTAAAAGTGCTGTGCGGTTTTTCATTGCGGACTCTTTTATTTGTATTCTTTTTAATCATAATTAGCACGATAGCCCAAAATACGACCACCACATATTAATTTAAGCACTCAAATTAATATTAAATTGATGTAAAAATGTAGATCTAATTAACCCTTTGGTAAACGAATAGACCAAAAAAATTCTAGAAATGACCCATAATTGAATTGTTTGTTAACATGTCATTGATTTGCTATATGTGATATGTCACAAGGGATCAATTTCCATCCATGTAACAAAAAACTTCTCTTACTTTTTCTAATTCATTAGGAATCACAAATTACATATAAATGTGAAAATAACAAATGGTAGCCTTCTGGGGTTAAATTCACAAATTCCATTAGATAAAACACTCTACAGAATACACTTTGCGGTTTTTTAGTTCTTTTTTTTCAGCTTTTCATTCTAATTTCGTGTTTATTATTATTAAAAAATGCTTAAAGTGGTTTTTATTGTTGTATATTAGGGTGTCCCGATAAATTCCCTTTTTACAAATCTTTTAACGAATAGCAGTCAAACGAGGCGCGTTAAAGAGCTGAATATGGAAAAAGTAAAGAAACAATGTTTGCAGGGGATCTTTAGTTCCCTGCCAGCGATTTAATATTTTGATATTAGTATACTTTGTGAAAAAAAAGTTTTAAATTTTTTTGCTTAGTATAATAAACGCATTTAAAGCATTTAAAAAAATGTCGATGGAGTAAATTTTATCGACCGTTGCATTTTTTAGATGCTTGTTTTAAAATTGTTGGCAAAAAAGGTCTCAAAATGTTGCACTATAGCAAGCCTGTTAATTTGAATTGCTCTACGGATTCTAGTCCACATTTGCATTTAAAACTATGAAAAGAATGATCTTAAAAAAATCATGTCTCACCCTTAGTACAAAAGTGACTCAGCTCAAAATTTTTAATTTTTCAGAAATCGAAAAAAAATATTTGCAACTTCATACCAATTGAAACATAAAGAAAGACTAACTATTTTTTAGCAGCAGTTAACAACAACAAAATACACTGATATTTTTTGTATAGATAAACAAGTATATTCTGCATAGTTTAAGCATATAAAACCGAATAATTAAAATTTTGAGTTGAGTCACTTTTGAACTGGGTGTTCGATGTGTTTTATCATAAAAGAAGCATCAGTGGACCAAAATTAGTCAAACAAAATTTTAAACACATTTTTTGTAACGACCTCGTCATTAAGCAACTTTTGACACTAATTTTGTAAAAAAAAATTCTAAATTTTGTATCGAATGCCAACGTTGAACGCCAACTTTGAACTTTGAGTGGTATTCCTTCAAAAAAATTTTATCGGGACACCCTGTTGTATATATAAGTGTTAGTGTTTTAGCTGCACAGGGTATTAAGTATTTATTTAAAGCATTTAATTTTTATATTATTCAATCATGCAAACAACAGCTTCCTGGGGTGCCATAATAAAACTTGTAAGATCTTCAACGTTAACAACAGTTCTATTAAATATAAAAAATAAATAAAAATAAAATGAAACAACAAAAATAAAAATAAAAAACAAAACAATAATAAGAATTTGTCATTCAATCAATCAATAATTGAATTACACAGCTTTACAAAATTAGTCCCTAAAATCGCAAACAAGAGTTCCGACCGTTAATCATAAATACACTGCGTTGCAAAACTGTAATTACACATTAATTTCACCAAATTTCGTATATTAAAAAACAGTAGAAGAGTTTAACCGGCATAAAAGTAAAACCAATGGAAAATTAATGGTATTGAACAGAAAAAGAATTCATTTATTTTTTATTTTTCTATTTAAAAAGGAATAACAAAATTAATTAGTGTTTCATAACTATAAATACAATTAACTTAATATATCAAAATTTACAAAAATTTAAGAAAAATATTTTAAAGTAGCAGTTTTAATAATGCCCTAGGGCTTCTTTTTTTAATCAACTTGTAAATTTGATCAGACATACAGTCTACCAGATTTATTCAAAGTTCTTCCGTTATAGATCTCCACGCATTAATAGCTGATTTTTTTAGATAAAAAACACTTTCATATTGACGGTTTTCTGCGTAAGCTAGACGGGTTAATACACCCCAAATCACACCCAGCCAGAAATAAAGTTCAGTTTGAAAAAACTGACGACAAAAAGTGACTATGCCATCTTTTTGTGGGCGATCTGCCCTTCCAGAAACCGTATCCCATGAAATCCTAGCTGATCCTTTTTCATAATTTTTAAATGACTTAAAACCATAATTTTTAAACGACTTAAAATAATTTGATTCTGTGAAATTCCGTTGATAAAAAATTCTTCAAGCTTTCTTATGCTATATAATATTGTATGGGTAACTTCCCGAAAAAACTCATAATTTGTATTCAAGGTTAAAACACATTTAACTGAAAGTTTAATTAGCAGAGCTGATATCAATTGCACACCATCCTTGCCTATACTTTTCTAATACTATTATGTATAGTACCAAATATATTTATACTTTGCAAAGTTAAATGAATTACAGAACCATGATGTCCAAAGTATAGAGCTAAAGACCTTTAAACAACATTTAAGTCTTCTGGTAAGGATAAAAAAAATGCTCCACAATACCCCGATTTGTGAAAGAAGATGACGACGAAGATGATAACATCCATGTAATTGAGAAATGTATTTATTTTACTTGAACTCCATCTTTTAAAAGGATTTGTCAATCATCTCTTTTGGAAAGGCATAGTTCCAATTGTAGGACGCGAAAAAGCTCTATTGTGGTCAAAGAAGTTGAAGCACATTCCGACAACTATCACGGCGATATTTTTGAAGGGAACGCTTGCAGAAAACTTCTAAGAGAAGCGGATAAATTGTAGGATCCAGAAATCTATGATGAAGTTGGAATATTTAAAATTCAGCCTTTCATTGCATCATTTAAAGCTATGAATACTATTGTTGACAATTACCTGACAAAGAACATAGTCAATATTACTAACATAAATAAGCACTTAACTGAACTCCGTAAATCTTTTCAAAGTACGAATGTTTCCCAAACTCTTAAAATTCATGTAATTCTTGATGATTTACAGCAGGGTCTTATACATTTGATTTATGATGGTTTGTGGTTATGGTCCGAACAAGCTGGCGAATCTATTCATAGAGAATTTCTCAAATTTTGGGATAGATTCAAGATAAATATTATCGATGATCCAACTTTTTTGGCACGCGGTAGTTACTTTTTCTTCTCAGCATTTATAAAAACAATGTTTATTAGTGGATTAGGTCTATTGAAGATACCACTTAAAAAAAGCGCCGAGGTTTATATTCCAAGGATGGTGTGAAAATGATATCAACTCTGTTAATTAAATTATAAGTTAAATATTTTTTCACCTTGAACAAAAATTATGAATCTTTTTGGGAAGTTACCTATACAATATTATATAGCATAAGAAAGCTTGAAGAATTTTATATCAACGGAATTTCACAGAATCAAATTATTTTAAGTCGTTTAAAAATTATGGACCTTTTAGTAAGACTCAAATTTGAACACTCGAAGATTCTAGATCTTGAAATTGAAATGTCGATATTTTTGAAACAGGATCAGCTAGGATTTCATGGGATACGGTTTCTGAAGGGCATATCGCCCACAAAAAGATGGCGTAGTCACTTTTTGTCGTCATTTTTTTCAAACTGAACTTTGCTTCTGGCCGGGTGTGAAATATTCTCAATGGGGGGTTTGATAAAGAGAAAATGTGGGCCAGTCTAATACTCTTATATTTTTAGGTGATAGCCACTGACATGGCTGAGGCATTGTCGTGTTGGAAAATTAATTATTCTTCGTTGCTATTTTCAATAAATGCCACCAATTTCTCTTCTAATAATGTAATGCACTCAGAAGAATTCATTCTTGTGCTTGGAAATACTAAATAATCAATACCGTCGAAACAAAAGCGCCCCAAACCATTAAGAATCCACCTACGAAATTCGTGATACCTTACGTGAGTCTCTACAATAGCTGTTCAAAGCATCTGCACCACCACTATTAAACTTTTCCTCATCAGAAAAAAAACACCTTTGAAAGAAATTTGTGTTTCAACAGTCCCACTACCAACAGCCACTTACCTTGCTGCAGTTGGTTTGTAAATTCCATTTAGCGAATTCAAGTCGAGCAATTTTGTGGTAATAACCTTGTCACAGACATTGGCTTTTGGCGAGTAAATCTCTAGGAATACTTTAAGAGCCTAAATATGGTTGATTTGGACACATTTCCCTTACATTCATCGATTGATTATTTTACACAGGTCCCGATCAGAAAGCTTTATTTTATTTTTTTTTTTATTTTATTTTACCATAAGCACTCGGATTATTTGCAAAATTTGTAATAACCGCATGTGAATGGCTTATTTTTCAAGCAATTTCACGAAAACTTAATGAACTTTTTAAATAGGCAGAAATATTTCCTTTTTCAAAATCACTTAGATATGAACCACGCAGCATTTTATTGTAAATTGATTAAAATTCCATAAAAAAAAACAAAAGAAATTCTTTCATTATTGTTTATTTGCTCTTCTTCTTTATTTACCGTTATATATAATTATAGTTATTAACAGACGTTGGTCTAGGAAAATGTTTTGGAGAGGAAAGTTAGAACATTTTTGATTAACTTTTTTAATATTTTTTACATTTTTGTACCGAAAATTTAATTTTGGTTGAGGAAATGTCCCATTTTCCCTCCCCCTGGATCCGGGACTGGCTATAAAACACTAACAAAATATTATTACACTAATTTTCTCTTAAATCAATTAAATAATCTCTTAAAGTTTACACAATAAGAGATCAGATATGACACTCTTAAGAACTGTTGTTTTAAAAAAAAATTTGTAATATTAGAAAAAATAGCAAAAATCCTTTATAATCATAGTTATGCAACGCAGTGTATGGCGGTCACGCTGAAGTTATTTTAATGAAAACTTTAACTTTACAGTGAATGTATACAAAATATTTTAAAATTATATTTTAAAAATATTCACTTACTACATATAGGCTTATATCAAACATTTTTAAATCCTTCGAAACTGATATTATTTCGCAATATCTTTCGCATTTTTTATACGTTTGCATTAGCAACACTTTAAGTTACAGGAGCGCAAAAATGTGGTGCCATAAATCTATATTTCTAATTGTTATAGTTAGGCAAAGTTGCAAAATTAAAAAAAAAAAAAATCTTTTGAAACAATATCAGTTTTTTCCTTCTTTTTTTTTTTTGTTCGGGGTTTTCAACTTTTGTATTCCATTTGGTAATACAAAAATCTTCCAACACTCAAAAGATAAATTCAACATGTTCCGTATGGTAGTCGAAAATAATACCAATTTTTTTTAGTTTTTAAATTTTTGGTTTTTTTCGTACCGGGCACGAACGCCCTTTACATGGATTAGAAATTTTAAATCAATGGTTCGTTGATGTTGTTATTCTGCACAGTTGTAGGTATGTAGCATTGATGTGCCATTAACAGATAAAGATTACGACCGTCACAAAAATTGAACAACATGAGCGTGAATTTTGTTCAAAAGGCTGTTTTTCCCAGGCACATTCGCTGTTTAGTTTTAAATATGCCAGTTTGCTACGTGAACTTATTTTTTGTTATTTTTTTGTTATTTTACAACAAAACAAAATGAATGCAAACATTTTATTGCATAATTTGTTTTTGCTTTTTTATATAGCAAACAATGATATTGACAGATTTTAAAAGATTTTTAGAAATATTAGTAGCAACGCATACAATTGATCGCCATTACAAATTTTGCTGAAAAAAATTACTCTTTTATCTAAACACGTTTTGCTCCGGCACATCAACACTTATGCGCGAAGTTCGTCAAAATTAACATTATTTGTACGATTTGTCAATGGTTTAACACAAAACCAGGTTAGCATTTTAAGAAATAAATATTTTATGGACCAACTGAAATTTGGTAGGTATTAAACAGCATCATTTTAAGACCCTTTATATAGTTGGAAATAACTTGTAGAAATACATTTTCCACTCAAATATAATCTTCAAGACAAATTATAATTTTTAAATGTAGCGTAAACGGCGATTTTAAGTAAATAATTAAATATTTTCGACACCACTGAAATTGATTAAGATTTTTTGAAAGCACAAAATAAGGCAGTAAATTTCATTTGGGAATGCCAAAAATTGGGGGCGGAAATGTTAAATTGCGAAATTTTTTTGAATTCAATAGAAGAATGGAATTTTGTGAATTTATTTCAATCAAAGAAAAGGTAAAAAAACATTTACATATTTTTATAATTTTTTTAAATTGTTAAATTTAAACCGCCATATCTTTTGCGCCCCTTGCAAGGAGTATCTAAATTTAGAAGATGCAATCAACATCGGACAGATCATGCGACACGACATCGGAAAAAACACGCATGCGTACTAAAATCAAAAATATGAAATTGATACTTATGTAACCAATTTCCAGTAACTCATTACTCTGCAATTATATGTAAATACTTCTATAACACATTATCAGTTAGTCATTATTTTGTATTTTAAAGTAATGTAATAGGCAATGGCATGGCATTACTTGGTAATATATACAGTAATGACCTGTCATTATCATGTTTTTGCTGGGAATGATCGGTACTCTTGTTTTCGCTTTTTGTGGTCAATTTTGTAGCACTGTGTTATTAAAGAAAAACGAAAAACAAAGCTATATTTAAGTATTAATAATTACCCTTTTTCATAAATCGAATTTATACCGGATACTAAGACCGTTAACTGATTTACTTCATCAATGATTTCTAATAAATTTACAACTTCTTCTTCAGGACCAATATTGATGATAGTAACTAAAGATGTATTGCCTTTAAGGGATCTAGAGGGAAAAAGAAAAATTATTATTAAAATGGAGTAGACATTTTTACTATGATTTTTTGCGACATGATTTTAAGAAATTGATTGATCGAATCATAACCTAATCTGCAGGGCAACCAGAAATATGCTGTTGTGCTAGAGTTGTCAAATATTCGACCTATCTGAAAATATCCAATACTTTTTTTTTCTTAAATCACTTTGCATTTTGCTGATATCTGAAATATTTTGTACAAATTTTAAAAAGTTACTAAAGTTGTAAAGGTTGTCATATAATACTAAACAGATATCCTTGCTAAGATTCTGTTTTGTTATTTCCTAAATAAAAGAAATCTCAAAAAAAAATTAATAGTTTGGTCTTCAAAAATATTAAAAATTGTTAAATTTCAGCCTGAGATAAAATAGTACAACGTTTTAGACCTTTTCGACTAAAACAAAAAGTGAACAAATTTTTTTAAGTAGTAAAGGTATATTTGGCTAACGTGGGAGAGTCCTCTACGGGGACACCAACCGATGTGAATAAATTGTGAAAATGTGAAATAAAAAGATAAAAAAATCCGGCGGCTCAAGAATTGAAATTGTATGTTACCTGAATAAAAACCTTCTTTGTGAGCAAAATCTTTTATAATCTTCAAAGTTATTAATAGAGAAGATAAAAAAATTCAAAATTCCAAGGGCTATAACCAAATTTTTGACGTAGTACCAAGAGGTGGGCCATGTTGTATTATCAACGGAAGACATTATTTTTGGGTAATTAAAAAAAAAAAAACTCACACGCCAAATTCATTTTCTCACGCAATACAAACAAAAATAATTTAATTAGATTATTTAATTTCATATCATAATAGGAGCGGAACCAGGAAAAGGTTTTGTGGGGGGGTAACTTAGAGTATTTTTAATTAATTTTTTGATCTTTTTTACATTTTTGGATTGAGAAATATCATTTTAAAATTTAAAATTAAATTTTCGCAGATGCCGAAATATTAACAACTCAAATTTAGTTAAGTGAGAAGTAAAAAAAATAATTTAAAAAAAAAAATAAAAAATTCGCTGTTGGAGGGAAACTTTCTCTCCACTACTAAATGTTAATTATGGCTTTATTTTCTTGGACATATATAAAAAACAAAGCAAAATATGATATTTTTTAATAAATGTTAAAAAAATTACAAATTTAAAACTTCATTACTGTTGTTGGGTGAACTTTTTTGACGCCAGTGAAAAAGTAAAAATGTATTTCTTCATAGTTTTTGATGTTTTATACGACTATGCTAAGCCAATTTTGACATTTGCAATAAATGTTAAAGAAATATAGCCCTAATATGAATTAAAAAAAAAACAAACTCAAAATAGCGAACAAAAACTGTAATATTAAAAAAAAAATTAAGTTTTCTTCGATCTTCTTTTATTTTATTCTTTTTAGTTTAAACGAGCTTAAGATCATTTATTTATTAATTATTTATTTCCAATATTTCGTCTCAACATTGGGTGACTTCTTCAGGTAACAAATATTACAATTTGAAAAACTAGTTTACAATTTAAAAAACTAGTTTTTCAAATTGTAATATATGTTCCCTGAAGAAGTCACCCAATGCGGAGACGAAATATTGAAAATAAATAATTAATAAATAAATGATCTTAAGCTCGTTTAAACTAAAAAAAATTAACAAAAAATGTTCCTATATTAACCTCAAATTTAGTAGAATGCAAATAACTGTTTATTTTGCTAAAATAAACAGAAATTTTTGCTAAAAATTTGTAGATTGGTGATTACAAAATGCAGACTTTTATTCGCATTAAAAACAAAACTAAAAACAAAACTAAAACTAAAAAAAAACTTGAAAAATTTCACATTTTTTAATGATTTTTTCTGTCTACTAATATTTAATAAAATTTTCTTTTGATTTTAGCAGATTAATTTGTTACTTTCACTAAAATTTAGCCCAAGAGTCATTCTCTATGAAAACACCGAAAAAAATGAAAAATTGTTGCTGGACCATTTTGGATTTTGTTAAAATTTTGTGTAAATGTTCCTAAGGGTTCCAAGAACCAAAATCCAAGAGGATTTAATTTTTGCACACGGCCCTACCGGTTCACGCAAAATAAAAAAACTAAAAAGTCTTGTTTTTGTGCGTAGTGGTTTGAGCTGTTAAAATTTTTCTGCTAGAGATATCTACATGATGAATACATTGTTTTAAAGCTGAAGGATTATAGTTTCTATCAAAAATATAAAATTTGACTTAATTCATACACCCGCAAAATAACGTGGTATTGAAAATAAGCATATTTCATTGGTTTTTTGTGTTTTTCAATGAACTCCAGTGTCGGCGCTAATGAATATAAAAGCATAATAATTCTCAGATACAAATTAGACATGTCGGAGAAAAATACAAAATTAAAATTGGCTCAATCTGGCAACTCGTTATGAAAAAGTCGTTACTTGAAATTTGGAAATTTTGAAAATTTGCATATTTCAGGCTACAATTTGGTCATGTTTGTTAGCAGATACAAACTTGAAAATTACAGAGTATTTACTCCCTACTTTTAGCTTTATAACACTTCAAGACCCGTTTAGTTATTTTCACTCCTCTCGGATTTACAGGGTTTTAAAGAAAAGCCTTTTTGATTTTTTGTATGTATTTTTATACTTCCCTCAATTGTTATATACAGAGAAATTAAAATAAAAACATGTATTATTATGAAGTAACAAAGAATAATTATGGACTAAAAAATATATTTAAAAAATTCAGTAGATTTTTGATGTTAAAAAATTTTACAGTGGTGGCAAAAAATAGGCAAATGGTATATTTTTATCATTTAAAGTAGAAAAGTTATAGTTTAAATGTGGGTAATTAAGAATCGTGGAATAAGTTTTATATTATTTTCATAAAGTATTTGTTCTTATAATATTCGGAGTTTCAAAGTTATCAGAAGCTGAAAACTTTCGTACTTTTAACTGACTGTGAGAAATCGGAGAGAAACTGTGGTAGTTTCTTGTATTTTTAATTGTGCAAACATCAATAAATCTTTTTGATAAAAAGTTTTCGATAGCATCAAAATCAGGAATGGATACAAAAAAAAAAATTATACCAGGAATTTGGGTGGAACAAAAATCAAACATTGCTGTAGGTGTTAGGATATGATGATCCGCAGTTCGCTGTAGACTTGCTTTCCTTACAGTCCGCTTAATTGTACCTTCTATTCCGACACAAGGACTTTTGCCAAATGACACCAACTTTCTAAGCCGAAATCGTCTTTGTGATGACAAATGTTTACAAAAATTTTTTTTATTTTTGTAAAATTTTTGTAAAATTTTTGTAAACATAAAAAATCTACTGAATTTATTAAATAAATTTTTTAGTCCATAATTATTCTTTGTTACTTCATAATACTACATGTTTTTATTTTAATTTCTCTGTATATAACAATTGAGGGAAGTATAAAAATACATACAAAAAATCAAAAAGGCTTTTCTTTAAAACCCTGTAAATCCGAGAGGAGTGAAAATAACTAAACGGGTATTGAAGTGTTATAAAGCTAAAAGTAGGGAGTAAATACTCTGTAATTTTCAAGTTTGTATCTGCTAACAAACATGACCAAATTGTAGCCTGAAATATGCAAATTTTCAAAATTTCCAAATTTCAAGTAACGATTTCTTCATAACGAGTTGCCAGATTGAGCCAATTTTAATTTTGTATTTTTCTCCGACATGTCTAATTTGTATCTGAGAATTATTATGCTTTTATATTCATTAGCGCCGACACTGGAGTTCATTGAAAAACACAAAAAACCAATGAAATATGCTTATTTTCAATACCGCGTTATTTTTCGGGTGTATGAATTAAGTCAAATTTTATATTTTTGATAGAAACTATAATCCTTCAGCTTTAAAACAATGTGTTCATCATGTAGATATCTCTAGCAGAAAAATATTAACAGCTCAAACCACTACGCACAAAAACAAGACTTTTTAGTTTTTTTATTTTGCGTGAACCGGTAGTGCCGTGTGCAAAAATTAAATCCTCTTGGATTTTGGGTTTTCAGACCCTAAATATCATTTCCAGTTAGTTTGAGTAAAATCTAAGATATGCCAGCTTTGCCGATTTGGTGATTTCATACAGAATAACTCCCAAGTATAACTTAATATTTTAAAATTTAACTGATTTATATTTGGTATTCTTATATTACTAATATTTTGTAAAATAAAAAAAAAATCTGCTAATTTTAACAGTTTTTTTTGCAAGGTAATTTTTAACAAATTTTTAGTAGATTTTTTGCTATTACGGTTTTATTTCTATGAGTACATGCGGCGTACTAAAAAAATAAATTAAATATTTATTCGTTTCAGATATTTTTCTTTATCAGACCATTTTATTTAGGAAAAACAAAAGTTTTTCTAAAAAAAAAGCAAAATATAAAAAGGAGAGAAAAACAAAAAACGTGTATTGAATATCCACCAGAGGTGGACCTTACGCATCAAACAAGTTTTCAATTTATTTTTTGATCAATGGTTATAATCTTTAACTTTAAACTCATATGTATATTAGTTCTCATGTAGTGAGTAAACTAGTTCATATGAATGTTTGATGTTTGACATGGGATTGTTACCGCTTTCAAAACGTGTTCTGATGATGGGAACCTAGAAAATTCCCGAAATAGATCTATCAACACATTCCTGAAAGGGTCAAATAATAAATTTGAAAACAAAAAACTCTATAGATTAGTTGTTAGGACAATATCCTAATGAAGAAATATAGAGTATGGCCTCGAACTTGAATAATTTTCATTTTCATTGCACAATTAAAGGTCGAAAAAAAACATAATTTTTATTTTTAATAAAAATTATAACAAACTTGTAAAAAATTAAAATTTTTTTTTTATTTTCTATGGTAACGCCGTTTTTGAACAGTCAATTCATTTTTGCAAACTTGAATTTCTCGTTTTAAAACTTTAACGATTTTTGTATAATTAAATTGATGTCTCTATTTTTAGTAGTTATTAAAACAATTTTCTCAAAAGTTAATAGAACTATACTGAAAAGTGGGTTGTAAAATATGAATTTTTAGATAAAAATATGTTTTAGGAAGATATTTTTTATATTTTAAGAGCATATTTTCCATTTTTAATGGCATAAAATCGATTTTTTTAGATCATATTTCTGGTTGCCCTGCTACTTATGTACTAACTGTTAAAGTTAATTTAATGACATATTTTGAAATCCTTGTTCAATACAAAATTATTATAATTTTCTTATTTAAAATCTCAATTATATTTACTAATATAGTTTTAACATTCTCTTTATTTTTTCAGGTGAGTTTCAACTTAATGCATGGTAGTAGATCATTTCTCTTAATCGAGATTTAAAAGTAAGTGATATCATTAAGTGCGGATGTATCGGAGAGCTAAAGATAGCAGTTTTCTTTTGTGATTGAGTTATATATTTTTTGTTTAAAGATTTCGGCATATTTATAGAATGTACGAAGTCAATTTATTACTCAAAATTTCATTCAAAATCCACGAAAATCTACGTTTTCAAAGAGATAAGATTCTAATTTCAATAATGTTGTCGGTCAAAATTTATTTTGAATTGATAACTAGAATTTGAGGATTGTAGTTATACATTGATAAAAAGAACCATTTATGACTAAGCCTATTCATTTTTATGGAATAGTTTTCGAGATTCGCTCTAAACATATTTTGGACTATATCGCCTAAAGTAGGTAAAGAAAAATAAGTCTGTAACGAAAATAAGAAGGTATTGTTTATTTGTTATGACAAATATGTAGTAAAAATTTAATTTCAAAAAAAAATTAGGTTTGAGGGTTAAAAAGAAATTGTTCTTTTTCAAAAAAGCCGATTTTTATACAAAAATGTAGATTCGGATGAAATACATGATCCAATAATGAACTGTATAAAAGCTTTACATTGCTTTGTAAATCAATGATTATTAGTATTTTTAATGTAGATTTTAGGAGAGATAAAAGCAGGAGACTCTTATACAGACTTTTTATATACAGTGAACGAAATAAGTTCACCCAAGTAATTGTGAATTTTTCAAAAATATTTGCAATATTTTACAGTTTTAAGTATTTTTAATTAACTTCTTTTAACTCTTTTCACACCCGCCCCCCAAAATAATAATCAAATTAAATTGTAAATAAGATCTTCAAATAATTGATTTTTTTAATTCCACTGTTATTTAAGATTTTAGGATCTTCGTATCGGCAGAACAGCACGACTGTATAAGAGATCTCACGGTATTATTTATTTTTTAATTTCGCATTGTTATGCGTTAGTTTTAATGCAACTGATTGTATAAGAGATTTCCAGATTTAATATGCTCTTGTTTACTTATTAATTTTTCTAATTTAAAAGAGGTTAATTATATATTTCTCTAAAAAGGAAGCGCCGCTCATGGGTTACCTCCGATTGCCATAAAATTTAAATATGTGATAGAGGGGACAAAATAAATAGGAAGACGCATATTTTTAGTTGAACAATTCGACGTTTGAGGTTTAAAATTTCGGTTTAAAAATAACCGTGAAAATTGGTTAACTTTAGTTGCGTTTTATTCAAGTTTCTTTCACAAATTTGCTATCAAATAAAAGGTATTTGGATGGCATTTCCAATAGGGTATACAAAATAGTAAAAATTTTCCAACAACCCATTTGTATGTGCTAAATATACTATTGGGCATCACGTTTCTTACTAATTTTCTATCTAATATCCCAATTTTATCGAAATCTCTAGGAACCACTCAATAGAGTTACCTTGTGAGTGCATCCTTTTTTACTCTGAAAATTATATTAATTTGTATTACCTTATCACTGCAAGTACATTGCGACTTAGAACTTCTAGTCTAGTACGCCCTTGTTGCAGAACTGGTAATTTTCTTAGCTGCACCAATTCTTTATAAATTTTGTAATGACTCTTTTCAGCTTCCTGTTGTAATTCCAAATTTAAGTCTACATAATTGGGATGTACAGGTAGCCAGGTCTTATCGGCATTAGAAAAGCCAGCATTTTTCTCCGAATTCCATTGGAATGGTGTGCGTACAGGATCACGTGATACTTTTTGATAGTTATCAGGACCAGCATTGCGGGCAGGGGGATCTACCGTATCGACCCAGCTGATATCACGATAATCTTCCATACCTAATTCTTCGCCCTGTGGAGAAATAATCTGCAAATTACTATTTTTTTTAGAGATTTTATTGTAACTTACATTATAAGTCACTGATATACCCGGTAAAGTCATTATTAACATATTTATGGCATCTACACTATTCGGGCCTAGTCTTGAGGCTATACGTGGCATATCATGATTGCCCATAACCCAATTGGCTGAATGATATCTTGGCATATAGGTTAACCATTTTTGTATGTTAAAGGCATAATCTCTGGCATCTGATTTATTATTAATATCTGTTAGCAAAAAGAAGTTAAAGGGAAATTGAGGACCCTTAACACCCTCCTCATTTTCATAATAATCCATTAAAAATTTCAACTCGGCATACGACTCAGTCATCATTATTCGAGCAGGTCCACCATGAGTATTGGAATACTCATCTAATAAAGCACGCCAATGATATAACATATCAAAGACCTCAGGCTGAAATTAAATTCTCTTAATATTTAAACTTGCTCCTAATACCAAAGGGACACTTACCATATCTTTGGTATAAATATGTTTGGTATAATCATATGATTTTGGATCTTCAGTTTTGCCACTTAAGAGTTCATCTTTTAACTCGGGATCTTCAAATAAATGATTGACCGCATCTACACGAAAACCACTAACGCCCTTATCCAGCCAAAATAATATAACCTCATCCATTGCTTTTACCACCTCAGGATTACGATAATTCAAATCTGGTTGTTCTTTGGTAAATTGATGTAAATAATATTGTTCTCTATCGGGATGCCAAGTCCAGGCAGAGCCATAAAATACGGATTGCTATATAACAAAAAAGGCATTCCAAAATATTTTATTTTTTTAAATATATTTATATTCATACCCAATTATTTGGTGGTTCCCGTTCACCATCATCATTAATTTTACCATCCGACCATACATAAAAGTCTTCAAATCCTTCTTCTCTGGCCGCTGACTTCAAAAACCATTCACATTGATCTGATGAATGATTGGGTACAAAATCCAATACAATTTGTATACCTAAACTTTTCGCTTTTTCAATCATTTCCTCAAAATCTTCCATGGTACCATATTCATCATGTATGGCTTTAAAGTCGGATATATCATATCCGAAATCTACCATTGGTGATTGAAAGATGGGACTCAACCAGGTAGCCGTTATACCAGTATCAGCCAAGTATTGTAGTTTAGAAATGACACCTCATTGGGAAAAGAAAAACATTAAAAACCAATTGATTTTATTACAAAATTTTTGTATTTTTATGGCGAAATTTCTTTATTTGGGACACTTTAGGCCACTTTGACAATAACTATTTTTAATACAAAATCTATGATTTGGATAGTTTTTTTAAAAGTTGCGATGTAAATACGATCAAATTTATAGATTTAGATATCATAAAATATTTTAGGTTTTATGACAATTAAATTTGCCAAATTTTAAGTAAAATTACTCAGATAACACATTTATTAAATTTGGGACAATTTGGAAATCCACAAGGGTAAGATATAATCTCTGATTTAAGAACCAGAGACTAACTCCAACTATTTATTTCAGACACTTAAGAAATCTGCAATTGTGTTAAATATTCTTCGATTTCATAAATTGAGACACAGTAGGGTGCCAAATGGTTTTGCTTTGGGACACTTTAGAAAATTTGGGATCATATAAACCATTTATTGGGACACTTATGAAATCAAGTATTGTATAGAAAACATTTAGATGTTTGTCAGCTTGGAAATCCCTGATTTATAATACTTTGCATACCTTAGAAATTTTAATTTGGAACACTTTAGAAAACCACGATTTTGCAAATGACTTTTCGACACTTCTAAAATTATAATTTTGGAAATTTTAATTTGGGTCACACAAAAATGTTGACATGTAACAGTTTTAAAATCCACGACTATACAAAAATCTTTCTAATTGGAAAACTTAAGAAATTTCTTAATTTCTTAACACGGGTCAATTTTGATCTAGACCACTTTTAAACCCCTCGATTGTACATGAAACTTTCCGATATTAGACACTGTAGAAATTTTAATCTAAAATACTTTTAAAATTTTAATTTAGGATAATTTTAAAATACACGATTGCAAAAAAAAAAAATTTTAATTGATACACTTTATAAATTTTAATTTGGAACACTTAAAATATTTGGAAAAGAAAGATAAATTTTAAAATATTTGGTTTGGGACAATTAAGAAATCCATGAGTTTACAAAAAACTTTTCATTTGAGGAACTTTAATTTGGAACACATTTGAAATTTTAATTTGTAACACTTGGAAAGCCCCGATTATGCAAACAACTTTTCTATTTGAAACAATTAAGATATTCAAATTTGGGAGAGTTTTTATATTTTGATTTGGGACACTTTAGAAATTCGCAATCGTGCACAAAAATCAATTTGATTTGTAACACTTTAAAAATTTTATTTTGGGACAATTTGTAAATTTTGAATAATTTATGTTCGATTTATGACGTTTTCAAAATATACAAATTTATACAATTCATGACTCATTAAAAATCCATAATTTAATAAAGAATGTCTTCAATTTGTGATACTTGAAGAATTCAGAATGGCATAAAAACCCTCCTCAGTTTGGGACACTTTAAAAATCCACGATTGTAGAAAAATGTTTTCAGTTTATGACCCTTTAGAAGTCCACGATTGTGTAATTTACCTCGATTTGGGACAATTCAAAAATTCGCGATTGTTTTAAACAACTCTTACATTTGAAACGTTTTAGAAAACCACTTCTAAATAAAAAAGCAAAAATCTTTCGATTAGTACACTTTAAAACTGCATGACTGAATGTTAATTCTGTTAGATTTGTAGCCCTTTATATATCCCCGATTATATAAAAAGAATTGCTTGATTTGGGACAATATACACTGATAATAATTTATGTTATGATTATTCGAAAAAAAAATTTCAAAATAACAAAACTTTTTTTATAATAAACGAATATTTTTGCATTTAACGAAAGTTTTCCGTTGTTTTGACAATAATTTCGTATATTTATGCATGTAAATGAGTGTAGAAATTCATGAGTGTATGAAACAAAGATTTTATGAAAAAACTATTCGATTTGGGATACTTAGAATCCTCGATTTTGTGAGAAGTTCATTGATTTTGAGCACTTTAGAAATCTAAGATTTATAATAAATCAAGTTTGATTATTCAAGTTCGAGGCCATACTCTATATTTCTTTATTAGGATATTATCCTAACAAATAATCTATAGAGTTTTTGTTTTCAAATTTATTAATTGACATCTTTCAGGAATGTGTTGATAGATCAGAATCAGAACACGTTTTGAAAGAAGTCATAATCCCATGCAAAACATCAAGCATTCATATAAACTAGTTTTCTCACTAAATGAGAACTAATATATGAGCTCGAAGTTAAAGATTATCACTATTGATCAAAAAATAAATTGAAAACTTGTTTTTTGTGTGCAATGTCTACCTTTGGTAGATATTCAATACACGTTTTTTGTTTTTTTTTTTCGCTTTTTATTTGTACACTTGATTTGTTTAAAAACAAAATGTACAGGGGGAGTAGTAAACAAGACCGTACTTTGTCTTTTATACAAGTTTGATATAATTTTTATTAAAAATAAAAATTATGTTTTTTTCGACCCTTAATTGTGCAAAGAAAATGAAAATTATTCAAGTTCGAGGCCATACTCTATATTTCTTTATTAGGGTATTGTCCTAACAAATAATCTATAAATTTGAAAACAAAAACTCTATAGATTATTTTTTAGGACAATATCCTAATAAAGAAATATAGAGTATGGCCTCGAACTTGAATAAATTTCATTTTATAATAAATCTTTTTGGTTTTTATATCTATTAAATCTTTGATTACAGAAGAAACTTTTGATTTTCAGCAATAATTTGAAACATTTTTTTACATAATTTTTAAATTTGTAATATTTAAGAAATAATTTGTTAATAAAATTCTTATTTGGAAGATTTTAAAAAAAATTTTCAAATTTCTTATATTTTTGTATTGAAAAATTGATTTTGGGGGAGGAAATGTCCCATTCCCCCACCTGGATCCGCACCCACCTAGGCTTATAGTCCATAAAAAATATGAAGAAACGCAAATTTAATTTTTTCGCGGTTTTCAAAAATGTTTCCGCAAAAACTTTTTTAAAGTGTGATACAGTATTTTGGTTTAATTAAACTAAAACTAAATTTGACTAACAATGCCTATCAACCTTAAAAGACACAAAAGTTTTAAAATTTGACATGCTTCGCGGATTTTGATAAATAAAAATATTATAGCGTTGTTTCGCGATATGGGTGTTTTCAGTCCTCTTAAGCTACTTTAATGATGTTAAAATGCATTTTTAGAAAATATTCTTTATGCAGGAGTTTTTTGTTTCAAAATGATCCAAAAAAAAAAGGTTTTTGAGATAGGCGTGGTAGAGAAGATTAAGCATACTTTTCTAAAAATCATAACTACATTGTAAATTTTTATTGAATTAGACTGCGCAGTTTCTGGTAACACAACCTTCATCAGTAATCCTTTTGACAATACTGTAATTATTTGTTATGGTTTTTATTGTTTGATTGCATCTATATGAAATGTTTATTTATTAAATGCAATACTGACCGTGGCTTGCACCTGCTTTCTTTGCCACATGCACTTCGCACTACACTTTAGACAGGCGCTTTAACCACTTGATCTAAAGTCAGGTCGATTTTTGCTGCTTTAACCACTTGATCTAAAGTCAGGTCGATTTTTGCCAGTTTCAATTACACGGGGTCGATTTTACATTTAATTGTAATTGCGGAAGATAGCTAAAACAAACACCACAATAATTCACAATTGTTAGAAAATCATATATAATCTAATTTCCACTATTTTCCCAAATTTTGGGAGTTAGCGACAACTATTATGTTTTTATTTTGAATACAATATTGCCCATCAGGTGCACTCAGGGAACTTCTGCTGTAAATATTTGTAGTGGTTTGATTTGTAATACAGTATCTTTATTTTTAAGTGGAAAAAACATTTATTTGTAGAAGAAATTTAATTTTTGACTTCATTTGCAGTTCATTTAAAAAAAAAACAAAACCATTGTAAATGACTGTATTATTATTTTACAGTCATTCCATAGCTTTTTTTTATTTAAAAAAATAAAACAAATGAATGTTTGTTTATTATTTACTACATGTGTGGTATAATTTTACTGCAATTGAACAGTAAAAAAACAATGTTAGTTGAATTTGTGTAAGTCGTCCTTTTTTCAAGTGAACTTTCATTTGTTTTTAACTACATTTACCTACATAGTATTCTAGTATAGTGAAAAAGTAAAACCCTATTGTATATTCTTTTGACAACATTTTTTGTTTTTTTTTAATAATTGTTACTATTAACGATTATTAACAAAATCTTCGATTAATTGATATGTAATTAAAAACAAGATTAATAAATTAATCATAAAAAAATAATTTTATTTCACCATCCCCAGTTTTTCTATCCAACCGTTTCAAAGATGCCCCCACTCTCTATTTTACCTTGTAGTAACATACCTTGTAAATCTCCAATACCATCATCATTACTATCCATAAAAGATCTGGGATATATTTGATAAAACACTGCATGTTTCCACCAGTTATCATCCACATCCAAAGTTTCTCCACTTTCTTCTTGTTGTTTGGTAGCCATTGGTCTTTGTAGCACTAGAGCAAATAATAATACGAAACATTTTAGAGATCTCAATTTATAGCGAAACATTTTTGCAAATTATTTAATTTATTTATTTTTATTTTGTTTTCTCAAAGAGCACAATTTGTATTTGCACTGATAATTTTCAAAATTTCTCATCTCTGCCCGACGAATGCTGGGTTATAACTGAACCCTTTAATAAGTTTTATTCATGCTTAAATATTAAAAATAATTCCAATTATTTTTCAACAATTATTTTATGGGAATTAATAATATTACATTATTATTATTTTTTTTTTTACAAATTTATACGTTCTGTTTTTAAATTTTCTTAGTTTTATACTAATTTTATAAATAAATTTGTAAAATTTTTCTAATTTTCCATTGTTAAATTTCTCACTGACGTTTGTTTAATTAAAATTTACAAATAAATCTCATTTAATATAATTATTAAATATACAAAATGATCTTTGTTGAGAGATAGTCTAGATTTTTTTTTTGAGATTTAAAACACGCTAAATATTGTCACACTACTCAGAATATTTCGATAAATAAAAACACTTGGACTACAAGAAGATGCCAGATTGATATGAGAAAAAGAAAATCGTTTGAAAATTTTTACTTTTTAATGATGAATTTATATTTATAAAATTTACATTCGTTTTTGGGTTTTTTACAGATTTCAGACACTTTATATATTTTCGAAATATATATCTAAGGCTACGTTTCCACTGAACGTGTTTTGGACGTGTTTTGGAACAAAACATGTTTTGTATATATTTTCCCCCAAAACACATGTTTTACTCAAAACACATAAATGGAAACATAGTATAAATCCGTAGGTTTGTGACAAGATTTGAGAGCCAAGCATATGATTGTGAGCTTTGATGTTTTCTCCTAAAACTGCAAATATTTCCAAGAGTAATGGATTTATTGAGATGGAAACTTTTGTATTATATTTTTAACTAAATTATATTTCATAAAATATGTATAACTATCGGAAAAGTGTAATACTTTTTAAATTATTTTACATTAAACTTTAAAAACCAAGAACTTTTTGCATGCATGTTTAGTCGCAAAGGGTTAATATAGATTTGGTCAGTGACGTACCCTGCCAGCATTGTGCTTTGGAGGTGGCCCAATATATATTTCGTCGAAAAAAAATGTTTTTTTAAAATTACTAAAAATTGTATTGGAATGTTATTTTAAGTACTTGAAATTTACAAATTAATCTAATAAAATCAGCTAAATTTGCTAGTAGACAAAAAAAAAATCATAAAAAACTGTAAAATTTTCAAATTTTTATTTAGTTATTTATGCTAATAAAATTCTACACTTCTGAAACCAACAGTCTACAAATTTTTAGTAAATATTCCTGTAGAATTTAGCGGCATATATAAAGCAATTTTTTAGATGACTTAAATATAGAAATTTTTTTTGTTGATATTACAGTTTTTGTTAGCTGTTTTTTGTCAACAGATAACTAGCAAAAGTTTTTGCTAATTTTAGCTAAGTAAATTGCTATTTTAAATAAACTAAAATCCTGCTTGAAAATAACTAAAATTTAGTAAATTTAACATTTTTATTTTTTCTGTTTCTATCTTAACAATATTTAGCAAAACAAAAGCTGGTAATTTCATAAGTTTTTTCTTAACTATTTTGTGTAGCTTTTTCTACTATTTTTATAGATTTATTTTTATGAGTGTACCATTCATTAACTTCGTTAGTGTTAGCAGGCAAAATTGTACACTCAAAAAAATAAGTTAGTAGAAAAGTTAGTAAAACATCTTGTAAATCAGGTTTACTATTTTTCAGCAAATTTTTTGCTAAAATTACGTTTTAAACTAAAATTTTAGTTTTACTTATTCAGCACTTAACTGTTTTGAACTAATATTTTATTAATATTTTACAAATGTTGTTGTGTGGATTAGCACATCAATAGTGTGAACAACAACCAGACTGAAAGATATACGCAGAATGAATTAGATGTCGCGGCATGTCACAATGTAGTAGTGACGAGGAAAATTTTACTAAAAAGTACAACTCTAGTAAGACATAATATAAAAAAATCAACGATAGAAGATTTTTGTATCTGTTTTTCATACATCAAACAAAATTGTGGATTAAAACAACTTCAATTTTGCGTCGTCACCGGCTTGTTAAAGTAATTGTCTATTAATTAAGTAAAAGACAAAATAAAATATTTAAATTTAATAAAGATTGAATGTATATTTGTAAACTAAATGTTTATATATATTAATAATCTTATGTGGTCAAATTGCAAACAAATATGCAATAGATAGACAGGCTAAAGCGAAAAACAAAGACATACATCTTAGGTAGATTTTTCTGTTTCCTTTTTCTTATTGCAAAAAAGGGTTGTATATGTTATATTTTGTTATTTTTTCCTTTCGTTTCTATAATTCTCTGCGTCATTTGCGTTCCTTTAAAAGACAATAATTGATGTAAGTAGTTCAAAGATAATTTTGTTCGTGTTACCTATAATTATGTTTATTTTTTTAGATATTACATTAATTCATATCGTCAATTTGGGAATATGAACATTTTTATATTTTGTAACGTATTGTAAATTATTTTAAACAGAATCACAAAAATATGTTTTATGATTTTCAGCAAATAAGTTAACTAAAGTAAAATTGTTCTACAAATTTTTTGAGTTTTTTTCAATCTACTAATATTTAGCAAAAATTTTATTAATTTTAGCAAGGGTTTTCTAATTTCTAATCCACTAAGTGTTAGCAAAACTTTTGCTGAATCTACTAATTTTGTTGCTAAAAAGATTTTGTTGACATTATCAATTTTTTTGCAAGCACCCTCCTGACTAAAATTTTGCTGACTCAGCAAAATTTTTTCCTGACTTTATTAATTTTTTTATTTGAGTGTAATATTTCATATTTTGAATAGTATGGGGTAGAAAAATTAAAAGCCCCATTTTCGGTTTTTGAAAATTTAAAAAACCGAGCTTTTGGTTATTTTTGATTTTTTTGTAGTATTTGTTATAAGAATTGCTAAAAATATAAAATGTATCAAATATAAATTCTTAGACCATACTTAATAGCCGACGAAAACAGTTGCGATATAATCATCACACTGGGAGAATTATCCTCACTTTAGCAATGAATTTCTTCATAGCTTTAATGAAAAGTGTCACTGGAACTCGGCCATTGAAACTTTTCATAGAATCTATGAAACAAGTTTCATTAAAGATAATATTTATGAAATGTTTGTAGAATTAATAAAAATCTTCATATAACTAATAAATCATTGCGACAATAAAACGTTTATAGAATTTATGAAACAGTTTCATAAAATTTTTTAATATTAAGAAGTTCTTTGAATTATTGAAACTCTCAGTGAATGTCTTGAAAAATGCATTGGAACTGAGCCAATGGACCGCTTCATATGATTTTTTAAACAATTTTATAGAAGTCAAAAATTAGTGAAAGACTACATTGAAATAATAAATAATTTTATAAAATATGTGGATCACTTAATAAATAAATCTTAAAACTAAAGATTGAAATGTATGAAAATGGATTAAATTATGAAATTTTATGAAAAAATAAAAAAATTACGTCTTTGAAATAATCTCAAAGCTCTAAAAAAAATTACGAAAAATTCATAAAAAGATAATTTCTGAAATCGAATGCATTATAATTGTGAAAATATGAAATTTCATGAAAACTTTCTTAATATTAGTAAAATTTCTTGGATATAATGCAATTATTCATTGAACCTAGGCATAAAATTATATAAAATTCTTTCATTAATATCATGAAGGATAATTCTATCAATGCACATATAACTAAACATCACATCACATCTCATCTGATCTGATCCGAAAAATATCAAACATTAGCTGATCTGATGGTATCAGAATTAAAAAATTTAAAATGTTTTATTTGTATTAATCCAATTAAGTACTATTTGTTATTAATTTATAAAACATATATATATTTTAAACATATAAATATTAAAATTTGGGTAAATTGCAGAAAAATTAATTGCAATAAAAAGTTGTATTTCCTAAATCCTATATAAAATACTAAGTCAAATTTCCAAACAGTATTTCAGTTATGACTTTGTATATGATGTTTAATACAAAGAAATTTTCCAATTTTTATTTGCAAACTATGAACATATTAGTAAAAACAAATATAAATTAAACGAGAATTTTTAAAAACTCTACATAAACTTACAATACCCGTAAAACAACTACTACTGTTTACTACCCGAATGACCTATATGTAGTTACTGTAAGAATATTTTGGGTGTAAAAAAAATTAAAAATCATGGACACCATCTTGGATTCAGCATTTAAATTTTCTTGAAATTTGAATACAGATTTGGAATTAGAAACCTCCAAACTATCTAAAAGATCTAGGTTTGTATCTGTATTAGATTTTTTAAATGACAATTAGGGCATTCAAATCTAAATTGGTGTTTTGCCCGTTTTTTAGTTAAATGGTGACATCTCGAAGGCTTATGAACGGTCGGACGGTGTATGACATCTTTGTGAATACATTTGCATTTCAATGATTAAAATATCTCTTGCAACTTTATGGAGTTTTTTATTAATAACAGAGAAAAAAAAATTTCGCCCTTTGCCAACTGAAAGTCGGTTACTACTACAGAAATCATTGGGTACGACTAAATATTCGGCTAATATAACACAATCTTATTTGCTCCAACCAAAATATTCTGAAAACAGATTAGTATATGCATTTATAGTAATTAAATGTGCTAAAGTCCCAAAACTTATTTAACAAATTGTGAAAAACAATCTGATGTAGGCGTGTCCCTATCCGGATTTCATTCCTGCCCAAGGAAATCTTCAGGGGACTTTGTTATTAGAATTTCTAGAGATATTTGTTATGTTCAATCACAAACTCAATGAGAATTTCTTGTCCTCGTCTAGGAGCGAGATTCAAAATTTAAAATATCAAAGAAAAAACAAAAACAACAACAAAATATTGTCACAATTGGCTTTGTCATCTTCCAAATACTACTCTGTTTTTTTGACAGACCTAGCAATGTAGTGACGTTTATTCAAGTATATTCAAGTATATATGGTTATAACAACCGAAATTGATACTTAATTTTTCTGTGTGTAGAAACAATAATTTTGTAAATTTTGCTTTAAACTAATTCCAGTTTTATGATTTGAGATAGCTTTAAGGACTAATTATCATAAATTAATATTGTTTTATTGTATTATTGTAAAACAAAAAAATTTCACAAAAATAATTAAATTTTACCTTTGAACTCTCAGCACAACAAAAAACGGTCAACCACAATTATTCAACATTTTACTCACTGAGTATTTAAGATTTCAAGAAGTAAACATACAATCCCTTTAACTGAATTGGACTTCTGGCCAAATAATCAATATCCTGGGCCACAGTGCAATGTTTCATTAAAATAAAATAATCATTTAATGCATTTTTGTTTCTCTTAAATTATGTTTTTTTTTTAAATCGTCTACTGTTTATTAAATCTGGCATCACTTGTAAATTTTTGTTTTGTTCGAATAATTACTTGTTTGTCATACGGCGAAAAAGAACAGATGTTGAACATTTCTTTTTTTCTTTTTGACAAAAGAATGCAAAATTTTAGCAACCCGTTTATATTCCTCTCATCAAAAACAACTGAACTGGTTTTTTTGAGAGATTTTTGTAGAAAATGTTAAAAAATTTTTAAAAGAGTGGACTTTTAATTAAATAATTTTCAAGTTATTAAGTCGTTTTAATCAAATTTTAAAGTTAATTTAATTTTTTTTTGTTTATTTATAGCGAAAATTAACCGTTAAAAAAAGCACCATTAACAGATTTTTCTAGACCCAGTTTGCATACAAAATAAATATGACATGGGAACTTTTTAAGTATATATTTGAATGAAACTAGGATATGTTGTAAAATGCAAACAAATCTTAGACACCTTTTTTTTTTTTTTTAGGTACGCAGTCTGAAGTTTCGGGGTTAAAAGGTGGAGTCAAAAATGACAAATTTTTACATTTTTTTTATATATATGTATATTTCTTATATAAGTTGGGTATGAAATGATAGACACATCCACTGGTATATAAAACGCCTATTTTTTCAAATACAACATTTGTATGAGAAGAAAATGGCAGCATTTAGTTTAGAAATAACTTCTAAGGCACTCCCAATTTTTGCTGGAAGTTATGAAGAACTAGAAAGTTTCCTAATAACAGCAGAACTCATCGAAAAGACTCTGACTGACGCAGCAAAAACAGATTTCTTGCAATATGCCTACAAATAATAATGCTTATTTAATTTAATCTAGGGTTGGCTGGGCTTTTTTATATCCGTTAATGTTCGGCTTTAACACGATTTTCCCCAAAGAGCTTTTATAACATATATTTTTAATATTTCATATAAGTGGCAACTCTGGGAACATAGCATAGACAATATGGGTATCAAAATTTGTGTTCTCTCGAGAACTTTAATACTGCGTACAAAAAAATGTGAATTTCCTAAATTTTAAACATGTTTTCAGTTTTTTGTCCTTAAAAACATATCCAAGTTTCATAAAAATCTGCGGCTTATCCACTGTGTAGTTTCCTTGTGAGTATATTGGTACGTCTTTACCTAAATGCTCATTTATTTATTTTATTTTATTTTATTTTATTTTATTTTTTTTTTATTTATTTTTTTTTTATTTTATTAATTAATAATCATATAATTACAAATTATATAATATTACCCTAACCGAGCACTAGCTAATATGGTCTTCTGCGCGTTGTAGAGAAAACAGACCAGTGCCTATGGTGGGAATCGAACCCACGACCCCCGCACTGATAAGCCAGCACGCTACCAACTAGCCTACCTGGGCGCACGAAATTGTCATTACTTTTATTTATCTAGAGAAATTCAAAATGATATCCCAGCAAAAACACAAATTACCAAATAATGAGTATAGTAATCTAAACCCGAAGGTTTGAACGTATTACCCTTTATAGTAAAATTATATCTTTTTAATATGAACCCAAATCTAATGAGTTATGCCTTACTGGCAGCCTTGCGGTTAGCTATTTGCATACAAGGGTATAAATTAGCAGAAAGAAAAAAATAATGGGTCTGAAATTAAATTTTGAAAGCAAATTAAAAAAAAATATATTATAAAGGCTATTCCTGTTAATATGACTAGAACGCCAGATGTTGAAGTGTAATTCTGAGACCAAATTTTGATTCAGCGTATCTTAAACCTTTAGAAAAGTATGGTTTAGTTTTAGTGTCAAATATTTTTTTAGCCTGAATCTGTAGGTACACAAAAGTACTTACATGTACTCAGAAGAGCTCCCTACTGTAAGTCGATAAAAAATATTGAAAATTATAATTATTATCTTGATAGTCTTTTACATATACTGTTTGTCAAAATATGTAAAAATTGCCAGCTGTGACTTGGGCTGCACGCAAGTTGAAAGCAATTTAATTTTTCAAGATGTCGTCGTCAAAGTAAAAACAAAAACAACTTCAAAAGAATTGTAATCAGCTGTTTTCTTGAACGTAAATTGATACACTCCACTTGAAAGAGAAATCTGAAGCAAGTTCGTTTCAATTTTAGAAAGTGTGAGTGTATTGGTAAAAAAGTGTGAGTGTATTAAAACTTGATAGGCAAAACTTGATCGTGTAACCATCAAGTTAAACAATTTTTAAAAAATATAAACCGTTACTCTAGTGATAAAATTTATAAAAAACTATATATTTTCAAATATTTAAATACAAATTTCAAAAGTATTTTCTATTTGCATCGTTTGTTTTAAAAATTTGTTTTTCTTTTAAATT
The DNA here is from genome assembly GCA_021234595.1 of Delia radicum. Lineage (NCBI taxonomy): Eukaryota > Metazoa > Arthropoda > Insecta > Diptera > Anthomyiidae > Delia > Delia radicum. The sequence goes on along the minus strand of CM037854.1, from coordinate 21,003,028 downwards.
TTCTTTTACTTCCCCATTAAAAAGTATTTTCTTTTTTTACATCATAAAAAAGTAAATACATTTAATTTAAATTTATTGATACCCATCATCATCCGATTAAGAAACATTAAATAAAAAACAAACAATGTAATTGATGAACGTTAACCATAAAGTAGCCATTATTATGATTTATATATCTCAGCGTTACATTTATGTTAATAGCACCGTAAAGTATGCATTAAAAAACAACGAACTTAAAATTATTAACAAAGTAACCTGAACCAATAAACCTTAAAGCTTAAATATATGTTAAAAAAATAAAACATTAATGATAAAATTAAGTAGAAAACAAAAAAAAAAAACAAACATTATTAACAAAAACAAATAAAATATTTCATAGAAGGTAGGGATCGAATTGAAAGGTTGCACTACACTAATAAAAAAAATAATTGTAAAAATTTGTTGCTGAAACTACTAAAAATTTGTAAAAAATTATACTTAAATCATGGAGATTATATTATAGGAGAAACAATATGTTTCAAACAAAACATTTCGTTACCCGGAAATAAGAGGCACACAGCAGAACGACACCGTATTATTTATATTACTTATGTCCATTATTATTTTTTTTTTTTTTTATTAATTAATAATCATACAATTACTAATTAAATACTATTACCCTAACCGATCACTAGCTACTATGGCTTTAGGCGCGTTGTAGCGAAAACAGACCAGTGCCTCTGGAGGGAATCGAACCCACGACCCTAGCACTGATAAGCCAGCACGCTACCAACTAGCCTTCCGGGGCGCACATGTCCATTATATGATAAAGCTTTTTATGGGTTGTTTGGCACATCGTAAACGTAGAGGTATTTTAAATTGTTTTAAAATTTTAAATTACTTTAAATTGGTGGGCCAAATAACGTTTGTATAATAAGAATTTGAATTATTTCGTTAGAAAACTAAATGTACAAAATATTTTGTGAAGCAATTATTTGTGTCCATTGCACGGTTTGGAAACGATAAAACAGTAAAGTTAAAATTTCGTAAAATTTCGAAAAATAAATATTTTAAAATGAACACAAAAAAACCGAAACCGGTTTTTTAAAAATCTGAAAACCAGTTTTCTAAGCCCATCGGTTTTTTAGATACTCTAATTATCCCCATATAATACAAACCAAAATTCAAACTTAACATACCTCCATATTAAAGGTAGCTAAACTTTAACAAGTAAAATGCAAAAAAAAAATACACGTTGTTAAACTTTTCTAGCGAAATACAGCGAGTACAGAAATAAAATCCAACAAAATGAGCAGCAAAGCTTAACTATAACTACACATAATGATGTTGTGTTGTTGTTTGGGAATACAACAATCTTAACGATGCCATATCATTACACTTGAAAGCTTTCAGTAAATGATGACAACTTAAACGAAAATAAAATGGTATTGGCAATAGAAAATAGATATAATTAGGAATATGCTCCAAATAAAAATATATGGTTTTAATGAAACTTTGATAAAAAAAAAACAAAAAATACACAATGGAAGTTTTATGCCAATGGGAAGCCCTTACCCCTAAAATTGTGTTTCACATTTGAAACTCCGATATGTGATAGAGGCTCCAAATCTAAAGTTGACATCACATTTCTTATGTATCATCTCTGCTGTTGAGGTGATAAAAACGAGTAGCAACACGTTGAAAACTTTTGAAATTCAAAAAAAAACCGTCATAAGATATAATTTAATCAAATTTGTGATATAGGCTGTGATAGAGGCTCCAAATCTAAAGTTACATTTCTGATGTCCAGGTGATAAAAACGAGTAGCTTGGGCGTGGTGTAATGGTTACCGCGTTGGACTGTTACACGGATGGTCCCGGGTTCGATTCCCGATGACGACAACATCAATTTAGAAAAATGAGTTTTCTATCACTTATATGTATCGCTACACCCACCTTCGGTGTTCCCATAGCACTTAACCCCACCGAAGTAATCTAATGAATCAGGGCTATGAAACAAAAAGCTTCAATAAATTCGCCAACTCTACATCAGGTGGCGAGCAACAACTATTCTAAGACTTATCATCTCGCGCAATTACAGTGTTGCCATGTTTGCAGCCCTTCATCTTTCACCACCTTTCACCACCAAAGAAAACAACACATTAATTAATAGGAAGAATTTCCTGAGTGTTGCTTCTCTTTTTAAAAAAAAAAAAAAAAAAGCTTAAACTATCGAAAAAAGTTTACGATGAAATTTAATAAGGAATAATATAAGAGAAGTCGGTATAACAACAAAAATTGTGCTAAAATAGGTTGCCACAGTATTGGTGTTAAAAACATTTTTACATTTTTCCTTCCACTGTTCCTTTGGTAAAAAATATTAAAGAAATTTAAAAAGATATGATATGCCGATTTGTGATTTATATACTCATTAATGCTCTGATTCCAAATCCATCATCTAACAATTTCCATCACGTTACAATTTTGAGAAAACCGGGGTTAAAGATTCCAAAAATTCCTATTTTGGCTCTTTTTGAAGCGTTTTATTTAATGATTCAGAATAAAGATAAATAATTATAATACACTTTACTCTTGCAGATACCGCAATGAAATTTTATAAAACTTATAGTGAAAAAAGCGTGAAGATGCTTTAACGTTTCCTTCTACAAAAAATGTAAATACATTTTTTATTTGAAATTGAGAAAAAATAACCCGAGTAAAAAAAATTATATATAACAATATAAATTCTTTAACCCTCGAATTGGCACATGGTTCTGGCCAGACATATTTCATTTTCATGCTTCAATTTAGCATACTTCTATTTTAGGTACATGGCTGTAATTTCAGGTAATCTCCCAAAATATTGTTGGCTTTCGATGTATAAATTAATAATTGAAAAAAGTCCTTGGAACAGGACAAAAAAGCCAAATAAAAAATCTTCACCTTACTTTTGGTACATGGTGTCTGGCCAGACCCCTATGCATTTTGTATATTGTATATATAATATTACGTTCGTCATCATTAGTGAAATAAATCGGCATGGGCGAGAATCAATTAGAAAATGGAATGAACAACGTCCAGAGTCCTCCCTTTACCAGTCACAGGATTGGTAATTTTAGGACAATTGACACTGCTTAACCCACTTCAGTATTAAATTATACCAGTCCTGTGATAAGTCCTTCTTTAACCAGTCACTTTTAGGTCAATTGACTCCTCATTCCCCATAGGGTACTAACTCATTCGTAATACAAATGCTTAAGTTTTAAGTTTTCACATCCTAACGGTTTTCTCAAAATTGTGACGTGATGTAAAAATTTGGGAAACAAATTTGAAATCGCGATTCAAACCAAATCGACTTTTTCTATTATTATTCCTGTTATTATTCGAGATACATCCAAATCGGGGGACTTCAGTTGTTTGAGAGATTAATGATTAAAATTTATAAATTTACTATGGTTAAGCAAATACAGCTGTGCGTATTAGGATAGGGGGTGAAATGGTAAGACACTTTTTCAAGGTCTTTTAAAGTCAACACAAACGATTTGTATGACCCTCTAACGGTTAAAAGCTTCATTACATGTGCTTGTCTGGAAAAATAAACAATAAGTTATTCTAGAAATATTTTTGTCGTTGGCTACTTTAAGCGATATGCGTAAAAATAGGTCGAAAACTAGCGCAAACAAAAGATAAGGCGATTTTCGCTTTGTGTAAAAAATAATTTTTAACAAATCGCTTAATCCTATTTAAGAATAACTAAATAAGCATCATTGCTTTTAATATTCCAACCTAATACTACAATGAAGAACAACTTAAAAAAAAATACACAAAAAGTAACAGTTAAGCTGACTTTAACATGGGATTTTTTTGTCTGTTGTTGGATGTTCTTGGCATTGTTTCTTTCTCTCTGTGTATCTTTTGTATTATTTTCTACACACCCTTCCCTCATATAACGAAGTTAATTAGTTTCACAAAAACTCAGTCTCATAAAAACTCAGAATTCGGTCGTATTAAGGATATTGTTGTAGCAATTAAAATAATTTGTAACTATTTAATTGAATTCAATTTTAATTAAGAATTTAACCATATTAACTAAAAAATTAATTGAATATACACATAGAGAAAAATTTAGCTATTTGCCAACTGAAATTCGGTTACCACGACTAAAATTCGGTTATTATAAATGTCTGTCGTTGGTACAACTAAATATTAGTTTTCACAACAAAGTTCGGCTAATTCAACAGAATTTAAGTTACAACACCAAAATATTCCGAGATCTAATGTAAATATCGTTGTACTAACTGAATTTATAAGTTGTTACCATTAAAATACAATTTTCAATTCGGTTGGCACTTTATTTCTCTGTATGTAGTTTTAAATTTCAAACAAATATTTAGTAGTATCAAAATTGTAATTTAAAAAAATCGCCAAAATTTGAAAAATTCGTCAAAATTTAAAAAATTGCCGAAATTTCAAAAATCATTAAACATAAAAAAAATCTTCAAAAATTTAAAAAAAAACATCGTTGAAATTGAAGAAAAATTGTTAATATTTAAAGAAAAAAAACAGCGAAATTTAAAACAAAAAAAAACGCCAAAAATTGGGGAAAAAATTATCAAAAAACAAATAAATAGAAATATAGAAAAATCTCTAAAAAATTGTTAAAAATTAAAAAATCTATTAGAATTTAAAAATCAACTAAATAAAATTTAAAACGTTATAATTAAAGAAAAACACCTAAAATTGGAGAAAAAATAGTCAAAACAAAATCGAAAAAATCGTTATAATTAAAAAAAATTTTAAATATAAAAAATATCGAAAAAGTTTGTCAAAATTTAAAAAATCTATTAGAATTTAAAACATCACCTAAATAAATATCTCCTGTACCAGTTTTTTTTTTTTAATATCATTGATATTTCTCTTCGCGATTTACGTTATGATTTTCATGGAACTAATTACGGTAATAATGAGCAAATTACTCGATGCCTAAAAATTTGTAATAGTTTTTCATCATTATACGATTCTAATTTAGGCAGGGATAAATTTAAATTAAATTTATTTACGATTTTTAAATAAAATACTTTAAAATTATGTTATTTAATTAATAAATTTTTTGTGCAATAGTCTGTAAGATATAAATCAGTAGACTAAATAAATAAAATAAATTTAGTTTTTGGTGATTTTTTTTAGATTTTGAAGATTTGTAAATTTTTGGTGATTTATATTCATAACTGATGGCGATTTTTATAAGCAACTTTAGCGATATCTTTTAATTTAAACGATTTTTAGTTTTGTAGTTTAACGATTTTTTTGCAATTTTGGTTTTTTTTATAAATTTTGGCAATATTTTCATACGAGTATATAAGCGATATTTTTAAATTTTGGTAATTTTTTTATTTTTTTTTAATTTTGGTGATTTTTTTAAATTTTTGCTTTTCCCAATTTGTTGTCACAATGTGTTATAAAAACTGGAAATTTTGTATGCACCAAATTCATTTTTAGTTCAATATTTAATATATATTATTAAACTTATAATTGCAAGTGAGTTTGAAATCAAACAAAACTTTAATTGAAATCTTAATGACAATATTTTTTTCTGTGCAATTAGTTAACAACTTTAAATTTTCATCGCCAGATGCAATAAAACTGCGTTATATGAAAAAATATAAACTTTCTTAAAACGAATGCGCGTTATTAGAGGTATAGATGTATATTATATTTAATACATATTGTATCTAAACTTTTATTATGGTTAAATTGTTATCAAGAAAGAATACAATAACATAAAAATGGTATAACATTATTATCATCATGGCAACATCGAGAATAATAATAGCAATAATAACAGAATTAGAAGAAAATAAATCACAACCATTTTCTATTATCACCATGGTAGTATTTTGTCTATATCGTTTACATTGTAGATACTTTTTGTCTATAAAAAAAAAAACTTGTTACAAAATAACGAAAAAAAAAATACAAAATACTTGAAACATTGCAGTAAAATTGATTTCTGCTGAAATTGCTTTATTTTATTTTTCTATGGTCCTTCGAACTAAAACTACAGCTTTATGAGGGAAACAACAACTTACATACATATGAAACAGCTGAGGTTATTCTAAACATAAAAAAATGTTATACATATATGGTATCCTTATCCTTTGTTAGTTTGAGTTACAATGTTGACTTGTTTTTTTTTCCTAGAATTGTGATTATGATTTTTTAACCGCAAACCAAATAACATCCGTTTCATGTTGCACAAAAAGTTGTCATCAAATATTTGTGCCGTCAATAAAATGCATCAAAGCATGTAACGGAACTACGTTAACAAGCAGCACAAACAAACAAAATCATATGATATTCATAGTTTTTGGGGAAAAAAATGCATACAGATGTTGAAATATATTAGGGACATTCATATGTTCTTGATATAGATATTTTAGAAGATTTTCCCTACACAGAGAGAATTTTAGTGGATGAAAAATAATGAAAACTTTCTGGATATCGATGAAACTTTTCTTCACAGAGTGAAAGAAAATAATCAAATCGATATTCAACGTTCGTATGATATTCACATGTTTCCAAGCGAACTGCTCCGCTACAGGAAAAACTTTATCGCAACAATACCAAATGAAAAGTATTTGTTCTTCTATAAGAGACTAAAGAAAAATGAAACAAATTTTCATATTATTTCAAAAAATGGGCGAAGTAGGCGTTGTTAAATATTGACAAATTTAGCGATTATTTTTAGTTTATTATTTTTATTATTTAACTGAATGCGACAAATCCTAGAAATTGCTCAATATAAATATATGTTTTTTATGGTGAATTCAAAAAAAATTCAAATTTTAAAAAAAAAATTCAGAACAAGTTCCGAATTTTTATAGTAATACAAAACTTAATTTATCTAAAAATCGGGCAAAATTTTTTTTTTAGTTATTTTATTTCTAACAAATGTTCAGATGTTTTTTTTATCGGCGCAGAAAGATTCATATTGTAAATCGTGTTAGTTTTAGGGAAAATATTCATTGAATATGGTAATTCACATATATGTATTTCAATATTTCTGTGTAATTTTATTATATGAATTATTTATTGCTCATACGCCGCGTAGGGATAGCGAGATATTGATTTAACACACAAATTTTTAAATATGTATGAAGTACTATATTCCACAAATATTTTCTCCAAAACTAATACGAGTTACACTATGAAGTTTACAGGGTCGATGAAAAAAAAAACATCTTACCTTTATTTGCGAATAAAACTAATATTTGTTATGTTTAAATTATTTGTTATGTTTACTTTTTTTAATTTTTTCAAAGTAGTTCGCGTTGAATCGCTGCTCAAAATTCGACATTTTTAGCAAAACTGGGAGAAATACCTCATGTTTAAATTGTTCTAGATTTTTAAGTAATTATCCTGATACAAAAGATATCGAACTTTGAATTGACATTCATCTTAAACTACACTGTATTTGAAAAAACTACCTACTGCAAAGACATCGTTAAGTAAAAACATGTCAAATCAATCTTAAATATGGTATTATTGGATCGACCACCTCCAATTTCAATAAAATTCAACATAACTGTCATTCGACGAAACATATGTAGTCATGAACATTTCAAAAAACGTTAAAAATTGACTGAAGCATCCTTTGAGCTATAACTTTCAAACTGTACAAGATACAAAATTCTTGTTGGCCTTATTTTATAAGTTAAAATGTCTCTTTAAAATGATATGCATATCGATGGAAGGGTCAAAGGTCACTGTTTGGGTATTGAGTTCAGAAAACAACGTGTGTTATTTAACGATTCTAAATCAAAAAATATCGATGTAAAATCTGGAGCCACCTTGGGCCAATTTTATTCTCCCTCTTCATAAATGACATACCACTTTCGATTAAATTTTCCAACGTCCTAATGTATGCTGACGACGTTAAAATTTTCTTAAGTTTTGATAAAATTTCTTATCATACACATCTTCAACAAGATTTAAATAACCTCTACGTATGGTGCAATGCAAACTTAATGGAATTAAACTTGAAAAAATGCAAACATATGCGCTTCTCCAGAAAAAACTTCGTTCTTTCTTACTACTCTTTGGGTGGAGACCAATTAGAGTTAGTGGATTCATTTTATGACCTTGGTGTTTTATTAGATCCCAAACTAAGTTTTTCACAACACATCACTCTGGCCGTTAATAAATCTCGTGGAGTTCTTTCTTTTATTAAACGATGGGCTAAAGAATTTACTGATCCTAATATAACTAAACATCTTTATACTTCCCTAGTTCGGTCAATCTTGGAATATGGTCCGTAATTTGGGATCCTCAACATAATGTCCGTGTTCAAATGATTGAATCAGGTCAAAAACAGTGTTTACTTTTCTGTTTACGAAATTTCTACCTGGGATCTATTGTTAATCTTCCATCATACTCTATTAGACTTGCTCGTATCAAACTACCAACTTTGGAAAACCGAAGAAAAATTCTAAATGTTACTTTTGTAGTCAAGCTGATTAATGGTGACTTATGCTCTGAATTGCTAATCAATAACCTGTCATTTAATATTCCTCAACGCTCAACGAGAAACTTCAATTTGTTATATGTTCCATTTTTTCGTCAAAATTATGCTGATGCTGATCCTCTTATTAGAATGTGTAATGATTTTAATAAATTTTATAGTTTTATTGAATTTCTAAACACATAAATTTATATCCATGTTATTTGTATTAATGCAATTTGATGTTATTGTCTGTAAGGATTTCTTCCATAGACTAAAATAAATAAATAAAAAAATAAAATCTATAACTCCAAATGGGCATTTCTTTAAAAAATATATGCTTATTATTTAAATCTCCTCTAGATTTGTGTGAAAAATTCAGTTTGCTATCGCGATTGGTCTCTGAGTTATGGCGAAGAGTAATATTTAAGAGAATTGAAAAACAAAAAATGATTGCCCAGTTGAAAATTATTATATGCTATTATATACAACTTTCACCAAAAAAGACCCACTAGAAAATTAGATGTTAATGTTCAAACGAATTTCTACGTTTGGAATAAAACTGGCATGTGCAATAACTAAAAATTGACAAGTCCTGCTTATTTCATTTAGTAAATCATTAAGTGAAGTCCCTAATTATGTTTACACATTTACAACTTCTATTTCAGAAGGATACAAACTGATTTTACGGCAACAGTTTTATGGAAAAACTTTAAACATATTGTTTTTTAGAGAAAAATAAAATAAATAAATAAATATACACAGAAAAAAATGTTAAATCAAACAGAAAGAAACAACATTAAAGCTTTGAAATTAAGCTAAGTTTGCTTTGTCTTTAATTCAAAAATGTTTCTACTTAATTTTAAAAGTCTTAAATAACATTTTTAACATTTTGAATTTCAAAGCAATCCTGAATATTTTATGATAATTGATTTAACTATGACTTTTTTTCTCTCTGTATATGTATAAAACTGTGTTATATTTTCATCTTACTTATGAAAATCTTTTATATCCTTCTCATCTTTTTAGCAGATAAAAATATTATTTTGTTTAAATCCTTTTTTTAAGTTTGACACCTTTGCTGTAAGTAATAATAAATTCTATTGTTATCTTGGCATTGCACAATTTCCTTCTTGGAAACATTCTTGATTGTGTTTTCGTAATAAAAATTATTTTTAAGGTTTTTTTCTTATCCTTCTATTTTCTTTTCTTCATTTTACATAATTTGATTTGAATGAAATATTTTGTTTATTAAAATTTGTATAATGGTATAAACCACACAATTAAATTACAAATACTTGTAAAACTCGGGTGTTGTATGTGTAAAAAATAAATTCCGGAATTATTTATGCATTTCTCGCAAAACAAATTAAATTTAATATAAAAGGGTACCAATTCAATATTTTATCAAAACCAAAATTTGTATCCTTTAACTTTTGAATTAGACCAAAACGACAATATACCATCGATTCATTTAGATCTTATCACATGTTCAAATCTCAGTAAACTCGTTTGTAAGTTCTCAGAAAACTGCAACAAAACTACACAGAAAAAATAACACCGTACTAAAAAACACTACAAAATTTTCGCGGTGGCGAAGTCTCAACATAAACATAAGTTGTCTACTCTGTACATAAAAATCCTACTTCAATCTGGTAACGTTATGAAATGGAGACGGATGAGATTAGAAGATAAACATAAATCTAAAAATAGAATGTTTGTGAGTGTAAGTGTTTGTCCCTTCTGAGTAATATACAATAGCAGAAAAGCTGAATAAGAAAGAAAACTGAAAGTTAATTGCATTAAATTCAAGGCCGTACATGGCTGTGATCGTTAAGCGGTTGGGACTTGATCTTGTTACGTTTGTAATGTAAGAAAAAACGCTGGTTCGATTCTTACAGCCAGCCGGTTGTTGAAAAAATGTGTCATATAGAGACAATCCATCAATTATAACAAACAAGTAATAATACAATTTAAATGGCAAATTACTGATGTCGCCTGTCCATCAAAAGGCAGAAACTAGCCTAGTCTGATTTAAAAAATATTCTCACAAATATTGAAAAGTCGGGTTAAATTTTATGGCACATTAATTGGATTTTATACGATAAAAAACCACTAGTTATTTAACAACTTCCAATCCATTTGCGTGAATCACTTTCTGCAAGGGGCGCAGAAGTTATTTCCGTTTAAATTTTTAAATTTAAGAAAACCTGTGTAGAAAAGATTATATATGATCATATATGACCATATATAATTATATCTGAAATTTGAGTCCAATTATATCTGAGTCCATATATATTTATGTATAACCTTATATATATTTATTTATAAACATATCTAAAATGATATATAATTGTATCTAAAGGTATATATAAATATATCTGAACTCTTATGTAATTGGATCGACTCAAATTGTGAATATAATTATATATGATCATATCTGCTCATATCTAAACTTTTTTACTAGGAAAGTCTCAAAATTACACTTTTTGATTGAAATCAAAACAATTTTGCACATCACTATTGTTTAATATTTTTTGACTTTTTCATGAAAATTTTTTAACATAATAGTTAATACTTAATAAATTTCATTTGGTCCATAAAATATTTAATTCTTAAAATTTATTAATGCTCCCCAGGTATTGTGTTAAAGCATTTCTAAAATGTAAAAATAATGTTAATTTTGAAGAATTTCGAGCAACAGAGTTGATATGCCGGAGCAAAAGGTGTTTAGACAAAAGAGCCAATTTTTTAACACATAGTGGCTTTTGAAAAAAAAAAATTGTGACGGCTATACATTATAAGCGTTGACACTATTATATTTAGGATTTTAAAGTCTATGTATTTGATTGTTAGCTATATAAAAAAAAAAATTATCCAATTTTTGCACAATTTTCAAAAAGTCCGTATAATTTTAGTAGTTAAATTTTTGTTATGCTTCTCGAATTTTAAGTTGTAAAATAATATAAAAACTCAGTTCATGCAGGAAACTAGCAGACTTAAATCTAAACAACGAAAGTACAATGCAAAAAACTGATCTTTTAACAAAATTCACACCCATGTTTTTTGTTAAGGTCACGTCAAAAAAACATACCTCGAACTGTGCATAATTACAACATTTACCAACCATTTTTTTCCAAATTTTTATTCCATGAATTACCCTATGGGTAATGAGGAGTCAATTGACCTAAAACTGGTATAGTTTAATACTGAAGTGGGTTAAGCAGTGTCAATTGTCCTAAAATTACCTGTGACTGGTAAAGGGAGCACATACCACTTAACCAGAATGCTTATTAACAAGAAAAAGCCAGTTGGCCAGAATTTTACCCATTGCGACAGTCTTGTGGTATGACCATCTTCGGTTAGTCCTGTGGCATGCCACTATGTGGGTTTAAACAGGACAAATGACCCCCTCCTATGACAAGCCAACCTTAAAGTTGCCAGTTGCTTATATAGGGTAGGGTTTAGCAGAGGACCGGTCTCTGGCACGAAGGGACCGATCCTGTGGCGCACGCAGAACCGGTCCCATACAAAAAACCCAAAAATTTTAAAACTAAAAAGAAATGGTTTAAGTTTTCGACTACCAAGTACGTTTTTTTTTTTTTTTTTTTTTTATAATGTTTATTTACTGAAAATTTCATATGTATAAATAAACAAACAATAGAAAATATATCTTACAAAAATACATAGTCCCATATTCGGGCTCTCAAGTAAATTACGTATCTATATACAATATTTAAATTATCTTTTGAAATTAGTTATTTACATTTTTACAAAATATATACAAGGATTTATATGTAATAAATATAATTAGTATGTAAAGAAAAAATTAAAAAAAAAAACCTTACTAATATATCGCAAAAGATAAAAGTCATAGTCAGGAAATAAAAATTAAAGATAGTGAGTTATTCGGTGAGCCACCAATATTTTCTAATATCTATGTTTGGAATCATATTTTTGTCTCCTGAGTAAACACTAGTGTTAAATCTGGTATTATCAATTGTAAGTTGGTTGCTTAGAACAGCTTTAACATTGGCTCTTCTATAGATGTGATAGAATATTGGAATGCCGATTTCGTTTTGTATGTAACCCTTTCTATCGAGGTACAAAAAGGCCTCAGGTGGTACATATCCATTTTGCAAGGTTGTATATATATATTCAAAATTCTCATAATAAGGAGCCATTATTAAATTGTTTTCATAGCATTCTAAGCTATTCTTTATGTGATTTCTTATTAAATGTATAATGAAATTATCAATCCTACTTACTTTAGCTACATTATATAATCTTTGATTTGAGATATATTTTATATGATTAGTATTTGGGGACCTGTAAAGAGACGTGCAGGCTCTTAGACATTTTCTTTCGAAAATTCTCAACTTTTCCATATATGATGGTGAAATGTTGAACCATATTTGACAACCGTATGTTAGGATCAGTCTTATTAAAGATTGATATAAAATAATTTTAACATCTGTTTTAATATGTTTTGAGAAAAATAGTTTTTTATGCATAAAAAAAGCTTTTCTTGCTTTTATTAGCTGTAAATTAACGTGATCATTAAAATACAAAAATTATCTAAGTTTATTCCTAGATATTTTACCACTTGTTTATTTGGAATGTTGGTATTGTTCTTGGATTTTATACCAAAGTATTTCCAGTTATTTTTTATATTATTATTACATTTTCCAACAGGAGGACGAAAAAGAATAGTTTCACATTTATTAATGTTAATTTTCATCTGCCAATCTGCGGCATATTTTTCTACCACTCTAAAATATTCTTGTAATTTTCCGTTTATTTTTTCAATTTTGTTATCGGCATGATATATAACAATATCATCAGCAAACGCAATAACATTGTCAATTTTAGTAAGAAGTTCAAGAACAAACAAATTAAATAAAACTGGAGAATTGACTGTACCTTGTTGTAAGCCATTAACTATAACAAATTTTTTTGAACTTTTCTCGTTTTTATTACAAACGAGAAATGATTTATTATTCAACATATTGTGTATAAGAATTATTAAGTGAAGGGGAAACCTATATTTTAGAAGTTTATATATTATACCCGGTATCCAAATACTATCGAAGGCTTTTTCAAAATCCACCAGACAGGCACCGGTGCATAAAACTTTATTAAAATTCCAATGAATATTTGATACCAATAATTGTATGGCATGAATTGTTGAATGCTTATGTTTGAACCCGAATTGTTTGTTATTAATTAAATTCTCCTTTTTACAAAATTGTATTATATTATTGTTAATGCAAATTTCAAAAACTTTGCTAATGTTTGGTAGTAAGATTATTGCACGTAAGTTTTTAGGAGTACTTGTGTCTTTATCTTTTTTAGGCAATACAACAACTTTTGCTATTTTCCAAGCCCGAGGAAAATACGAGTTGTTAAGCATATTGTTAAATAGTGTACAATATTCAAGAATTAATTCGTCTGGAATGTGTCTTAAAATAATGTTGGGAATGTTATCAATTCCCGAAGATAGTTTCTTTCTAAGATTTTTAAAAATGTAAAAAATTATATCTTTTGTTATAAAAACATCTTCCGCAAGTGACTCATTAAATTCATTCGCCTTTTTATCTGAACTAAACGTAGTTATGGTAGATTGATTGTATTCATATTCAGTTTTATATTCTAAAAATCTGGTGAAACAATTATCAACTTCAACATGTAGTATATTTTCTTCATCAATCTCTTTGAAAGAGTGAACAGATTCCAAGAAGGCTCCTATTACGTTCAATATTTGATCTTGATCTCTTACAATAAAATTGTTGTTTTCTTTTTCTATCTCAAGAGGATTAATTCCAACTTTTCTGAACAGATTTTCTTCTTCATGACTAATTTTCAAAATATTTATATCTAATCCCTGATTTGTTCTAAATTGTTTTTTAACTTCGTTAAACACACAAGAAGAATTTTTTTTATCAATTTTTTTAAGTTTTTCTTGAAAGTGGTTATTTACCGATAAAACAAAATTATCATTTATCAATTTCTTTATTAGTTTAAGTTTAGTTTTGAGTAGATTTATTTCTGTGAGTGAGCGAATATTTTCTAATCTATTGTGTTTTTTGATTATAGTCAGGACTTTACTTTTTTCTATTTGTAGTTTTTTTTATGGTTAGGTTAACAAATTTCCTGATTGCATCATCACTTTTAAATTTTGGAACAGATTTTTCTGTAGCGCTTGGAATATATTCGTTTATTTTACATAAATAGAAATCTATTTCTGAATTAGTTAGGTTCTTATTGTTCGGTATTGGTTCATCATATATATATTATTATGGCCATATATATTATATTATTGTAGTCATAATTTAAATTAACTTTCATAGGTCTTTTTTGTCTACCGTCCACTAAGGGTTAAATATTTTTTAACAAAGGTAAAGATAATAATAGTCTAATAAAATTTAAGCGATATTTTTCCGAAAACTATGAAAGACTCTATTCTGTAAATTTACTAGTGGGTCTTTTTGAACAAAAGTGTAAAAATTAACGCTCTATAGGTCAAGCTACATAAAATAATTATTTTTATCAAGTGGCGATTTTTTTAAACAATTTAGAGCCTTTAAAATTAAGTTTCATGGGTCTTTTTAGTCCCCAAGCCACTAAGGGTTAAATATTTTTTAGGTAAAGTAAAGATAATAATTGTCTTATCAAATTTAAGTGATACTTTTAGAAAAACATTCAAATTGTGTTTAATTTTTGACAAAATAAGCTATTTTCATAAAATATCCTGGAAATTAGTCGCGCCAAACACAAACTGAAATTATAATTTTTTCAATTTATTTTTTGTTCTTTAATAACAACTATTATATTATAAAAATACCAATCGACATCTACAAATTTGGGCATTTTAAAAAATCTTTAATATTATTTTAAAAAAGTACGTTTTTGCATTCTTATAAACTTGGTATGTCATTTTGGATTCTAGGCTAAATCCGGTTAATAATGATATCCGATGAATTTAGAACTCCATATTTGAGTAACTTTGAGCATATTATTGCATATATCAATTTAAAGGCTTTAAAATTAAGTTTCATGGGTCTTTTTATTCCCCAAGCCACTAAGGGTTAATGATTTTTTAGATAAAAATAAAGATAATAATTGTCTTATCAAATTTAAGTGATATTTTTAGAAAATTATGCAAACTTTTATAAAAAAACATTAAAATTGTGTTTAATTTTTGACAAAATAAGCTATTTCCATAAAATGTCCTGGAAAATAGTTGCGAAAAACACAAACTGGATTTATAATTTTTCTAATTTATGAATATATGAAATAAAAAATTAATTTTGTTCGAAACTTCGAATTTTGGCAATTTTTAATATTAATAAAATTTTTTCCAAAAAGGCCATTTTCGACCGACTGTTCGAACGGTTCCAAAAAAAAATTAAAAAATCGAGTTCTTCCCTTTGGAACGATTTTTAATAAAACGGGGACATCCAAAAGCTGATGTATTATTTTTAATTTTTGGTGGGATCGAAAGTAGTGGAAAAATACAAACGAAGTTAAAAACAAAAAAAAAAAAAACTTCCATAAGGTGGCAACATAGGTATTTTTTTAAGATTAGAAAACGTAGAGCACAAGACCATTAAAAAAACCATTATCCGTTAAAATCGGCCCACTTATTTTTAAAATAAATTAAATTAAAAATCGACATGTCGGAACAAGTTTGATGTTTTTTTTTTAATTTTTAAACACAAATAAATTTTTAAAAAAAAATAATTTTTTTACATAAATACGTGTCAAATATTTTTTATATAAAAAATCGTTTGGTTTGACTTATAAGCAAGTAAGTTTATTTTAGAAAGACCTTATCAATTTTCGTTTATACACTCACGAGTCCTTCTAGTGGTCGAAATTGCGAAAGTCGGGTAATTTCCTTAAAGTTTTTGATAAAAATGTTTTCTTCTGGAAAAATTCTTTAGCCATAAATTCTAATATTAATTTTGATTGTCTATATGACGCTTACTAGGTCATTCTGATGGTCAATATTAGGTCCATTCGTTTACTTTTCCAGTAAAATCCAGTAGATGAGTAAATTTTTTTTTTTTTTTTTTTTTTCGTTAGACCAACACTCAGGGGATGCCCCGTATAATGCAATACATTGTGTTGATATCAGGAAATTAGGTTATGGGGAGGAGGAAAGAGGGAGTAGTGTTTGTGAATATTTGATTTGAATTTCGCTACATTGTAAGTGACAGGGAAGACCTCCGCGGGGAGTTTATTCCACATACGGCTAGTACGGCTGATGAACGAAACTTGCAGGTTAATTCAAACATATGAGCGCTAAATAGCTTAGTGTTGTAAAATATGTGTTATTTAGACTACCCAGTATATATTGTTTTTGATGCATTGCATTTTAATAATCATAAATTAGTAAACTTTTGTGGAAGCTTTTAGACTTGTTTAGTTTGTACATGACTTTTATTTTGTTTCTAGTTAAATAACATAAGAAAATACATGAATACTTGATTTTTGATATTCGGTACCCTGAATAATATGCAGTAAGAAGTATTCATATATTCGTTAGCTTTACATCTCTAATATATTAATGTAAATAAAAACAATTAACACAGATATTAGAAAACTGATAAATTGTTGCTATAATAATTGTAACTGACTACTTTAATTTGTTTCAGGTTGAAAATAATTATTTTTAGTTTTTGCGCACTTTTAATTCAGCTTTCAATCTTTTAAATGTTTTTATTACTAAATGTATGTTTATTTTTGTTTGTTTACTTAATTTAATCATACGTTTTTGTTTTCTACTGGATTTTACTGGCAAAAATTTGCCCAGTAAAAATTTGCAGGTTTTTTGCTGACAACTGTCACTTTACTCTCTTAGTAGATGCTCTCTTTTGCAAATTTATGTGTACGCGAAAGCATTTCAGTAAAATCCAGTACAAATTTGTACAAATTTGTGCAAATTTTGGTGTAAACGAATGAACCTATTAATATTATTTTTTAACATTTATACATAAAAAAACAACTACAGTGTTTTTCTATGTATAAATGTAAAATTACATTTTTTTAAAAGCATTAAAAAAATAAACTTACCAAAAATACTGAATTGTAGAAGCAGTTATTTTGGGTAGTTGTTTTGTTTTTTTTTCCGCAAATAACTATAAATAAGGTATGACTTATGCAGTGACGTCAATTGTTGGTAAACCCTTATTTAATAAAAAAAAAAGATAGTCTACTCTGTACGTAAAAATCCTACGTCAATCTGGTAACGTTGTGAAATTTAGACGAATGATATTAGAAGATAAACACAAATCTAAAAATAGAATGTTTGTGAGTGTTAGTGTTTGTCACTTCTGAGTAATATACAATAACAGAAAAGCTGAATAGGAAAGAAAACTGCGAGTTAATTGCATTAGATTCAAAGCCGTACTTGGCTGTGATCGTTACGATAATATTGCAATAATATTGGTAATTGTAAGAAACTTCTTTAGTTTAAGAAACTTCTTTAGTTAAAGTACTTAAATCATTTACATTTTATTCATATACAAATACAGTCAACGCCTTTTTGTTATTACATTTGTAGATATTTAAACTGCAGTTTTTCCAATCTGTATCTACATTAATGTATAATTTTTTTCAAAATTTTTTCACATAAACAACATTGTGAAATCTTCCAAAAGATGAGTTCTAAAAAATTTATATCTTTAAAATAAATTTTTTATTTAACAAAAATTTTCTTTTACTAAATATTCTTAACTTCTGTATTTCCCCTATGGTATTAATTTTCAATAAAAGGGCTTTCCTCCTTAATAAAAATAAAAGAAAACCCCAAAATGCTTACACATTTTTTTTATAATAAAAGACAACAATTCACACATTAAACCAGGGTACTTTAACTATAAAATATTCAAAGAATTTTGTAAAAAAAAAAATAAAATCAATAATATTCATTTACATCTTTAAAATATTCACCCAGACATTGTTATTTTACAATTTTGTAGTTTTATTATGTACATTTTTTGTATAATTTCCTAAAAACGAATAATGTTCGATAAAAAACAACATAAAAGGCAGCATCTCAAAAGCCTTTTTTCTATTCTTACTATTGATGCCAAAAAAATGACAAATTCAAGGAAATGGGTAAATCTGCTTTGTGGTTAAATAAAAATTTGTTTAAAGGAGGTTAAAATTTTTTTTTTTTTTTTAAATTGCGATAAAAAGTATAAAAGGTTATGCAAATTACAAATAAAAACAAATTTAAAATACAAATTCTAGTCAAATCTTGTTGAATAATTTTTTATTATTGAAAAAAAGAAGAAAATTTCATAAAATAAATGTTGATACAAAACGACTAGGAAATTACTTTACATTTATACTACGACCAACAAGTAGTAGTTTTTAAAAATGACTTTTATTAACTGGGCAAATTACATACATAAATATCGAAGTTTTAAAAAACTTGCCTTTAAACAAAAAGCTGAAGGGAGAAATCCAATAAAATAAAAAATTCATTAAAATCAACTGCAATTTTGTTTGAACACAAATACCTCAAATCATTTCGGTACTTTCTATAAACTAATTTTTGATTTTAAGCTTTTTTTATTTTAAAATATATAGACTTTGCCGTCTTAACATGTTGTCAAGTTTAATAGATTTCTTTTATATGACAGTGATGTAACCCATTTGTCATCTTGTTTAACTGATACTTTGATAGTTTTTGAATTTCTCTTTAGAAAATTCCAAAAAAAAAATTGGGTAAGCTACAAAACTGTATATAATTGGGTCTGTTTTTATGCGGTTTATTTTTATACGGATTTGAAGTTATGCGGTGTTAAAATCGCCTTTTTTAATACCATTTAATATACATTTTTAATGATTGTTTATCATTTTACCGATCATTTTCACTCTATTCGCATGTAACTCGGTCATTCAACTTGTAACCCAGTAAAAAATTTTCGTGTTTTTAGAAGCAGGATAAAACAAATGCGCTGATGTAAGTGCTTACTATTACAAAATACTGAGAAGCAGCAAAAGAAACGAATAGTTTTCGTATAAAAATAAACAAACAAAAATTTTGAGCTTACTCCTTTCCCTTACAACGATAAAGGTTGTAAGCAGCTTACGCAAATCCCTTACAAGGATAAATGTTGTAAGCAGCTTACGCAAATCCCTTACAAGGGTGCAGGTTGTAATGCAGAAAGTTTCATATCGTGTATTATAAACGATCTGTACCAATTTTTCCGAGTGATTTCCGATTGTGTTTGCTCTTTTCCAGTATGTAATAAAAAATAATTAGTCATTTAACTGTTTCTGAAGAGCTAGCACGCGGAGCGGTAAAAAATAAAATGATTATATTATGTGTCAAAAATTTTAACAACAAAAAATTAATGTCTGCAGAATTTAATATAATATAGACATGAAAAATGATTTTACTACAAGCCATGAAATCACAGCTTTTTATAAGCTCTTAAATCAGCGCTTATTTTGCCCAAAAGTAATGCTTCGAAGTGGGAATTCGCCTAAATCCTAATATATATTATTGTTATTTTTGTGATTAAAAAGGCAAGTGTAAAAAAATGTGTTTGTATTGTTAAAATAAAGTTGGCTTTTTCATAGAATTTTTATAAAATATTAATAGAACTAAGAAAAAAAACAAGCAATTTCTTTGGAATCCATAATGGCAATCGCATAGAAAAATTTGAGAAGTATGCTGCTATTGGAAAACATTTTAAACTTGGCGAATCTTCAAAAAGAGCTATTAAAAAAATAAGTCTAAAATAAGAAAATCTGTTTATCTGGCACACAAGTTCGTTCAAAATTATCATCATATAATAGAGAAAATGGAACGAGCTCTTATAATATGATCAGGCACATTTCGGATAGTGATTCGTATAATATCTAATGTTCCAAATTTTTAAATTGCTAAATGAATTTTTTTATTTTTTTTAATAGAATTTAATTCTTATTAAACTTAGTTTTTTAAATTAATTTTGCGTTTTTATGTATACATCAGTGATATTTTAGTTTAAACTGATTTTAAAAAATAAATTAATTGTTTTTTGTTAATTTTTTTATGGACTTTTAGTTCAACTTTGACCCTTTGATTTGAAGTTATGCGGTTTTTCAAACTTGATGAACGCATCTCTCATTTTTGTATGGAAGTGTAGTCTTTTTTTATGCGGATTTTGTTTATGCGGTTTTTTGGGAACGCATCTACCGCATAAAATCAGACCCCAGTGTAAATTGAAAAGCGAACAAAGTGAAATATTTTAGAGTACAACAGTACTTATCATCAACAAGGGGAACTTTGTTATTTCAAAAAATAAATGCTAAATGTTATTTATACTTGGACTGCGGTTGTTTACACTTGACTTATTATAATTTCTATCAATTTTATATACAAAAAATTACAAAGTCGACTTCGATATTCTTACACTAGTTTATTTTTTCTGTGTTCCCTATTAACGAAATTTTGTAGGTTACTATCTTTTTAAAAACATCTAAAAGCATACTTTCCGTGACTGTCTAATAAAATTTGCTTCATAATGTTTAAACTTTTTTTTTTAGTTTAAAACCTCTTTCAGAATTAAATTAAGTTCAATCGATTTTTCATTTCTACACGACTCACTTTTTTGTGTTGTTTTGCTTTGTTTGCGATTTTTATTCGATAAAAAATAAAAATTTATGCGGGAAAATGGACCAAAAAAAAAACTGGAAAATGATGCTAATTAACTAAATATACATTGCAATTCTATCATAGCTCTTGTTTGTTTTTTTTTTTTTTTTTAATTATATTATATATTTTTTTTTCATTCAGAGTCTATTTACATCACAAAAAAGAGAAGAAAACAAAAACAAACCAAAAGGTTATCAGATTAATAAATTCTACTAATTACAAATTAATTAAACAAATACATGGTAATTAATTTAAAAAAGATGATTCAAATAAAAATGTAAAGCAAGTGTAAAATTTTCTTTTAAAGTGGATTATTATATTTTTAAAACCTTTTCGCTTGTAAAGCCTCGAACTTTTTAGCCCACTGTGCAGGGGAATTAAAATTTGTTTCCCATTTTAAAAATTTTGAAAACTAACATATGAAGAGGGGACGCGCATAAGGTTATACGGTCCATAAAGTAAATTGTATAGGAGACCAGAAAATCTAAGGAAATGGTTAAAACAACAGACGGGGTAGAATAAAACAAACGGACCACTACCGGTAAGGCACTTTCACAGGTGTTACAAATGCTGGCATAAACTGCTTTCCCAATCCCAAAATGATAGCATCATTAGACAAAAGGTCCGTCTGTTCAAAAAGTGAGGGACCAGCACTGGGGAAACAAAAATTTCTAAAGTTGACACAATGTTGGTTAAGCCAGGTGGTCTAAAAGAAGATTTAAAAAAACTTCATTTATAAATTTTTTTGGTCCAGACGGCATTTGAACCCTGGCCGCCAGATTGGCAGCCGACAGCTCTATCCACTGAGCTAACGAGACAGATAATACTTGATAGCTTAAAACGTAAGTGAATGATAACTGCTGGGTAACAGTTGGCTGTTCAAATATGTCAGCAATGGCCTTAGGTTTGATGGAATCAACTTGCCAACGCACAGTAGCGCCTGTAGAACAAGTGAGGTGGTAAAAATCAAAAATTTCATATGCCCCTACAAAATATTGAATAAAGCTATTTTATAGGAAATTGTCCAACGATTTCAAATATGCCATTCTTATTACAATCAGGTTTTTGGTTCAGAAGATATAGCCCTTCAAAGTTGACCGATTTTCAGTGTTCATAAAAACAGAACATTTTTATGTAATTTTGTCCGCTTTCAGATACAGAATCTCGAAAACTAGATAACGGATCGTCATTCTTTTTACTGTTATTGATAGATATATTTATCAAGAGAAGATTAAAAAAAATTAAACTGTTTGCTTTGTATTGGTCCAGGTATTTTGATATTAACAAACTATCCATTTTTTCAATATTTCTCAACTTTGGTGGAAAATAAAAAAAAACTATTAAAAACTATATTTGCCATATTTTCAAACTAAGTTCTTTGATTAGTCCTTTACCTATTGCAAAAACTTCCAGCTGCCCGTCCTTGCCCCATTTTTTGCTAGAGGTAAAATTTTGAAAAAAAAAAACATGGTTCAAAAAGGGTGTCGCATGCATTTTTGGGCAATTAATGACATATAAACGCGAAAACCCATTCTTATTATTATTGTTAATATATAGGATTTTTGTTTATGATTTTAGGTAGATTATACTATATATTTTAAAACAACCATAATCCCGTTATTATCAAGGTTAGGTAGATTTTTGTTTTTCATTCAAGGTAGATTATGAAAATGTTTGTACATTAGGTAGATTTTTGTTTTTAATTCAAGGTAGATTAGGCTATATATTTAAAAACAATCATTATCCCGTGATTAGTCTAGATTAGGTAGATTAGACTATATATTTGAAAAAAAAAATATCATAATCCCGTTGTTATATATTTTATGAATTTCCCTAATAATTTCTCCTCTTTGAATTATACTTTATACACGTTTTCACTTCGAGAAGATTTTTTGAAAATGATGAGGCTGTAACTCGAATCACTGGAATAGACAATGAAATCATTAAGAGATTGGGAACGATCTTGAATATTTTAAACTGCAAGGAAAATGTTGATTCTGAAAAGTATGGAGAATATGCCTCGAAAACTGCATCTCTTTTAGCAAACTGATATCCACAGAAAAATTTGACCCCGACAGTTCATAAAATGTTGTCACATGGAAAAGATATAATTGAATATCAGCCTTTGCCAATTGGAGAGCTTTCTGAAGAAGCACAGGAGTCCCTAAACAAATTTTATAAAATATATAGACTGCTGAACACTTTCAAATCATCAAGGGTAAGACAAAATGAGGATATCTTCAACATGTTAGCAGCATCTTCCGATCCACTTATTTCATCACTGTGGCATATAAAGTCACGAAAAGAGTTAGAAAATAATTATAGTTCAGAAATGATAAGTCTTTTAGATATGTGACTGTGACCAATATTTTACAAAAAATTGAAAAATAAATAAAAAAAAATTAAATTTTTTCTGGAATAGTTTTAAATTATAAAAGCCTTTAAAAGAGACAAAAAAAATAAAAAAATTTAAAAAAAATAAAAAATATTTTATTTTACTACCCATGAAAATGATTTTTTTATAAATATCAACTTTGCTAACCTATAAGTAGGCACCTAAGAGGAGCAGAACACTTTTCAAACACTCATTTCATAGGTTGATCGATTATCTATCAATTGATTACCTCATTTGGTTCGAAAGTTATGATTTTTGCAACGAAAAAACTCAAATGGCGCCACTGTGCAACGTTGGGAAAACAAACAAAAAGTTGGTCTTAAAAGAGCTTTTCCAGAAGCAAAAAATAAATTTTATATAAAAAAATATTAAAAAGTATAAAAAAATCACAAAAAATAAATTGTGCCTGGAGCCGGGATCGAACTCGGAACCTTCTGACTACAAACTTTTTTTTAACTAAGCATCACCAGTTGTCAGACTTTTGAGCCGTTGGGAATTTTTTACTGGATAGCAGTGGGAAAACCATTTTGCCATTGTTTCCATAGTAGTTCTAGTCAATCCTTGGCTAATGTTTGTAAAAAAAATTCCGACAAAAGTCATTTTGGAAACGGTGGTAAATCGTCATAAACAACTGTTCTGCCAGTAATATATTTGATATTCCTCAGTTAGCCAGTGATATGCCAGCGCTTGATATTTTGTACCACTGACAGTTTCTGACTGGGTATGTATATATCTAGAATACATTTATCATTTTGTAAAATGCATTTATTATTCTCTAAAAAAAAACAAAGTGGAAGTTGCAAAAAATTTAAACTTGAAAATTAGCAAAATATGGAAATTGTTACAGAACAACTTATTTTTAAAAGCATGTTTGAAATATTATGCTTTGGTACGATATTTCGTAAATTTGAAAACTAAAAATACAACTTTAGTAGGTTATCTTCACTCATAATAATCCATGCATAAAAATAAAAATACGAAACTTTTGTCAAAACTACAAAATCGTTTGTAAAATGTACAAATTTTTGTTTATTTTACAAAAAAATTGGTTATTTTAACATTTTTTCGTAGTTTTACGCATGGATTATTATCAGTGTTGGAACTTTGTCAATACAATCTTTGTTTTACTATTGTATTTTCAAAATTGTGCTAAAACAGAAAAAAATCTGTGCAATTAATTTAAAAAAAAAATATTGAAAAATATTTAAAAAAAATACAGAAAATTGGTTTTTAAGGTAATTTTTTACATAAAAACGAAGAAAAATAGCAACATTTATACCCAAGTATATGTAAATGTACTACACTTAGAATACTATATAGGTAAAGACCACTATATAAATGTAGTTAAAAACAAATCAAATTTCACTTGAAGACGACTTACATTTCAGTAAAAACATTGTCATTTTTTTTTTTAATTTTAACCAATACTCAGGGGATGCCCCCTACTCATGCAGTGCATTGTATTGATCAGGAAAATAGGGTATGGGAGGGAGGAAAGAGGGAGTAGTGTTTGTGGATATTTGATTTAAATTTTTCTAAATTGTAAGTAACAGGGAAGACTTCTGCGGAAAGTTTGTTCCACATACGAATCGTTCGACTAAAAAACGAACTTTCTCTGTAATGCGTTGTGCAAAACACAGGACAATCAACTACAAACGGATGTGCTCTACTAGATCGGGGTCGTGGAATAAGTTCACTTATCTCAGATGAGCATCTCCCATGGTAATATCGATAGAAAAGTGTCACACAACCCACATTCCGACGATGCTCCAATATATCAATAGAGTTGGATACACTACTGTCATTAATAAGCTTCACCGCCCTCCCATGAACACGGTCCAGAAGCTTCAGAATAGACACTGAAGCCCCTGCCCATATATGAGAGTTGTATTACTGTAATACAACTCCAGCAACTGCAAATATTTAAGGCAGAAGTTCCCTAAGTTTAGCTCTATTATATTATGTAAAAATTGCGACTCCGCAAATACGATTTGTATATCCTTATTCGCCCTCACTCTTCATATATATACATATAATATGCTATCGAGACACAAAAGTAGTTTAATTGCATAAAAAATATTGATCAATGGTTTCATGTATATTATTATTTTTAAAATTAGATTTTAAATATATATGCTATACATAATAATATATGATAGATCTATTGTCATATATAATAATACATTTTCTTATATAACACAATCTGAAATCATATATGGTGACATATAAGCTATATAATTTAAGATATAATACTGTTTTAAAAAAAATGTTTTTTGTGTGATATTAGACATGCTTCTATATGGTGACACGTATAATGCAATTCAAGATTATTATAATTATATATGACATTAAATGATGTAAGAAATAATTATGTAAGATTGCAATTATGACAAAAGATTAACAATTTAGATTGAGATATGATTATGTATGGTCCAACATCATTTATATTTTCTATGCGTATAAGACATTATTATATATTTTTTTATATAACCCCAGACATAATTTTATATGCTTAGATGTCTAAATTATTTTTTTTACCCGAGTAAAAAAGTTTATATATAATCGTGCATTATTTTATATACATAAATATATATGTTATTGCATTATATTATATGTAAATACATATGTTTATGTGTGTTTATATATAAACATATTTTCCTATAAATTTTTTAATACGATGCTATTTATAATTACATCTTATTATATATCAACCAATATTATATATAATAAAGGGTCCGCCAAATAACTTTTTTTTTTTTGAAAATTTTATAAAAAAAAACTACTGAATATTTTCTCAAATTTATTTTTTTATTTGAAAGTACAATCCTTCCGGTTAATAATGGAAAATAATTTCATTCAAATTGCTGCCTCGGCTGGCCATGCAGTAGCCTACACGATCGGTCCAATTTTTAAGCCCATTATCGATTGTGTGCAGCTGTATTTCACCAATGGCTTCACGAATATTGTCCTTTAAAGCGTCAATTGCCTCTGGCTTGTTGGCGTAACACTTATCTTTGACGGCACCCCACAAATAATAGTCCAACGGTGTCAAATCGCAGCTCCGAGGTGGCCAAACGACATCAGCTCTGCGGCTGATAATGCGATCTTCAAAAACAGGGCGCAAAACATCGAGTGTAGCTTCGGCTGTGTGGCACGTAGTGCCGTTCTGTTGAAACCAAATGTTGCCAATATCCTCCTCTTCAATTTTTGTGAACAAAAATTCGTTCCACATGGCCCGATAAAGATCGCCATTGACTGTAACGTTGTTCAAGCGTAGCGTTGTTCAAGCGTATACACAACCATATTCGTTCAGCGGAAGGATAAAACTAATTATCTGTCAAATCAGACATGAGGTACGTGTTATCATTCACGAAATAAGCACTAGTTGAAAAAAAAAACGTTAGATGGCGGACCCTTTATATAATCGTATGTGACATATACAATTATATATGATTAATCTAATTATGTACGAATACATGTATTATATAACACAAATCAAAATTATATATAATAACATATAGTCTAATATTTAAAAAATTGTGTTTCATTTTAGATAAAACGATAGCTTGACCTATTCATAGTTATATATCGTCCCATACCAGAAAACTACAACTACCTAAGTTTCAAGTTAGTTTTACAAAACTCTAGTAAAATATTTACAAATTTTTGTAAAATATATACAAGCCTAGTAAAAATTTCTAAACAAAGTTATATACTTTAGAAGAAAATTATTAAAACTAACTTGAAACTTATGTAGTTGTATAATTACTAAGTACTTCGATAATATTCCCCCAGTTTTTTTCTGCGTGTATGGTAAAAACTTAAGCACAACACATACAGCGTTTTAATAAACAAAATTAAAATATATTTTAATTTAAATACAAATTTCTATCGATTATAGAGTTTTTTAATTAGGTCCAGCAAGACCAGTAGAATATCTAAACATGTTTTAATATTAGAAACATAATTTACTACTTCGCCCCTATTGCAATCCTACCCCAAATTGCCCTACATATGATACAAATAAAAGTCTATTGTAAGTTTTTCTAAATATTTATTGAGGATCTTTACATTTTCCAATGCCAACCATAGTTAATTTACGATTTAGTTTTTCAAAAACATGTTGATATTTTTCAAATTCAAAACGATTTATATAGGTTATGCCATTTGAACCACAGATCTTTTCAACATTTCTTTTAAAAACACCTGAAATATTCAAAGTTTCAGCTTTAGTAACACTTATGAAAATAGCAATTGTAAGGAAGACAGAAACAAATATAATATTAAACTTCATTTTACAAGATTTTTGAAAAAGAAAACAATTTATCAGCTTTTAATGGGTCTTTATAGAATTTGAAAAGATTTTGTTTCCATCATCTTTGCGAGACTAATCAATGAGTTCGATGACAAATGAATTATATTTTATTGACAGTGACAAATCTTTTAGTATTTTATACATTAATGCGAAAAAATAAATATTATTTTTATGAATTTGAATCAAAATAACCCAATTTACTGATTGCATATTAGGGTTTCCCGCTAACAAAAAGTTCAAGTAATAGCATTTTAAGCAATGAGTGTTAAAGAGCAGAATACCGAAATATAACGAAATTTTTATTGGAGAGTACATTCAAGCTAGTTCAAACAGAAAAAATTTAGCTATTTGCAAACTGAAATTCGGTTATTACGACTAAAATTCGCTTAATATGAATTTTAGATAGTTGGCACAATTTTGTATTAATTTTCACAACAAATTTCGGTTAAGTCAACAGAATTTTAGTTGCAACACCCAAAATTGTGTGAAATGGAATGTAAATATCGTTGTACTAACAACTAGATTTATAAGTTGTTACCAATAATATACACTTTTCAATTCGGTTGGCAATTTATTTTTCTGTGTGTAGTCTTACTTTTTGTCGAAATAGAGATCAAATATTTCTTTATGTACACTCTTATTAATTTCTGTTGAAATTTACCCAACTTATAGTAGGAAACTATACTCCTACTATAAGTTGGGTAAATTTACTCTATGCGTGTAAATGAAAAAAAATACACACATTACGTGTAAGTTGGTCAACAAAAAGTTGGTAAATGTACTATGCAAGTGCGTAAAAATGTAATTAAATTTAGAAATAAATGCATAATTTTACTGAATTTTCGAGTAAAAAACATGCTTTACTTGTAAATATACTGATAAAATGCGTAAAAATACATTTTTATGCGAAAAAACCACCTAAAAATGCGTATATTTACCTTGCGGTAAGAAAGAAAAATAGCCCAAAAAATGTTTTAAATAAAACAAAAAATTAATTTTTAGAAAGAGTTTTATTAATGTGTTGTATAATAATAAATTTAATAATAAATATTTGTATATAAGTGGTTGTACATATACAGAGCTTCAAAGATTGAATTCTATTTTGAAAAAATCAAATCGGATTTTTTTAAATCGAATGATTTTTTTCTTAATCAATCGCAGAGAATTCATTCTTTGGAATTCACTAGTGGGAAATTCAATAAATTTAGCTCATTCGATATTATCAATTATTGAATACAATCATTGGGAATTCAATCGTTGGGAATTCAATCATTGCGAATTTAATAATTGGGAATTCAATCTATTTTTTACTCAATCGATTTACAATTTGCAGAAATCGGCGAAACTGAAAAACATCTCCAGAATTGAAAAAAATCGCTAAAATTGAAAAATATTGTTAAAATGAAAAAAATGCCCAAAAATTTAAAAAATCGCCAAAAATGAAAAAATCTCCTAAATTGAAAAAAATCGACAAAATTTAAAAAAATCTCCGAAATTAAAAAAAAAAATCACTAAAATTTGCCAAAATTGAAAAATCGCTTAAAAATAAAAAATATCTCCAAAAATGAGAAAAATTGCTAAAAGTAAAAATATCGCCAAAATAAATATAATTCCAAATTTAAAAACGGCAAAAGTAAAAATCTCGAAAATTTAAAAAAAAATCACCATAATTGATAAAAAAAATAGCTCAAATTTTAAAAAGTTGTGCGTGTCATTTATTTATCTCGGTTAGTTTTTGAAACATAGGCGATGTTTCAACTAAATCAGGAGTGCCCAAGAGTTCCTTATGGAAGAGCAAACACCAATACACATAAAGAAAAACTAATTTTTATTCAATATTTTTTGTTGTAAAAACCAATACATACAAAGAAAAAAGAAAAAAATATTTCAATGTTTACCAGCAAAGCATACGAAAGTGTTGTTGCTTTGCACTTGCGTGTATACAATGAAGAACGACAAAAAAAACTAATAAGACAAAGTTGTTTGTGCATTTCGTATTGTTCTATGTGTGTATTAAAACACACAGCCTATAGCTAAGTGTTTTTACAAAAACAAATGAGCACGAAGCGCATAGGGCTTGGGCACCCTTAAACTAAATACTCTTTTTTATCTGCGATGTTTAATTTTCGAGAAAAACGCGATTTACGAATCCAGCCAATCAAATCGACATTTAGTTGGGGTAATGGGGTTGAGTTTTGAACAATGGTGCAACCATTTTTTCTCCAGCTCCACTAGCTTTCGAAATATGTATCTTTTAAAAATCGACACAAAAACCGTGCATAACTCAATAAATAAAAGATCTGCTGGAAAAATGTTTTCACCGGTGTTGAAAACTCATCGCCAATACTGGTCCTAAATTGGCTAGGTTCTCAGATCGCGTTTTTCTCGAAAACAAAGCATTGCAAAGCAAAAAGAGAATTTATTTGGAAAATCGCCTGTGTTTCGAAAACTAATAAAGATAAATGTACATTTACAACTATTTTAAATTTCTCGTAAATATTTTGCGTTTTTTCAATTTTAGCTTTCTTTCCAATTTGAAATTTTTTTTAATTTTTGGCGTTTTTTTTTATAGCAATTTTTAGTTTTGAAATTTATTTAATTTTTAGCTATTTTTATTTTTGCCGATTTCTTTTTTATTTTAGGAATTTTTCTAATTTTTGGCGATTTTTTAATTTTTGGCGGTTTTCTTTAAATTTTAGCGTTTTTTTTTTCAATTTGGAGATTTTTTGTAATTTAATTTTTATTTATTAATTTTAATGTTTGTTTTTATTTTTGGTAATTTTTTTTATTTTAAAAGATTTTTTAAATTTTTAGCGATTTTTGTCGATTTTTTCAATTTTGGCATTTTTTTTTAATATTGGCGATATTTTTAAATCGATTGAGTAAAAACCGACTGAATAAATCGAATGAAGAATTTAATTCTTTAAGCTCTGTACATATATTATATTTTGAAAATATTTTTCCACAATTAGGCTGCAAACACTTGGATATTCCGTTTCTAATTATTGATGAATACTTTTTTGATACATTAGGAAGTTTTTTTAATTCACCATCACAAATTTTGATTATTAATTAACGAAAATTCTCAATAAATTTAAATTTTAAGATTTTTTAGCATGTTTTATTTTTATTTTTTTTTTTTTTAATTTAAAAATGTCAAAATATTTATTACTATTATAAGTTAGTATATTTACAAACTTTGTGCGTAAAAATTTTATTTAACAAAATAGTACTACTTTTAGGCATAATGTGTTTTATTGTAAACAAATAATTGGTAAAAATACTGTAAGTGTGTATTATTGTATATAAAAGTGTGCACAATATAGTTTTACGCATTTTGATGTATAAATTTACCGAATTAGCGTAATAATACATGAAACTTTACTTGTTTTATAGTAGTAAATTTACAATCATTTTTTAGAGTGTAGTTTTAATTATGGAAAAAATATTTATAATTCTTTTTTTTTGAATTGGGTTTGGTCCACCGCAGTATTATTGAGATTTCAGCAAAGTATATAACAATTCTATTTTTTTGTTAATATCCCGAGTAAAAACGTTTAAATAAAACACATGCATTATTTTATAAAAATATTAGGTTCATATATTTTTTGTTGAATTCCAACAGAACCCGAGCGAATTCTTATGAGATTTGGTTTAAATCTTACATGGTTAATTTGAGCAAAATCGGATAACTTTAAGCCATTCACGTTTGAGGTCAAATTTGAAATTTTGGAAAATTCAGTGTTTTCCGATATAAATAAAATTAAACCCATTGTTTTTTGCGTGAGTTGATTACAATTGACATAATATATGTTTCAAGTAAAGGGTGTTTTTATAGAGGTACAGAACTTTGAAATGGAATAAAATAAAGATGAATTTTTTAAATTTACATTAAATTTACTTTATTCGAAAGATAGACTTCTGGCATTATAATTTAAATATGACTTCTGACATATGACCGTCACTGCCGGCTCGGACGTATTCTAATCTGGAGGTCCAATTTTCGATGAATTTTTCCAGCATTTATGTCCGTATATTGGCAATAACGCGGCGTTTGTTGTCCTCCAAGTGGTTAATTGTTTCGGACTTATTGGCGTAGACTAGCGACTTCACATATCCCCACAGAAAACAGTACAGCGGCGTTAAATCGCGCGATCTTGAAGGAAAATTCACGGGTCCGAAACGGGAAACTATGCGGTTACCAAACGTTTCCTTCAATTAATCAATTGTGGCACTAGCTGTGTGTCATGTTGCGCCGTCTTATTGAAACCACATCTTGGCTGTTCAATTGATGAACGAAAAAGTCAGAAGTCATGGCTCTATAGCGGTCACCAGTCAAACGTTCTGACCAATGGCGCTACGCTACGCTCTACAGCAGCAATGACTTCTTCTGTACGCACTGTACGACGTCTCTGTGGATGCATATTATCATTTAGAGTAAACGTGGTGCGAAAACGTTCCATAATTAATCGAATTAATCACCCATGTTACGGCTTTTAAATCAGAGCGAAAGTGAAAATTTTAGAATTTTCGGTGTTCTTGCCATTAAATCAGAACGTTTTTCCCTATTTTTTATTCGTTTTAATTCGTGTGAAAAGGCCTGGTCGAAAGTAAAACGAAGGGCATTCGTTTTACTTTCGACCAGGCCTCTTTTTCTAATAAATTACAATTTAGGGTCAAAAATGGTGCTTAATATAAAAATTTAGAACTTTTTTTTATTTATTTCTGATTTTATTGTATTTTTGGCTGAATTGTTTATACTCTAAAAAACTGTTTTAGAAAAGCATTTTTTTGTTTTGATATTCTAGAAAACACTCAAACAAATTGACAACAATGTTAGAAGCATTTCTTAAAAGCATTTTACTTTCCATATGTTTTTTATTTTCCATAAAACCATATGCTTTTGGCATTTCGATAATAATTTCGAAAAAAAATCGAGTTTTCAAAAGCTTTTAGGATTTGAGAACACCAAATTTCAATTTCGTGTGATTTCACAAATTCGTTCTAATTGCAAAACGTTCTAAAGTAGGGACATGGGCGAATTGCTCTGATGGACGAATACATTGACCGTAAAATGGACGTAGTGCGCGATACGTATTTCGAACAGAACCTTGATTTTCAATTTGGAAGCGTTAAAAATAAATCACTTGACAGCTGACAAAAGGGCCACCAGTTAAAAAAGTGTTGCCAACTTAAATTTCTATACCGGTATAAAAATTTGTGAAATATTTTCATTCCAATTTACCTAAAGGGACATAAATGATCCCGAAGGGTCATAAATGATGCATTGCATCAAATGCATTTTACACCCAACATTTTCTAAAAAAAATATTAAATATTTATCGTGAACTATGAAAAAAATTTTTTGATGTATAAACATTAACCCTTTTGTGTTACGATGTTCAAAATTACCCATAAAATTTTTTGTTTCAATTAAAAACAGAGAGATCATTCCCAAACATTGATAAAATTGTCTCAATGATGTTAATGCATTTTTGCATTGAAGTTGCACTGGAACTGGTATATTCATTAAATTAAAGCAAGTTTATAACACAAAAAAGTCGTAATACCTTTTTAACGCATTCATCAATTTTAATAAAAGTGGTAATTTATTGAAAAGAATATTATACAAATTTATATTTAACTGGAAAAATTTTATGAAATTTTAGTTTAAGATTCAATTTATGGGCATTATGTTTAGCAAACAGACAAATATCTCTGTACTGGTCGAAGTACTATGATGTTATTCAGATTCGATTATTTTGAATAAAATCGGATATTTTTGTTTTGTGCCCAGGAATTCTGTGGATTGTTATAATGTCACTATCCAAGATCAGATAATCTCGATTAAATAAAATTTATATGGAGATTTATGTAGTCATATCAATTTCCATGTGATGCTATATATAATCGTACTAAATTTCATCCCATATATAATTGTATCTGTTTGTTTGGGTTTAGATCTAATCTGATGCAACTAGATAATTATCCAGTACAATTTTATACGAATTAAGACCCGTTATAATTGTGTTAGATTGTGTCAGTGATATATATAATTGTATCAGTTTATATCATAACTGATACAAATAGATCCAATTATATAAAAACCATTTATTTTTGTATACTGATTTTGACCTGATATAGTTGTATATGATTTTATGTACACTGATACATCTAAATATAATTAGAACCGAGTTTAAGTGTGGTGAAATTGCACTAGATGTTACATTTTTGTATACGATTGTATGAAAATATACACAATTTCAAACAAATATATGATCATAATCCTATCATATACGTTAAGTCAATAAACAAATATTAAGAAACATATTACTTTTTTGCGGTGTTCAAAAAAGTTACGTCATAATTCGCTTTTAAATTTAAATGCACATTAGGGTGTCCCGAAAGTTTACAATTTTACGTAATAGTGCTCAAACGATGAGCAGTATCCAGTTGAAATCGCGAATACTCATAGTTCACTACCCGTATTTTATTGTTTTTGCACAAAATTGCATTCCTTAGAAAAAATGTTTGGTTTTTATACATAAACAGCTCAATAATACCCATAAAAAAACCAAAGTGCTTCTTATTTAGCATTTTCATCGATGAATTTAACATTGGGTTGTCAAAGCGTGGAATCATTCCAATTGAATTCTTTGGATGTTCTTTTTCCTAATTAATTTTTTGAAAGCTATTTAGGCATATCATTTTCCTTTAAATTTGTTTTTAAGCAATATAAGTATTATCCCTATGGGGAATGGGACCGGTCCTGCGTGTGCCACAGGATCGGTCCCTTCGTGCCAGAGACCGGTCCTCTGATAAACCCTACCCTATTTAAACAACTGGCAACTTTAACATGGGCTTGTCATAGAACAAATTTCAAGGAAATTTATTTGTCTAAATAACTTTTAGAAAAGTTATTCGTGACAATGCACATTCAGAGAATCGAATCGGAATGCTTCCTTCCTATGACTAGCCTATGCAAAATTCATTGATGAAAATGCTTAATTAGAAATAGAAGCTGGGTTACCTATCGTTTGAGTACGTGACGAAACTCGAAATTTTTTTTAAATTCCGAACAGGCTTTATACTCCCATCAGATATTTTAAAATTTTTTTGGTATGGAACGATATATAACTATGAATAGGTTAAGACATAGTTTTATCCAAAAATAATTACATTTTGTTGAATATTACACTACCTGTTATTTTATATAATTTCCATTTGTATCATATCAAACTATACATGTATTCGTACATAATTAGATTAACCATATATAATTGTATATATCGTATACGATTATATATTGTTCGATATGTAATAAGATGTAATTATATGTAATTATATATAAGCATACATAGACATATGTATTAACATATAATTATATAAAATAATGCATGATTATATGTAAACATTTTTACTCGGGTATAAATATAATAACATATATTAAAGAAAATTTTAAGAAATTTTTACGACGATAAGTAAGACAATTTTATTTATTTTTTAAGAGAATCAAAACTCAGAAAAATCTTCCCAGATTATTAATGTGATGCTTTGTTTGGAAAGTGACAAGATAAGAGATGAAAGATGGTAAAATAAGAAGGGCTTCAGTTGTTAAAACAGTTGTTGTTCGACATCTTATGGAGAGTTGGCGAACTCATTGAAGTTTTTTTTTTGGTGCTTAGCCCTGATTCATTATTTTACTTCTGTGGGGTTAAGTGCTATGGAAACACCGAAGGTGGGCGCTTATACGTTTCAGCTCTCTTGACATTGGTTTTCTGAGTAAGTTCGGTGATGCAAACTGAAAAATGTAAGGACATGTTAGTAGATAAAATCTACATTGCATTAGCAAATGAAAACATTTTTTTTTTCACTTCACAAAACGTTAAATTCTTAAGACCAAAAAGTCAATTTATTCAGCTATTTTAGGAAAATTTTGTTTTATTTTGCATTTCTATTTAGACCCTCAAAATCACGTCATAGTATTTGAAATAAAAAAACACAGTTTCAAAAACTTTCATACTATAAACACATTTCTTTCATTGAAATTAATTAAGTTTTTATTAAGAGTGAAAACAAACAAATTTTAATTTTAGTTAGTAGCACTTTATAATAAACTTTTATTTTTTTTTTATGTTTTTTTAGATTTTTTACATTCTCCCACATTAGATATTTCTAAATTGCGTTGTACTGTTTTATAAACACGTTGAGAATTTTCAAATTCTTTACGATTTATATAGGTTATGCCATTTGAGCCACAAATCTTTTCATTTTTCTTATCTTTAGATTTAAAAAAATCAAAAAATCCAGCTTCAGTTACACTAACATAAGTGCCAAATGTCAGGATGATAAAAATTAACAAATTGATCAATTTCATGATGAGTGTTAAACTTGAAAAGGCGGTTAAGAAGTATGACAAATTGTAATCGATTTAAAAACAAGTTCACTGGTTACGGTGTCCACAATTTCAATTGTTGATCTTAAATGTTCAATGAAAAGTATTGTTACCAATTTGAGAGATTTGTAATTTTTTTTCTTTTTAACGGTTGTTGTTCGCCGCCTTTGCCAGATTAAGTTGGGAGTACTATAACAAATGAAATGAATTAAATTATTTTTTTAATTAAAATTGGTACAGGAGAATTTCAAAAATTAGTCATTATTTGCTTAACAAATTTACTCTCAATATTTAAACAAGATAATAAAGTTAAATAAGATAAAAAATATTTTTTTTTTTTTTTCATTATTTACTTTAATAAAATATGCTCGATTTACGTGGATAATGATAATGTCAACTGTAGTTGCTACTGCAGATTATCTGATATAAACAGTTTCACAGTTTATTTATTACTAAAAGCCAAGACATATGATAGAAAGACTAATTATGGCAACTTAACCCACTGCATTGTGTTATTTTAGTTTTTCTTTTTTTTATATACAATTAACTTGCATTACACATCACTCATTTAATATAGATTTCTTGGAAAGTACCCAGTAAAACTTTGGTCATACTTTGGTATTACTAATGCATTATATCGAAACTAAAATCAAATCATTTACCCAGCGAAATTAATTTAAATTTTGGATATAACAACACTGAACGTTTTTCAAAATTTTTGAAAAAAAATGTTAAGGTTGCTACCAGATTTCCAAAGTTGTACCGACTTATAAAATGGGCATTAGACTACTCACGAAATAAAAGCTATCTTTCTTCCACCCCTCAATATGTAAATTGGGTAGCTTTATGATGACTCCCAAAATATAGGGTGTCAGCAAATTTTTTTTTTTTTGGGAAATTTAAACGCGAATTGTGAAAGTTTTTTACAAGCAGGAATTAAAACTCTAATATAACAATTTTTTATTCATAAAAGTTGTTTCATATCAATATTGTCCAAAACAGAAGAAAAAATATGGACAATGGTTTCTAATTTGCCAATGTCTTCTTAGAAATACTTGAAGCTAACGCATACTCATTTTTTTTTTGTTGGATAATTGTTTAGTACACTAAAAAAAATAAGTTAGTAGAAAAAAAAGTAAAATCAAGTATACTTGTAAATCCAATATACTAGTTTTCAGTAAATGTTTTTTTTAAATTATAAACTTTGTTGAACTAATATTTTACTAATATTTTACTAATGTTTTACCAATTTATTTTGCTAAAAAAAATTGCTTAAAAGAGTAGACGAGAGCCAGATTGAAAGATATACACAGAATGAATTAGATGTCGCGGCATGATACTAAGAAGTACAACTCTTATAAGAAATATAAAAATACCAACCATAGAAGATATTTGTATCTGTTAATTAAATTAAAGACAAAAAAAAATATTTAAATTTAATAAAAAATTAAATGTGTATTTGTAAACTAAATGAGTATATTGACTATTAGTATAGTGTGATCAAATTGCAAACAAATATACTTTCAGGTAGACACACTACAGCGAAAGACAGAAGACACATATCTTATGTAATATTGTATGTTTGGTTTTTCTTATTGCAAAAAGAGTGTTGCATATTTCATATTTTGTTATTTCGTTTTGTTTCGCTTCTACAAAGATGCAATCATTTAGACAACCATTGATGTAAGTAGTTAAAAGATAATTTGTTTATGTTATATACATTATTTTTTCTATATATTTTCAGATATTAAGTAAAATCTTGTCGTCAATGTGGGATTATGAATATGTTTATAGTCTGTAATGTATTGCCAATTATTTTTAAAAGAATAACAAAAAAAAAATTAAGATTTTCAGCAAATAAATTAACTAATGTTTAATTTTTCTACAAATGTTCTAAATTTTCTTTTTAGTCTACTAATATTCGGCAATAATTTTATTAACTTTTAGCAAAGGATTTTTTAATTTTTAATCAACTAAGTGTTGCTACAAATCAGCTCGCTGCTTTTCAGCGAAAGATTTTGCTGACATTAGCACTTTTTTTTAAATTTTGCTGACAGTTCAAAACTTTTTGCTGACTTTACTAACTTTTTTTACTAACTTACTTTAATAACTTATCGACCTTTGTTAGTGTTTTAAGCAAAACAATAATGTCGACTTTTAGAAGTGCAAAAAGATTTTCCAATGAACACAGCTTATGCTAATTTAATATTGCTCTATTAAGGCAAAGTTTTTCATCGGCTACACAGTCAAAACAAAAATCTTTGTTTTTATCAAATTCTGAATTTTAGATAATTTTTTTTTTATAAATGTCGCAGAAAAGAATTTATTCTCGAAAGGGCCAAATTTTGTTTAAAAAAAAATTTTTTTCTTAGCCAATTTTGGTTACGTCAACTAAAATTTATTGTTCCAAATTTTAAAGTCTAAACATATTGCGTACACTCAAAAAAAAAAAAAAGTCATTTGGAAATTTCGCTAATAATTTCAATGTAATAATGTTTTCTAATGTTCAATACTGTTTTCAGAATAATCTATGGGACTAGAAAATTCTAATTTTTAACGATAAATGCCTCTAGTCTCTACCACAGCTACTATTCAGCTGCTTACTTCTACAAAAAAGGAATTTGTGTGTAAAAATATGTGGTAATAATCCGCATGCACAATTTTTCTAATGTTTTTAATTATTCGTATAATTGTAACTAACAGTGAATTATCGTGTTTGTGCCTACTTTCGCAAAAGTGATCTGCAATCTTATTGAATCACTGAAATTAGAGGAGAAATCTATAAGAAACAAAAGGATTCGCAAGTTATAAAAATAACAAATTCAATACTTGATTTGACACAAAAACTAAAGTTTTACTTTTATGTCCATTGGCATTTTTTTATTCTAATTTTTTTTTTTTCAAAAAAAAAGATTTTATTGATTTCAATTCAGAAACCATAAAATAATTACAAAAATGCTGTACCTCTTTAACTTTTTCGAAATGTTGAACACAGAAATTTTGTGTTTTAGAGAAGTAGAATTGGGTGCATGAAATAACCCCCACTGAAATAACCCCCACCGTCGAAATGACATAAACCCATTGAATTTGTGCCCACCGAAAATGAAATAAGCCCCACCGAATTTGTGCCCACCAAAATGAATTAATCCCCACCAAAATGAATTATTCCCCACCAATGAAAATGAATTAGCCCCCCACCAAATTTGGTGGGCATTAAAATGAAATAATACCCACCGAAAATGATATAAGCCCCACTTTACATTATTTATATTTTTATTTTATAAAATAAAACTTTTACAAAAACTTCATGTAATTGATAAAAATAAAGTATTTCAAACACTTTTAATTAGTATTTTCAACCTAACTGGATATAATACATATGTATGTACATATTTTAAAAACAAAACAAAGAAAATTAAATGAAAATTTGTAGATGTTCATCAACTTCTTGGCGACACATTGGGCATTTGAACTTATGACAATTGTTTGCGAAACTCTCTGCTTCTATTTTAGACAAACATTCACTGCACAATTTTAAATGTTTGCACGGAAAGAGCAAAATGTTGGGTTTGTTTTCCAAACAAACTATACATACAATTGGATTTTCTGTAGCATCTACCGTGGCAGTTGGCACATTTTGTCAATACGAGGCAAATAATGAAATATGGCTTCGCAAGCTTAAGTTGTTCTGTGTGACGGCCTGCGGCCGTTCCTAGGGGGACGCGGCAGGTGACAATAAACATTTTTTTTTTAAATTTTTTTTTCACGTTGAGATTAAATAAATGGAATATTGATTTAAATTGGATAACACGATATTCTTTAAAAGGAAATATAGCCAACTTGGTTTTATTTCCATTTTTGTTGGAAATAAAGTCAACCTGTGAATTTGACTTCATTTCCATTTTTGTTTTATTTCAGTTGGTGTTATTGGACCCCACCGTGTCCTTCTAAAATATGGATACACCTTTATGTCAACATTCTGTAAAAGGGCAAATAATTAGTTTTTTACGAACTAAGGAACCTGGTGATATGGGCGCGAATGGATTTTTAATAAGAAGAAATGAGTTTTTTTAATTGAAATAACGTATTCTTTTTTCGTACTTTCTAATATCACCTTTACAAAATAAAACTAGTACTGTAAAAGTAGGAATTAATTCACCTTTACAAAATAAAACTAGTACTGTAAAATTAGGAATTAATTCAAAAACCAAGAATTGATATTAGAATTAAAATGAATTAAACCCCACCAAAATGAATTAATCCCCACCAATGAAAATGAATTAACCCTCACCAAATGTGGTGGGTAATAAAATGAAATAATACCCACGTATTAAAATGAAACTTTGCCCTCCAAAAATGAGATAAGCCCCACTTTAAATTTTTTATAAATTTGGTGGGGCTTATTTCATTTCGGCGGTGGGGGTTATTTCAGTGGGGGTTATTGCATTCACCCAGTAGAATTATGTAAATTTTTGTTTTAAATATTAAAACATCGATTTTTTTTTTTTTGAATTGCGAAATAAAATAAATTGAAAAAAATTTGAAAATCGATGTAGTTTTCACATCTTTTGATTTACAAAAGTAATAAAAAAAATTATGTAAAAGTTAAATCACTTAAAAAAAAGTATTGTGTAAATCGAGGGATAGATGTAATATGTTCAAGTGTGCTAACAGAGAGAAAAAAAAACTTCGTCAAATTGAAAACAAAAATGTATTTCTCTTAAAACATAGAAAACAACATTTCCCTACTTTTTTCAATTAAATCGATTTGTTGAAAATTTTAAAAGTTGTCAATTAAAAATTAATTGAATCAATTAAATATTTGCTCAAATTCGAAACTTGCTTGACATTTTTTATACTATCGCTCAAAATATTTTGTTGTCGTTTTTTGTAATATTTATGTATGTAGTTGTTTTTTAAAAATGTTTATGTATTAGTAAAGGTACGTTCAGATTAGTCAAATATTTGACAAAGAACATGAAATATTGCTTTGCGGTAATCTGAACACAAAATATTTTTGTGTATCAAACAGCAAATCAGCTGATTTTGGTCAAACAAAATTATTTGCATTCAAATAAATATTTGACAAACTTAACCATAGTGTGAACACTAGCTATCAAATATTTTCTTCTGATTTGAGCAAATATTTATTTGATCTTACAAAAAAAATGTAAGAACAAACAATGGCAAATAATTTGTGGTAAAATCGTCAATTATAAATTTTTTTAATAAATTTATTAATAAAAGGCTTTATAAAAAAACTGAAATGTAAATAGATATTAAAAAAATTTAGTCACTCAGATAATGGATTGGAACATGGGTCCAAAATGGAACGATATGGAATGAAACGGGGAACGATTGGAATCGGAGCACTGTACACAATTGTGTTGTCGTACGTGAAAATAAATCATTCCGATAACAGAATGGAACATTGGTCCAAAATGCAACGATATGAAATGAAACGGGGAATGATTGGAATCGGAACACTGTACACATTTGTGTTGTCGGTATCTTGCTCCAATGGAGTATTAATATACCCTTATAACATAAATAGGCTAGGTCCGAGAGAGATCCCGAGTGATCAATTTTTTAAAAAACAGTTAGTTTTTCGATTAAATAAATCTATGTTTTTTTACACTTTGATTAAATAAATATTTAATACAAATATTTGTTTCAATCTGAACGCTCGACAAATATTTTTTCGTTTATTTTATTTGACACTATTTGTTTGAACAAACAAAAACCATCAAATATTTGATCATAGTTTGAACATAAAATAATTTTTTATTTGACACAATTGGAAGCAAATATGTAAACAAATATTTTGCTCAAATATTTGATTAATGTGAACGTACCTTAAGAAATATTTTAAATTAATTTTAATTAGATTTTATTAATTCACATTAGGTTTATTACTTCATAAAGTTAAATGATTTAATTTCAGTTGTTTAAATGTGAATATTAATTTATTCTACAACATTGTCATAAAATTGATAAATTTAATTTTTGAAGTTAAATTTTGTTTAAAAAAAATGTAACCATTTTTTTTTTAACAAAAATATCATAAAAATAAATTAAAAATTATTTAAAAAAAATCATATGGTTTTAACAAGAAGGCTTATTTTTGCAAAAAAAAAATTAAAATTTTTTTTTTTGCCATAGTCCCCACGTTTCCATAGAAATAAAAAAAAAACAATTCCTGTGTTAACTAGTTCACATAAGTTTAAATAAATCTGCTAACTAAATGAGAAGTACATGCCGGTTTAAATTTAATGTTATAAAATTCAAGCTATAAAAACAACATCTGGTATGGCAACAACACTTTATCCTTTTTGAGAAGGTATACAATATTCATCACTCTTTCATGAAATGAGTTACTTTTTAATTGCAAAATAATTCAATTAAAGAGCTATCAATTTCTAATTATATTAGCAATTTTCGCTGTTGGTGGAATTTCAGCAAAGTTATTGAATCGGAGGTTTTCGTGATTGAAATGGTTTTTTATTTATTTGTGTATAGAAAACATTTTCGGATATATCAGGGATGATAAAGGCATTTGCGTATATATCAGGGATGATAAACGCGATTTTCACAGCACAAATAAACCAAAAAAAGAATTTTTGCCGTTGAAACAAAATTTAAAATATAATACCGTGGAGTTTGATTATAACGAACTTATACACCGAAAAATCGTCTAGGGTGTTCTTAACTGCCTGGTGAAAGGTGAAATATCCTTTACTGAGTTTTAGTTGACTCATATTTATTTAAAAAAAAATTAACAATAAGCTTAAAATTATTTGAAGTTAACTAAAAACATGTTAAAGTATATTAAATATTAAGTAACTAATAGCATTCATGTTGAACAAATGTCAAGATTTCCGCTAACTTTAATAATTTTCTGTCAAATATTAACAATTTTTTTCCAGTTTTATTAGTTTTTTGTTTCTATATACATCAAGATTATTTTAATGTTATTTTTAATTTATAAAGAGCTTCCAACCTCCGTAGATTTACAAAAATAAAGCAAATCAAACATATTTGCTAGGTTGATACTAGTATTTCGGTCTGGCTAAAGATCTAATCAGAACCCAAAGTTTTAGAAAAGCCAGAACCTCCAGAATAGGCAGAGCTTTAACAAAAAACTTATTAATTATCAATTTTTCTCCATCCTTGTCTTCTTAGTAATCAAACATGAGACTATAGGATCTTTTCCTAACAAGCATTATGACGTTACTAAACTTTGAAGACCAAAAATGTTCTATTTATATAAAAAAATTTAGTTTTTACTCGGGCTCAAGTAATACTTTTTATATTGAACTACATTTTTAAAATTATAAATTTTTTATTTGTAAATTTTTGAACAGTAGAGAAAGGTGGGGTTTTTTGGGACTAGTTACTATTTAGCTTCCACCTCTATTTTTGTTTAGTCGTTTGATAGATACATTCCATGGAGTGGTAAGTGCTGTAGCTTCATAACCCAAAAGAACACAACTAAATTATTCATTAGTCAGATTTTTTAGAGATTTTTTTTATGAAGAAAAGGTGGGGTAATTTGGGACGGTGTGAGGTAATTTATATGCTTAAACTAAAAAAACAATAGTTTTGACTTTAGTTCTTGTTTATTAGATGATAGTTAACGAGATAAATGAAATAGAAAAAAAAGTAACAGAAATAAATTAAACTACAAAATAAAATTAAATATGATAAACATACAGAAATTAGTTTAATCTTCGTCTGAGTATTCTGAGTTGCAACTAAGAGTATATACCAGGAGTGCCCAAAAGTTCCTTATGGAAGAGCAAACACCAATACATTTAAAGAAAAACTAATTTTTATTCAATATTTTTTGTTGTAAAAACCAATCCATACAAAGAAAAAAGAAAAAAATATTTCAATGTTTACCAGCAAAGCATACGAAAGTGTTGTTGCTTTGCGCTTGCGTATAAAGTGAAGAACGACAAAAAAACTAATAAGACAAAGTTGTTTGTGTATTTCGTATTGCTAGTGCTGAGCGCTCTATATGTGTATTAAAACACACAGCCTATAGCTAAGTGTTTTTACAAAAACAATTGAGTACCAAGCGCATAGGCCGTGGGCACCCCTGGTATATACAAATAGAGAGACTATAATTCCCATGTCTCTCAGCAAGAAAATACCGCACTCGGGCAAACAAATGAAAACATTTCTTTTACACTAAAAAATTATTGCAACATGTTGATAAAACATTGTTGCTAAACACACTCACT
Organism: Delia radicum; assembly: GCA_021234595.1. NCBI lineage: Eukaryota > Metazoa > Arthropoda > Insecta > Diptera > Anthomyiidae > Delia > Delia radicum. The sequence goes on along the minus strand of CM037854.1, from coordinate 20,958,538 downwards.
TTTTAACAGTTTTGTTAATTTTTTTGTTTTTATATACATCGAGATTATTTTTATGTTATTTTTAATTTATAACGAGCTTTCACCTCCGTATATTTACAAAACTAAAGCAAATCAAACATATTAGCTAGGTTGATACTAGTATTTCGATCTGGCTAAAGATCTAATCAGAACCCGAAGTTTTAGAAAAGTTGGAGCCTCCATAATAGGCAGAACTTTAACAAAAAGCCTATTAATCATTAATTTTGCTCCATTCTTGTCCTTTTAGTAATCAAACACGTGGATAGCGTATTTTCCTAACAAGCATCATGACGTTACTACTTTTATTTTGCTAATATTTTGTTATTTATTTTCTATTAACAATTAATATATTTTAATTTTATCTTGCTAATTTAATCCTTATTATTTGAAATAATTACAAATTTTATTAAATTATGACTATAGATTCTAGAATGTACACGAACAATGTTTATTAGTTAAAAATGTTTTATTTTTGATTTGAATTAGTTCAATTCTTCCAATTTTGTTTTTTACTTCTCATCGGGTAAATAAAACAATACGGATAAAGTGGTGATCTTTTTCCTTCAAAAATTATAATTTTGGGTAAATCTTCTGCCCCTTCTATATTGGTCCTATGAAGATTTTCGATGACGCGAAATGAAACATGTAAGGACCTGTCAGTAGATAAAGTCTGCTTTGAATTAGCGGATGAGGAAAATATTTTAATTAATAAATAAGCATTGCACGGTTTTTTGTTTAACAAAAAACAAATGATCTTGAACTTGAATAATCTTGCTCACATCATAATTTATGATAAAAGATCGAAAAATAATCTTTTGGTTCTAATTTTTTAAAATTTAAAAGTAAAACATTTTAAAAAACATGATAAAAATTAATTTAAACTCTTAAACTTCTGCAACATGTTTTCATTTGCTCAGTGCGAATATACGAACAAATCAAAAGAGAGCAGATTGTGCGACGCTGTGTAGTAAGGAAAATCACTGGTTGTAATGAATGCAGGTATAAAAGCTGGATGTTATTTCAGCTCATTTTAAGTGAACAGCCCTCTAGGGTGTGTTTCAGTTCACTGAATTGTTAGAATATAATTTCAGGGACATTTAATTGAAAATAATTTTGCAAAAAATTTATATCCAAAGATATTGGAGAAGAAGATGACATCCGTGGATTTTTAATAGGCAGTAGCATGATTTTTCTTAGCGGAAGCTTTGAAGCGTTGTCCTTTCTTTAAGTTTGATATACTGCATGGTTTTTACGAAATTATACGTCTGGATATGCTTCGTTGCTTTTCTACTGTACTTCCTCGGCGTAATGTGCAACTAAATTATTAATGTACAATATATGACATAAAAACAACATGAAGAAGCGTAATATTGCTTAAATTACACGTCCCAAATTTACCGTACACACAAAAAAATATTTCTTAAATTGCGCCAAGTAAACATTTTGTTGAATAAAAAAAACATAATCAATTACTTTTTTAATTGACTCAATTACTTTTTTAATTGACTCAATTAAAAAGTAATCAATATTTTGAATAATATTGATTACTTTAAATAAACAAAAATATTGATTACTTTTTAATTGAATCAATTAAAAAAGTAATTGATTATTTTTTTTTATTCAACAAAATGTGTACTTGGCGCAATTTTTTTTTCTGTGTACCCACAAGTCCAAATTACCCCAAAGTCATAAAAACTGCCATAATTATTTTAATGCTTAAATTTTTGGCGAAAACTAGTACGTCATTCGTAATGTACGTAACGAAACACTATTTTTTTTGGTATTTAGCTGATTTAAAATGTAAACGAAAATTTTTTTTTTACAAAAAACAAGAACACCAATAAAAACTTTTTTTGTACGATTATTTTGTTTGCTACATCAAAGTAATAAAAAACTACTCCTTCCAAAATATGTATTGTTCAAAGTGATAATAATTTATTAAGGAACAAAGACACAACAGCTAGAAATTCTGAAAATGCATTAGTATGGGAAAAATGCAAAGTCTCAAATTCCCCTACTAAATGAGTCAAAAGAGTACCATAGTACTTTTGGGGTTCTGATAGTACCTCAAAAACAGACTTGGGCGGCGTCAATTACATTTTAAAATCGTTCACTTGTGAAATTTTTCTATATCATTAATAATATCAGACCTACACTCACACTTGTGAGCTTAATCGCTTCATTGGAAAATTTGTAAAATCTTTAATACCAAAAATGGGGACTAGTAACAACATCTGGGTATTTAATTACAGGGCAATTACTCAATTACACCTAATAGATATTGGAATTACATCCCATGTCTGGTATTAACAAAATTGAAAATTTTCCAAGGAAGCGTTTAAGCCCACAAGTGTGAGCGTAGGTCTGAAATTATTAATGATATAGACAAATTTCACAAGTGAACGATTGTGAAATGTAATTGACGTCGCCCAAGTCTGCTCAAAAAATACTATAGTACCAACTTTATCATCATCAACTCTTATCAAAACACATCTTTAGTTTTATTTAACTTAATGTTTCAAAAATGTAATTAATTACAATTAGTTCAATTATTTTACCATTACTAATTACTTGTAATTGTGATTCAAAATTTTCAATTACCATTACATGTACTTAATAATTACATTTCTTCTAATTACATATAATTGTAATTGCATTTTTATGTGACAAGTACAAATAATTGTAAATTTTTTAGGCCATAATTTCAATTACAATTACTTGTAATTGAAAAACAAGCGATTAATAATTACATTTAATTTAATTGTTATTGAAATGTAATTAAATTGGTCCATGCCTACTAATGGGTGGGATAAAGTAATGCATTACCTTATAATGTATAATCTTTACCAGTATCATTTTTTTTTTCAATCAAAAGTAATTAGTTACCGATAATAAGTTACATAATGCATTGCTTTGTAACGAATAATCCTTACCTTTAGAATTATTTCGAAACTAACCAATTTTGAACTACCAATAGTTGGTTACACAATGAATTACATTGTAATGTATACTCCTTAACTTTAACATTATTTTGAAACATAAAGTAATGAGTTTCCAATAATTGGACACTCATGGAGTTCGTTAAAATGCTGCATCATTACTTTTTTCATTATTTCAGAAGATAAAACAATGATTTACTGATCATCAATTACATAATGCATGAAATATAAACGTAAAGTAAAATTTAAAATATTTTTGGAAAATCTATATTTAGACACATAACTCAAAAAAATAAGTTAGTAAAAAAGTTAGTAAAACATCTTGTAAATCAGGTATACTATTGTTCAGCAAATTTTTTGCTAAAATTATGTTTTAAACTAAAATTTTAGTTATACTTAGTCAGCACTTAACTGTTTTGAACTAATGTTTTACTAATATTTTACTAATTTAGTTTGGTTAAAAAAATTGTGCTGATTAGCACATCAATAGTGTGAACGACAACCAGATTAAAAGTTATACGCAGAAGGAATTAGATGTCAAGATGTAGTAGTGACGAGTAAAATTATACTAAAAAGTACAACTCTAGTAAGACACAACCATATAAGATTTTTGTATCTGTTTTTTATACATAAAACAAAATTGTGGATCGAAACAACTTAAATTTTGCGTTTTCACCGGCTTGTGAAAGTAATTGTCTATTAATAAAATAAAAGACAAAATAAAATATTTAAATTTAAAAAAAGATTAAATGTGTATTTGTAGTCAAATTGAGTGGTCAAGTTGATAACAAATATACAGCAGGTAGACAGACAAAATCGAAAGACAAAGACATATGTACATCTTAGGTAAATTTTTATGTTTCCTTTTTCTTATTGCAAAAAACCGGTTTTATATGTTACTTTTTGTTATTTTTTCGTTTCGTTTCTGTAATTCTCTGCGGCATTAGCGGTCCTTTCAAAGATAGCATCATTGAGACAACCATTGATGTAAGTAGTTGAAACATAATTTTGTTTATGTTATATATAATTATTTCTATTGTGGGAGAATGAACATTTTTAAATTATTTAAATTATTTAAAAAAAGAATCACAAAAATATATTTTATGATTTACAGCAAAATAAATTAACTAAAGTAAAAATTTTCTACATATTTTTGAGTTTTTTTCAGTCTACTAATATTCAGCAAACATTTTATTAATGTTTAGCAAGGGTTTTTTTAATTTCTAACCCACTAAGTTTTAGCAAAACTTTTGCTGAATCTACTAATTTTGTTGCTAAAAATCAGCTGGCTGATTTTCAGCAAAATATTTTGATGACATTAGCAATTTTTTTGCAAGCACCCTCCTGACTAACATTTTTGCTGACTCGGCAAAATTTTTTGCTGACTTTACTAACTTTTTTATTTTTTTTTTGTAAGCTTGAGAGTAAGGTAAATAAGCACAACAATTCATTTATATTCTAAGCAACCCATTACTATATGTGACGATAGCTCAGTTGTTAATTTGAAGTAAGAATATGCGACAGATATTAGGAAAATGGATGGATCCGCTTGTTTCAAATAAATTAAACTGGACTTTATATGCAAATTGTGTTTCTAACATAAACCAAAGAAATGACGCAAAAAAGTCAACAAAGAAATGTATAAAATTAGCTATAGTCCTATATCTAATTGAAATACAATTTGATCCGATGATGAATCGTATAGTATAATTGATGGTGGATCCTAAGGCTCTTCCTTTTAGTCCTGACTATAATACTGACCCTAAGAACATTATTCGATTTCAAAAGTTCAAATTTACAATATCATTGCCACAAATCACACAATATTACAACATAATTGCACTGTATTCTAATAAATCATTTCTAAATTGCGTGGTATATTAATTAAATCAACACTTGCATATTAATTAGGTTTTAAATGAAAAAATAATAACTTTATTACGAATAATTATTAAGTTAGCAAATGAATTCAAATTATACAATCTACTACTTAAAAAAACACTACTAATTAAAATAATAACGTAATTTTTTTTTGAGTAATAAAAATAATTTCATCGGTTGTATCTTGTAATGGATGTTTGTCATTGATGTTGTCATTGGCCTGTTAGCATTCTCCCTCCTTCTTAATATTTAAAGTGCGTTGCAATTTTTTATATTCCCTTTGAGTACACTCAAATTCACAACGATTTTTATAGGTAACACCATTCGAACCACAAATCTTGACCTTATTGGTCAAATCACATGGACAAAATGCAGCCTGGGTAACACTAACCAGGACAGCGATTGTTACGAGGACAAACAAAAAACTTGAATAAAATTTCATTTTGTCTAACGAGAACTTTAAAACGTACTTTTAAAATATTTTTGATAACGCCACTTCGCTTGTCTATTTGAGACTAAAATTAAAAATTTTAAATTCATACACGTTAAGCCACAAATGTTTAAGATATGTTGTGTTTATTCTCTTCAGTGATGCGAACTTTTTTGAAGCAAAACGCTCAATCAGGTACTTTAAAAAGCGCTAGATGGTAAATTTGATTAAAATGTCTACTTTTTCAACTAATTTCTACAACAAATCGGTTAAAGAATGCTAAAAAGTACTATATAATGAATAATAGCTTAATTTTACATTCTTTGCTCCTAGAATATTTGAAGATTTAAAAAAAAAAAAATAATTATTTTAGCGCAAATTTAAAAAAAAAAAAAAAATAGCTTTAAAGAACAATTTTAAATTATGTAAAAAATGTAAATATTATTTGGTATACAAGTTAATAATGTCGATTTGGACAACATATGGCATAACTATCACATATGGTTTGTGTCAATAATAACAAATATGGTATTTTGGAGGTACAGTATTCGATAGACGCCAAAGTGTAAACACACATTTCTTTCAATCGCTATAATAATGTCGAATTTTGTGCCTAAAAAAGATGTTTTGCAGGGAAGTCTAACAGTTTTCTTTCATTTGAAGAAAACAGCTGCTGAAAGTTATCGATTGTTGGTAGAAGCTTACCGTCAACATGCACCAACTCGAAAGACTTGTGAACGATGGTTTGCGCGATTCAAAAGTGATTAATTCGACACAGAAGGCAAGGAGAGGCCTGGTCAGCCAAAAAAGTTTGAAGATGAAGAATTGGAAGCATTACTCCACGAAGATTGTTGTCCAACGCAAGAAGAACTTGCATTATCATAGGGAGTCACACAACAAGCCATTTCCCTACGTTTAAAAGCATTGAGATTCATTCAAAAGCAAGGAAATTGGGTTCCATATGAATTGAAGCCGAGAGACGTTGAAAGGCGATTTTGCATGTCGGAAATGCTGCTTAAACGCTACAAAAAGAATCCATTTTGCATCGTATTGTTACTGGTGATGAAAAATGGATACATTATGATAACCCCAAGCTCAAAAAGTCATATGTAAAGTCCGGCCAACCAGCCAAATCAACGCCGAAGCCAAAAACCCACGGCGCCAAGGTAATGCTCTGTATTTGGTAGGATCAGAAGGGTGTTTTGTATTATGAGCCGTTGAAATCGGGTCAGATGATCACAGGAGACCTGTACCGAACACAATTGATTCGTTTGAATCATGACAACGCTAGGCCACATGTTGCAAGACCGGTCAAAAACTATTTGGAAAACAGTTGTGGCTCACCCGCATTATAGCCCAGACCTTGCCTCTTCTGACTACCATTTGTTTCGATCGATGCAGAACGCCCTTACTGGAATACGCCTCACTTCAGAACAGGGTATCAGAAATTGGCATGATTCATTCTTTACCTCAAAGTCGGAGCAGTTCTTTTGGCGCGGAATCCATATGCTACCAGAAAGATGGGAAAAGGTAGTGGCTAACGATGAACAATACTTTGAATAATGTATCAATTCATTTTGTTATTATAATAAATGCATTTTTCAAGCAAAAAAAATCGACATTATTAACTTGTATACACAATAGGTTAAATTGTAAAGTTAAACGTATTTTGGAAAAGGCGCTAGAAGAGCGAAAAGCGCTGAAAGAAAATAATGTTAGTTTCGAGTAGTAAAAAAGCGCTGAATCTAGCGCCAAAAACGCTAAATTGATATCGCTGATTCTCTTCTTCAATAGTTTTTAATTTATTGATTTAGAGAATTGTTTGTTTTTTTTTTGTGTTTAAACACCGAAACAAACAAATTTCAGTTTAATTTAGGTTTACTTTTTAATTACTATTCAACACAACTGATAGCGAGCGATATGAGTACGCAAATGATTCATTGTATGAAAATCTATTTAAACATCACTTAACCCATTTGGGACACAGGTACAAATTTTATAACATTTTTATACACAGAGAAAAATATTAGATGACTTTGTTTATTATATATTGACCAATATATAATCGTGTATGTATGACATACGGAATTATATATCGTTAATATAATTACGTACGAGTACATGTATAATTAGATATAAAATTATATATAATAACATATAGGTATATTTAAAAAAAATATATAAAATGATATCTTGACCTATTCATAGTTATATATAGTTCCATATCAGAAAAATGTAGATCTTCATTTTTATAAAACTACACTAAGGGAAAAAAGTACTATCATATTAATGAAATTGTTTCATAAATCGTTTGTCATTTGTTATATTTCCTATTTATGAAGTTTTCATAAATATGACGAAGAGGATCAGTATCATAACAATCAATGGCGAATGTCTATGAAACATTTGTGTACGAGAAATTATTTAAAATTAAATATTATTTGAGTTGTTCCTAATTTTAAATAGAATTAATGTAATATTTGTTATAATTTTTATTAAAAATAAAAATTAAGTTGTTTTTCGACCTTTAATTGAATAATTGAATAATTTTCATTTTCATTGCACAATTAAAGGTCGAAAAAAAACATAATTTTTATTTTTAATAAAAATTATAACAAACTTGTAAAAAAGGCAAAGTACCGCCTAGTTTACTTCCCCTGTTTTGTTTACAAACTAAACAAAATATAAAAGGAGAGAAAAACAAAAAAACGTGTATTCAATATCCACCAGAGGTGGATCTTGCACATCAAATAAGTTTTCAATTTATTTTTTGATCAATGGTTATAATCTTTAACTTCAAACTCATATGTATATAAGTTCTCATATAGTGAGTAAACTGGTTCATATGAATGTTTGATGTTTGGCATGGGATTGTTACCGCTTCAAAACGTGTTCTGATCATGGGAACCTATAAAATGCCCGAAATAGATCTATCAACACATTCCTGAAAGGATCAAATAATAAATTTGAAAACAAAAAACTCTATAGATTATTTGTAAAGACAATATCCTAATGGAGAAATATAGAGTATGGCCTCGAACTTGAATAATTTTCATTTTCATTAATGTAATATAAAATTTCGAAATTTTAATTGATGTTTTTTAAAATAGAAAATAATATTTTTTAATTTAAAATGGAAATTTTTAACTTGAATTGATGTTTTTAACTTTGATTGTTGTATAAAAATATTTATGGAACATTTCATTCTATTTATAAAATGTTTCATAATATTTATTAAGCACTTCATTAAAGGTTATGAAACTTCATCATCATATTTATGAAACATTTCGTAAATATGAAGAAGTCTGTTATCAATTTGCTCTTTTATAACATAACTTCATCATAGTTATGAAGTGTTACATGGGCGAAAATCAATGATTTTTTTTTCATATTTATGAAGTTTTTCATAAATATGATGAAGCTTTTTCCCTCATATCAATTTTTTTTTTCACGGGTTTTTAAAATACTAAATTAGTTTTCTCTGCTAAAAATTTGTTAATTTTAAAAAAATCTGACCGATCGGACCATGAATTTTTAAAATATACAATTTCGAAAATATGTTAAAATACATTCCGCGTTTACACAAATCTTAAATAAGGGCTACTTTTTATTGAAATACTACAACACTTCTACAAATTGCAATCCCGCTTAAAAAAATTGTTAAACAGATTTCTATAATTTCATCAAATTTAATGTAACCCCATAATTAATTCTATAAAATTTAAAATATCAAATTTTAAATTGTATTATATTAGATTAATTTCTCGGAAAACTTTGGTAATGGGTGCGATAAAGTAATGCATTAGCCTCTAATGTATACTCATTACCTAAATGATGACTTACCGATTATCAATTACATAATGCATGATATATAACCTTAAACTGATATTTTAAATATTTTTTGAAACTCTATATTTAGACACATTACCTCGTGATTTTTTGTAAGCATGCGGGTAAGGTATATATTTTTAACATCACAAACAAGAACTCCATGCGTAACAATTAATTTCCATTTTTAGCAACCCATTAGTAAATGTTACGACAGCTCAGTTGGTAGAGTTCTCGCCTAACAACCAGAGACTCTAGGTTCAAATCCCAGAGCGACCACAGCATTTATTTAATTAAAACAAATATTTTTTTTTATAAATTATATTATAAAGAAATCTACTTATAGGCACAATCCGGTAACCAATCCGGTAACTTTACTCGGTAATGAGCCCATTACTTTTAGGCTCATCACCTGTAAAATTCATCAATGAAGTACGGCGTATTATGGAGCCCTATGGTAATATAATACTTTACCCATTATTTGGTAATATGTGGTTTTGCTGGGTTGGATACAATTATTCGATTTGATACAGATTTATCCGAATTTTGTCCTAATCCAATTATATCAAATTATGCATTATACCATATGGTAATATCTACATTTAGAATACAATGTAGGTAAAGACCACTGCAAATGTAGTTAAAAACAAATGAAATTTTCGCTTAAAAAAATTACGACTTACATTTCAGTAAATTCAACTAACATTGTCATTTGTTCTTTACTGTACAAAAAATGAACCGCAATTGTAGTAAAAATGAAAAAAATAAATTAAAAATATAAAAAAACAAACATTTATTTGTTTTATTTTTTTAAACAAAAAAAAAACTACTGTATGGAATGACTGTAAAATCATAATACAGTCATTTACTGTGGTTTGTTTTTATTTAAACGAACTACATATCGCTGATTTACTTCAAGAACGTCACAACCCAAAAAACATGATTTTTGAGTTAATGACGCAGAATTCTTAGTTATATCACGTATCATATTGTGTAAAAAATTCGTATTGATTTCTTGTATACTCAACTCTTGAGAGAAATTATGTCATTATTTTTTTCTTCAAGGTGGGAGTAAATTGAAGACTTTAAACTCGTTTTCTACAAAATCAAAATTTTTGAGTTATGACTCTATTGAAGTAAATGAGCGATATGTAGTCAAAAATTAAATTTCTTTTACAAATGACTGTTTTTTTTTCACTTAAAAATAAAGATACTATATTACTACTCAAACAACTACAAATATTTACAGCAGAAGTTCCCTGAGTTTACTATAATTCAGTGTTAAGTACAAAATTCATTAGAATTTTCAAGCTATAAATAAGTCTACATAGAAACGCCTACACCCGTATCCACTTTAAATAATTTAAATCCACGCACGTAAGTGGAAGAAGTTGGAATTAAAAAAAAAAAAAGTAATTTTTTTTGCAGATGCCAAGACATTGAAAAAAGTGATGATATCCCAAAAATTAACAAACTTTATACTTTTCTGACGAACTCTATTAAATATACATATGTGAAATTGTGCTAATTAATATATACCATATGTAGTTTAATATGTCACACATATTGTAATATTAATTAATATACCTTAAGATATATATTTTTTTTTTAAGAGAAGCAACACTGAGGAAATTTTTCCTATTCCTTAATGTGTTGCTTTCTTTGGAAGTTGGATAGCGTAGAGATGAAAGGTGGGGAAAGATGAGGGCTCCAAACATGGCAACACCGTAATTGCGAGAGATGATAGTCTTAGAACAGTTGTTGCTCGCCACATAATGGAGAGTTGGCGAACTTATTGAAGCTTTTTGGTTCATAGCCCTGATTCATTATTTTACTTCGGTGGGGTTAAGTGCTATGGGAACACCGAAGGTGGGAGCTGCGATGCATATGAGGGATAGAAAACTCATACATATTATTTTTCTAAATTGATGTTGCCGTCACCGGGAATCGAACACGGGATCATCTGTCTAATAGTCCAATGCGCTAACCACAGCGCCCACGATATTTTCTTTTTTTAATTTTAAATTGGTTAAATCAAAAAAATTCAAATTTCATTTATTTTTAAATCAAGATATGTTCACAAAATTATAAAATGTTAAAATCTTAAAATAAATTAAATCGCCTTGGATTCATAGTATGTAAAAATTTTAGCTTTGTCTGCTTATATATCCACTAGAAAGCAATTTCAGGTAAAAAAAATTACAAAAATTTCTTAATAAATCACTGTTTAGTTGAAAATTGTCCAACGGATATATGACGTGTCCGTAATGAGTTAAGAACAAGTTTACGACGTAGCATTGTAAATATTATTCATACGAATCCATTAAATATAAAAAACACTTACTTGATAAATAAAAACAAACTTACTTTTTTTAATATTTGACTATTTAGTCCAATGTTCACAGTGTCTCGTTAGTTACTAACTGGAACTTTAATTGACAAATTTATTTACGTTTTCCATATGAAATTTAAAATCTATAGTAGGCTTTTGAGTTCTTGCAATCACTGTTGCCAGGTTTGACGATTTTTAGTACATAAATTACTAAATGACGATTGGACGATTTTTGCTTCCAAAATGACGATTTTTTGACAAACGTTTAATATGTCAGCAAAACATGTTTATTTGCTATTATTAAAAAATCACCGGATCTATTTTTGGATTTTTATTATTTCGTTAAATTTAAAAACTATTTTTTATTGAAAGTTTAATAAAAAAGTTATTTTATGAATTCATGTTATGTAAAGACCACTGCAAGTGTAGCTAAAAACAAATGAAATTTCACTTGAAAAAAGAACGACTTACATTATAGTAAATTCAACTAACATAGTCATTTGTTTTTTCTGTTCAAAAATTTAACTACAATTGTATTATTAATGAGTGGTTTAGTCAGTGCAGTAAAAAATAAACAAACATTAATTTGTTTTATTTTTTTGAAATGTTAAAAAACTGCTGTATAAAAAAACTACTGTAATTTAATGTGGTTTGTTTTTTAAATGAACTACAATGAAATGAAATTTCTTCTACAAATGACTGTTTTTTCACTTAAAAGTAAAGATATTGTATTACAACTGAAACAACGACAAATATTTACAGCAGAAGTTCCCTGAGTATGAGCTTCCTTTTTTTCATGGTTGGCACACACTACCTTTTCATTACAATGGCAGTTGCCTGCCACGGCCACACCAACACCCTTATGAACGTTTTAAAGCTACGATTCCAATAGTGGAATGTGTCTTTACAGGGTTTATTTCAAAATTCTAACCATTAAATTTTGTTACATCAACAAAATAACGTTATAAATCGTCGTTTCGGTATTTTAGCGTTATTTTGACTTTAACTAGTTCAAGATATTTCAAAATCAAACAGGTTTAATAGAAAACTGAAACCGTTTACATAAGAAGAGACATGTCTTTAATGGAATCACTTTTTTTAAATTTAAATTCCGCTATTAGTGTTACTGTGATAGCCAATCGTTATGATGAAAAGTTATTGAATGCCAACCCTGCTTTTTTAATATTTATATTTTTATAAAGTTTAATTAGTGTAAGATTGAGATAAAAATTAAATATTTTTTAAATTAAAAAAACACATCCAAGTTTTTGCAAAACAAACATCGAGTTCGAATATTCTGATTTAGAGATCCAAAAATAAATCCGGTGCTTAAAAAACAGGCCTAATAATAATACAAATAAAGTGTTCCAAAATGAAACTTCAGATATTCACAATTTATATTTGAAAATGGAAAAACATGCAGTAATAAACAATATTTAATTAAAAATAAATAATAATATAAATAATAAATTAAATAATAAATAATTTTTAGCAATATTAAAAACCAACCCAAAATCAAAAATATGAAATAATCAAAAATTTCACAGTTTATTGTAATTATTAAACTCTGTCATCACATGTAATGCAATTTGAAACTTTAATTCGTTAATTTAAGTCCAAATTTAATAATTAAAGAAAGAAAGAATTTAAAGAATTTCTAAACTATGTAAAAGAATTTAAGATTTAAAAATTGTGTTACTGAAGTGGTGTTTACAGAATTATGTAGAAGGAATTAACAGATAAAGTGGTAAAGTGCTATCGTTATAAAATATCACTATTTTCGAAGTTTAAATTACAGAAAAGTGTAAAAAATCGTATTATCTTAAACCGATAGTACATGAGCACTTGAAATGTGAATTACATTATTATTCTTTTTTTTATTAAAACTTTATCCCACTTGTAACAAATATTTTATATTTTGACGATTTTTTTTGACGATTTTTCAAATAATAATGACGATTTTGACGATTTTTATTGGAAAATTGGACGATTTTTTGCTCAACATACCTGGCAACACTGCTTGCAATTTAAATTGTATAATTTAAATTAATTTAAATTTAACTCTCTTTTTTTATTTTAAGAGAAGACACTTTTCTAAGAGAACAACTAAATATAATGTCTTGATTGTTTTAATTTAATTTTTAGTAAATAGAGTACGTTGTTATTTAATATGATTTTAATCTCAACGCGGTAGATATTTTTCAATTTATTCAAGTGTTTACTATTCTATTTATGTATAATTTATACTAGGGTTGCCATCTAATTAGTATTTAAATAACAAAATAAATTTTTGAAATATTCACAAATCTTGAACTCTGGGAATAATTTATATGAAAATCACCAAGGCTTGCTTACTTATCTCAAAATAGCCAAAGTTTAGGACATAGCCATAGTTATGAATGTCAAATGTATAAGGAAATATCTGTGGTTAAACTCAATTTATTTTTTAGAAAAGTTACTCGTCCTTAAAATTGACTAAAAATGTAATTAAAAAAGTTTAAAGTAAATCTATGTAGGTTATTCATGTGGCCAACTGTAATGGTCATGTTCACCGTGTTTTTACAGTAATTTTTAATATATTGCAGTTACATTAGCTTTTAGAAAAATAACCGAAATATCTTAAAAATAACTGTAAAAACACGGTCAAAATTACCGTTACCGTTGGCCACATGACTGACCTACATAGAGTTTACTATTTACCATATTAAATAAATTCATTATTTAGATCGCCTTCCGAAAATCATTCTGAAACTTTTAGGATTATTGCCATAATGAAAAGCTTTTAAAAGCTCTACCGCAAAAAATTGTGTTCCGGTTGATTTTTATTCCCAAAATGTTTCTTTACTAAAATTTGAACATATTATGTTGGCATCTATATCTTTTATATTTACTTTCAATTTCGGGTTTTTCCGCTAGTTAACGCTATAATATATAACAAAATGCTTTTATAAGCGAATGACGCAAAACGGAAACAATTGTTTTCCGTTTTAGCAGTTTTTTTTTTTTTTTATTATTATGACCAGGGACCGGAAGTTCATGCAAATGCATGTTTTTTCACTTAAGATGCAGAACAGTATAAACAAAATATCTTTGCCAATCAAAGAATTTAAGTTAAAATGGCATCGATTGGTTAAAGCATATTTTGTTATAAATGCATATTTTGCTTTAAATGCATATTTCTGCTAATTTTGCATAAATTCATATTTTTAATTTAATTTAATTTTATTTTCCTTTTGTAACCAAAAGCCTAGTGGCCAAAGACTGATTACTGAGTTTAATCTTAACACAATATATATTATAATATAACATAATTATATTAATATAATATAACAACATAATATAATACATTTTAAATATTTCAAAAAGCATATCTTAAAAAATTGCAATTACTAAGCACGAATATGGGGAACAATAAACAAAAATTTAATAAAATTGGTGGTCAACAACGGTGGCTTTTTTTATTATTTATTTTTATTGCATATTTCTTAGTTTTTCGTTAAAATATCACTTTCAATTTTATGTTGTATTGTACAAGTTAACATTAAATAATGACAAATGAAATTTTTTTTTAGGTGATTTTAATCAAGCACTATCTACCGTACTCTTCTAAAACCCTAAACTGGGATTTTGATAGTTTCGTAGCGAATTAATAAAAAACTTGAAAAGGGAGGCACTTTAAATTTATTATTTTTGATGTTTTTAAGCAATATTATGTTTAATATATTCTCTGCATACGTTTTGCACAATTAACACAAATTTTTAATAATTTATATTTAAAACAATAAAACAATTTTTAAGTGGACATTTTTTAAATTGTTCGTGCATATTTTAAAATTTTGTATGCATATTATATTAGTGCATGAAGTTCCTGTCCCTGATTATGACTAAAGAACAATTTGAATTTTTATAAACAATTAATTAGATCAATATGTATTTATAAAATTATTATTAAAATTATTATTAGAACTAAGTTCATTTTTTTTTTCGAAACCAAAAATAATATCATCCATTCCATGAGAGGACGTCCAAAAACGTTAATTTTTTGCCTCCACCGCTTTGATATTGTTAAAATTTGGCATACGTATACTCTTGGATGTTTATTACACAGAAAAAACTAAAAACGGGTTTCAATTAAAAATTTTATTGAATCAATTAATATTTTAATTGATTTTGCACCTACCACTGAAATGATAGTATTAACTAAAAAAATTTGAAGACAGTTTATTAAAAATCTTTCAATTAAAATAATAATAATATTAATTAAAAGAGTTATTGTTTTTCTTTACAACCTCAATTAAAAAGTTTATTTAAATTAATTAAAACTTTAATTGAAACTTTAGAAGAAAACAATGGTAGTTTTAATTGAAAACTAGTATTTTTTTATTTTTGTTATATGCCCCCATTAAATAAAAAAAGAAATGTAGGTTTGTAAATTAAATTGACATTTTATTTATAATAAAATTAAAGCTTTTTATAATAAGAAAACAAATAAAAGTAAACACAAAATTTTTGTTTTGCTTGGCTTGGTTGAACTTTTTCTTGTAATCTTAAAAAAATCACACACAACTTTAAAATGATAGTTTAATGACACTTATAATTATTGAAAATTTAATTTTTTACAGAAATAATAGTTTAATTGTCCTTTTTCGTTAAAGTTTATTTAAATCTACATGTGCACTTTTATTACCACAGATAAAACACGAAACTAAATTTAATTTAATTTAATTAAATTTTTCGTGCGTACACGAATATCTCAACAAAAAGAGTGTTGCAAACTCTAGTGCAATAACTACGATTTTGCGTGTATTTGAAATCGGTAAACTATTCAACTTATTACAAGTTAATCGTTTGCGATTTTTTTTTTTTCTTTTTATTTACAAATTAAATAATATATTGATATAATTAAACCTTTGTTTGATTATTTAATCTAAATAAAATAAAAAAAATAGTTTGCCAAAATTTTAAAAATTTTGTTTACATGTTGTCAACACTGTATGGATATATTAGAAAATTCAATAAATTTTTTAATTGAATCAATAAAAAAAAATTGTTTAAATTGCCATTGATATTCAAACAATCGATTAATTAGATATTTTTGGCCCATAATTTTTTCTGTGTACTAACTACCGTTTTCATTGAACCTTGCATTCAAAATGCGTTTTTGATAAAGAAACGTTATTTTTGTATTTAAAATCGTAAAGTACACAACTATAGATTTCAGACGATTTTTAAATTTTTGAAACAGTCAATATACACTCCGGTTCACTTATTTAAAGGCATTAAAAAATCTGTGTTCATCATCCTGTATCTTTTCTGATTGTAGTACTATAAAATAGAATTGGAAGCTAGGCACCTTTAGATATAAAAAAAATGTTGCCAATAGTAGTTTTTTACCTTTACAACTTTTTTTTGTGCAATTTATTAAAAAAAGTCCAAAACTGTGCTATTTTTTTTGATTCACTTGAATAAAGGCACTTTATTACTTATTTATAATTTTTAAAGTAAGCGATGATTTTTCGTAGGGAGCGTTTGTTTATTACAATTTATTGCATCTTAATAATTTTACAAGTCAAAATGGCAAGAAAAAAATTTTAAATTTATCGGAAAAAATTAAAATCGATGTTTACTGTTCTGAAGGTTATTCTAACCGCGCAATAGCTCAAAAAATTGGACGAAACCCAACAGTTGTTGACAATTACATTAAGGACCCCGAAAGGTATGGAAAAAAATTTAAACGAAATGTTTCATTGTCTTTATCTGCGTATGAGAAAAGAAAAATCATAAGAATTGCATCTAATTCTGCCTTATCCTTATCAAAAATAAGAGCTCAAGCTAGAGTGAACGCGAGCAAGTCAACAGTACGCAGAGTAATAAAGAGCTTTGAGTATCTAAAATACCTGAAATTAAAAAAAAAGCCGCCACTTAATGCTCCGCGTAAGGAAAAGCGGCTTCAATTCGCAAGAGACTACATGGTATGGGATGTGCAGCAAAGAGGTCATGTAAATGACTGGAGAACCGTAATATTTACGGATGAAAAGAAGTTTAATTTAGATGGGCCTGATGGCTACAACTATTATTTCCATGATCTTTTTTTTTTTTTGAACCGACATCACAGCCGAGAGGGCGGCGTTATGGTGTGGGGTGCTATTACGTGCAATGGCACCTTCGATCTTGAATTTCAAAGTGCAAACATGACTGGTGCAAGCTATTAAACGTTATTGGAATCGGCTTTTCCGAAGTTCAGTGAACTATTTGGTCCCATATCTTAGATACTGCAGCAGGATAATGCTCATATACATAACGCGAGAGTAGTTAAGGAGTTAATTTCAAGCCAGAATGTAAATATTCTTGATTGGCCACCCTATTCTCCTTATCTAAACATTATTAAAAATGTCTGGGGTTGGTTATCTCGTAAAGTCTATGAAGGAGGAAGACAATTCGATGACAAGGAGTCACTAATTCAGGCCATTAAGGATGCTTGGAATCAAATTTCGTTGGATTACATTAATTCGCTTTATCTGTCAATGAAAACCGGTATATTTGAAGTTATTAAAAACAAAAGGTGGTTGTACCCATTACTAAAAACTCTTTAATAAAGTAAAATTAATTAAAAAACAAGAAAAACCGTTCTTCATTAAATTTAATTAAAATGCCTTTATCCAAGTGAACCAAAAAAAATAGCAAATTTTTTAACTTATTTTGATAAATTGCTCAAAAAAAGATCTTTAGGTAAGAAACTACTGCTGCCAGGATGTTTTTTATATCTCAAGATGTCTAGCTTCCATTTTCATTTTATAGTTCTGCAATCGGTTAAAAATTGCAAAAGATACAGGCTGCTGAATATGGAATTTTTAGTGCCTTTAAATAAGTGAACCGGAGTGTATGTACTTCCAACGATAATGCTATTTAAAGTCCAGTGCGGTTATTATTTTTTTGATATAAATAAAATTAAAAAAAAAAACTTTAAAATACTAAAATTTTTCTTTTTTTATAGAAAGCTTTTGAAAATATCATTAAAAATAGTTAGCATTTTGGCCCAAAAATATGCAAAAGGCTGCCAAAAATTGCATTTGCATTATGAATGCATTTTCGCAAAAAATTTTTTGGGTTTTTAAATACAAATCGTAAAGTAGACAATTCAAACTTTTATATGTTTTTTAAATCTTTGAAATAGTCCATCGACTTGAGGAAATATGGCTTTTAAAATTTTATACTTTTAGAATTTTTTTGATTTTTTAAAAAATAAAAAAACGGGAATACAAATGAGAGTTTACACAATTTTAAGAAACTGAAATAAAAAAACATTTACATTTGAAATGCATTTTAGAACAAAAAAAAAATGTGAGTTTTGAACCAAAATTTTGCATTATGAATGCATTTTAGTAAAAAAGTGAGTGTTTTTAAATAACAAATCGTAAACTAGACTATAAATACCTTCATATGCTTTTAAAATCTTTGAAGTTGTCCTTTAGAAAATATGACTTTTAGAATATATGACTTTTCAAAGTTCACTACTTTTAAAATTTATTTATTTTTTTAAAAACTGAAAAAGGGCAATAATAAAATTTACAGAAACTTAAAGCGGTAGTAACTAATACAAACAAAAATTAATTTAAATGAACCCTGGTCAATTTTTGGCCGATCTATCATGGAAAGGTCGATATATATATTTTTGTAGGATTTTTACAAACTTTGTTCTGCTTAGAAAAAACAACGCATTTATATGAAAATTTTCTGCGATAATAATGATTTAAAACACAAAACAGAAAATTTATGCACTTTATGAAGGCAAAATGCATTTTTTAAAAATCCGTGGTTCCAGCCGCTGTATTTCACAAAACTGGAATTCCAAAATTAAAAAAAAAAAATATGTTAATTATAAATTATTTTTCTACACCGTTGCAAAATCCCTGTATGGTACACCTGCGGGCTCCAAAGTTATCAGGTTTTTAATTATATTTTTTTTAAGATTTTGATTCCGTAAGAGTTCCAAAAGGGGATTTGGCTACGGCATAGTGGAATAATTTATAAATAACATATTTTTTTAAGAATTTTAAAAAAGTCAGTTTTTTTTAAATACATCCTTTTGAACCGCGGATTTTGCAAACAAACTCATTTTATCTAAATTCATTTTATTTAAAGCACGATAACAGTAGCTTTAAAATAAGATATTAACCAATCACGTAGCATCAACCGTTACAAAGATATAAACGATTTTATGTGACTATTTTTGTTAAATTGGCGATTTTTTCGAATATGTGGACGTTTATTTTGTGAAATTTTCAAATATTTTTTATATTTATTTTGAAATCCAATTTTTCAAGATCCTCTGGCACTAGCTTTCCTAAAATAGCTATCATATACCAAGATTGGTTGAAAGCGGAAAGGTTGGAGGAAAAAGATTGGTTAATTTTATATATTTCCAGTCTATAGGAACACCGGAGAAAATAATATATTGTGTACAGAAAAAATGTTGGCATAAAAAAAAATTTCAATGAAATTTTTTTCAAAGTTAAAATTTTCCACTGCCATGTATTTATTTGCTGGGTGATGGCACGCCAAAAAATTACATGTGGAATTTAGCTTTCATGTGTTGGAAGATATGAAGCTGTAATACCAAATGAAATCCAAAAGTTAAAAGCCCCAAACAAAAAAGTAAAAAGAACAATAAAAGTGAGGTTGCTTCAAAAGCTTTTTGAAATTTTTCAACTTTGCTTAACGATAACATTGAGAAATATTTACCTATAGCCCTAAAATTATTCACTCTTAACATTTAAAGTGTTGTTAATCCAAAAATATAACCCGCTTTTATAATTATATAAATTACTTAAGTTATTGAAAAATAATATCATAAGAGTCATTCCATGTCAGACCGAACACCTATTTTACAACACCTCTTCCGATTTACTTTAAATTTTCCAGACGTATTAAACATTAAAAAATATTTTATTTATTTTTTTTTTTTGAAAAGGTTATGGCCATTATAAAATCGTCAAAATCGTGAAAAGTCTTCCGACATGACAACTTTTAAACTAATGTTTTTGTAAAACTAGTGAATGGATTTTCTTTTTAAAAATTATTATTTTTTTTTAATTTATTTTTTTTTTTTTTTAAATATGGTTTTTTTACTAAATATATCTTTTTTTTTTTGTTTTAAAGAGAAGCATCACTCAGGAAATTCTTCCTATTAATTAATGTGTTGCTTTCACTGGGAATCGAACCCGGGACCATCTGTGTAACAGTCCAACGCTCTTCGAACAATTAGAAAAATCTGAAAAAAAATTTTCTTAAAGCTCAATATAACCTTAACCCTTTAACCGGCATAAGCTTTTTGGACTGAAATTTATTCCACTTGTTCGGCACGAGAAATAAATAATATTTTGTTTTAGCCAAATTTTTTTTTGTTGCCTATTTTAGGCGATATAGGTCAAAATAGGTTTAGAGGCTATCTCAAAAACTAACCTATAAAATTTAAAAAGTTAATGCATAAATTATTCTTCTTACAAAGATATAACAACAGTCCAAAAACTAGTCGTTTTGAGCTTTTAGATAAAAAGATATGGCGATTTTCGTTTTTCGAAAAACGCGAAATCGAGCGAAAACGAACCTTTACTTTAATATATATTGACGAAACTTTGAAGCTTTGATAGTGTTATCAAATATAATATTTCTGCCAAATTTCATAAAAATCCGTCCACTCGTTTTCAAGATAAGATGATGTCCTTTACATGTATCCCTTTAAAGTCCTGTATGTCCTTGGAACAAACTTAGAGTGTTTTCCAAAAGTTCAAGCTATAATCTTCCTTTGTGTGGAATATAAATGGTTTCATTTTAACAGAAATGTGTTTTAAGGACTTTTCAAAATTGTGGTTGTTTCAAAATATTTATTTTTTGAAATTACTGAAAATTTTAACTATAACGCTTTCTCGCTTCCAAACCATGACATATACACAAAACATTACTTCGCAAAATATGTGGCTAACTTCGTTCTCTATCGATATAGCTTACATTTTTATAATAAAACACTTTTTTGGCGAACTTAAGGCCAATTTAAAATACCCCGCCTAGAGGCGGGCTTGCCGGTTAAAGGGTTAATATTCCCTGTAGATTTCAAAAAAATTTAAAAAGAAGGTTCAAATACCTTTAAAATAAGGTATTAAACTTTAAAATCCATGCACTAGTTTTCAAAAACATTAGTTTAAAAGTTGTCATGTGGTAAGATTTTTCACGATTTCTACGAATTTCAAATGCACATAACTTTAAAAAAAAAAAAAATTTTCTTTTTTTCTGAAAACACATGTAAAATATTTTTTTATGAAGAATACGTACTAAAATTTTGAAAGACATCGGTGACATCAAAGTCAATTTTTAGCAAAAATCGTACTGACTGACATGGAATGACTCATAAGCCCTTATAAATACCTTAGTTATTTTCGAGTTCGACTTTATAATTTGGTGGTACTTCCCTTTTGAAGTGCTTTAGAAAAAACCTTAAAGTTTCAGTTAGACAAGAAAGCTTTTTTGAGTACAATTTCTTAATAATCATTTGAAACAAAAACATTTGTCATTGTTTAATAGAACTGAAAACTAGTTCAAACTGATAATGGTTTTTATGCCATACGAAAAAAAAAAAAAAATGATTTAAACTTCTTAATTGGCCAAAATAAAAATGCAGTGTAGTACTGTTATAATGAAAAACGGTTATAACGAATCAATTTATTAAATGTTTGGTCCCTTTACTAAATTTTCTTACAAATTAGGACGCAAATAAAGAACTTTGCATATAATGAACCAAAACTTTGGGTACGTGCGAATTCGTTATAATCGTTATAACTTGTACTTAACAAACTTCAAAAATATATACAGGGTGTGGTATTTTTTATTTTTTTTTTTCTATTTACTTTTGTCACTAAAATTAAAACAAATAACCAGCATACGTACAGGTGGTTTTTTTCATTAACAAGGTTACGTGGCATAAAATTAAATAATTAGCATTTAATAGTGATAATTTACCTTTTACTTGCGGGTGTTTTTCTTATGAAAGCTGTTAATTTGGCATTAATAATGAATTAAACAAAGCAAATATTTCTTTCGATTATAACAAATTGAAGGTAAACTAAAAAATAAAAACCCATTTCTCTTTGTTTAACTAAAATCTATAATTTTAACCAAAAAAAATTTATAAATACCCGATAAGATATAGAATTATAGCTACGCAGGTACTATACATATATATGTCAATATACATATGAGGCTTTCCAAGTTAACTGTCCCGCTTTAGGAAAAAGTATATCGTATAAGAAAAAAATACCATGACTTTTTTAAGTTTTACAAAAATTGGGCGAAATAGGGTTGGTTAAATATTGACAAATTATGCGCTCAGTTTTACAGTGCATAAACTAAAATCGAGTTTTAATTAAAATATTTACAAATATAATTAAAAGTTTAATTGAATTCAATCCTTTTAAGGAAATTGTCATCCAACGAGTTTCAGTTAGCTTCCAGCTCTTGTGATGCAGAGTATTTTCCAACCGGGGTATAACTCAGTAGTCCAGATTCGTCAAAGGTCTGCTTCATTTAAAAAAGAAAAGTACGAACAATTCAAATCTGTTACAACTAACTACGAGAACAAACCAAGGATCTCGTGTTCTAACAATACGACGAAATACGAACAAAGAGACGTACTTGCGGTCAAAATGAAACAGTTCTAGGCATTACTCGAAGGTAACATTTACCGAACTCTAAAAAGACTAGTTAGTGCCAACGAACGAGAATAAAACGAAAGAGAATAAGGAACGGTTTTTGTCTAAAGTTACGAAGATGAATATGGTTAATATCAATATAACTAATATATTATCCAAATAATAACGTGTAAATGAGAATAAACTGCGGTTCTCGTGTTCAAATTTACAACTAAAATACGAACGACTAAAGGCTTAATTAGTTTGTACGTAACGTTCCGTGACGAATCAGCTGATTTGTTTTTGATGTATGAAAATGAGTGTGCGTGGTTAGTTTGTCTGTAATGTGACGGTGCGTGCCGGATGAACCTGCTAAAAACAGAATTTTCTCTACTACGTTAAGTGACAGCTAAAAACAGCTGATTGCTCTCACATAAAAAAAACGAAGCAACCAATACAAGAATATTTTGTTTTTAATTTTATAAGCTAAATTGTACAAAATAACATATAAAAAAGGTTTTGTGACACATTATGATAATAAACCCTGCGGGAAATGAAGGGTCGATTGATCCAAAGTGACGATTTTGTGATACATGATTGGGTGGCACGTCACGAAACTGTTGAAACCAAAATTGTGGTGTACCAAAAAGTGTTAATTTGTGTGAAATGACCAATTACGTGACAATAGTAATGGTGACAAAACATTGACAAGTTGCTATCAGGTATATGTAACTGGAGAAAAAGTAAGATAACATTATAGTGTACTGAAGCAACTAGGGCCGATGCAGTTGAAGTTCTTACTGGTCATTGAACTGGTTCAATCCCGTTAGCAGTTGATGAAAACATGGGAATTAGTGCCAAAGGATTCAGTCCCTTGACTGCTACAAATCGGATATAACACTGAAATAAACTTATTTTAAAATGAATTTTTGTTGTGCCTTTTTGAAGGTTTTGTGAACACTGTTTTGGGGTAGTTTAGTGACTGGTTCCGGACGGACAATTTAGCAACTCGTATATAATATGACACAAGGTGAATAAAAAGTAAAAGATTATTTGCTAATTACTTTTCGCATACCCGGCGACATGTACTCCCTAGACCAGTGCAGTGGTACTTCACAAATCTAATCCGCTTAATATGTGACTAGTTTTCCATCAAAAGCTGTTCTCCAGTTCTACGATACGTACACCTACACCAGTCACTTGATAATTATTTTCCCACATGTCCTGTTGCATGTCACATAAATCCTAAAATTATCCGACTTTAACACTGCCTACTTCTAACTTGTCCAGTAGCTTATTAATTTCAGTCGGTACGGTGATAGGTAACCTTCATCAAGTTATTCGCCACGTCACAAGGTGCTCCGAAGGTAGCAATTGCCACCTCCTATGACAAGCCCATGTTAAAAGTACCGGTCACTTTCATATAACAGAACCGAAACTAGGACAGGTTCATACACACAAAGCTCTAGTCACGTGACCATACCAGTGACTGGTTCATTTCCTGCAGGGAAAGTACAACGACATTTGCAACTAGTCTAACAATGACTATAATCGTTTAGCCAAATCTGATATGTTGTTACGGAACAGACTAACCACACAAAACAGCTATCAGGAACGGCACGTTACAGAAACGTCACGGAACGCAAAGACTAATAGGGCCTTAAAATACGAATTAGAATAACCAGTAGCTCTTGAGTTTAAAGAATACGACTAACTACGGAAGAGAATAAGCAGTGGTTCTCGCTTTCAAATCTACGACTAAAATACAAACGAGAATAAGAAGCGATTTTCAGAAAAAACTACGTATTATTTTAAGGTTAGGATAATTTATTAAGAGAGACGTTTACGAACGAGAATAAGCAATGATTCTCGCGGGAAAATGATTCGATTGCAACTAACGAGAATACAAATCTCATCACTGTTATATAGGGAGCTCGTGCAAAATAATGATATATCATTACTAAACACCTTACGAAAAATAGAAAAATTGGTGGTTACCTATATGCTTACCAGTATGTACAAAAATCATGAGTCTAAAAATAAATTTAAAAAAAAAATAAATAAAGATGAAAAAAGAAATTACAATAAAGAAAATATTTTTTTATTAAATTTATTTTTAGACTCATTCTTTTTGTTCATACTGTAACAAAATATTTTTCTATTTTTCGTAATGTGTTTAGTAATGCTATGTCATTATTCTGCGCGACATCCCCATATAAAAGCAATGAGATTTTGTAATAACAATTGTAAGTACAGGTTCTGCAAAAAGTGGAAATTTGTTGAGTAGTGCTATTAGAATAATACTCTATAAAATTTCTTTTTAGCATTTTCCAAATTCAAATGAATTACTAAATATGAGAACAAAATTTGCCAATATTTAACCACGGCTTCTTTGTCCACTTTTTGAAAATATTGAAAAAGTAGTTTAATTTCTAATTCGTTTTATAGACACTCAGAAAACAGTTTTGTAGTTGCAACCGAATTGTTTGCCAACGGAATTTTTGTGGTTCCACATACCATAGCTATTATTAAATTTTAATACTATTCTAACAACCGACATTTATTTACAAATTTTGAATTTTTAATGTAACATTTGAATATTTTATGTTTATGAACTATAATATTCTATAAATAGACTCACATGCGTTCAACAAAATTTATTTTATTAATAAAAAAATATATGCCTCGAACTAGGATCGAACCAGCGATCTTCCGTTTGTCAGCAAGTACTTTACTTCTAGCCTAAACCCAATTTAAAAAGTTTTTTTTTTTATTTAAAGCTTGAATATTTTCTAGTTTCAAATTTAAATATTTGTCTAAAAATAGATTTGTATGTACAATAGAAATTCGGTTGCTAATCTCAATATTTTAGTAGAGTTAACAAAACTATAAAACAAAATTTATATTATTTTAAAATTATTTTATTAATAAAAAAATTCTTATCCGCAAACTGGGCTCGAACCGGTAACCTCCTGCTTATCAGGCAATTACTTTAACTGTAGCCTAAACCCAATTCTTACTTATATTTTCCAATTTCAACTTTGAACGATTTTTTGTTTCAAATTTAAATATGTATATCTAAAAATAGATTTGTATGTACGAGAGAAATTCGGTTGCTGATCTCAATATTTTACTAGAGTTTTTTTACTAGACCTTCTACTTGTCAGGCAATTGCTTTAGCTCTAGCTTAAACCCAATTTGAATCTGTATTTTCAAAGTTTAATGTCTTTAAATAGATTTGTATGTGCAATGGCAAATGGGTTGCTAATCTTAATACTTTATTAGAGTTACTAAAACTATTGAAAAATTTTATATTATTTTAATATTGGTAACGAAAACTAATAGTTTAAGTAGAGTGATTGTTTTTTTGCAGGCGAAACTAATATTCGATTTTTACGATGCAATGGATAAAATCTCCCAAAAGTGGTTGGTTGTTGGTAAGAAAGTTAATGTAGAAGATAATATTTTGTCAATGTTAATAAGGAAAACCAATATTTTGAATGATGTGACTGTGTTTTAATTAATTTTATATATTTTCTGTTTACAATATAGTTTAATTATTCTGATGATGAATTTTAAGTACTAACAATTAAAATTATAGTATAATGATTAAATTTTGTTGGTTATTTATTTATTATTATTATTTATTTATTCTCTGTGTGTAGGAGAACAAATGCTTAAATTTGATTTATACGTTTTTCTGTAGAGGGGCAGTTGACTTGGAAAGCCTCATATATAAGTTCCATTGTAGATAGATTTTTATATATATATATATTTTTTTGTTTTTTTTTTGTTATTTCATATAAAAATAACAGAAACCTCAAACCTCGTGTTGATAAAAATTCTTATTGTTGACTAATCAGTCGTCTCTTATACATTTAACGTTAAACATTTTCCGCTAAATAACGAAAACCGCAATTTTATCTTAAAATCAATTTCAATTTCAATACAAAATGAAGTTCTTGCATATACTGTTTGCCTTCTTAATGATGGTTTTTACCTTCGGTGTTTATACAAATGCTGCCTTCTGTCCTTGTCCACGTAATTATGATCCTGTTTGTGGTTCCAATGAGAAGACATATTCCAATCGTTGTGAATTTGAATGCGATCAACGTGATAATGAACGCAAGGGTCGCAGCATATGGATGGCTCGTTCAGGACAATGTTAATTAATGACAGTAAAACAAAAAAACATCAGCAAATGTTTTTCAAATAATTAATTGTTGTTAATGATTAATGGACAATTTTGTGTGTAAATTTAAAAACATTTTTTTAAAAATTGTGATGTGTTGTACTTAAAATATATAAAAAAAATTTAATAAAGTTTTATAAAAATTTGTTAAATAAAAATTTATAAAAATTTGTTAAAATAAATAAAAAATAATTAATAAAGTTTTATAAAAATTTGTTAAATCTTAACTTGTTTACACTCAGGAAATTAAGAAGATAGAAATTAATAAAAATTACAGTTAAAATGACTACAAATGTAGTCAAAAAGGCGATGACTGTATTTGTCATAAAAATGACTAACCAACCGATTAAAGATCAACATATATGTACCCATTTATGGACCTGTATGAACTTATTCCTGTTTACAAATGAAAACATTCGAGTTCATAAATGTTCATATAGCTCCATATCTGATTCATTTATGCTCAATGTACACAGATGACCATGTATGGAAATGTATGGACATGTATGATCATACATGGAAATATTGCCTTAATTTTCGTTTATGAACACACTCATGAACATATGAACATGTATGAATCATTTATGAACACATATGAATTATGTATTAATGCATTTGGACATTTAGAATTTTCTTCCAGCCTCAAAAAGAATTTTCATTTTTTATGCAATTTATTTTTAAAATGCATTTTTCTGCATTGGCCACTGTCCATTTAAAACAAAATAAAAAGTGTGCGTAAAGCGCCATCAACATCAATTCACAGTCGTTCTCAACAATTGAACATTTCGGAGACATCATTAAAACGAATTTTGTATAGTGACCTTAGTATGACGCCATACAAAGTTCAATTGGTTCAGGAGTTCAAAAAAAAAATTATTTGGCGGACCCTTTAGATTCGTTTTTTTTTTCATGTAGAGAAGAAATCTTAAAAATTTATACATTTATTTCTAAAAGAGAGACATTTAAACATTTTTAAATTTAATATTTTTAATTTTGAAAAAAGAAAAATAATAATTATTATAATTTTTATTATTTATTATAATTATTATAATAAATTGATGCAAATTTTTTTTTGCAATAAATCGTTAATAATTATTTTCTATTATAATAGAAAAACCCCGGGACCTAAAGAGCGAAAGTGTTTTTTTAGTAAAAATTCCATATTTTACAAATACACTGAGAGTATTATTTTTACTTCATTCATGAATTTCTTCATAGCTTTAATGAAAATTTCACTGAAACTCGTCCATTGAAACTTTTCAGATAATCTACTATATGAAACAGGTTTCATTAAAGTGAATGTTTATGAAATGTTTGTAAAATCAATGAAAATCTTCATAAAAAAAGTTTTCTTTACTTTATAAAACTCTTCACGAATGTGTTGAAAAATGCATTGGAATTAAGACACTAACTTGTTTCATATGATTTTTAAACAATTTCATTAAAATCCAAAATTAATAAAAATCTACACTAAAAAAATTAAGCATTTTATAAAGTTTGTTGAACACTTGAGAATTAAATCTCAAAACCAAAGTTTGAAATGTAAGCAAATTCATAAAGTAATGAAATTCTATGAAAAAATTTAAAAATTACGTCTTTGAAATAATTTCATAGCTCTAAAGAAAATTTATCTATTATAAATTATAAAATTTATAAAATCGAATGAAACTGTAAAAGGCGTGGTAGAGAAGAATGAATGTATTTTCTAAAAATCATAACTACATTGTAAATTTTCAATTTTCTGAATCAGACTGCGCAGTTTCTGGTTGAACCTTCGTCAGTGACCCTGTTTTTTTTTTTTTGAATAATGTAATATTTGTTATGTTTTTTATTTGCTCGATTGCGTCTATATGAAATTTTCTGTGCAATCACTGACCGGTGTTTTTGTTCTTGCATACATAATCTCAGAAGTACAACTCCAACAACACAGCAGTTCTAGTTTTAGAAACTTACCTCACTCTAATGTCCACTGTTTTCCCATATGTTGTAAGTGATGCCACTATGACATTTTATGAAAAAAAAGTTTTTGAAAAATGTTTTAATATTAATTAAATTACTTGGATATAATGAAATTCTTCATTGACTCTACGAAAAAATTCTATGAAATTGTTCATTAATATCATGAAGGATAATTATTTCAGTGTATGCATCTTTTTTTAAAATCGAGAGTAGTCGAATTTCAAAAAATTGCATTTAAAGAAGAAATTGCATAAAAAATGCATTTATTTTTAGGGGTGAAAAAAACTTCGTTCCGCATTAAAAAAAAGTTTGGGAGTATACCATTGCAGTGTAATTTAAATATTGATAATCAGATGAATCTATATAAATAAAAATCAAATGTCGTTCGTTGGTAATCGCATCACTTGGGAACGGCTACACCGATCTGGATAATTTTTTTTTTAGGAAGTATTTCCTGAGTGTTGCCTCTCTTTTTAAAAAAAAAAAAAAAAAAAAAAAAAAAAAAAAAAAAATAGTCCAACTTAGGTTTTTACGGAAAGAAAGACCACGCCCTTCTTTAAGCCCACTTTTTTGATTTATCTAAAATCGGAAAACGGCTGGACCGATTTATCTAATTTCTTTTTTAAAATGTTTCTATTAATTCAATTTAAGTTTTTACGGAAAGAAAAATATACCACGCCTATTTTTAAGCCCACTTTTTTCAATCTATCTAAAATCGATGAACGCCTGGACCGATTTTGACAATTTTTTTTAAATGTTCGTAATAGCCCCCAAAAGTTGTTTACGGAAAGAAAAATTGTCAACGCCCACATTCTACTACCACTTTTTTTAAGTCCTCGGGTAATTTTATGTACAAGTTTAACTGTTCGCGCAAATTAATAACCCCACGAATAAGGTTTTTTAATACGAACAATGGATATGCGTAATTCTTTTCGTTTTGTTCGGTATGGTATTAAAGCAGTTGCAAATTTTTACAGTTTGCTAAAATATATATAGGAATTACATATTTTGTTGATTCTTCTTTGTTTTGTTCGTTATACTCTCTAGATGTAAACAAATTATTTGTTATTACTTTTGTATTGTGTTGCGATTTGTCCGAAAATGCCGCAAATGATCATTCAAAAATATATTTTTTACACATTTCCTACAGCTTCTCACAAACGTTTTCTTTCTCATTAAAATGTAAATAAAATTTGCCAGGTCAGCTAGTATTTAATAAAATTCAAATATTTCAATTTGCACACTTTCTGCATTTTTCTCATAAAAAAAAAAAAAAACAAAATCGCTAAAAACGACAATCTTTAAGGGGTTCCATAGAGTTTATAAATGAAAAATTTAATTGAAATCGGAAGACCGAAGGTCAAAAAATGTCTTTTTTGGTCGGTATTCGGTGGAACGGTCCATATATATTTGAAAAGACCAGGTAATTTTATTTTAAATGCCTTTTGAAAATCGGTTAAAAATTACTGAGTTACAAATGTTCAAATGCTCCAGTCGCAAAAAATACTGCTACCGTTATTTCGAACAAGTGTGGGTATATTGCAACTGCTAAAACTGGATTTTAAAACACTCAGCTAGACTTACAACCAACAGTAGGCCATTTGACGAGTGGTTTTTCTGTGTAGCACAGTGTTATTGCTTTTTTGAAGAAAATAGTATTGAAGAATTTTTTTAATCATATATTTATTTTATGACACTGGCAGGATTTTCATAAAATAATAATCAACATAGGACCTTTTGAATGTAGCAATGAAATTGTATGACAAATACGAAGGTTTTGGATCGAATAGGGGAGGTTGGGGTAGTTTGGTAATAGGGGTGAAGTAAGTAGTAATTTTTTTTATTTTAATACTAAAGAATTTTTAGATTTTCTATCTACAATGCGCAGTGGGGTGTTTCACAAAAAGTTTAGGAAATATTTCAGCCAATTTCTTACTGGCTCGTCGGATTACCATAAAACTTCACACATATATAGTAAACGTAACTTCAAGCTTAAATTTCTAAGAAGGTCCACAAGATCGATCAGGGGCTGATATGTGTAACCATTAACCGATTGCCTCCAAATTTGGTACATCTTCGTGAAATGGGCTTTAAATATTATGTGCTTCGAATAAAAGTTAGATTTTTAAGTCGCAGAATCTAAAACTGATTTTATTTTTAAAAAGTCTGATGAGCGTTATAACTCTAAATAGACTCGCTAATAAAACCATAGAAGTTTTGTTTCAAATTATGTCTTATTTATATTTAAACTAGAGATAACAAAATATTCAGTTTATTTTTTGGAAATTTGTTGCAAATTTGTTTCATGATTACATCTGATTTACACGGTTACGCGGCTTCCTTCACCGCTAAGTATTTGGTGCATTTAAAAATCTCAGCAAAATTGATTATTAATAGGTTTTTTGTTAAAGTTCTGCCTATTATATAGGCTTTTCTAAAACTTCGGGTTCGGATGAGATCTTTAGCCAGATCGAAATACTAGTATCAACCTAGCTAATATGTTTGATTTGCTTTATTTTTGTAAATATACGGAGGTTGAAAGCTCGTTATAAATTAAAAATAATCTCGATGTATATAAAAACAAAAAACTAATATAACTTTAAGAAACAAAATTATCATTTTGAGTTTTTAAATTTTCTGCATTTTTTTGTTTGTTGATTTTTTTTTCAAAGCAAAATAAAATTGTTTGAAATTTCTGTCAAACAAAAATAAAAAATAGAACAAATTATTTTCTCTATTTCAATAAGAATTAAATTGTTTCTTTTTATATTAATTGAACATTAAATTGAAACACCAAGTCCCGGAATGTTACAATCTACGAAAGTAATCCACTAAATGCCGGAGTAAGAGCCGTCAGTTTTTGTAAGGAACGGTTTTTGATTTTTTTTTGTTTGGCTCTGAGGTCCGATTAAATAAAAATCTATTATTTGATTTTTATAACGCAATAAAAAAATCATTTAATTGTTTTTAATTTTAATGTCCCTCAAAGACAAACAACAAAAATAAAAAAAAAAATATAAAAAATAAATATATGAACTAAAGTATATGGTTATGTATGAGTCATATATGGCCATATGCCCTCAATTATCAGATCCGAACTATGTGGCACTTCATATATGATAATAAATGATCATTTTCACATGGGTGTAGAGATATAAGCATTTTTTTTTTTTTTAATTTAACGAAGGAAAAAAAACAGAGTAAAAAATTTTATATATGATTTATCCTAAAATATATTATAATATGTGATCATGAATGGCCACATCTCAATATATGTTTCTTATGTGTTAACATATATAATGATATATTAATATATATTTACCTCTATAAAATAAGATATTAGGTAAATATAATATACATAATAAGATATAATAGATCTATTGTCATATATATTAATACATTCTCATATATAACACAATATGTAATCATATATTAAAAATAAATTGCATAAAAATTGCATTTATTTTTAACGCTAAATCTAAATCGTACATAAAAGCGTTGACTTTGCTAAATTTTAAAAACTAAAAACGCCATTCTTCTAGTTGCTCCATGGAGATTTTGAATGCAAAATGGAGTTTTTGAATGCAAGTGTTATCGTTAGACCCAATGTCAAAAAATGACATTTTTCGGACGGTCGTAGATGGTATGGCCGATATATTAGGGAATGTACCCAATTGTGGCCTGTTCCTTAAAGTGGACCTTTCGCTTCATTTCGTGTTGATGCATGAATATGTCAAAACTTTAAACTGTCATCGAGTTTAATTTCCGCTATCACTATTTTAAAAAAGTTTCGACTAGAAGGTACTCATTTTTTTAGTTTATTGGGTCTTCCAAAAAAACGCAAATAAAGTGTAATATTTAGTAAACATAAAAAGTGAAAAACAAAGAAGTTTTGAAAATTTTTCCAAGTATTGTAAAGGGTAAGAAAACTAATTGATGCCATAAACGTAATAAAAAAAACGAAAATGTAGAAAATTTAATTTTCATAATGTTCGTTAAAGTGGACATTTGACATATTACTATTTTTTTCATTTTTAAATTTTTAGTCTTTTTTAAATGGCTTACTGTTCTCGTCTATTTTGGATAATTTTGCAACATGTTTCACAACAAACTAAATATCGTTTGTTTACCGCAATTAAAAAAGTTATCATTACATATAAAAAACTTAAGCAGCTTAAAAAGAGAGAAGAGTTAAAATTTCACTTGCTTTTGTATGAAAACTTATCTTAATTTACGAAAACAAGATTTATTTGTACGCAGGGTTAAAGTACTCAAGAAAATAAACATTTTGATACCCATATTGCCTATATAGTGGGCCCAGCCACATTTTTAAAATATTTGAAATATATTGTGAGAAGGCTCTTCGGGAAAATTCGCATAAAAACTGAACGATTTTGAATATGATAATTTTTGAACACATATATATGATAATTTTTGACCACACTTAGTAAGGCCTAAACATGAGATTGGGCAGCTAAAAAAACAAGGGTGCCTTATATATTTATTCTCTGCAACATATCCGATGTTCATTAAGATCTGCCGGTCCGGGTCGGGATACCTCCCTTGATAGTATTTTTTATATATCCCAAATACCAGGCGTATGTCCACATTAGGACACATTCCCTTAATATATTTTATTTACTTATTTTTTGAATGACGGACTAACATCCGGAAAACATTGCAAATTATTTAATTTGGGGTGAAGTATTAATAGTATTTTAGAGTGAAGTATTAAGAGCTTATTTATGTTATGTTATATTAAATTAAGAAACATAGCGCAAAAATAAATCTGAAAAACAGCAAAGCCAGCTAT
The DNA here is from genome assembly GCA_021234595.1 of Delia radicum. Classification (NCBI taxonomy): domain Eukaryota; kingdom Metazoa; phylum Arthropoda; class Insecta; order Diptera; family Anthomyiidae; genus Delia; species Delia radicum. The sequence goes on along the minus strand of CM037854.1, from coordinate 20,924,465 downwards.
AGAAAAAATTAATTTGACAGAAACAATAAAGGATTTTTAAATAAGCAAACAAGAAAAACACACGCAATTACTATTTACTATTTATACCTAAAGTCTGTAACTCTTAAAAGGCACATCTCTCATTATTCTCTTCAATTCCATTAGAAATATATTTATGCAAAATTTTTTTTAAACGATATCGTCCATGACATTCTAAAAAGTCCTTAAACTGCAAAATATGTGAAACTGCTTTTCCCTTGAATTGTGCAAACATAACAGTCAGCTTTTTACCTGTGTCCATTGTGACTCAGAATATTCCTAACAAAATTATTTTTGTTTTTTTGCTTTTTTAATTATATAAAAAATTGGATGGCAAGAAAGAGGTATTTTGAAGACCTCTCTAGTGGAGTTTTGAAGAAACTTCAAATCCATTTTTAACTTCTGAAAATTAGATTGAATTGTTATTTTTCTAAGCGAATGTGTCTCACATACGTAAGATTTATTAAGGGTTTGATGTTTAGTTAATCTTAAAACTTTAATATGTTTTTATAAAAATTAAAGTAAACTACAATATATTTTTTTTTTCTTTTTTTTTTTGCTTTTATTAAATTTTTACATAATTATTAATCGTAAAACATAAACAAAATTTCTTGCCCTATAGTTTTCGTTTTTTTTTTTAGACAAATAGGACGTCAAATTATTTGTTTAAATTCGGCCAGCTATCATCATAATAATTAAAATAATAGTTGAAAATGATCCAATGTGAAGAGTATGGGCGGCGTTTGCCAATATTTTGTCATCATTGTTACAATACCCATCATGATTTACGAAAATATGCTTGCCTTGGCGTGCCAATTTCCTTTGATCGCAATTAAATTCAACTTTGTCATAATAAGTAACACCGTTACTACCGCACACAGGATCGATTATTATCATACGAGGAACACTACAGTCCTTTAGTTCAGAATCTAATTCAGGAACTAATTCTTCAGCCGAAACAAATCCCAAAAGAGATAAAGCAAACAAATTGAAAATAACAAAAATTTTCATCGTGAATATTTTAATAAACTATATTTGTTTGGACTGTCCGCGTATTTGTATAAAAAATAAGTCTTTAAGGTCTTTAAGAATATTTAAATAAACTAAATTTCAAATTAATTGAGCGGATATTTATATAAGAAGCAAAAATTTATTCGAAGTTTCCCAGCAAAATCTCCTATTACTTTTATGATGAAAACCCCATGTTTTAGCAGAGTCTTCCCAGCCAGAAATTCATGATGGTTCAAAAAACTAAGTACTATCAAAGCATACAATATACCAAATCGAAAACGTTCTGAGAACGTTTGAAAAAAAAACATATTTAAATTACTTTAATAGCAATTTTTAAACAAACTTTACTGATGTTTATTGAAATAAAAATAATATCTGTGGAATTTTGATAAAATAGTGTAGTCAATAAAACTTTTAAATGTGGATACACTCAAAAAAGTTTTACAGTTACTACATGACAGTTGTTTGTGTAGTAATCAGTAGTAGTTGTTTTTAACTGTAATTATAGTTGTTTTTGTATGAAATACTATTTTGACAGTTGTCTTCAAAAACAACTAACGAAAACTACTAAAATTTTTACTAGTTGTTTTGGAATGTTGACTTGAGACTTTAAGTAAGATGCCGGAAATACTAAATTTTGTTGTAATTGAATGAAGAAAAAAAAATTGAAATTTTTTTTAAGATGCCAAAAAAAAAATAACCTTCAAAAACAGTAGTTTTTACTAATTTTTACAGTTGTTTCAAAATGTTTGTATTAAAACATTTTCAGTTGTTTTTACGACATTGGTAGTTGTTTTTACCACATTTGTTAGATGTTTTTTAACAGTTAAAACAGTTTAACAGTTATGAAGCCATTGGAGGGGTTTTAACCGCTTTGATGTCACACGAACTTTATTTAGTGGTTATGGCAAACCAAATAAAGGGGTGGCCAAACAAAATTTTAGTGCAACGCAAATGTATAAAGAATTAAATGGTAATTTGTATTAAAATACTTATTTTTCTAAATTAAAATCGTTTTTATTTTTGCAGACCATCTCCTCAAGCAGTTTCCAAATAAAACCAGAGTTCCATTTTGTCGAAAACTAGCCGCTGGTTGGCTGCAGCAAAAGGTCGTCAGAACCCTACACCATGAAAATTCAACGTATTTGTCAATTACGTTTTAATGTAATAACTTTTTTACTTTATTATTTAAAAAAAACTGAATTACTAATAAAATATAAAAAAATAATTAATGTGTTTTTAGCACTGAGAAATTACTTTCTTTTCGGTATTTGGAGTACTGGAAAATTATTCCACATTTTGTATTTAAAATTCTATGAAAGCAGTCAATTTTTGCATTAAATGCACTTTAAAATCATTATACTTTTGGGTTTCCAAATGTTTTGGAAGCGTTTTAAAAACAAAAGACGTAGCGCTTTACAACTACTTTATGTTTGGTTTTTGTAACGTTTTAAGAATACTCTAAAATACCAACATGAGACCGTAAATCTGGGTTATTATTTGAGTGCCCTGAGAACACTATAATCATTAAAAACAAGTTGCTTTGGTAACGTTTCAACTACCATACGTAGTGCTTTCAGAATACTTCTATGTTTGTTAATTTCTGGCTGGGTGTATTCAACACTTTATTCATCATTACCTATTTGTGGTGGTAAAAGTGGTGAAATAACTACTTATTTTAAAGAATAATATAGGTACTTAAGAATATAGGTACTTACTGTATTAAAATAATGGATTATTTTCCAAAAGGTAAGTATTTGTCTAAAAAAAGTTTAGCTGGGTTGTCTATGACTCGTTCTGGATCATATTACCTAGTGGCAGTAAAGTCAGTAAACGCTAACATGAGCAGCTGTTGCCGTACTTACCTAGAATAAATAAATAAATATTACCACATACAGAGAACAAATTTTTTGGAATTACATTGTATCCAACAAAATTTAATCATTATTCAATAATTTTAAGTGTAAGTACTTAAAATTCATCATCAGAATAATTAAACTATATTGTAAACAGAAAATATATAACATTAACCAAAACCAAAACACAGTCACATCATTCAAACTATTGGTTTTCCTTATCAATATTGAAATCATATTGGCCTGGGTCCTATATTCCACTACGAAGTGAAAGTGGAATCGTTTTTAATTCCACATTTTCAATTCCGCTGTGTTCTGAAAAACGAGTGAATCGCTTTTTCACGACGATTTCATTTTCATTTTGTTTTTAGCAACAACATAAAAAAATGCGGGAAAAAACGAAATTATCACTTTAAAGTGAATGAAATTGCAATAAAGAAGAGTGCATTTTTTAACAAAAATAAAAATTAAACAAAAAAATACTTATTTTTAAAATAATATAAAATGAGTGGCGCAATTGTGACTTCCTGGTATTTAATTGAAAAAGAAAAACAAAGAACGGAAAATCTAAATAGAAAAAGGCTTCGTGACTGTTCAAATCCTTTGGAACTACCAGAAAAATCGTAAGAAAATAATTAAAACTGAGTAGCAAATGTTTAAAAGTAATAAAAAAAAATTGTTTTATTGCATATTTTAGATTAAATAAGTATACATTTATGACGGTTTTAGAAGAAGTATCACCAATTGCTAAAAAGACAAGCATTCCAATTATTTTGCAATTGGCCACATCACTACGATATTTCGGACAAGGAAGTTACCAACAAATGATCGCAAAAGACTTCAATCTAGCTGTGGCAAGAAGTACAGCGTCAAAAATTTTAACAAATATGTGTAATGTTTGCGGTGTAATGGTTAGCGCGTAGGACTTTTACACAGAAGGTCCCGGGTTCGATCCCCGGTGCCGGCAACATCAAAATAATATGTATGAGTTTTTTCTATCCCTCATACGTATTGCAATGTCCACCTTCGGTGTGCTCCCATAGCAATTAACCCCACCGAAGTAAAATAATGAATCAGGGCTATGAGACAAAAAGCTTCAATAAGTTCGCCAACTCTCCATCAGGTGGCGAGCAACAACTGTTCTAAGACTTATCATCTCGCGCAATTACAGTGTTACCATGTCTGAAGCCCTTCATCTTTCCCCACCTTTCATCTCTATACTATCCCTTTTCCAAAGAAAGCAACACACTAAATATAGGAAGTATTTCCTGAGTGTTGCCTCTCTTTTTAAAAATATAATATAAAAATATATATGCCCAAAATGGATTAGATTTGAAAGAAGTCGAGAAGAAATTCAGAAATCAAAAAGGGAAATCATCGATTGCGGTTCTTCATTTTCTATATTTTCTGTACCTTCGTCATTTTCATTTAATTCTGGTAAAATTACGTTTACTACATTGTCGGAACTGGTGACATCTAAGTTTGACAATTTATTAGATGAATTTGTGGTTGTTTACCCTTTGCTAGTCGTCCCGAATGATTTAGCAGCTGGAACACCTTCGACTGCTGTATAAAGGCCAGAAAGTTTGGCAACTGAATTGATATGTGTTGGATATTGTTGGGTCCTCCACCTGTTGCCGTTACCTCTGCTCTATTTTCGGCCAATTTTTTACGAATGGTAGACTTCCAATCAGCCCAAGCCTTTTCCAACCAGTTGCATCCTTTTCTGGAGGTCCTAAGCTGTTTAATGTACTTGCTAAGTGCTTCCACAACTGGGGTTCAACTGTTTTGTTGCGTATCTCAAAACCTTTGGCCAAACCTGAATTTTTTTCCATGAATGTTAAAAATGCGGCCTCTTGTTCCGAATTCATTTGTTTTCCCCTAAAAAACACTTTTTCAGTTAAATCAACGTATATTAAAAACATATCACATGTGCTTACATTGTTCGTTTTTTTTTTTACTTTTAATATCCAAAATAATTTTATTTTCTAAAAAGTTTGGTTTTTCACACAGTTAACTAATACCGTTTTCCAATTACTTTTTTTTGCAGTGAAATTGTTTTATAGAACACATCAAATCACTTCAGTTCCACTAGAAACAAAATGAAAATGAAATTTTTCTTTTCAAATCACTTATGTGGAATTGAGAACACAAATTGAGCGTAAGTTTCACTTTCACTTCATTTTCGGAATGTAGAACCCATGCGATTATCTTCTACATTACCTTTAATGCCAACAACCAACTTTTCAGGAGATTTTATAACTTGAATAAAATATTTGCTGTTAAAATCGAATATAAGTCTCGCCTGCAAAAAGGAATCATTCTCTCTAAAATATAAGTTTTTACAAAAGATTTTCTTAAACAAATTGTGTAAAATGACATCAAATGTTTTAAAACCGCATATTTTCACACACTTGTATGGAAGTATTCGAGTTTTTTTCGAGTAGTAGTTGGCTTATCCCATAATCGTCGTCGGATTGCCACGAAATTTTAAACATAGATTCTGATAAAGTATGTCAGTCTAAAATATATAAGATTGTACCAATTTTTGTTTTTTAATTTTTTTTTTTTATAAAATGGCATCGACATTTTCAAAATAGCGTATTTACACAATTTTGTATGGAAATATTCGAGTTTTTGGAGTAGTTGTTTGCCGACTGCGCAATTTTGATTGAAACAGTTTCAAATTTAAAATTGGCTATTTATGAATTCATAAAAGTGCTAAATATCAAAACAAAAAAATTTAATTTTTAAAATTTTTTGTATACTAAACGCGTTTTTCGAGTAGTAGTAAGTTGGCCCAGAAAACCCAGTGGTGAGATTTGCTAGGAATATTCTAGAATGTTTGGAATATTTGTGTTAATTAATATTTGTCACTTCTGAATATAATATACAATAATTGAAATGCTAATAGGAAAGACAATTTTAAGACGAATACAAATTTCGACAACTTTTTAATCAATAAAAAATCTCTAAAAATGTTCACAGAATTGAACAAATATTATTTCCAAAAAATTATAATATTCTTCAAAAATATGTTTTCTGTAAGTAAATTTTTAAAAATTAATAAATCATATTGGGGGATTCGGGCCCCCTGCCCCCCCCCCCCTGCCTAATGCACTGGTTGATAGGTATGATACAAAAAATAACTAACTACTCTTTGTTACGTTTTTTTTTTTAATTAATGCAGAGTGTAAGCTGGTGTCATTACTGATAGTCAAAAAACTAAATACACTTTATTAGTGTTTCTAAACTGGGGTATAATTAAATATTTTTAATGATTTATGAACAATAGTTTTGGTTTAAATTCCAAAAATGTTTATGTGTTGTACTAAAGGGATGTTCCCATTTAAAACTTTTTACTTATTCATTTTTTCCCCAATTCGATAGTTTGAACTTTTTTCTATATGCAGTAAAAATTTTAGCGAAAAATTCGCGGAAAAGAAGTTACAGCTTGTTTAATAAACTTCTTACGCAGAAAGAATTATTGCCAATAAAATGTCAATTAAACTTTTGTTTGATTTCCACCTCACTTTCAGTTAAAAGTTTATTAATATCTATTAAATGTTTAATTAAAACTGAATTTCCAGTTTTTATAACCTCTAATGAAAAAAGTTTAAAAAATTACAAAATTGAAAAAAATCACAAAAAATTAAACAAAACCGCCAAAATTAAAAAAAAATATTAAAAATTTAAAAAATTGCAGACTTTAAAAAAAACTAAAAAAATACAAAATTACAAAAAAGCGCAACATTTAAAAAAACTAAGTTCGCAAACTTTGAAAAATTCACTAATATTTTAAAAATTCGTTACGATTAATAAAAAAATCTTCAAGATAAAAAAATGTCACAGTTCAAAAAAAAACTCCTAAATAAAAAATAAACAAAATTACAAAAAAATCTAAAATTTTAAATTTTAATTGGGAGATTTTTTTAAATTATCACGATTTTTTAAAATTTTGGAAATTTTTTTTTAATTTTGTCTTTTTTTTAGTCTAGTATTTTTTTTTTTTTTTTAATTTTTGCCATTTTTTATTTTTAAAATTTTGTAGATTTTTTCTAATTAAATTTCTACTAGATATGATTAAAATTTTAATTAAAAGTCAATTAAATAGATACAAATTATTTTAATTGAAATCACAATTTGCTCAATAGGACCAAATTAAATTAAACATTTAATTGTTTTTGCAAATATTTTAATTGTTGTTTTCTGTTTATATCTTATAAGGTGGATTAAATTTTACTTCTACAATCCAGATCAAAAAAAAAGTAATGTCTCAAATACAAAAACAGTTCTCATTTGATATAGATCGATATTTATTCTTATCTCAAAATTGGGGAATCCAATTAGATCTCTCAAATATATTACTGGATTTAATTAGATCAAAATTGATCTCACAATTGGGAGATCCAATTTAGTATTATTTAATATCCTGATGAATCCCAAAAGATCGCATGGGATTAACTTAAATATAATTGGATGTAATTATATCCAAAGAGATAAGTAACTTTTGGTGGATCGAGTAAGATACTTTGAGATTTAATAGGATTTACTTAAATCCCATAAAACATTTAAATCCCTTAAAAAATTTAAAAAGCAAGATTTAGTCATCAGGCGCATACATAATTACATATGGGGTTATATAAAACAATATATACTTAGATCTTATACACATAGCAAATATTAATGATGTTGGACTTTATATATGGTCATATATCAAACATAATCAATTAATTCGCCAACTCTACATCAGGTGGCTACCAACAACTGTTCTAAGACTTATCATCTCGCGCAATTACAGTGTTGCCATGTTTGAAGCCCTTCATCTTTCAACACCTTTCATCTCTCCACTATCCCCTTTCCAAAGAAAGCAACACATTAATTAATAGGAAGAGTTTCCTGAGTGTTGCTTCTCTTTTATAAAAAAAATAAAAATAATTGTTAATCTTGTGCCATATGTTGAATCATACATAATTATATCTTATATCATTTAATGTCATATCATAATAATGTTATATCTTAAGTTGTATTATACTTATGGCACATCTTATATGCCACAAAAAAATATTTTTTATAAGACAGTATATATTATTATATCTTAAATTATATAGCCTATACACACATATGGGACCATATATGATTTCATACTATGTTATATATGAGAATGTATTATTGTATATGGCAATTGATATATCATTACTATATATAGCATATATGCTTAATATATAATTTTACTAGCTGACCAGGCAAACGTTGTTTTGCCTTCAAATTTTAATTGTAATTAATTTTTTAAATCAAGAAATTTCTTTTACTCAAATAAATAATTAAAAAAATAAATTCACATTAGTAAATCATTTTAAAATTTGTAATTTCATGGGAAGCCCAACGCCTCTTTGTCCTTCTATCGCCTTTATTTGCTGAAGTATATACAATGAATAGCTGAAAACAACTGCCATAACAACTGCGACGTCACCTATTACCGGTGCATTAAAGCGCCGCTCATGCTCACCAGCCACTGTCTGGTCAGCTCTTATCACAACCGTATAATCATCTGTCGGCATCTGGTCTAGGGCTGTTTTGAATAGACGGATGAGGCTGTTGTGTTCGTGTAACATAGCTTGAAGATTAACATAGGTTTTTTGTAAATATTAACATAGGTTTTTTGTAAATATCTTCGGAACTACATAACCGATTTAAGAGTTTGATATCTCGTTTTGAAAAACATGACAACGGCTTTCAAAAAAAAATAAAATAAAAAAAAGCAAAAAAAATAAATATATGTATATGTCATTGGTGGTACAATATGAAAATTGGATTTTGCCACGCCCCACAGACAGAAAATCAAAAATCAGACTTCACAGTGTCACCCGCCTGAATATTCTGAAGATTCCTTAAAAATTTCATCAAAATCGTTTTGGAGTCCATACGTTACATACATACACACATCCTGTTTTATATATATATATAGCGGTACCACGCCCATTTATCCCATTCCGCCCATTTTCAGTTCGACTACTAATATTTGTAATTTATGGACTCGTACAAAATTTGAAGGCTATATAGCTAATATAGAACCCTAGATATTTAATATTAATATTAATTTTGTATATGAGCTAAATAATCACTTTGTATGGGAGCTGCCACGCCCACTGGTATGATCCCTCCCAATTTTCCCATGACTATTCATAATATAATCAACGTGCACAAATGTCTAAGACTCTGGCTATTATAGAACTGTAGATATATGATATTAAATATTTACTTTGTATGGGAGCTGCCACTCCCACTGGTCCGATCCCGCCCATTTTTTTCCTGATTATTCAAATCAGTAACATATGGGATACTGCAATGTTTCAAAACTCTTGCTATCACAATAGTCAAGATATATGATGTTATTCAATTTATGTGGGAGGGGCCACGCCCACTTGAAATATATCCGAAACCCTAATTTGGACTATAACCTTTCAAATGAAACCGGTTTGGGCCAAATTGGTTGGATAGTTTTAGAGTCTATAGAGGACAAACATACAAACATTGTATTTTATATATATAGATTATTTTTATGTTTTCAATTCAATTTTATGTTTTTTTGTTTTGTAGCGGATTAGAGACATTTTAAAAGTTTTGAAAATTATATATATTTTTTTTTTTCTATAAAAAAGAAAATTTTCTCTGATGATTTTTAAATTTTTGAGTTGACCCATGTCAAATTTTTTATTTTTTTATTCTTACGTAATCGATTATGGCTGCACAATGGCTCACGAATTCGCCTTTAAAATTAAATCTCTTTAATGAAATGGTAACTAGGTCTGAAATGGTTGTCCGAACTATAAATTATAATTAAAAAAAAAAAACTAGTTTAACAATTTTTTTTTTGTATATTTTAGAAATTTTTAAAATTTCTACAGTGGGTACTGCCTTTAAAATAAATAAAATAATAAATAAAGTTTTATAGATCAGTTACATTTTAAATATTGTTTTCTTAATAAATATTTTCTGCGATAATATCGCAAAACCATATGTTTGAAATGGAAAAAATTAGGGCAGAACGCGGATCGTTCGCCATTTAACGTATCTTCTTAACAAATAAATTTGTTAATGAAAAGTATTTTTAAATTAAATATCTTCATATTTTAACTAACATTTTAGTTAATTTTATTCGAATTATGTCCATGTAATCTACTACTTTTTTTATGATATCCACCCAAAATGGCAATACTGTACCAAAAAAAAACTGTGCAAGAATCTAAAAAAATTTTTATATGTAATAAATTGCGCCTATTTACTATTAAACATATTTCATATAAAATAAAAGCCTTCACATAAAAATTTTGCATTGTGATGCACCAACTGTTTGTAGCCCAATCCAACTACACTTTTCTTTTTGTAGCACAATTTGAACAAGTTATTTTAAAATAGTAGAGTTTCCAATTATTTTTGTAGCATCCCAAAAAAACACAAAAATGCTTGTGTCTGCGACCACTATGAGATAATTTCGTTAAAATGACTGACAATTAAAGATTATTGAAATCTGTTCAAACTATAATTTTTTCATTTCTATTTATTTATAACGAGCTTTCAACCTTCGCATATTTACAAAAATAAAGCAAAATATATATATATTAGCTAGGTTGATAAATGTATTTCGATCTGGCTAAAGATCTCACCACAACCTGAAGTTATACAACCTGAAGTTATAGAATAGGCAGAGCTTTAAAAAAAACCCTATTTATCATCAATTTTGCTCCATTCTTATCTTCTATGCAATCAAACACATGGCTAGGGTCTTTTCTGAACAAGCATCATGACGTTACTATACTTCGAAGACTAAAAATTTTCTATTTAAATAAAAAAATAATTAGTTTTACTCTGACTCAAGTAATATTTTTTGCTTTTTATGTTATTTTTATTTATTTATAACAAGCTTTCAACATCCGTATATTTACAATACAAAAATATTTTATTTTTTTTTTCGCCTAAAATTTGTTTATAATGCGCTTGGTGCATGTGCCCCACTAGCGAAGTTTACTCCCTCTACCCTATATTTTTTATAGAGTTAAGTAAAATGGTTTGTGTGATTCAATAGTTTCGACATTAAACTGCAATCGGCTAAACTCTTTTTTAAAAAATTGTTCAATTCTAAAGTTGTGCCACTGAAAAAAAGTTGTGAAAAGTTATTTTAAATCAAAAAAATAAAATTTTAAAAAAAAAAATTTTTTTTGTGGTTAAATACGGTCATAAGTATATAACGTATGTGTTTATTATTTTTAAATAGCTGAAATTTGGAACATATATAAGGGATATACTTTCTTACCTGTGCCCTTTATTTGAGTGCAATAAATACAGGGGTTGGCCAAGTTAGTATAGACATATAAAATGTATTGAAACTGCACTTAAATGTTTTAAAATTTGTCTGATAAAAAATGATCAAATTCGGTTCATGCATTCAGAAAATATGTGTAAAAATATGAAGATTTTCATTAATTTTCTGTAAAACTTTTAATATTTGGACCTAGATCGGTATAAGTTGTTGGTGATAAAAATAATAGATCGTTTTAGGGTGAAATTCACGCGCTGAGTCCGAAAAGAAAATAAAATGTTTGTAATATTTGTTTCTGTCATGCGATAAGAAAAGTAGGATTAATAATACCACCATCCTTATAAGAGAGTCTTAAAAAATAAAAATTTTTCATATACTTATACTTTTAAATTTAAAAAAATGAAAACCAGAAGTTTATTTTTCGATCTTTTATCATAAATTATGATGTGAGCAAGATTATTCAAGTTCAAGATCATTTGTTCTTTTGTTAAACAAAAACCGTGCAATGTTTATTTATTAATTAAAAAATTCCCCAAAATTCTTCAGAGGACCAATGTAGAAGGTGTAGAAGACTTACCCAAATTATAATTTTTGAAGGATAAAGAAAAACGCTTTACCCGTATTGTTTTATTAACTTGATGAGAAGTAAAAAACGAAATTAGAAGAACTGAACTAATTTGAATAAAAAATAGAACATTTTTAACCACATGTATGAAAACCAAATACATTTTAACATTTGTACATACAACGGAGACCTCTTCAGAGTACATGTAAGTACTTTTTGTACCTAAAAATTTGACACTAGAAATCAGCCATACACGCAGAAAACTTGGCTATTTGTTACCAATCGAATGCCTCTGTTGCTGCTACCGAATTTTCCAATTGCCTTAACAGAAATTCGCTGATAACTACCGCAAAATTCGATAGCTACAACCGAACCGTTCGATTGACTATAAATACGGTTGTAACGACCGAGTCTGATTTCTGCGTGTACTTGTCTATAAGGTACGCTGAATCCAAATCTGGTTTCAGAATCAGACTCCGTCTTCTCGATTTTGATAAAAAAAAAATGCTCCGATTTTTCACCTTCCGGAAAATATATTTTTCATAATACTTGTTACGGCACCTGAATACTACTCTTACACACAGAGAAAAATATAGCTATTTGCCAACTGAAATTCGGTTACTACGACTCAAATTCGGTTATTACGAATTTCAGACGGTTGGCCCAACTTAACATTAGTTTTCACAACAAAGTGTGGTTAATTCAACTAAATTCTAGTTGCAACACCCAAAATATGCAGAGCTCTCTAATGTAAATATAGTTGTACTAACAACATTTATAAGTTGTTACCATTAATATACACTTTTCAATTCGGTTGTCACTTTATATTCCTGTGTGTACCTTTTTTCGATTTTTGAATTTTTTAGATAACTTATTTCCATCTATTGAAATTCAGGTTATAACTAAATTTCCCGTCCCGTACTTGTAAGCAAGATCAACTGACGATAACTCCAAGATAAGAAATAATACTTGCCGTTACAAGTATTAGAGAAAATATATTTTTTGGAAGGTAAAAAATCGAAGCATTTTCATCAAAAAACAATTCTTTTCCTGTTAATGCAGCTCGAACTCCTGATGCCGGAGTGTGATACTGAGAACAGATTTGGATTTAGCGTACCTTTTTTTTAGAAAAGTATGGTTTAATTCTAGTGTAAAATATTTTTCGGCCTGAATCCTTAGGTAAAAAATTTTTCTTGCTTGTACACAGAAGAGCTCCCCACTGTATATTGTCATAGCAAGGATGATGAAGAACTAGGATGCACAGAACTGTGAACTTTAATATTGGCTTGTCATAGGAGGGGGTAATGTCGTATGAAATAAACGAAAACTAAACAGCTTCCAATGGGTAAAATTCTGGCCAGCTGGATTTTTCTTGTTAATAAGCATTCTGGTTAAGTGGTATGTCCTTCCTTTACATGTTCCAGGATTGGTAATTTTAGGAAAATTGACACTGCTTAACCCACTTCAGTATTAAATTATACCAGTCCTGTGATAGACCAGTCACTTTTAGGTCAATCGACTCCTCATTCCCCATAGGGATGGTTCTATATACATGGAAAGTTTTGTTGAAAATTACCAGTGGATCTATGACGTGCCATTAATGAGTTAAAATCGAAGAGAACTCATCGGAAAACTCTTGAAGTTACGCTAAGTTTCCACTGAACGTGTTTTGGACGAGGTTTGAAATAAAACATGTTTTGTACATGTTTTTCCAAACATTCCCTGTGGGAAATGAGAAGTCAATTGACCTAAAAGTGACTGGTTAAAGACGGACTTATCACAGGACTGGTATAATTTAATACAGAAGTGGGTTAAGCAGTGTCAACTGTCCTAAAATTACCAATCCTTTGACTGGTAAAGGAAGGACATACCACTTAACCAGAATGCTTATTAACAAGAAAAAGCCCGTTGACCAGAATTTTGCCCATTGGAAGCTGTTTAGTTTTCGTTTATTTTTATGCGCATCTTTGTGCCCATCTTTGGTTAGTCCTGTGGCATGCCACTATGTGGTTTAAAGCAGGACAAATTACCCGCTCCTATGACAAGCCTATGTTAAAGTTGCCAGTTGCTCTGGCACGAAGGACCGATCCTGTGGCACAAGTAGGACTGGTCCCATTCCCGATAGGGTTGTTTCTCCCCAAAACACATGTATTGCTCAAAACACGTAAGTGGAAACATAGTATTAGAGGGAGTATGTGTGTGTTGTATTTTGATACCTCACAGGTGGTCTAGAATTGGGTATTAACAAATATAATACTCCACAAAAAGTGAATATAAGGTTTGAAAGCGCTATTTTTACGATTCAAGAAAAACCAATTTAAAAAAAAATTCTAGAAAAATTTAAAAATTATGCTTCATATGCCTACACAATTTTAGGGATGTCCAAATCCTAGGACTAAAACATACTTTCCCAAAGGCTTGAGGTTCGCTGAATCCGAATCTGGTCTCAGAATTTCTCCATCATATCACATAAATTTGTTATATCATCCGAAATTCCTTCCTAATGTTTGCAGAAATCAGTCTTTCAATCATTTTTTATCATAACAAGCGATGTTATAACGTCCGATTATAGTAAAAAACCAAGTTTTTCTAAGCATTATGGTGAAATATCTCAAAAACCTGATAGGATATTGCAATTGTTAAACTTAGGTTTTGCAAACAAAAGCACTGAATTTCAGAAGACAATAGCAATTTTATGAAAAAATCATGTTATACCGTCCCGAATACAGGAAAAACCGGGGTATTTCTAAACTTTGTGTTAAGATATCTAGAAAACCCGATGCGATGGAGAAATTTTAAGAATTTCATTAAGATCGTCATGAACCCATTCAGCAGACTCTCCTTGTCAAAGATATTTCTTTCAGTGTATTTGTGGTAATAAATTATATTTATATTCGATTAAAAATAATGTATAAATCCTAATCCATAAGCATGAATGTGGTCAATGCTGAAAACATTTTTGTTTAAAATAGGACAAATTTGCATTAAAAATTCAATTTTCTCATAATGTCTTTGTTCCAGAATTATAAAGAAATTACAACCTGAAAGGAGAGTTTTCTTTATAAATATGAGCTAATTTAATCTGAACTCAGTTTATTAAAACATTCCGTTTTGTTAACGACTTTATCAGTATGAAATTTTTTCATATTTTAAATTTATTTGTTTTGGTCCTTTTGCCCTTTGTATGGGCTGAATTAAATCTTGAATTATATCCTCAATTAAATGATTGTATTGCTCCTGATATGTTGTTAATAATAAAACATGTTTGTGGTAGTAACGGCTTGACTTATCCGAACAAGCAAATATTTGATTATGAGCAAGAGAAAGGGAACGCATATTTCTATTGTTAATGAGCGACATTCTAATGATGGCTGTTTGATTTCTGATATTTTGAGTCCTGTATGTGGTAGTGATGGCGTGTCTTATTATAACAAAGATGAGTTTAATTGCATACAAAGGAAATTAGCCCGCCAAGGAAAGAAAATTTACCTTAATCATAATGGCGATTGTAAACATGATAAAGAAAGTAAAAGTGTTGTTAATGTTAACGATCATAGCCGACAAGTTTCGATTAAAAAATTTTAACTTTTGAAAAACTGATTACTAGGAACCGGAAGTTCATGAAAATTCATGTTTTTTCTCTTAAGTCTGAGAACAGGGTAAGGAAAATATCTTTGCGAATCAAAGAATTTGCGTTTAAATGGCATTGATTTGTTAGTGGATATTTTGTTATAACTAAAAAGTTTTGCAGATTTTGCTTTACATGCATATTTTTATTGTATATTTTAACATATTTTGTTTCAATGCATATTTTATTTCCATATCTTAACTTATTTAGCTATAAATGCATATTTTTATTGTATTTTTGTTCCAAATAAAATCACTTTCAGTTTTATTTATGGCCAATGAGCATATAGATTAATGAGGGTCCAAGCTGCTCAAGCCCTGTTAAGTGTTCTCTTAAATTTTGTATGGAAACTGGTATTAAAAGAAACAGTTTTAGTAATTTTTTAAATGCGCATTTCTCAATATAAACCATTTAAATATTGTATTAATTATACCAACCGAATGGAGAGAATATGTTAAGCAACACAAATAAACTTCAAAATTTATTAAAAATATTAATAATATGAAAATGAAGTTATTCAAGTTCGAGGTCGTATTCTACATTTATTTACCAGAATATTGTCCTAGTAAATAAATTATAGAATTTTTAATTTTTCAATTTATTCTTTGACCACACCTTCAAGAATTTGTTGATAGATCTATTTCGGGGAGTTTCTATTTCCCCATCATCAGAACAATTTAGAAAGAGTGGTAACATCATCATGCTCAAACTCGAAAATACATACAACTCATTTTTCTAACAAAATGAGAAGTATTTGAAGTTACCAATAATAATCAAAAAACAACTTGAAATACCTTATGTTTTTGTGTAGTACCCACCTTTGGTAGATTACAATACACATTTTTCGTTCATGTTTCCCTTTTTATTTAAAGGGGAACTAACAAACTAAGACCACACTATGTCTTTTTACAAATGATTGATATAATTTGTATTGTTAATAAAAATTATGATTTATTCGACCTTTATTGTGCAATGAAAATGAAGTTATTCAAGTTCGAGGTCGTATTCTACATTTTTTTCTACAATAAAAATTATATCAATCAAATATTAATAATATTTATTTGAAAGTGTCTCTCTTTTCGCGTTACTTTTCTTCGAAACTCTCAAAATCCCAGTTCTGGCTAATAGAAGAGAGAAGTGGATAGTGGATACTTTTTAAGTGCATGAAGTTCCTGTCCCTGCTCATTACAAATAGTTAGTATTCTGGTCCCAAAAACTATGAAGTTGTTATTTTTTCAAAACAAATTGGACAATGCATTCAAATTTGACATTGCCTTTATGAATATATTTTCAAAAAAAGGATATCTTCTAATTATAAATCGTTAAGTAGACAACTGATACTTTCAGCTGCTTATTAAATCTTTTAAATAGTACTTTATAGGAAATATGGCTAATGTGGTACTTTGGGAAATATGACTATTCACAGTTCTTTACTTTTGACATATTTTTGTTTTATTTTTTTTTATCTGAAAAAACGGTGAAGAAAACGTGTGTTTAGAAAATTAAACGAACTAAAAGCGGTAGTGACTGAAAGACATTCTAGAGAACACGTGTATAAAATATAAATGAATTTAAATGTTCCCATGGTTTTTGCAAAAATTTAAAGATTTTGAGAAAAAAAATTTTTTTTTTTTGATTACATGAACGATCTTTTGGTTGCTATTGGATGTTTAAGCGCATTTAACTTATCCTCGTTAGCAATAATTCTTCAAAGGCGAAAAATATTAATTTGAAAATAAAAAAATTACAGTTTTTTTTACAAGGGACCCGGACCCGCTGATATTAATGCACTTTGGGTATGTTGTAAATACGGTTTTTATTTTCCGGACTTCTTCGTTTCCCGAGACAGCGTGAATTTTTTTTTTCGAATTTCCCTGGTTTTTCCGCTCAATACAAATTCACCAATACTCTTTTAACAGTTAAAGTGGAACGCCCATAAAACAGACTCGGTCGTGGCTACCGTAATTGTTGCCAATCGAATGTTTCGGTTACTGCGACCAAACAATCGTTCAATTGAAACCACAGAAGTTCTGCCACGACAATATAATTTCGATTGCCTCAACAAAAATTCGGTGACAGCCACCAACAAATTCGATAGCTACAACCAAATATTTCGATTGGCTACAAATACGGATGCTATGACCGAGTCTGTTTTCTAGGTAAAGAAATCAAATATCTTTCTTATAAAATAAATCAAACACAAAAAAAATTATGGACCTTTCTATATTTTTTCGTTTTGATTTTTATGCGAATTTGAAGTTTTAATTTTAGAAAATAACAAGTTTCAAACGATTTTAATTTAACAATTTATAGTTTGTATATCGGTCATTCCACAATAGATCGGCCAAAATCTGACCTTGGGCTCTATGGAGCCGCTTAAAGATTGCCGTTTTGATTTATTTTTATTTTCTCGAAATTCGAAACAAACCATGGTTTTATTCGCGATATTATTTTTTAAAAAATTGAAAATATACAAAAAGCGTGTAAGTTGGATCATTCGTAGTTTCTTTACTGTATATTAGATCATTATCATTTAAAATACATGGAATGTAGCGGATTAAAAAATTTTCCCGCGTCAAAAAGAAAAGCATTTTTTATGCAATGCCTTTTTTAAATGCAATTTTCTAAATTTTGGGCACTCTACATTTGAAAAAAATAACACATACTTGCGAAATTTTAGTCCGGGGTTTGACTATTTTTATTGAATTTTTGAAAAAAAAAAAAAACTTATAGCTTTTTTACATAGAAAAAAACGACAATTTGTTATTAGTGTCAAGGCACGTCTCTGATTTAAAAAACATAATATTCTTTTAGATTCGGTTATCTTTCAAGTACGAAAAAAAATACATATTAATTTTCAAAATAGAGACATTTAAACGGCGCCTTGGCACTACATTTTTAAGTTTAATCTTTTAAGTTTCGAAAAATAAAAAAAAAAATAACAAATTGTTGTTTTTTCTATGGAAACATGATGCAATCTTTTTTCAATAATTCATTAATAATAGATAAACCAAGGGACCCAAAAAAATAAAAGTTTTGTGTTATAGTAAAAATGCCATTTTTTGCAAATATGCATCTTTTTCCAAATCGAGAGTGGTCAAATTTATAAAAAGTCCATTCAAAAAATAAATTGCTTAAAAAATGCATTTCTTTTTGACGCTGAAAAAAAAAATCATTCCGCAAGAGAAAAGTAGGCTAGTGTACCATTCCAATGCGATTTAATGGTGATGATCCGATGAATATTAAACAGAACACGAATATTGAAACTTGCATACTTTTTGCATATTTCTCATTTTTCAATAAAACTAAATCGCGCATAAATTCTTGGATGTTTCAAAATTGGAAAAACTTTAAACGCTAATCTTTAAGCGGCTCCATAGAGTTTCTGAACGCAGCATTTATTTGAAATCTGTAGACCCACCCAAGGTCAAAAAATTACCTTTTTTGTCCGGTCTTCGTTGGAATGGCCGATATACTATATGAAATTTAAAAAATTCATATTTCTCTACAGAATGGGGTTGTCACTCGAATAAAAATTATTCGGTTAATCCAACGAATAAAAATAAAATACAACCAATGAATTTAAAAAGCATGATTTTCGACTGACGCATAATTCGAATATATGTTGACAATTAATCGAATAAAAGGAATTATTAATAGAACCTTTTCGAAAATTTATCAATTTTGGGAAAATTGGTATAACAACTGGCAACGTACAATAAAAAATAAATGAAAACTCTAATGAAGAAATCTTTGAAATTTTAAAACTTTAATTAATCGCTTTCCAAGATATGGACTCTTTAATAATGGGTAAAGATATACGATTTGACTTTCAAGCTATATTCCACAATTTTTAAAGTTTAAACTATATAAAACTATCAAAATTAATGATATTTTACAACAATAGCACGTTAGCACTTAAACTGTGAAATCCATTTATGTTTTTCTACGGCAACTAAAATAAGATATATACACTGATAGAATTTTCTGTGTCGTATTAATAAAATCCACTATTATTACAATGATTTTTTTACTTAAAAAGTCCGTAAAGAAAGTTTTATTGGCTTAATGAAATATTTTTCATTAAATGAATTCTAATTGGAAAAACATATTTTTTCACGTTTATTTATTTTGATTTAATATTTTGTAAATTTGTATTTATATACGAGGGCGGATCAATAAGTCCGTAACTTTTCGAACTTCCCTCGTAGTTATATAAAATGCAACACTGCTCCCATCAAGTACCACCTGTTAATAGACTACTGTCAAATTTTGAGCAAGTTCCGTCATTTACTTTGCGTTTAACAGCTGTTCAAAGCTTTTTTCGTTAGTGGATTTTTTTAAAAATGGAGAAAAGTAAATTTCGAGTGCTCATTAAGCATTATTTTTTGCGAAAAAAAAACTGTCAATCAAATCAAGGAAAAGCTTGATAAATACTATGGGGACTCTGTACCATCGATTTCAATGGTAAAAAAGTGGTTTACTGACTTTCGTTGTGGTCGCACAAGTACACATGACGCTGAACGTTCTGGACGGCCAATTGAGGTCAATACACCTAAAAATGTCGAAAAAATCCACGATATGGTGTTGGCCGATCGAAGAGTAAAAGTGTGTGAGATTGTTGATGTCAAAGGCATTTTATATGGCAGTGTGGTTTCGATTTTAAATGATCAGTTGGGTTAAAGAAAGCTGTCTTCAAGATGTGCCGCGTTTGCTCTCAATAAACGTAAATCGTGGCCAACAAAGTGATGGCAACAGTTTTTTGGGATGTACGCGGGATAATATACATCGATGACCTTCAAAAGAGAAAAACAATAAGCGGCGAATATTATGCCATCCTATTGGACCGATTTAACGAGGATTGAAAAAAAGACGACCCCATATGGCCAAGAAATGCCTATTTTATGGACCTCGAAAAATCCTATTATCTAGAAGGGATACAAAAATTGGCGAAACGTTTAACTAAGTGCAGTAAGCCAAAAGGAGATTATGTTGAAAAATAATATTTTTTTTTTGCAAAAAAAACTGTGTTTCATTCAAAAAGTCACGGACTTATTGATCTCGTATATTTATTTCAGTTTTCTGTTTTATTTTTACATCTCCCTAAACACGCCGTGAACCCGCAATTACCAGATTTTTTTCAAATAGGTTTTTCCGTAATCGGAAATATAGTGCTTTCAAAACCTATACTCACTTTTTGTGGAGTGTTTTTTTTTTTTTCAATACATATTTCCAGACCACCCGTGCATAAATACCAATCTCTGGGCATAAATGTGGTCTATATAAAATTTTATTTTTTGTAAATACCACCGCTAGAGGGAGCAATAAGTATACAAAAACTTAAACAAAAAGCTTATTGAGACTCCACTAAATCTGCGAAATTTCGTATAAAATGGGTTCAAATTATGATAATCAGAAATATTTTTGTGTTTGTGGTAATGAGTTAAATTTATTCTGGATTACTAATAATGCATAAATAGCCATCTATATATTAGCATAAATGCGGTCTATGATAAATTAACATTCAAAATTATATGTTCTTAATATTTCTGTATATTCAGAATTATACGCAAATCACAACCTTAAAGTCGTGTTACTTATATAAAGTAGAATTCATTTTATTAAAACATTCGGAGTCGTTAACAACTTTTTCGCGATGAAAGTTTTCGCTGTTGTCAATTTATTTGTTTTAGCCCTCTTGAGTTTTGTTTCGGCTGATTTACTTGCGACTGCATTAGGACCGGAACTAGATCCTGAAATTAAGGACTGCAATGTTCCTAGTATGCTAATTAGAGATCCCATTTGTGGTAGTAACGGCATCACCTATCCGAACATATATTTATTCGATTGTGCTCAAGAGAAATTGGCCAATCGGGACAGTTATATTTCTGTTGTTCATAATGGATATTGTGATAAAGCTTGTGTATTTTCTAATATTTTGAAACCTGTATGCGGCAGTAATGGAGTAACTTATTATAATGAAGATGAATTTATTTGCGACCGGAGGAAACTGGCTAGACAAGGCTGGAATATTACCGTTAATCGTATTGGATATTGTAAATATGATAATAAAAGTGAAAGTGCTAACACCGGCCATTCTCTTCATGTTGCGCCATTGTCAATTATTATTTTAGTTATTATTATGATAGCTGATAAATTTTGAACATATAATTTTAATTTGTAATTGGAACTAATTATTTTTTTTTTTTTTAATAAAAAAAATTATAGATTTTGTCAAAAAAAATTTTTTCGAAGATATAAATAATTTTGTTAAAAAGTCATGTTATAACGTCGCGAATACAGCAAAAAAAACCGGGTTTTCTAAACTTTATGTTAAGATATCTCGAAAACCTGATACGATGCAGAAATTCTGAGGCCAGATTCGGATTCATCGAAAATCCGTATTATGGTCTTAAGGCATAACTTTTAAATTTGTCTACAGATTTTTTTTTAAATAGCTTTTTCTGAAATCGGGAATATAGTGCTTTCAAACCCTATACTTACTTTTTGTGGAGTATTTTTTTTTTTTTTTTGTCAATGCCTAATTCGTGAATGCGTTATTTTTAATCGAAAATAAATATAACTAACTACCACAATTACACTGGGAGAAATATCTCTGAATATCATAATTTTATCCCATTTTATGCCACTCACCGATCCCGTTTGAATTTTTTGACGAACAATATGCAAAAATCTTCATATTTTTTATCAGAGTATATATGGACAAATGACAAACAGAAACAGTTTTTAATTGATTAAATTCATAAATTTTTAGTTTTCATTTTTTTTTTTTTAATTTTGCTCATTTTTACCAAAATCTCTACACTTTGAACCAAAAGCGGCACAGTCTAGAGTTGTCTGATTTCGCTCAAATTTTCAACATTAACTTTTAATACCACGTAGAACAACTTTCGGTGTTGGGGCCCCTAAAAGCGACAAAATGCATTTTAACAACCAGCCTAATATACATGCTCTGTATGAAGTTTTTCAAAAATTTTTCAAAACTAAGAGCTTATACCTTATGTTAAAACTGCTTTAACTATCACAGTGCGTTTGCGATTTTTACAAACCTTACACCATATGAAAGATTATATCTTCTAATTTTAGATACTTTATGTACATATAAATAGCATTCTTACAGAAAGATTGCTAAGACGTTATTTATTTGCAAATAAAAAAGATACAATTAAAAGTGTTACTTTTTTAAGAAAATAATGTGAAAATTTCTTAGTAGAATCTTAATATTTTTCAAACACATGGGTTCGAATACTTTATACAAGATAATATAATATATCACCACAAACGTTTAAAAAAAATTGAAGGTGTGATTTTTGAAATATTCGTCCATAAATAATTATTTTTCGTTTTTGCAAACCTTCTGTAAAGTGGAGGAGTACTTTTTAAAAGTATCTAAATAAAAAAGGTCCAGGCCGGATAATTACTTAAAAAATCAGAGCAGTTTAAGCGTGGAATATTTCTCCCATTTTTGTAAAAAAAGAATCCATCTTAAACTACAACGAATTTAAAAAAAAATCTATATACAGCAAAGATATCATACATAAACAGAAAAACCCAAAACCACACTGAGAAAAAAAGTGCGCTTTAAAATTAAATGTGAACACTTTCAAATTTTATTTAAAGTGCCTCAGTCTATAGGTTCTTATGGGGGGCACAAAAAAAATATTTTGTAAAAGTGCTTATTTTAAGTTTTTAAAGTGTTTACTCTTAATTTAAAAGTTAAAATTTTTGTTTTTAATGTAAAATTCTTAAATTTAAAAATGTTGACTTTATTTTATAATGACAAACTTTATATTTTAAAGTAAAATATATTATTTATAAAATAATCACTTTTAAAATTGTATTAAAAAAAATCCATTTAATTTAAAATTTTTAAGCTTTAAAAAATAAAATTAAAACGTTAATTTTCAAAGTGTTAACTTTAAAATGTAAAGTGATCAATTTTCAGAAAAGTGTCAACGTTTGCATTGAAAGTGTTCACTTTATAAATCAAAGTGTCACTTTCTAATTTAAAGTGTTCACTTTAATATTGAAAGTTTTAGTTTTGAGTAAAAAGTGTTAACTTTAATTTTAAAGTTTTCACTTTAATATATGAAGCGTCAGTTTATTATTAAAAGTGTTCACTTTGACAGTTAAATGTACATTTTGTATTAAAAGTGTTAACTTTTAAACTCAAAGTGTCTTTGTTGGAACTAAACGTGAACACTTTAAAACGCAACGTAAACTTCTAAAACTTCGGGTTCTGATTAGATCTTTAGCCAGATCAAAATACTAGTATCAACCTAGCTAATATGTTTGATTTGCTTTATTTTTGTAAATATACGGAGGTTGAAAGCTCGTTATAAATTGAAAATAACATAAAAATACCGGGGTATTGAAGGGAATGAGGTTGCGGATGAACTGGCTAAACGGGGAGTCCATTTGGCAGTCGAAATGGCATTGGATGTTCGCGTGCCACTTCGGTCTCTGAAAAGGGATGTAGAATCCACGATGATGCGAAGAGCTGATGCGGTTTGGAGAAATACCGAAACATGCAGAGTATCTAAAGTCATGTGGAAATCCTACGATCCCGTAGCGACCGAACTTTTACTGTCCTTGTCCAGGAGCGACTGTAGACTTCTGGTGGGGGTTTTAACTGGTCACTACTGGACGGCAGTTCTTGCCAAGAGAGCGGGAAGGCTGCAGAGTGACGAATGTAGATTCTGTGGGGTACCGGGGGACAGAGAGACGGTGGAGCACCTAATGTGCCACTGTCCGGCTCTTGCACGCTCCAGGGCGAAATGTTTAGGGGACCACCTATTCCGAGATCTGGGAGAAATTTTAGAAATCGGAATCTTGAGACTTCTGTCATTTGCTAAGAGGGTGTGGGGAACTCTGGCTACCATCACTGACGACTGACCTAACGTGGGGGTTATCGTTTCTTATCTGGTAACGCTAGGGACCTAATGGTCTATGCGGGATCTTTGACTGGCCAGCTCAACCTAACCTAACATAAAAATAATCTCGATGTATATAAAAACAAAAAACTAATATAACTGTAAAAAATATTACTTGAGCCAGAGTACACACTAAAAAATTTTTATATAAATAGAACATTTTTGGTCTTCAAAGTTTAGTAACGTCATGATGGTTGTTAGGAAAAGACCTAACCACGTGGTTGATTACTAAGAAGACAAGAATGGAGCAAAATTGATTATTAATAGGTTTTTTGTTAAAGTTCTGCCTATTATATAGGCTCTAGCTTTTCTAAAACTTCGGGTTCTGATGAGATCTTTAGCCAGATCGAAATACTAGTATCAACCTAGCTAATATGTTTGATTTGCTTTATTTTTGTAAATATACGGAAGTTGAAAGCTCGTTATAAATTGAAAGTAAACATTTTTATTTTCAAAGTGTTTAAGTTTTTTTTTAAAGTTCGACTTTAAATTGTACGGTTAGCGGCATTTGTGTGATTTCGTTATAGTAAAGTGAATTTAGAAGTGTGAACAAGATACAAGAATGACCATTCAGGGTAAAATTATACAAGAAAGTGACATGCTGCGAATTCTTTGCAACGATATCCAAATTAATGAGCAGGGTGATTTAACGTACACGTGTGTTGAGGAAGATACGGATCTCCTTAATCTGCTAAAGTAGTTTGATCTGGAAACAATTTTTCTTGACCTAAAAAGTAAGTAAAAATTCTTAGGCAATATTAACACTTATGCAATATTATTAATGTTCCTTAACTGCTGGAATATTTTTTCGAAGCTTAAAATTTTTGTCAAAAGAAGACATTGCGGAAGCAGTAAGAAATATTGGTCTTCGAGAGGAGTTTAGAGAAAAGTTGTTTTTCTGGCGCAAGTCAAAGGTAAATATAATTTTAATTTTGAAGCTTATTTGCGATGTTACGCACGTACATAGATACAATTACCATTTCCATGTCCCTACGTTTATAATTTAGCAAGCTCATTTTTTCAGTTTGGAATAGAAGACGAAACGTTGAGCCAGACTTCGAAGGTTGTTGGTTGGCCAGAAAAAAACCGTCACAACGATTCACCTTGTTCTTCAAATATTTCAATAAGAAACGCATTTGGATCACAGGTAAGAATATACAGTAAAAAGTTTTGTATTAAAAAAATGTGAATTAAAAACAATTAAAATAATCTGTTTCCTTTCAAGTTTTTAAATTCTTATTTTATTTAATGAGTTTATTAATGAGTTATAAATAAGTTATTTCATAAATATAAAATAAATTTAAATTTAAATATGTTTGAATAAAAAAATGTGAATTAAAAACAATTGAAATAATCTGTTTCCTTTAAAGTTTATAGTGAACACTTTTAAATTGCATTTGAAAGTGTTCACTCTTAAAATAAAAGCTAACGCTTTTAATTTGAGATCAGGGGTGCCCAAGGCCTATGCGCTTGGTGCTCATTTGTTTTTGTAAAAACACTTAGCTATAGGCTGTGTGTTTTAATACACATATAGAGCGCTCAGCACTAGCAATACGAAATACACAAACAACTTTGTCTTATTAGTTTTTTTGTCGTTCTTCACTGTATACACGCAAGCGCAAAGCAACAACACTTTCGTATGCTTTGCTGGTAAACATTGAAATATTTGTTTCTTTTTTCTTTGTATGTATTGGTTTTTACAACAAAAAATATTGAATAAAAATTAGTTTTTCTTTAAATGTATTGGTGTTTGCTCTTCCATAAGGAACTTTTGGGCACTCCTGTTTTAGATTGAATGTGTTAACTTTTAATTTAAATACAAACATTTTTAAATTGGGTTAAAAGTGTTTAAATTGTATTCGATAATGCGCATATTAAAATGTAAAGTTTTCACTTTAATATTCAAAGTGCTAACAGTGATAATTTACATTTTAAAGTGTAAACTTTAAAATTAAATATTTTTCAATACGGCTGGTTTGTATACATGAAAATTTTTAATTTTAAAGTCCCTTGTACTGAATTTAAAGTGAGTTTAAAGTGTTTCTTTTCTGAGTGCAGGTTTCAATTACAAAATTTGTTGAATCAACTAATATTTTAATTGATTTTGCACCTATCGTGGAAATGATAGCATCAATTAAAACTTTTATTTAAAAATTAAAACGATAAAAGTTTTGAATAGCTATCTACAAAAAAAATATGATATTCAAAAAAAAAAGGTGTGTGAACGACACGTTAGTACATGTGATTCTGGTAATGCTGTGTCTGTTTGTGCATTTGCCTGTGTGCTTGTTTTATTTGTAACTTTTCTATTTAACCATACAGTTTATGAAAAAATAATTTCAGAATTATATCTAACATAAAATATGTATTTATATATTTATAAGTCAATAAAAATATTAATTGATTCAATTAAATATTTGTTTAGAAACAAATTTAAATCAAATCATTAATTAGATATTTTAAGTTGATAATTTTTTCTGTGCAGAAACGTGAAATATCCATGCGCTAATTTTCAAAGAAATCCAAACACATCCATTCCCAATCGTCCCTTCTTTGTTTGGAATGACTCGAAACTTAATTGTGAACATACATGGAACTAATTAATTGTATGGACTAATTAAATAACAATTTCATTGATATCAATTGTAATTAAATTATTTTCATTAGCATTTGTTTAGTTATTGATAATGAATTTAATTGATTTGATTTCATTGATTAATGGCAATAATTTTGAATTTCATAACAATTACTAATCATCAATTATAGGAAATAAATTACAATTGACAGATAAGATTTTCGAAAATGTAATGGTGAATATCGATTAAATTTGGGCTTCACAGAAGCTTTAAGTAACGATCATAATACAAATAGGCTATGTCCGGGATAGATCACGAGAGATTAATTTTTTTATGAAACAGCCACAGGATGTCAAAATACGTACGTAACAATACCAATTTAATCACTTTGATAATAAAATGGGACATTGGTCTAAACTGGAACGATATGGTATGAACCAGGAAAGAGTGGAATCGGAACACTTAACACATTTGAATTATCATAACGTTTTAAGTAGGTTAAGTTTTGGAAACATGTTGTTCGTTTTGAGATATTTCGCTTAGTTTTCGAGATACGAGATATTTTATAAAATAGCGATTTTTTAAAATTCCCAGTATCTCCAAAACTAAGAGAGATACGGCAAAACGGACAAACATTTTGTTCCATAGGAGTATTAATACACCCTTATAATAAAAATGGGCTAAGTCCGGGTGAAATCCCGATTGATAAATTTTTGTAAAAAACCCATAATGTGATTTATTTATTTATTTTTACTTATTTACGTGATATTTTAAATAAACATACAATTCCTATCGATCTCCGTTCCAATCCTATGTAAAGCAATTTACACTCCTCTTTTTTATGTAAACAAATGCTTTTTTTGCTCAATTAGCCAATGCCAAAAAACTTAATTGCAATTAAATGGTAATGAAATTTTTTTAACATTATCATAAGTGAACTAATGCTAATGAAAAATTCCCAAGTGTGACTGTGAATATGTGAATATGTAAATATTTAAATTTGCCCATTTTAAATTGTGTAAACAATTATTTGATTAAAATCCATCGAATAATGGAGTAAAGGTTAACCGACTGAATGCCCAACTGTTTAGTTTTACAAAGTTTTATTTTAAAATTCGTGCCCCATTTTAAATGGCTCGGTTATACTCCCAAATATTTTGTTAAAATTAAGTCAAATAACAGTTATTTTAATATGTTTTATTCATTTTTATTATATTATTATTTCTTTTTATAAACTAATTCTATCATCAATTTTCATACATTGTGTCCCATTTGAATTCATCGTTTGAAAACTAACAACCGCCAGCATGAGCAATAGCAATACTTCTGCCCTTACGAGCTAATTTCTTTTGGACACAAACAAATTCACAATTATTAGAATAAGTAACAAAATCACTGCCACATACAGGATCCAACATACGGGGACATATACAATCGTGTTCGGGAGCTTCTTCAGCTACTTGTATATCAGCCGAAGCGTAGGACAAAAGAGCCAACAAAAATAAAGTGAAAATAGCGAAAAATTTCATGTTGATAATTAAGTTGTTAACGAAACAAAGTGTTAAAGTAAACTGAAGTTAAATGAAATGGGTTATCATTAATATAAACAACTCCACTTTAAAAATTGTAAAACTATTGGTATTATTTGGGTTTTTTATATTATGGGCAGGGCCGTAGCCATTAGTTTTTTTTTTTTGGATGGGGGTGGTGGTGTCTTATTGTGGTGTCGAATTTTATTTTTTTTTAATTGCGCAACAAGAAATTTGGCTTTCATCGAGTAGTCAAAAGTGAAATATTTTTTTTACCATTTGTGTTGTTACAGTGATAGAAGAAAGTTAGTAAAAATGTTTGCTAACACTACTAAAAAAATTTGTTAAAAATTATGTTGCAGAAAAAACTGCAATAATCAGCAGATTTTTTTTGCTAAATATTAGCGAGATAAGAATGGCAAAAAGAAATCTGTTGAAACTAAAATTTTTTAATTATATTATATATATAAGTTTTAGTTAATCTTCTAAAATCAGCAAACAATTTGCTAAATATTAATATATAAAAAAATCATAAAAAAATCTGTCCTTCTGATATCAGCAATCTACAATTTTTGGTTCCTCTATTAGGATGAAATGGCAAGAGAAGCATTTTTTAAATATAATAAAGTTCTCACCAGCCATGACATTAACCTTCAAACAAAACTTAGATTCGTCAAAACATATGTATGGTCAGTACTCCTATATGCAACGGAGGTGTGGCCTTCAAAATGTGGATCTACCGACGAATATTGAAAATACCATAGACCCACTTTATATCTAACAACGAATACTAAGAGAGCTCTTAGCCACTATAAAGATAATAAAAACGGCATACTTAGGTCACATTATGAGAAACCCAAAATATAAGCTTCTACAAACCAATATTGAAGGTAGACCTACTAGAGGAAGAAAAGGGCGCTACGAAATAACCATCAATGAAATAACACCCAAACGACAAAATAAAATAACCCCCAATGAAATAAATCCCAAAAAAAATGAAATAAGTCCCAACAAAAAAAATTAAATAATACCCAAAAGAAATGAAATATTCCCAAAGGTGAAAATGAAATAACACCCAAAATTTGGGGGTTGTTTCGTAATGAAATAACTCCCAAAGGAAGAAATGAAATAACCCCCAATGAAATAAGCTCCAAAGAAATGAAATATGTCCCAAATTTTTTTTATTTTTTGTTTTTATATATTTGATTAGATGGGGTGCAATAACGCCTTACGAAATACGGCCTTAAAGGCTTTATTTCTCAATGGAAAGTGAAATAAGGCCTTTATTTCCAAAAAGGTTTTATTGCACTTTGAAAGTGAAATAAAGCCGTAAAGGTCTTATTTCACTTAAATTTTTTTTTTAAATGAAGCAATAAAATTTCTTATTCTTCTTATATTTTATTGAACAATTATAAAAAAATTTCATATTAACAAAAATTAATAGAACATTAATAATTAATCCCACTTCTGGAAACGAAATAAATCCCACCAAAATGAAAAAAAAAATCACTTTAATCATTACACATTTTTGCAAATATGATGATAAGCAAAAATTAATAGAACATTAATAATTCAACAAAAAATTTAACTGCAACAATATTGAAAATCTTTGCTTTATAAAGTTTTTCTGCGTGGCAGCCTGCGGCCGCTCTTAGGGGTTTTCTCCTCCATGGGACGCGGCAGGTGGCTTCGCTGAATAAAGTTTCCCTGCGCGCGTCACACTAGGGAAGATAATGAGACGCGCGCAGGAAAACTGTATTCAGCGAAGCCACCTGCCGCGTCCTATGGAGGAGAAAACCCCTAAGATCGGCCGCAGGCCGCCACGCAGAAAAACTGAACAGTGTAACAAAAGAATCAAAAAATACAAAATAAAGGCTTTATTGCACCATTGGCTAAATTTCAATAAAGGCCTTATGTCACTTTCAAAGTGCAATAAAGCCCTTTTCGCAATAAAGGCCTTATTTCTCAATTGGAAGTGAAATAAAGCCTTAAAGGCCTTATTTCGTAAGGCGTTATTGCACCCCACCGTAACAAATATTAAAAAAATTTCACTTTTAGCAAAATGAAATATCGCCCAAAAAATATGAAATAACCCCCAAAATAATTGCATATGAAATAATCTCCAAAGAATTTAAATTTTCGGCTTTATTTCATTGGGGGTTGCTTCATAATGAAATAATCTCCAAACCGTAAGATGAAATAATCCCCAAAAAAAATGAAAAAACCCCCAAACAATTTTACACAATTTTTTTGGTGGTTATTTCATTTTTGGCCGTTGGGGGTTATTTCATTGGGAGTTATTTCGTAGCGCCGAAGAAAAGAAACTATGTGGCTTAATAACATACAAGAATGGACTAGTATCCGAGATGTGGGCAATCTCCTGAGCGAGGCGAGAAATAGGGACGCTTTTGCAGAAATTATGAAAAATTTATGAAATTATTTATCATGCAATGTAATATAATCTACTTCAATTGTATTGGTCGCTAAAATGCGGAAAACGAATTGGCAAATAAAGAAGAAGATTAGGAAAAAGGTTTAAAGGATATAAAAACAAAATCCTTGTATTTTACTTCTTTAATTTTGATTCTGTGAAGTTCTATAGGATGTACTAAAATTTAGCAAATTTTTTTGCTGGTTTTAGCAAATTAATTTTAAAATGCAGTTTACTGAAATTATACTAAAATTTAGTAGCGATTACTAATATTTTCTACAAATTTCATTTTACTACAGTTCAGCAGACATGTGGTGGTAAATTTTGCAAAAAAATATCGCAAGGCTCAAAATAGTTAATAACAGCAAAAATCATCTTAAGTCAAGTTTAAGTTAGGGCTCGTTT
Source organism: Delia radicum (assembly GCA_021234595.1). NCBI lineage: Eukaryota > Metazoa > Arthropoda > Insecta > Diptera > Anthomyiidae > Delia > Delia radicum. The sequence continues at coordinate 20,893,172 of CM037854.1, read as the reverse complement.
GCAAAATTTAACTTCGGAGTATCATAATTTTTTAGAAACTTGTTTCATCAAGAAAGAGGTGAAAAATTTGTTGATTTATTGCTACCGGTTGAAAAATTATAAAGTTAAGTTAAAATATTTTTTATATAAAATAAATTTAATCAATAAAAGATGGTATAAAAATATCCGATATAAATATAGTTAGTTAAGCTTTTATATTAAGTTTTTCGTCTGTAAAAATTGCTAAAATTAAAAAAAAGACACTAAAATTGGAAAAAGTCGCAAAAATTTAAAAATATCACCAAAATTAAAAAAATCGGTGAAATTTTGAAAACTTGTTGCATTTTTTCCAATTTCGAAGATTTTTTTAAATTTTAGCATTCTTATATTTTTTGCTTTCAATTTAAAGGTTTTTTTTTTCAATTTTGGCGATTTTTTTAAAATTTTGGTTATTTTTTTTTATTTTGGTGTTTTTTCAATTGTGACTATTTTTTAAAATTCTAACGATTTTTTAAATTTTGGCGTTTTTTTTTTTTTTTTTTTATTTTTCGAATTTTTTAAATTTTGGCATTTTTTCAATTTGTTGTCATTATAGGTTATACTGAAAATCTTGTGGGCGTCAAATTCATTTTCAATTAAACATTTAATAGATTTAATAAACTTTTAGTTGAAAGTCTGTTTGAAGACAAACAAATGTTTAATTGAAATGTTATTGACAGTAATGTTTTCGATGCAATGTAATTGCTATCCGGTGCATTTTAAAAGCGTGAAAAAATATAATTTTATTATTTTATATTTAAATTGTGAATGATAAAGCAAGACTTCACGTATATTCAGATGATTATATTCTACATTAACAGAACTATCTGCCAAGGAGTAGGAATATGTATAGAAAACAAATAACTTTTACAAATAACTTTTATTGCTTTGAATACTTTTTCTTAGCTTGAATGCTTTTTTGTTAACATGTTTTCCTTTTTCTCTTACAAAGTGCAATTTTTCACCTTTTTGCAGTTTTGCTGCCTTTTTCCTTATATTTTTTTTTTTTTTTGCCATAAATACAATGGATTTGCCCATCACAAACCACGCAAAATTAGAATGTTTTATTGTCAAAACCGGCTTAGAGTCGTAGGACTTTCACTATTAATCATTTTGCAATACTTGAAGCCGGACTAAATAAAATTTTAAATATAAGAATTACTACAACTTTTAAATCAATAAAAACTTCTGTGATCATTTTTCTAATTTGATTAAAAAAATCATAACCTTCCAAAGATATATCTTTTAACATTCATATAAATTTGTCAAATCAAATATAAGTACTAGGTCGGGTCGATTTGTAGGGAGGCAAAAAATCGCTCAACGTACAAGGAAAATCGTATTCTAGGGATCAAAATAAGAAAATTTGCCGAAGGAACCATACCTTTAAAACGAATTCTAATGTCCCGACTTTTGACCCGTAGTGTCAAATTTTGAAAAAGCCCACTTTGATATTTCAGAAAGTAGTAGGAATCTTTCCAAGACTATGGGAGCTACTTCTTCTCCGGGAGACGCGCTAGCAGATTAATGCATAAATCATCATTCTAGGTGACCGTTAAGGGGTTAAAATTTAAGTTGAAAGAGGGCCTTTTTAGCCGTGTTTTTATAGCAAAATGTACAAATCTCGGGATAGAGATATTTCAGAAAGTAGGAGGAGTCTTTCCAAGATTAGGGTCTCTATTTCTTCTCCGGAAGACGCTCTAGCAGATGAATGTATAAATTATATTCGATTGGGTTGGATTCGATTGGGGCACTCTAAATGGGTCAAAGTGGGATTTGTCAAAATTTGACCCTACGGGTCAAAAGTAAAGACATCAAAATTCGTTTTAGAGGTATGGTTTCTTAGGCAAGGTTTCTTATTTTGATCCCTAAAATACGATTTTCTTTGTACGTTGAGCGATTTTTAAATCGACCCGCCCTATAAGTACCCTCAAAAAAATGTTTGGTTTTTTATAAATAAACAGCTTAATAATAACTATCGTTTAAGTACGTGACGAAATTCGCAAATTTTTTAAATTCGGATTTTTTAAATTTTTAATTTGCATTAAAATGGTACGAATTAAAAATAAATGGTACAAAAAAACACCCCTAGTTTTTTGTTTTTCAAAAAAATATTAGGCAAAACATTTTAATATGGCTCTACGTTAGGCACTTCATTTTTTTATCCTCTACAAAAGAAAAAAAACCCATTGGAAATCGGTCCATCCGTTAAGGCTGTACAGTTTCACCTGATTTTCAATATCTTGTTTTGAGAAAAAACAATTAAAGTAAATATTGCTCATGTAAAATATAGGGCAAGGAGTTTGTTTAACAAGCTGAAACTTTTTTATTTCTGCTATTTTTTCTCCAAAATGTTCATAAAATATAGAAAAAAGTTCAAACTATTCAAATATGAAAGAAATATTTAAAGCTAGTAAACCCCTTAAGCTAAATATGGTTGCTTCAATGTATTTTCATATAATCGCTCATTCCCTTAATTAAACTTCGCTTAATATGGTTGGGCCTTAAGTCTTCATTACTCGAGCCGATACATTTCGTAAACGGGCAGTAACTCCATACAACTGTAACTCCTTTAAGCCCCGGACTAAAAAAAGTTTTTAATCAATAACAAATTGTTAAATTTTGTTAACATTTTTCTATATTAATTTTAAAAAATTATAAACGTCTTACAAAAATGTGTCTTTCATAAGTACATTTTTCAAAATACCCTGGCTACGGTACTGATTATGTGTACAAAAATAAAAAAAAAAAACACTGATAAGAAAAACAATACTAAATTGTCATATTGTATACCAAACTGACAAATATGGGTACGACATTATCATAATGGTATAGAAGGGACACGTTAGTTGATGATTATGGTCAAGATAGTAAGTCAAGTGAAATTGATTTTATAGTTATAAAACGAAGTCTTATCTCTTGATATATATTTTTTTTTTTTTGCAATATGGGCTATTAATATTATTTGAATTTGTAATCATTGCCTCAATTATTGTCACTGTTTTTGGAAATTTTGTAGACTAATAACAAGAAGAATATATAAGAGGAGATGCAAAAGTTGCCAAACACAACATCAAACAAATCAACATAGGACCAGGAGTGTCAAGGATTTACTGTGTACTGAAGAAAATTATATAAACAATACAATGTTTATAATAGCAAGAATGGTATATTCAAATTAAGAGCTTTCGGCTGATAATGCGATCTTCAAAAACAGGGCGCACATTCTGCAACATTACCATAATTTTCAAAGTAATGTCGCAATATTTCCCAGCGTTGTTCAAGCGTATACACAACCATATTCGTTCAGCGGAAGGATAAAACTAATTATCTGTCAAATCAGACATGAGCTAAGTGTTACCTTTCACGAAATAAGCACTAGTTGAAAAAAAATACGTTAGATGGCGGACCCTTTATTTAGATATTACATCATATTTAAAAAAAAACGCAATTTAATTTTAGATAAAATTGTATATTACCTCATACAGATTCACACTAGAAAATTTATCAATATTCATTTGGATAGACTGAAAAAACTAAAAACGCGTTTTAATTAAAAAATTTATTGAATCAATTAATATTTTAATTGATTTTGCACCTATCACGGCAATGATAATATCAATTAAAACTTTTATTGAAAATTAAAAATGAAAAAAAGTTATAAATAACTACTACCAAAAAATATGATACTCACAAAAAAAGTGTGTAAACGAACGTTGGGATGTATGTGTTTGTTAATGATGCGTATATTTGTATGATTTTTGAGGGTATGTTTGTTTGTAAATTTCTGTGTACTTAGAAAGTCGACTTAGAAAATGTTCCCCAATTTTTAAAATACGCATATTGATTAATTGTTGTTGTGTTGATAGGTCTATTTCGGGAATTTTCTAGGTTCACATCATCAGAAAACGTTTTGAAAGAAGTGACAATCCCATTAAAAACATCAAACATTCATATAAACTAGTTTTCTCGCTTAATGAGAACTAATATACGAGCACGAAATTAAAGATTATCACCATTGATCAAAAATAAAATGAAAAAATGTTTACTATGTGCAAGGGGTACCTAGAGTATGGTCTCGAACTTGAATAATTTTCATTGCACAATTTAAGGTCGAAAAAACATAAATTTTATTTTTAATAAAAATTATATCAAACTTGTTATTAATTTTTGCTCGAAAAAAACTTGTTTCATTTGTTATATTTGGAGTTTTAAGTTGAAACTTTTTAACCGCGTTATTAAATGTTGTAAGTTACTAAATTCCATAATTTTTTTTTCAAAGTTTTTGTCTCAAACAACTTATTTTTTAGGTAATTTCAGAATAGTGCTTACCCAGAAGCATTTTTGGAAGACATTATTTAATTACCGAGTGCTTCCGAAACAATTTCAGAAGGCATGATTTTTGTTCGCGATTTTTTCATGTGCTCTAAGAAGGAAATAAGAAGTGCTTCTTTTGCGTATTGACAATATTAATGCTTCATTGTATGCATTCTTTACTGCTTCATTATATGCATTATTTACTACTTCAAAAGAATGCATTAGGGGAAGGACAACAAAATCCCTTCTCAATTGCTTTTTTGTATGCAAGACGATTAAGCGCTTTCTTGGAAGCATAGAAATGTAGTTCTTGCTTCCCAAATCGAGGTTATTTTATGCTGGGTATGTTATTATATGGGCCCATTTCTCGGATAAAACTGTATTAAGACTTATATTAAAATACGTTTGATTATATAAAGATATAATATGGTTTTATCGGGACGATAAAAGTATTTAAATCTGAAGTTTTAGTAATGGATTTTTTTTTTTTTTTTTTAAGATTATCCACGTAAATATCTACTTAACATTTTATTCATTCGACTGTGTTAAACTGATCTCCCGGCACTGACTTTAATATTGTTTTGTTAGAGGTTGCCTTTGACAACTTCTGGAACTCCTATTATATAAACTCCTTATTAATAATTGGAACATTTTTAAATAGAGTCTATTATATGGAGTATGTACTTGTATAATGAAAATGTTAAGTTATCTTTTGGTTATAAATAAAGTTAAATCAGTATTAAGTTCTAGCATTTAGATTAGAAGTAAATATATTTTTTTGGTATTGATAAAAAAATCTGTTTTTATGAATCATCACCAGAGAAGTCAAAAAATGGCAAATTAATTGTGTAAAAGGTATAAAAAAATTCGACTTTTAAAAAGTAAAAGCTACAACTTAAAAAACCTTAAAGCTTAAAAATGTTAATAAAAAGCAGTTTTTAAGCCAAAAAATTTAAGATGGTAAAACAAGCAAATACGAGTAAAATTGGAAAAAAGGCAAAAGAAAGGAACAGTTTGTCTTCCCTGATCATCAGTATAACTCCTATTAAGAAGACAAAAATTAATATAATTAATGTTCAATGTACCCAAAGAAAAGTTTTTACTTTTAAAATTTCTACGGTAGATAAATTTCATAAAATTTCATTAACAATTTAAAAACACAAATTGTTGTCTATAGCTAAAATTCATTAAAAACATCCAGTTACAGAAATAATTTATTTTTACAACCCATTTATTGTTAGCCTGTTTCTAAACACAATATGGATGATGCCTGCGATAAACCACAACACCAGACCACATAATACATTTTGGAACAAAACTATGACCAACATACAGGGAAAACTAATTCAAACCTGTTCATACACCTATAAAATCAAATAGCAAGTTAATAAAAGGATATATGGAGAAAAGGATGCACTGAGAAAAAAAATTGCAGTTTTTTAAACAAAATTTCATAATTTTTAGCAAAAAGCAAAAAAAAAAGAAGTTCTTTGGCTAGAAAGCTAAAATTTAGAATAATAGGACCTAAATTACAGATATCCCTACGAAAAAAATAAATATATATATCCAGGTAGAAATTGCCAACCGTACCAAAAAAAAATAGCGCTGGCAAACCACTGATATTTTTGTAAAGCTCACCGTGTTAAAAATGGCCAAAGGTACAATTAATATTGTACAAGGAAAACACTATTTTGTTTGCAAAGCATGTGTTTTACCAGTACCAACCGCAAAATTCTTAGCCAATATAGTTTTTACCAATATTACAACCAATTAGAAGCATTTTTTTAATATTTAATATATTTCACACATTTAAATGTGATGTATACGACTATGACCCGCATTTTCAAAAATAAGATAAATTTAAGTTAGTTTAAAAGCACCAAATTTTTTGAAATACCAACGTTATGTCAACAGTGGCAAGTTTGCTAACACTAACGGTTTCCCACTGTTGTCAATAGGGTAATAGGACAATGAGATCAATATTGTTAATCCCATACGCAACGCATATCCGACCGTAGCCGACGCTTTGTCACCACTGCGTAGACTGTATTTATCTGCCTGGGTAGTCATATAAAGCTTGATATAACGTGATATAATTATATATAATTATTACAATTTTTCGATTTCGAACCCTTTATTTCGTAAGGTCAGAAAAAAATTAATGAGTAAAAAACGGGGAAGGTGGAGTGGGGGCAAGTGCCACCACATCGGGGTCAAAGATGGTGGTAAAGGGGAACAAATCCAGAAAAAGCCCCAAAAATGTAGACCGTCCACCATTCATTTTTCTTTCCCAACATTTTTCCCAACATTTTGCCATACAAAAATTAAACTTTTTTAAAATTTGCTCCCACTGCTCTAACTCTCCCCACTGTGCGCCTAGCGGAGTCAAATATTTCTTCAATCCCAAAATTTCTTCAAAACATACCTAACCTCTATCTCCACTCCCTAAAGGGAATACAATACAAAATAACATTTTGTAAAATTAGCTCCCACCGCTCTAACTGTCTGAATGGTGCCCCTAGACGAGTCAAATGTATAACCAACCACAAAGCACGAACATTTAAATATTTGACAATTTTTGAAATCGTTCTAACGGATTTTCACTAAAAATAGCGTTTTTTTCTCTATTCTATACATTTTTTAAAAATCATCTTAGAATTTTTTGTTTTACACTCAAATATTACACAAAACATGCTTTCACTTGATCATAATTATGTCTGAAATTAGAGATGATGTATAAAAAAATATATATCTTTTATAATTAGTTTTAAATTTTTTTTTTTTTTTTATATCAGAGGCTTTGTGCGCATGTGTTCAAGGGCTAAGTAATCCGATTTTTCTTAAATTTTTCACCGAAAAACTATTCTGCCTAGTGCTACAATAATCAAAACATTAATTAATGAAAATCAAAAGTTTTAAAGTAAATATCCCTTCAACAATACCAATTTTACTGTGTAAATTTTCAGTTTTTCCGATAGATTTGAAGGTTAATTTACAAGTTCTTCTTTAACCAATATTGATATAATTATGCTCAAATGAAAAGCTATATTGTCTACTATTCTAGTGAAAAAATAAAAAAATTGTAGAATGAAGGAAAAACTTAATTTTTAGTAAAAATCAAGTCGCAATATCTCGAAAACCGTTATTAAGACAGTTCAAGAAACATTTTCACAAATCGAAAACTTTGTTTGGGGAATTAATTGCGGTTTACCCCTCTAGGAACGAGTCTTTGGCAGTTGTGTGGTTTTTTGGGGATTTTTAACACCAGAAAAGTAATTTCCATATCGATTTTTGGTGAAAAGTTGTATGGTTGTAAATGAAACCAAAATTTTCCGATTTTTAGACTTTCACAGTTTTTTTTTACATATGGTTTTTATGTCGTTAAATGTAAATGAGTTTTGGGAACAGTTTTTGATAGGTTTATGTCAGTGTTGCCAACTTTTCTAGAGCAAAAAGACCAACAAAAACTGTAACAAGCCTAAAAAAGCGTTATTTTTCTTAAAAAGGCGTAAGAAAGTACCAGCAAAATTATTTTTTATTGGTTTACAAAGTTAAAAAATGGACACGAGTTGATCATAAACCAGTTTTATTAATCGTGCTCCACCGAAATGTCCGTGTTTACTAGTTCTGCCAAACGTCGTACGAAAAAAAAAAAATCGCATCAATTAAATGGGCCATTCAAAATGTAACAAAGAAGTTACATTTGATTGTAGTTTCCTTAAGACAGTGTGACAGTGACACTGAAAAGCACCATAAATAGTACCAAAAGCACTAAGTAGGCATCACATACACTTCGCAATATTATTGCCAGTATAATTGTAATTTTGTCCTACACAGTGCAATAAGATGTACAATACTTATGCACAAAATATGGCCCCACTCATTTGTTCTGATGGGGATGGAAATAAAAATTGCACAATTTGGCCAACGCACTATAAAATATTTTTCACATTTCTTGGTTGCGCAATAAGATTTTTTCCAATATATTGTACAACCTTCCACTATTATATACACACTGGCAGTATTTTGCACAATCACAAAAGAATATGCCGTTGTGTGTGGGGACCTAAAGTTGATGTCAGCGCACCAATAACTGGATACGAACATCTCAAACTTATAAGGATTTGGGGTATATTTTTTTAAAATGCATATTTTGTGCGTCTGAAATTTTCAATTATATTTGAAATTCACTATCCTATTGCGTGAACTAATTTTCTTAGTAAATAGCACCACCGAATCAAAAAGGCATTTCAGAACATTTAAATTTTGAGAAATGTGATTATTTTTTCGCATTTTTTATAAAAAAAAAACATGTATTGGAAACACAGTTAGTTAAATTTTTGCAAACACATTTCGCTTTTTGACAACTACAGCGCTTTATTCCGCCAAAACGTATATCAAATAAAAGATTTTAATTAGCTTTAAATTTAAATATTTTCTTAAGTGTAGAGTTTAGTAAAATAATGATTAGTGCGTATCGCGTATCGAATATTTGTCTTTTTTTTTGGGTACTCGATACGTAAAAGTGACTACTCAATATTTTCAGAGTTGTATTTTGGACAGAAAAGCAATTCCAAAATACGGCTCCTTTACACACACAAACATAAAACCGCATTTCAATTACAAAAACCACCGATTCAATAACTTTAATTTTTGAAATTCCCTCAATAACGAAAATTGATCATTCAATTAGAAGTTGATAGCTTTATTAATTGAATTATTTTTCAATGAAATGATTAATAAGTGATCAATATTGTAAACCTTCGCAAAAAGCAATAGGATAAAGTGTTGTTGCCATACCAAATGTTTTTTATAGCTTGAGTTTTATAACATTGAATTTGAACAGGCATGTAATTCTCATTTAGTTAGCACATTTATTTATACTTATGTGAACAAATTCACACAGAAATTAGTTTTTTTCTTTCAGTTGAAACGTAGGGAGTATGAAAACTTTTTTAATTTTTTTTCCCCAAATTAACCCTTTTGGTAAAACCAGTGTAGTTTTTTTTGTAAAAAATTTTTAAATAATTTTAAATATTTTTTGTTTAAAAAAGGGTTACATTTTTATTAAACAAAATTTAACTTAAACAATTACATTATCAATTTAATGATGTTTTCCAACAAATTAATATTTAGAATTAAACCACTTGAAATAAAATGATGTAACTTTAATAAAGTAATAAACCTAATGAGAATTAATAGAATCTTATTAAAATTTATTTAAAGTATTTCTTACTAATACATAAACATTTATACAAAACAACTACATACATAAATATTACAAAGAACAACAACAATATGTTTTGAGCGATAGTACAAAAAAAATGTCAATTCCGAAATTGAGCAGATATTTAATTGATTCAATTAATTTTTAATTGACAGCTTTTAAAATTTTCAACAAATCTATTTAAAAGTGGAGAAACATTTTTTGTGCAAAACAATTAGCATCAAAATAGAACTCTGCTAGAAGAAAAAAATCAAATGTAAATCGTTTAAAAAAAAGTTTAAAACTTAAAAAAAAAAACATTGAAAAGTTTGTAAAAAAAAAAGTTTAAAACTTTATTTTTGAAATCTATACAATTTGAGTTTTCTATAAAAGTGAAAATTTTAATCAATTTTTTATAAAATTTTAACGTGAATTTCAAATTTAGAAACCGTTAAAAGTATCGAGTATCCAAACTAAAAATATCGAGTAGTATTGAGTATTGAAAAGTAACCGAATTTACCGGCACTAGTTAAGCTCTTGGCAATATTACTTTTCCTCTTCCCTTGTTTTCTATTTATTTTTCAATTAGATTTACTTTACTTTAGTTATCCCTGTGATGCCTGAGTAGCATTATAAAAGGTTTTTACTATTAGTTTTCAATGACCTAAAACCTGTGGCTTTTTGTCATATACAAAATTGTATCATTACACAGAGACTTAGAAGGTGGCAAAGGTAACTTTGACTACATAAATAGGGGGGTAGGGGGAGAATAAAATAAAAGGATGGTTACATTCATTTAGTGTAAAATCCTATTTTTGAAAAGGGTAGCATATGTTAGACATTAAGTATAATTTTGAAACCTGTTGAAATATAACAATTTCTTAAGATTTCAGCAAAATTAAATTTTTCATTTTCATCTTTTTTTGTGTTATAAAAGGCTTAAACAACAATACAACGTATGTTACATTATGGTTGAAAAATTAACACTATGCTACACAGAAAATTCACTTATCATTTTGCTAAACGAACAAAAAATATCACTAAATTTTAATAATATTAGTACATTGAAATTAGTAGAAAAAATTAGTAAACTCTACTTTTAACAATTCCTTATTTAATAAACAAAAATTGTAAATATTCTTTCATTTAATTTTATTCTCGGATAAATTACACAATTTTAAAACACGATATAAATACACTTTTTATATTATTTTCTTGATCATTCTTGTCAGTCTGTGAATGTTGTATGTGTTGTTGTTTGTTTTGTTTTTCTAAAAAAAAAAATATTTATTAATACATAAATAAATATATGTTTTATTATAAAACTTACCTTATTATTTTACATATTCTATTAATAAGATTTATTAAGATCATTTGTTTTTGACTGTTGATAAAATGAACCACAAATGTAGTAAAAAATTTACTAAAGTTTACTTGTTTTTAATAAAAACAAAAAAAACTGATTAAATGAATGGAAATTCATAGTACAATTATTTGATGAGGTTTGTTTTTTTAAATGAACTACAAATTCAGTAAAAACTGAAATTTCTTCGACAAATGACTGCTTTTTCATTTAAAAATAAAGATAATGTATTATTAGTCAAACAACTACAAATATTTAAAGCAGAAGTTCCCTGAGTTAATGCTTTAAAGAGTTGTTTTTGCCTCAATTACGATTGAAGTAATAAATTTCAGTATATTTTCGATTTTATGTAATTGGAAAACACATGTTTCGATCAATCAGACTTTGATAATTTATAAAATTTTTAACACTGAAATAAAGAAGTGAATTTTTTTTTATCAAAATATGAATAGTCTTATTTTTCCTATACATGTTACAAAATCCCATACAAAATTTGACATTAGACGAATAAAGTTAGCATGCTTAAACATCGGCTAACATATACACAAAAGGTTATCCATGTCATTAAAAAAAAAAAAAAATTAAACATTTCACCTCAAAGCGTCGAGAATTTTTGAAGCTCGTCATATAAAACTCAGTACATAAATAGTAATGTGGAATTGAAAATCTTTTACCGATTTTTCTACTAACTTCTTTGCCTGAGTGTAATTATATGTACATATATTACAAAACCGGTTTGTGAAGTTGCAATATACTCTAAATTTTTCGAGATATCGGGAAAAGAGTATTAACAGAAAAAGGTTAACTCAGTAACCGATTTAGAAATTTCAAACGAAAAAATAAATTTTAAACGAAATACACACATACCTTTTTTATATTATTAACATAAATATGTAGAGTTTTTGGTACCGTGAAATAACTCCCAAATGAAATAACTCCCAATGAAATAAGTCTCAAAAAAATTAAATGAGTCCCAATTTTAATAAATGAAATAACCTCCAAAGAAAAAATGAAATAAGCCCCAACATTTGGGAGTTATTTCATAGTAATACAATAACTCCCAACAAAGAATGAAACAACTCCAATGAAAAAAGTCCCAAAAAAAATTAAACAATTCCCAATTCAAAACATCGAATTCTATTTATTTCATTAATACATGTAAAAATGTACATAATATTAAACATATTATAAAACTTGGGGGGGGGGCGGAGGACGCAGGACGAGAATCGTACGCACCGCTTTCGAGAGGTGGCATGTCATAACGTCCAATTACATAATTTCCAGTGACGTTATGTCACTCGAAAAGTGTCATGATGTCCATGGACATTATGACAATTTGGAAAATGTCGGAATGTCCATTATTTTTTTTGGATATTATGTCACTTTCAAATGTGGCATATCGTCCAGACTTTTTAAAATAAAAAGATTAATAATATTTAGTATATCAATACAATTTTTTTAAATATTCTTTAGTAGTTTATAACAAAAAAAAACTAAATTAATAAATCGTATAATCGCACACAGAAAAAACTTTTTTTCGCGAACCCACCTGCCGCGTTCTAAGGAGGAAAAAAAACCCCTAAGAGCCGCCGAAGTCCGCCACACAAAAAAAAATTGTTTTTACAAATTACTTGATGTCTTAAAAATATAAGATTACGATTCGACATCTGATTTGAAAAACAAGTTCTAGGGGTTTTTTTTCCTCCGTAGAACGCGGCAGGCAGATTCGCGAAATAAAGTTTTTTCGCGTGCGACACAAAAGAAACTTCAAAATTACTTATCTGTTTCCACACTGGAGTATAATATCTATGGACCTTATGTCGTAACACGTTTTCTTCGTAACACGTATAATATTTTCTTCCTCTAGCTTCCGAATTTTTTAAATAAATTTTCGACTTTTATGTATAACACTTCACTATTTCTTCTTTTGCCACTAATTATTTCAAGTTCAAGATTTGCCATTATTTTAAATCACTTTAATACCGATCTTTACTTACCAAAATTCTAGCAACAACTGCGTTCTTTTGGTAAAATAACTAATTGTATTGCTATTATTTACTTTACGACAATTTTAAGAATCGTTACAAATGCAAATAATTTACCAAAATGTAATTTTAATAGAAATGAAATAACTCCCAACAAAAATGAAATAACTCCCAACGATAAAATCACATTTAAAAATGAAAATGAAATAAGTCCTAACAAAAGTGAAATAACTCCCAATGCCAAAAAAGGAGTGAAGTAACTCCCAACAAAACGTGGTTGGGAATTATTTCATTTGGGAGTTATTTCATAATGAAATAATTTCTAACAGAAGATTGTGAAATAAGTCCTAACGCATTGGGAGTTATTTCATAATGAAATAAATCCCAATATATATGGAAAATTTTTGGGAGTTATTTCATTTTTTTTTTGGAGTTATTTCATTTTTTTGGGAGTTATTTCATTTCGGAGTAATTTCACGGTACCGGAGTTTTTTTAATAACAATTAAAATGTTTAATGTTTTTCTTTTCTTTTCATTTTCTTTCTTTTCAACTTCTACGAGCTTTTTTTCGAATGTTCTTTAATAGCAAAAATATTCTTAAATTTAGTGTTTTCCTAAGTAAAATGAGCCATCATTTGTCAAAATCGGTTAAAAATCCCCAAAATGTTGGTACTTTTTCTACAGACTGAAGTAAATTCAATTTTATCTCAAAATATCTTAGTTGATCCACCAAAAATTATTTATATCCAATTAGATCTAAATTAGTCCCATGCGATATTTTGAGATCTATGAGGTTCTTAAATTAGATATTAGAGGATGACCCAATTTCGATATAAATTTTGATCCAACCTAATCCAGTAATATATTTCAGGGATTTAATCGGATATTACTGGTTACCCCAATTTTGAAATCAACTTGGATAAGAATAATTATTGAATCATATCAAATGATATCTGATTTTGTATTTGAAATGTAACTTTTTTTTGATCGGTCAGGCAAGTTTGTTTTAAAAACCGTTTAAAAATTCAAAATCGGTTAAAAAAATTACTGAATTACAAATGTTTAAATGCGTCAGTCGCAAAAAATACTCCCCTCAACCCGGTTTTATAATACGTGCAGCTAGACCTATAACCTGCACTAGGTCACATGAAAAGTGATTGCAAATATTTGTAAATATACGGAGGTTGGAAGCTCGTTATAATTTAACAATAACATACAAATAATATCGATGTATAAAACACTAAAAAAATTGTAAAAAATATTACTGGAGCCAGAGTAAAAACTAAAATTTTTTATATAAATAGAACATTTTTGGTCTTCAAAGTATAGTAGCGTCATGGTGATTGTTAGGAAAAGACCCTAGCCACGTGTTTGATTACTAAAGAGGCAAAAATTGAGCAAAGTTGATAATTAATAAGATTTTGTTAAAGCTCTGCCAATTCTGGAAGCTCTAGCTTTTCTAAAACTTCGATATCTGATGTGATCTTTAGCCAGATCGAAATACTAGTTTCAACCTAGCTATTATGTTTGAATTGTAAATATATGGAGGTTGAAAGCTCGTCATAAATTAACAAAAATGCTTTTTGTTGTAGCACTGTGTAATTTATTTAAAAATAAAAATGTATATTTTTTTGCAAACAATTTTATTTGTGTTAACAATGAATACAATAAACTGAAATCTTCTTTTCTTTTTTTTCCTATATTTTCAGTTGCCAGCACACCAGAAAATCTACCCAAAAGAGACGATTTGTCTTGTTCTGGTGGTAGCAGCAGCAGTGGCGGCGGCAGCAGTAATACTAACACGGGTTGTCCATTACAATCGAGTGGCGTTAGTGGTGCTACTGGTACAACATCCCATAACCAACACCAACATTCAACGAGTGATAGAGGTTTGACGGGTTGTAGTACACAAATTGCTGGCAGTGCAGGAGGAGGTGGAGCAGGAGCAGCATCATCAGCAGGAGGTGGTAATAATATACACGATTTTTCAAAGATTACAAGTCCCTCCGGTGTTGATAGTACACTAGAGAATAGTAACAGCAGCAGCAACATCTCAATTACAAATAATAGCACTGCGTCTACTATAAATGGTCAAGTTGCAAGTAAGTGTTTATTACAATCTCTTTTGTTGTTGAGGTTGTTTGGTTGTTTGGTGTTCTTGTTTTAGGTTTTTATCTATTCCATTAAATTTTTTGTTCTTATTATTTAACCCTCTAACCGGCAAGCCCGCCTCCAGGCGTGGTATTTTAACATAACATTTAACATAAATGCGCCAAATGAGTGCTTTGTTATAAGAAATTAAGCTACCCAGCAAAACCACACATTACCAAATCATGGGTAAAGTAATGTATCGGCATAGGGCCTCATGCATTACTTTACACGTTACTTCATTGATGAATTTTACAGGCGATGAGCCTCAAGGTAACTCATTACCTTGTAGTGGGTAAAGTAACTGGTTACTTATATGGTTACATGGTGGGAAAAAGTAATGTGTCTATAAATAGATTTTCATAAAAAAAATGCATAAAAAATTTTTTTTACATATATTTTTTTTTAATTAAATAAATAACTTTTTTTTTATTAAATAAATAACTTGGTCATGCTGGGATTCGAACCTGGGGTCTCTGGTATTTAACAATTAGTTAGGCGAGAACTCTACCAACTGAGCTATCGATACATACAATATTTTATTGCTTAACATGTAGATGAGTTGCTGTGCTTCGTGTTTTCGTTCGTGATATCAAAAATATACACCTTACCATTATGCTTACAAAAAATCACAAAGTAATGTGTCTATAAATAGATTTTCAAAAATATATATTGATAATTACTTTACTTTTTTAATATATATTGATAATTGCTTTAATGAGGTCTCATTACAAGGTAATCCATGAGTGTCCAATTATCGGTAACTCATTACTTCTTGTTGGAAAGTAATGATACGGGTAAGGAGTACACATTACAAGGTAATGCATTACTTTATCGCACCCATTACCAAAGTTTTGCTGGGTATTTCGAAGCAAAACCAAATTGAGAAAATATTTTATGAAGTAAAATTGTAAGTAAGCGAGAAAGTGTTAAACGGTTTACTAGCTTTAGATTTTTTTTAAATTTTTTTTCATATTTAAATAGTTTGAACTTTTTTCTATATGCTATAAAAATTTTGGAGAAAAAATCGCAGATATAAAAAAGTTGCATCTTGTTAAACAAACACACCTTGCCCTATATTTTTACAATATTTACGGGTGGACAAATTTTCAGTCGGTTTCTGTTTTTTTTTTTTTTTTGTTTTGTACACAGAAAGAAATTCTTGGATGAGCTTTAATGAAACGTTTTCACTAAACTGATGAAGTTTTCTTCACAATGTGAATGGAAATTTTTTTAAACTTTATGAAGAAAATTTAAAGTTTTAATGAAACTATTTTTAATGAAACTTTTCATTAGTTGTTTGAAGTTTTTAATAGATAAAATATAAATAATAAATAAAATTTTATGAAAAACTGCAATACTTTAATGGAAAGTTTCAATGGACGAGTTCCAGTGACATTTCATAGATCTAATGCAAAAATTCATTAATATCATGCAGAGAATTATCTCAGTTTAGAGGACTAAAAAATGAAGTCCTTAACGTGGGGACATTTTTAAATTTTTGCCTACCCGGTTAAAAATCAACATATATGCATCCATTTCTGAACATGTATGAACTCATTTATGTTCATGTATGAAGTCATTCGAGGTCACATATGTAAATATACCACCATATCGGATTCATATATGATTAGATGAGTTCATATGAGTTCATATGTGATCATATATCTAAATATTTCGTTAAATTTTCGTTAATGTACACATATGAAGATGTATGGAAATGTATTTACATGTATGATTATATATGTAAATATTATATAAATTTTTGCTAATGCACACACATAAACATATATGATTACTCATATGAACATAAAGGTCCGCCATCTAACGTTTTTTTTTTTCAACTAGTGCTTATTTCGTGAATGGTAACACTTAGCTCATGTCTGATTTGACAGATAATTAGTTTTATCCTTCCGCCGAACGAATATGGTTGTGTATACGCTTGAACAACGCTGGGAAATATTGCGACATTACTTTGAACATCATGGTAATGTTGCAGAATGTGTGCCGATACACCCAAACCGAGTCACTGTTTGGTGCTGATTTTGGTCCAGAGGCATAATTGGGCCATTTTTCTTCGAAAATGAGCAAGGAGTGGCCGTTACAGTCAATGGCAATCGTTATCGGACCATGTTGAACGAATTTTTGTTCACAAAAATTGAAGAGGAGGAAATACAGCTGCACACAATCGATAATGTGCTTAAAAATTGGACCGATCGTGTAGGCTAGCTACGGCATGGCCAGCTGAGGCAGCCATTTGAATGAAATTATTTTCCATTATTAACCGGAAGGATTGTACTTTCAAATAAAAAAAGAAATTTGAGAAAATATTCAGTATTTTTTTTTTTATAGAATTTTCAAAAAAAAAAAGTTATTTGGCGGACCCTTTATATAAATAATTGATGAACGCATATGAATCATGTATGTAGGCATGTACACATGTATAAAACATGTATACTCATGTATGGATCCACATGTGTCGATTTTTAAAAAAACTAGGATTTTTCATGGAACGAGGTTAGTACCATTTTAATGCAATTAAAAAATTTTAAAATCCGGCTACGTTAGAGACACGAATTTATTTGTATGTGAAACAAGGCTCCGTGATGGCCATAAAAGAGGGTATATAATGAAATGCTTACCAGGGTTGCCATGTCTGTCCGAATTTTAAATTATAATTTTTAGAATAATGTATAATATTGTGTCTTTGTATCTTAAAAAGATTTTTTTGAATAAACCTTTGATTTATTTTATTATAATTGCTTAAATATTGTCGTTTTCATTGATTTTTTAAGCTAGTAAACCCCTTAAGGTAAATATTTCATAAAATTTCATAAAATAAATATTGTGAACACAATTTTCAAAAATCTTAAAAATATATTTATCTTAACTAGATCCCATTAATACAAAGTAAGATTGAAGCTTAAACTTTTAAAGAATGTTCTTATTTCGGTTAAAGAAAATACAGAATTTCAATAGGATACCTCTAAAGGACTTCGTCTTTACTTAAAAAGGTATGGACTGATTTATATGAAATTTTGAGTAAAAATTTAATGTGGTAGTAATAGCAAAGGCTTTAAGTCTAATCGATCTATACTGAAGTTAAGGTACGTTTCCGCTCAGTTTCTCGTATTCCGAAAAACGAAAATCGCCATATCTTCTTTAGTCAAAGCACAAAAAGTGTAATTTTTGGAATCTAGTAAATGTAATGTAAATGTAATAATTTATGCCTAAACTTATTCATATTTATAGATTCGTTGTAAACTTATTTTAGCTCATATCGTCTTCAGATTCGCTCTAAACTTATTTTGGCTCATATCACCTTAAGCATGTAACAAAAAAATCTAGGTAGAAGAACATATTGTTTATTTTTTAGTGACGAACACATGGTATAAATTTAATCGCAAAAAGGCTTAGGCCGGTTTGAGGGTTAAGTACGTATTTGGAGCAATTCTATTTGTCTATTGTTTAAGGATTAAGCTTTAAGTGTAAGCTCTTAGGCGGAATTACATTAATTTTTTTCAAAAGTGTTCATAATTTTAAGAAAAGATTACAACTGATTGGTAGATCGTTTGTTTACCTCAAAAGCGTTTTGATTGCCTTAAAGCGCTCTCTAATTGAATTATTGGCAACTAGAGTTAAAACTTTGATAAAACATGAGATATTTTAAAATTTTTAACTTTGCATTTTTTTTTTTTAAAGAAAAATCGGAATGTTGAAAAACACTATCAGACAAAATTAAGTATTAAGTAACCTAATTTTGTCTGATTTTGACTAATTTTTTTTAGCTTTTTCTGTTAATTTTAAAGGTTTAGTGTATACACTCATAGAATAAACTTGTAAAATAATAACAGAAAAATCTATACAAAATTAATAAAAATTTTTAAAAAAAATCTGCTAAAATTGGCAGATTTATTTTTGCTAAATATTAATAAAATAAGAACAGCAAAAATAAAACTGTTAACTTAACAAAATTTAAGTTATTTTCGGGTTGAATTCTAGTTAAAATTAGAAAAACTTTTATTAAATAATTGTAGACTGAAAACAGCAAACAAAAACTGTATATCAAAAAAAAAAATTGCTAAAAACTTTGGATTACTGATTTTAGAAGGGCTAATTTTTATGCGCATTAAGAAAAAACAAAAAAAAAAGTTTGATATAATTTTTATTAAAAATAAAATTATGTTTTTTCACCTTTAATTGTGCAATGAAAATGAAAATTATTCAAGTTCGAGGCCATACTCTATATTTCGTTATTAGTCCTAACAAATAATCTATAGAGTATTTTGTTTTCAAATTTATTATTTGACCCTTTCAGGAATGTGTTGATAGATCTATTTCGGGAATTTAAAAAAATACCCATTTCATTCCTTTATACGAGGTTGTTACAAATATGTAACGAATCGTTATCCTTTAATAAAATCCTTAGAAGTAAAAACATATGATAACTCTGAAATAGGTATAATTTTTTTTTTAGCCTTTTCTTCCAAAATATATAACTTTTTTTAAATCCTGAGTTTCATGCAGTAAAGGGTTAACAGATATTTAGAACATATTCCAGGGAACATACCAGGAAGTTAGGACATATTCGAATAAAAACAAATTGAAAATTTCAGCTTTCTAGCCAAAGGGGTTTGGAGGGATGCCTATGGGTAGACTTTCCCTTTTTGCCCTTCCTGTAGGAATTCCCAAAAATCTCGTCTTAGCGAATGTCTACGACGGGACATTTCAAGTTCCTAGTCCAGCGGAATAGGCTTGGCGATGTTGAATCAGTCAATGGCTGAGTGAGTAACATTATTCTTTTTTGTATATAGATTGGAGAGCTTAATTTCCAAAATACAAACTAAGTTTTAAAAAATAGTGGGAGCCCGTATATTTCTATGAAATTAGGATATGTTGTACACTCAAAAAAAAAGTTTGTGGAAAAAATAGTTAAGAGTTTTATTTACCAATTTACAGTTTTTGTATTAATTTTTACAATTAGTTGAAAATTCAGCTACGCCAACGGAAAATAATACCTAAATTTACGTCAGCAGAATTTTCTAAGAAGTTGAGAATCATAGTCTGCTAAGTTTAGGTAACCTAAATTTAAGCTAAAAAAAGTCAGTTAAAAATGTTGAATACATTGACATTTGTGGGAAAGAATTTAGGTAAGTTTAGAATTTAACTTAATCAACAGAGTGCTTAGATAAAATTTCTTCTTAAATTTCACTTAAGATCTGGGCTTTTGGACTTACCGAACTTTGACACATAAAAATATTGGTTTAAAAACAATTTAAGTTTGAATTAACTGCCAAAATTTGTAAATTTGAGAATCACGAATTACAAAAAATTAACTTAAAAATTTTATTTAAATACGGATGAAATTTGTTGTAGTAAGTAAAATAATATAACTTATAACTTTACCTAAATAACATATTTAAACGATAACAATAGAAAAATTAGCTCAACTGAATTGGAACCCGTTCAACAGACTGACGAACATTTTTATATGAGGGTATGAAGTTTACCCCATTTGCAATAGGTTATTTACCTCTAAACGAAAACAGGTTGCTTTAGAACTAGTTCTAGAACTTGTTTTTGGGGTAGTGAAACCCTCAATTTTGAATCCCAGGAAACTGTTCTAGAACCGGTTCCATGGAACTCGTGTTAAAACAAACAGTTCTGGAACAGATTCAGGGGTAACCGTTCTTAAAACTGTTACTAGTGTCCGACCGAACAGTTCGGCCAGAAATTTCATTTGGTCTGTATTCGGTATTTTAAAGCATTATGGACAAATTTGGCGGATGGAAAAATGTGTATTGGGCTGATTAGATGCTATTTTGAGTGTTAAATTTGAAGAAAAGCAATGAATTCACTGTTCGGCCTCAGAAAGTTCGGCCAAATCGAAAATAGTTCGGCGGCCGAACTTTTAACTTTATAGCTAATATTTGGCTTTTCTCTTATGCACAAAACCGAATTAAATCGGCTCAACAAACATGTTTCCAATACCAAAATTTGTCATCATAGCCTCTAGATATCAAAAAACCGACAAAATATAGTTTTTTGGCCGAACTGTTCGGTCGGACACTAACTGTTACTAGTTAGGTAGGGTATCGAAATTTGCTTACTGTGTTGCAGATTTTGTATTACTCTGTGCATATCAAAATATTTTCAATTTCCTTGAAATCATATCTTTAAATCTTTGCCTTGTGTATTTTGGTTTTACTCGCAATTAGACAAATTACATGGAAAACTATATTTAACACTTTTAAGCTATTGGAGATTTTGAGATTTTGCTTAAATCCTTTGTTATATTGGCAAATGTCATTACATAAATCTCTATTTCTTTAATAAATCCTTTGAGTACAACTAGTATAATTTATTTGAAGTACACATTTGCCATTATTGTGTTGTAAACACAATCTACAAAACAGTAAGAGGAGAAAGTATGAGATTCTATTTTGAAAATGAAATAAATTTTGAAAAATCCATAAAATTTAACAAGAAAAGATAAGGGAAATCAGAATGGGTTGGTAACTAAAATGAAAGTACTTATTCTTCTCCTAAATTTGTTAAACTTTTTCTCTTTGGCTAAATTTAAATCTACCATCGAAATCCAGTTTAAACTAGATTATGATCATATGATAGTGTATAAAATGATACACGAACTAGATTTCGAAATCTAGTTTAAACTGGATTTCGAGGTAATGAAAATCCTGTTGCTATTGGTTTTGCAGTAATTCTTTTTAAATTTTGCTCCGCCTTTAAAAAGTATTAATTCTTTCCAAAATTTAACACGGGTCTGCCTGTATATATATTAGAGCGGCATTTTTTTTTCAAACTTTCGATTTTTGTCAATTATTGTTGCACTAGGTCTAAAAGTTAGATGGTGCGAATTTGTGGAGAATCCGAAAGCATTAACCTGTGGCTTTACGCGTACAAAATTCTCGATTTTTGATAATTTGTATTAAACTGCTTTAATACAAATGTATCTTGCGACACATAATTTTTAATTAATTTTGGCATGCTAAGCATGAACATTTTGCGGTTCATGCGGTTTTCGAGATATTGCGACTTGATTTTTACTAAAAATGGAATTTTTTCCTCTATTTTACAATTTTTTTAAAAATGATCAAAAATATTTTTTTTATGTTTGCACTAGCAAAATAGACAAAATGTCTTTTCATTTGATTATAATCATGTCAATATTGGTTGAAGGATAACTTGTAAATTGATCTAGAAATGTCTCAGAAAAGCAGAAAATTTAAACAAAAAAATTTGTATGCTTTTCAATTTTATACACATGCTTATTATTGAAGGAATATTTACTCTAACTTTTAATTTTTATTTATTAATGCTTTGATTATTGCAGCACAAGGTCCAATAGTTTTGTGGTGCGAAATTTAAGAGAAATCTGATTACTTAACCCTTGGCGACCTGCGCGAAAAGCCTCTGATATATGGACAAAAAATTTAAATTTATTTCAAATATATGTTTTGTGATACATTATCTCTATTTCAGACATAATTATGATCATATAATGGCATGTTTTGTGTAGTATTGGAATGCAAAAACAAAAAAGTCTACGTCAATTTTTAAAAAATTTCTAGAATAGATGAAAAAGATGTCATTTGTTGTAAAAATCAAATAGCAGTATCTCCAAATTCGTTAGTCAGATTTCAAAAAATTTCAAAATAGTCGAGTTCATCATGCCAGAATTGATAAAAAAAAAAATTATGTGTCACAAGACATATTTTTATTAAAGGAATTTAAGAAAAAAATTTAATAATCAAAAACTGTGATAGCATGACGCTACGGGTGAAAGCTATCCGATTTTGCTCAAATTTGCACCAAATCTCTTTTAGACCTAATACTGCAATAATTTGAACAATAAATCGAAATTTTTCAAACAAAAAGATTTTTTTTATACAAAAAAATGCCGCTCTAATCTATATGTACGTAATACATATTTTCCATGCGTAAAACACATGCTAAAAGCAAAAAATATAACAAACAATAGAGTACAAACATTAATAAAATCAAACAGAAAAAAAACAAATAAATAAAATGTTTCAAAACGTATTTAAGCGTGAAAAATACAAATAAACAACCAGCAACGAGATTAGAGAAAATGAATGCGGGGGGTCACAAAGTGAAGGGGTTCAATAATTGTTAAACAAAATATTTACCAAAAATTAAAAACAAACAAGGGAGAAAAAATAACTTAAAATAATATAATTGCCGTAATCGAATATTTTAATATCTTAAAAAAAGTGTATATAAATATTATTCAAATCTTTTAAGATATTTTACCAATAACTCTTCAGTTTTTCTATCATAACTGTTGAACACCTTGATGGATTTTGCTAATTTTTAATACCAAACTGCTTAGGACAACACTAAACAATTTTGGATAAAAATCAGCAACCCCGCACTTCTAGAAGCGGAGTAATTGATATTTCCACAGATGGTGATTACCAGATAAACTGAACTTCTTTTATTAATGCATTTTTTAAACTCAAACTCATATTTCGATAAGTTACAATAAAATTATAAACTTAGAAAATTATCACATATCGTCACCTAAAATCCAAAAAAGACCGTAACTACACTTTTTTGGTTTTTCCAGGAGAGACGAAAACGTTATAAATAAACACCTACATAAAGCTTATAGCCTGTTTTTAGATGACGTTTTTCTTCACACGAACGAATAAACAATAACAAAATACATTTAATACAAGAACCATTCGTGCATCAGCAAACGTCTTGTAAAAACCAGTGTTTAGTATCCACATTTTAGAATTATGCTTAAGAAATAAAGATGGATTTGATTCTGAAAAAAAATTCATCGAAAAATACTAATTTTTAAATAATGTAGTTACGGCCTTTTGTACTTGAAACCCAATTACAAAAGGCCGTAACAAAACCCATTTGAACTAATTAAAAACTTTCAAGAAAACTTGATTAAATAAATTAATTTATTTCCAGAAAATAATATTAAATTTTTTTTAAACAAAAATCAATATACATACATAAATCAATTCATAAAAGCCACAAAAAACACAGCACAATACGACTTTTTGGTTGATGAATAACTATATTGAAATTGTAGTTACGGCCTTCTGATTTTTGTTAATAAAATCGTTATTTTTGGACGTAAACGTTTAACATTTTGTGGGAAGGTGTATTTTGGTTAATTACATCGTAAGCAATCAAAAAGTCAATTTTGAATTTTTTTTGTTAGTTACGGCCTTTTGGATTTTATGTAACGATGTTCTCTCCGAAAATTTGTTAAATACATCGCATTTTTAATTTTGAAACTGCCCAGAAAAAAAGAACTTCCATTTTGTCAGCAGTAACTACATTTGTATGCCTTCAAAAGAGCGCATAACAATAAAGCAATTAAGGGAGGCATTTTGTTGTACTTTCCTAAATGCATTCTTTTGAATCAATAAGGAATTCATAAAATTAAGCAGTAAAGAATGCGTACATTGAAGCAATAAATTATCAATGAACCGATTTTATTGATTGAATAAAAAAATGGGATTATCTATATAAAAATGTATTAATGTTGTAAAGTTTTTCATAAAAAATCATTAAGCCCCTTTAACTTATCTGACAATAATCAAAAGTTATTGCTTAACCATAGTTATGAATGTCAAATTTATATGAAAATACCCAGCAAAAAGTACACTCAGGGAACTTCTGCTTTAAAAATATGTAGTTGTTTGGGTTGTAATACAGTTTCATTATTTTTAAGGTAAATGTAAGTCATTTGCAGAACAAATAAAATTTTTAACTAACCTTGTAGTTCATTTAAAAAAACAACTCACATCAAATGACTGTTTTATGATTTTACATTCATTTTTTACAGTTGTTTTTTGTTATTTAAAAAAATAAAAAATATATTGGTTTATATTTTACTACCATGTGGTTCATTTTTACTACAATTGTTAGTCATTTTTTGAACATTAAAAAATAAATGACAATGTTAGTTGAATTAAATGAAATGTAAGTCGTCCTTTTTTTAAATGAAATTTCATTTGTTTTTGACTACAATTGCAGTCGTCTTTACTAACATAATTTCCTAAGTGTAGTGTTTACCCAGAAGCAGTTCTGGAAGGCATTATTTAATTGCCGAGCGATGTCCCACTTGGTATGTCTCTTTTTAGCAGCTGAAAAGCGATTACTTCATGTCCTCTAAGAAGCAATAAATTCATGCCTTCGTAGGAAACGAGAAGCGCTTTGTTTGTGTATTGACAATATGAATGCTTCATTGTGTGCATTCTTTACTGTTTCATTGTATGCATTATTCACTGCCTCAAAGAAGGCATATAGGGAAGCACAGCAAAATGCCTTCCCATACATACACACGTACCCAGCAAAAAATTTTCCAAAAGGTAAGCGGGTTTGTAATCAAGCATTTTGGGCAGAACGCATTCCATACTAGATTACCTACTCGATTCTTTTAACAGGGCGTGAGACTAAAATAATTGATTCTTTAGAATTGATTATTTTTTTTACCGAAGAACTATTTACTTTATATTTTTAAGAACTACATACATTTTTTAATAAAGAAATAGTTCCATTGTAAAACTACAAAGTACTTACACAAAAAAAAAATAAATAGTTCCCTAGAAAAAATAAGAAGTACTTAAATTTTAAAAAAAGAAGTAGTTCCATAAGTAAATTCAACTTTTACTCACAAGTGATTCTCCTAGGTCACTCAAATATAACGATCAAAACTCATACGGAAATAAAATCCTAAAAAGTGAAACATCGAATTGTTATGATAACATGGGTTTGTTATAATTTTGGAGCTATAAACCACGAAAATATAAATTTTTCAAAAAAAAAGAACAATTCAAAATTGAAAAACAAAAATATGACTCACGCACAATCACCCTCGGATATATTTTTTACACTCACTCACGATAATGTCAGTAATTTCAACTTCCACTCACAATTTTCTGCTCACGTGCGCTTCCCTAATTTATACCTAACCACAGTTTAAAAAATTTAGGCAACATGCAATTTCTGTTTTTAGTATTATTTTCCTGCAAATAAAAAATTGTTTGAAAAAATATATGAGATAAATTCTTTAAAATTGTATAACTACTTTTTTCAAAATTAAGAACTACTTCCAATAACGTCCTTTTTTAAGAAAAAGTATATGATTACTTCTTGAGTACAAAAAGTTATACATATACGTTAATAACATTGCTATTTTCTTTTAAGTAAATAATTACTTTGTCATTGAGTTCATGCTTTCTGGTTTAACTTTAAAGAATTGATTACAATACTAATTGCTTTTTTGACTCTATCGTTGGAATGTGTTTGGTATTGCAGTTACTAAATTTGGCAATGAGATATGTAAGCAAGTGTGGGCATCACCTTCTTTTTTTAATGTGTAATTTTTTCCTGGGTAGTTACTGCTTACCAAATCAAGATTATTTTTTGCTGGCTAACTGTAGTTAAAGTTAAACTCTGGCTATTTTTCGAAAAGTTTCTCGCCCTAAATAAATTTTATTTTTTTTAAGTTAAAAAAAAATAATAATTTATGAAAATGAAAATTATTTATTTAAGTTCGAGGCCATACTTTATATTTCTTTATTAGGATATTGTCCTAACAAATAATCTATAGAGTTTTTGTTTTCAAATTTATTAATTGACCACTTTCAGGAATATGTTGATAGATCTATTTCGGGAATTTTCTAGGTTCACATCATCAGAAAACGTTTTGAAAGAAGTGACAATCCCATGCAAAACATCAAACATTCATATAAACTAGTTTTCTCACTAAATGAGAACTAATATATGAGCTCGAAGTAAAAGATTAATAATAAAATTGATCAAAAATAAATTAAAAATAATAATTTTGAATCTCGCTCCTAGACGAGGACAAGAAATTCTCATTGAGTTTGTGATTTAACATAACAAATATCTCTAGAAATTCTAATAACAAAGTCCCCTGAAG
This sequence comes from Delia radicum, assembly GCA_021234595.1. NCBI lineage: Eukaryota > Metazoa > Arthropoda > Insecta > Diptera > Anthomyiidae > Delia > Delia radicum. The sequence goes on along the minus strand of CM037854.1, from coordinate 20,866,176 downwards.
ATTTCCTTGGGCAGGAATGAAATCCGGATAGGGACACGCCTACATCAGATTGTTTTTCACAATTTGTTAAATAAGTTTTGGGAATTTAGCACATTTAATTACTATAAATGCAATTAATGTTTATCCCGATGAAAATAAATTTAAATAATTTATAATATGCAAAGAGAGTTCGTTTAGCTCATTAAATGAACTACCGCTGGACATTTTTCAACCAAATTTTGCTTCTTTGGAGAAGTGAATAAGTGCTTTAATTACATATTATTTTCGCGCTTCTCGAAGCATAAAAAGCGCTTTTCACTTTCTACGACGGCATGAATTAATCGCTGCTTAGATCACACAAAAGAAGTGCTTTTCACCTGCTCACATACCACGTGGGACAAGCGATGTCAACGTAGTGCTTTTGGCACTATGTATGGTGCTTTTCATTGACACAGAACACCAAAATGTTATTCGTGCTTCCAAAGCATAAAAAGGCACTAAATTGTTGCTTTTGTAATTTATCGGTAGTGCTTTTAGTGTATTTTAATTAATTTCGTTTTAAAAACCATTTTTTTTTTTTTAACAATAAAAATTTAACAAAAAAATGTTACAGCCTTAAGGAAATTGCAATCAAATTTCAACTTTTCCCTACATTTTCATGATCTTTCTCTGTTAAATTGACTCGAAAAACTTATTTTTTTACATGGACTTTGACAGATATTTTCGCAAAAGTACGAAGAAAATACTTAACCAAAAACCGAAATTATCGGTGAAGTAATGTGGTTTGTTTATTGTAGCACGAAATCCAAGTACTATAAAAAAGTTTTATGGTCAACATTAGTTCATTTCAATTACTCTGTAAACATATTTAAAAAAAAATGTCTGGTGCTTTTTTACGACTTTTTAATAAAAAAAATAACACTTTTTTACGCTTTTTCGTCTCAAATTAATTAAGTAATGGCTTTTAGAACTGCTTCTATGTAAGTATTAGTTTTTGCTAGGTTTTTTTTTAGAAAAGTTGTTAAATTTTATTGCACAAGCAATGTTAAACGCTAAAATTTGTTTTAATAAATTTCCAAAACGTCCCCTTTTAAAATTTCAAAAAATTTTGTCAGTTAGGTCTCTGTAAAGTACTAACTAACTCACTCACACATGCATCGAAGTATGTATGTAAAGGATGTAAACCATCAGTAATACGTATTTATCCTTAAGCTAAATATACTAACATAGAAAAATATTGCAAAAAAAATACTTTTTTTTTATATGTATTTTGTAAGAATTTACCGATTTTTATAAATTGATTGTTTTTACGGTTTTGTACCCAAAAACCAAAACAAAAGTCGCAATTGATCTCTATAATATAGAAAACACAAAAGTAAAGGATGTTAACGAAAGCATTTTTACATAAAAGTTGAACCAAAAAAATTCCCTTAATTGGAACTTTACTTTATAAAAAAAATGACAAATACTTGTTACACTCGTAAAAAAAAGCCCGTACAAATAGTTGAAAATTCAGTACGACAATAGAAAATAGTACCTGAATTTGAGCCAACAGAATTTGCAATGAAGTTGCGAATCACAGTCTGCTAATTATTGGAGGCCTATATTTTAGAAGAACTAAATTTTAGTTCAGACTTGTAGTTTAATTAACTAAATCAACAGAACTTTTAAGCTGAATCAACAGAATTATATAAAGAGAAGTGCGCCCGGTAGGCTAGTTGGTAGCGTGCTGGCCTATCAGTGCGGTGGTCGTGGGTTCGATTCCCACCAGAGGCACTGGTCTGCTTTCACTACAACGCTCCGAAGCCCATAGTAGCTAGTACTAGGTTAGGGTAATAGTATATAATTTGTAATTATATGATTATTAATTAATAAAAAAAATAAGGAGTACTTAATGGGTACACTCAAAAACAAAATTTAGTAAAGTCAGCAAAAAGCGTTTAAAAATTTAATAACTATCAAATTTTTTAGTCTATGAAGTCTTAAAAACTGGCTTTTTTAGCAAAAACTTTATATTTTTAAAAATGTGTTTCAATTAAATATTTTGCACGCAAAATCAATATGGTGCTTGTTTAGAAACTTTATGCTCAACAATTTAGCACAAAATCCATTCTTGATTAAAAAAAATGGGTTAGAAAAGTATTCACTGCAATTGCTGTTATTTTTATATGTTAAAAAAAAAACTGACAAATGCAGTAAAAACAACTAAAAATTTTGTATAATTATTGTAAAACAGTTAAAAAATTAGTAAATTAAAAGGGACAACCAACAAATGTAGTTTATACAGCTTTACAAGTGCAGTCAAATTTTCCAATGAAAAACTATACAAACTAGGCTCTATGCAATAAGTCCCAGGTGCAAAAAGTTCCAGTGCAAAAGCTCCCAATGAAATAAATTCTAACAAAATGAAAAGGTGAAATAAATTCTAAAAAAATTATATAATTTCCAAAACAAAAATGAAACAAATCCTAGGTTTTGGTTGTTATTTCATCATGAAATAATTTCCAAAGAAGTTATTGCCAAAATCATAACTATTTTTTTTTTTTTGTTTAATGTCATAAGACATAATGTCTTTTGTGTCGCACGCAGAAAAAACTTTATTTCGCTAAGCCGCCTGCCGCGTTCTACGGAGGAAAACCCCCCAAGAGCTGCAGAAGGCCGCCACCCAGAAGAACTTGTTTTTCAAGTCAGATGTCGAATCGGTTGAAATCTTATATTTTTAAGACATCAAGTAACATTTATTTGACCTGTCATAACTTTTTATGTCAACCCACACCAAAATGCCAACCCACACCAATATTTACTGTTTTTTAATGATTATTTTTTTAAAAGTCTATTTTATTAAAATTTTTACGTATATATTAGTGTCTAAACGTTGAATAAACAGAAGGCCAATGATCTACTCTTTTATTTAAGATAAAAAACAACGAACAAAAAAATAAAATTGAAGCAATTTCTTTAAGTTTCCTTAAAACTCTTTTGTATGATTTCATGAATCAGCCCTGACATTTAAGGTCTTATGACATTAAAAAACAAAAAAAAATATGATTTTGGGCAATAACTTCTTTTTTTACCGTCATAGCACCCAAATTTATTTTGGCCAAACAAAAAACCGTCATAGCGCCCAACAAAAAATGTTAGTTCGTCCAAATCAATGCCGTATTGCCCAAAAACAAGAAAATTTTTACAACAACAATATACATATAATTTTTTGGGCTCTATGTTGGGACTTATTTCATTTCGGAATTACTGCATTATGAAATAACACCTTATTATTTAATTTGAAATTACTCCCAAATTTGTATGAACAATTTTTGGGACTTATTTCCTTTTTTTTTTTTGGGAGTTATTGCACAGAGCGTACAAACAAATATTGTTACGAAAAATGTAGACAAGTGGTACTTTTGATAGCTAAATTTTAAAAGAGCTATCGTAACAATTATTTTAATTTTCTCATAGTAATATAACTGTAATTGCGGTTAAATACAAAAACAACTTATTATTACAAAAACAACTTATACAAAGTAACTGCAGAACATCTTTGAGTGTAGTACTTACATATATTTTTTTAAAACTTATTTTGTGTTTAGCCTTTTAGTAACAGACAAATACCAATAAATATGCAGGCAGTTTTATGTATTTTGCTCCTTACTTGTACAAATTTTTTGGCATATGTATAAGAGTGGTTCGAATTTGATAAATTTTTGATTCTGAGGTTATACCACTGAAGAAAAGTTTTTGAAAAATGTTTCAAATTAAGGAAAATAAAATTTAATCGGTTAACGTGAAGGCAGTTTTCGAGAAATATTTGTAAAAATTTTTGCTAAAACTACTAAAAAAAAATTGTAAAAATTTTGTTGCTTGAATAACTGCTAAAATTAAATTAAAATCTGTTGAATCTACAAAAATGTTGTTGTATTTGAGCAAAATTTTAGTTAATTGAAAGCTGACAAAATCAGCAAAAAATTTTCTAAATATTTGTAGCGCAAAAAAATCACAAAATATTTTTAATTTTTAAAGCGTTTTTTCAGTTTTTTTTTTGTTTATGCGAATAAAAATCTGCCCTTTTGAATCATCAGTCTACAATTTTGGTTGATTTTAGAAACATATACTGTTTAGGGGTTTTGCTCTACATAGGTTTTTTTATTTTGTGATTTTTTTTTTTGTATTTCATATTTCGATAGTTTCAACTTTATTCTGGTTAGGTTAGGTTAAGAAGGGTTATGTGCCCAAGGGCACATCTCCACTCGGAGACCAATACGGTCCATTGTGAATCCTTCAGTGAAAAGGTAAGAAAAAATAGGAATAAATAGATAGATAGATTGATAGATAGAAAGAAAGATCCAGAAAAAACGGATAGATACTCCCCAGAACAAGCTCCTATCCTAGAAACAACCGTCCTATTTCCCTGACAAATCTCAGCAAATCTACTGGATTGCATCCAGCGACACACCCAAGTCCGTCGTGAAATCTATCTCCTAGCCGTTTCTGTCTGAGACCCTGCAGCCTCGGGCAGTGGCACATTATATGCTCAAATGTCTCCAGTTCCTGCAAAAGTCCGGTATGTCCCTGTCCCATCCGCTTGTGAAAGCCCTGACAGAACAATGACCGGTAAGGAACCCCGTAAGGGTCCTGAGACCATCCCTGTCCAGTCCCAAAGAACCTTGGTTGCCCCTGCGTCCAATGCGGGCCATAACGCCCTAGACACCCTGCAATACATTCTGTCCCTCAATGACTGGTTAACGGTTTCGCGGAATCCCTAATAAGATCCCAGCAAAAACTGTTCTGCCAAAGAATGGTTATAATTGAACACTTTCACCGATGAATTTAACATTGGGTTGTCATAGGAAGAAATCATTGGAATAATGCTGCAAAACAACTTCCAGGAAATATTTTATTTGGAATGCTTCCTTCCTATGACAAGCCAATTAGAAGAGAAAACATTTTTGCTGGGAATTCAAGCTATTTCGATAGAATATAAAGCGTTAAAGTTAAAATAAATTTTAACTTTTTTAAATTTTTTAGTAAAATTTCAAAAAATAAATATTTTGAAATGAACACAAATTTCAAAAATCTTGAAAACTTATTTATGTTGACGTGAAACCGTTGATGCTAAACACAAAGTAAGATTGAAACTTAAACTTAAAAAAAGCTCTAATTTTGGTATAAGGACATACAGGATTCCAAAAGGAAGAGTACCTGGAAAAGACATAGTCTTAGCTTGAAAACGTAAAAAAAGTTAGTAAAGTCAGCAACAAATTTTGCTGAGTCAGAAGGGTTCTTGAAAAAAATTGCTAATGTCATGCTAATGTCATGAAAGCGAGCTGATTTTAAGCAACAAAATTAGTAGATTCAGCAAAAGTTTTGCTACCACTTAGTTGATTAAACATCATAAAATCCTTGCTAAAAGATAATAAAAGTTGTATTTTGTGTGAGTTGTTGGTTAGTTCGGTTAAAGATCATGAATATTTTTCCATATTAACAGAAAAATTATAATTTTATTTGTGATAATTTACTTTAATTAACAGAAAAACAATTAAAAAAAGTTATTTGACACCTGCATGAATGGAGTTAACTTTCTAGCCCGCAACGGCCTTCATCAACATTCTTCGTGCCTTAAAGTGTTAAATTGTAAACATCATCTATTTAACTCAACTAGTTAGGTTAAAAACATGCCGTAACTTAGTTTGAGTATGACGAAATTTACTGCGAACTTATTTTCTATAAAGCTATGTTTAGTTGTTAATTATTACCACAGTTGCCAGTTCAACTAATTAAGTTGAAATTTGACTGGCAGTTATTTTCAAATGTCATCATATTTTATCCTTTACATTGTAAGTGAAGGAAAATATCAAACATTGAAGATTTTATTCGTTTTTCAACATATGTCGAGCATATAAATTAAGCGAATTTTTGCACTGTACCTTGTGAGTGGTTAATAGTGAATTTTTATTGTTGATCTATATAAATTGTGTGTCTATATAAATAGCTTTATAGAAAATAAGTTCGCAATAAATTTCGTCATACTCAAACTAAGTTACGGCATGTTTTTAACCTAACTAGTTGAGTTAAATAGATGATGTTTACAATTTAACACTTTAAGGCACGAAGAATGTTGATGAAGGCCGTTGCGGGCTAGAAAGTTAACTCCATTCATGCAGGTGTCAAATAACTTTTTTCTAATTGTTTTTCTGTTAATTAAAGTAAATTATCACAAATAAAATTATAATTTTTCTGTTAATATGGAAAAATATTCATGATCTTTAACCCAACTAACCAACAACTCACACACAATTTATATAGATCAACAATAAAAATTCACTATTAAAAGTTGTATTTTTTAGTATCACTTTCCTAGTCTCTACTACATCTTGAAATTCAGCGACATCTACTTGAGTATGTGTATATCTTTCAATCTGGTTGTCGTCCACACTAATAATGTGCTTATCAGCACAATTTTTTTTAGCAAAATAAATTAGTAAAACATTAGTAACACATAAGTTCAAAACTGTTAAGTGCTGAATAAGTATAACTAAAATTATAGCTTAAAAACACAATTCGCCAATTTCATACACTTATTCCACCATCTAGCGGTGTTATTCACGATTCAAATTCGAACTTTGACGCTTTGTATGTACTTAACGGGTTAAGATTTTTTTAAACTATAATTTTTATTTATTGCTAAAGCAAATATAGATATCAAACTGCAATACAAAATTGGCTATATCGGAATTTTACGATTTTTGGGAATTTTTTTTTAAATATTTATTTTTAGACAATTTTTCAAAATTGTAATATGGCAACACTGGCAAACCTAATTTTAAAATGTTTTGTTTGTTGAAAGCAAATAGCTAATTTTTCCTATTAATAAAGGAAATTGAGGAATTTTCTGCATATTATAGATTTTACAAGTTCAGAATATTCTGGATCCGATATTTTAATGTTACATACAAAGAACATAATGCAAAACAAATTTTGTCCATCAAAAAAATTTTCCGATACATTCCTAACCAAATCAGCATATATCCTGTATAACATTTTAAAAAGCTGAAATCATTTCACGCAACTTCTCGGTTCTTTTAAATTTGTGTCCATCCAATAATTTTTAAAAGAATTATGGCCTTTTTGGAATAATTTATATATGACAGCTGTGCGAGTCCTAGCTGCGATTGAAATGCAAACTGTCTGAAATATTACTGATACCAGTTGAAGAACAATAACCAATTTTTGAATTTAAAAACTTACAATATTCAGGATATATGTATGGAATTTTAAAATATCCTTGCAATTATTTTATGAAAAAAAAAATATTTTATAAATCTGACAAATTAAAAAAAAATTGTGGCAATCGGATGATATTCAAAGGAATGATAGCCTCTTTAGAACTAAGGATATATGACAGCAATACAAGTCCTTGCTGCGATTGAAATTAAAATTGACATTGATTCCTGAAAGGGTCAAAGAATAAATTTGAAAACAAAAACTCTATAGATTATTTGTTAGGACAATATCCTAATAAAGAAATATAGAGTATGGCCTCGAACATGAATAATTTTCATTTTCATTGCACAATTAAAGGTCGAAAAAAAACAAAAATTTTATTTTTTAATAAAATTATATCAAACTTGTATAAAAGACAAAGTACAGTCTAGTTTACTCCCCCTATGTTGTTTATAAACTAAACAAAATATAAAAAGGAGGAATAAATCAAAAAACGTGTATTGAATATCCACCAGAGGTGGACCTTGCACATAACAAACAAGTGTTCAATTTATTTTTTGATCAATGGTTATAATCTTTAACTTCAAGCTCATATATTAGTTCTCATGTAGTGAGTAAACTAGTTTATACGAATGTTTGATGTTTGGCATGGGATTGTTACCGCTTTCAAAACGTGTTCTGATGACGGGAACCTAGAAAATTCCCGAAATAGATCTATCAACACATTCCTGAAAGGGTCAAAGAATAAATTTGAAAACAAAAACTCTATAGATTATTTGTTAGGACAATATCCTAATAAAAAAATATAGAGTATGGCATCGAACTTGAATAATTTTCATTTTCATTGCACAATTAAAAATAGAAAAAAAAAACATAATTATTATTTTTTAATAAAAATTATATCAAAATTGACACACATAAATATTTTTGAGAACAATAACCAATTTTTCAGTATTGTAAGGATAATTATATATTTTATGTAAAATTAACAAAATTCTGAATATATGGAAAGGGTGCATATCATTGCCACTATTTTGTAAAAAAAAAAACTTTTTTATTTTTGACAAAATAAAAAAAATGTGTAACAATCGGATGTTTTTCAAAATACTTATAGCGTTTTTATGAAAATGGATATATGACAGATATACGAGTCCTTGCTGCGATTAAAATATTAATGGGGGCAGACAATACCTACTTTATTCGTAGAACAATAACCAATTTTTACGACATATTAAGGAGAATTGTAGATTAGATTAGATCAGAAGGCACTATGCACCGCGACCAATGCAGGTCTTTTGTGCTGCCTAAAGTTACCTACAGATTCAAGCTACCTATAAAGCCAATTATCCTATTAGGCAAAATGTTCGCGATGTCGGAAGGCGAAATGAAGCGATCACCTAGAAACCTAAGTCTCCTATCACAAAGCCTGGGACATTCGCAGAGAACATGCTCCGGGGTCTCAGACACCATCTCGCAAAACCTACACATATCAGTGTCCGATTGACCCTTCTTGTGCAGATGGTATCTGAGATTACAGTATCCAGTTAAATACGACGCCAGGGTCCTCAAACCCCCCCCCCCCTTTCAAGCGACAAGAGTCGCCTCGACCCCCTACTGGAAAAAGAGATCAATCTTTTAGCCTGGCGCTGACCAGGAGAGTTTTCCCAGTAACCAGAGAATTCAGACTCTCTCCATGCCCTGAGCCTTTCCATAACATACCCCGTAGGTATTCCACAGAATGGTTCAGGAATAAAAGGCCTTCGGGCCCCGCGGTTGGCAAGACAATCTGCCCTCTCGTTGCCCCCATGCCCCTCATGACCAGGAATACACCCCAAGGTTAGAGAGTTGCTCCTACCGAGCCTATTGAGAGTCTGAATGCATACCATGACCAACCCGGACGACACCTTATAATCCATTAAGGCCCTCAGTACAGCCTGACTGTCAGAAAGAATGTAGATGCGAGATCTGCGAGTTCCCCTTCGCAGGCATTCCCCTGCACAGACACAGATGGCCCAAATCTCCGCCTGAAAAATGGATGGATAATAATGAAATAATGAAATAATGAAATAGCCACCAGGGTTGCCATTTCAGCCCGAATTTTTAATATATAATTTTGCAATAAAAATAAAGATTTTGTTTTCCTACCACAAAAGAAAATTTTTAATTAATTTTTTAATAATTGTTTATATATTTAGCTGTTTAACTAAATTTTAGGTTAATATAGCAAAAATTTTATTGATATTACAGTTTCTGTTTGCTGTTTTTTGTTTACAAATATTTAGCAAAAATTGTTGCTGATTTTAGCAGAGTTTTTCAAACGACTACATTTCAACCTGAATATAACTAAAATTTTATTAATTTAAAACAGTCTTATTTTTTTTTCTTCTTAGTTATCTTAATTATATTTAGCAAAAAAAAATTTTAAAATTTTATTTTTATGAGTGTTGGAGATTTTTGAATTCGACCCAATCTAATAAATATGAAAATTGGTATTACATTTTTATGTGTAACATTTTTTTATGTCCTTTTTTACACACTTCGTTAGTTGAGTTTTGCTAAATAAAAATAAATAAAGTCCTTAAAATACGAAAAGACACTTGATTTACGACAAGGCATTGATTGAATGTAGAACAAGCATAAACTCAAGCAAAATTAAACAAACCCAACAAAAGATTCTTGCAATATAATAAAAAAAAAAAAACTTAATTTAAATTTTTGTATTACACTTTTCTTCTTGCAGGACACGGTGCCCTTACCATTGTACGCCGTTCCAATAGTCGTAAAAGTTTTAGCCAATTTGAAAGTCAGCATTTACATTCACAGGTCTCACCTACACCTACACCTTCCTCTACACATACAGGATTTTTAGGAGATTCTTTGGCAAAGGCAACAAATTCATCACAAGACATTCGTCTTAACGAGGCTAATATACCAACATCTTTATCATCATCATCACAAGTTCCCTCCTCAGCACAAGTACCCACCTATAGCACCCACCACCACCAACATCATCATCAACATAGCACCCCTAATTCGGCTCAAAACGTAAAAATGTTACCAACTTCACCAAGTTCGGGCAATAATGCGCTACCATCCACCGATGATATGGAGCATCCAATGGAAGATACTACATCGACGGTCGCGTCCGGTTTAACTATAGCATCGCCTACGGATTTAGCTACTGATAATTTACCAGCTGTCGATACACCAGATGCCTGCGATAAAGCTGCATTAAGGTAAAGAGACATTTTGAGTACAGTCAAATAAAAAAGTTAGTAGAAAAATTTGTAAAATGTTATCATAACTTACAGATTTTCTACTAATTTTTAATACAAAATAGTTTTTTAGTAAAAATGTTTCCTATACTCCTTTTACAAATTACAGAATTTTTCACTTATTTTAGCAAAATATTTTACTAATTTGCTTAAATTAGAAAACAAAAACTAAAAAAATTTACAAAATAAAAAACAAATCACCTTAATTTAAAAAAACCCGTCAAAACTTTTACAAATCCTAAAAGTTCAAATTGAAAAAACAGCCAAAATTGTAATTCAAAAAAACACTTATATTGAAAAAAAAATCGATAAAATTTAAAAAATCATTTAAATAACTAGTGTCCGACCGAACAGTTCGTCCAGAAAATGCATTTAATCTGTATTCGGTATTTTAAAGCATTATGGACAAATTTGGCGGATGGAAAAAGGTTTATTGGGCTGATTAGATGTTATTTTGAGTGTCAAATTTGAAAAAAAGTCTGTAGTTAAGCAATAAATTCACTGTTCGGCCTCAGAAAGTTCGGCCAAATTGAAAATAGTTCGGCGGCCGAACTTTTAACTTTATAGCTAAACTTCGACTTTTGTCTTAAATTTTATACACAAAATCGAATTAAATCGGCTCAACAAACATGTTTCCAGTACCAAAATTTGTCATCATTGCCTCTAGATATAAAAAAACCGACAAAATATAGTTTTTGTTTGAGTTTGAATTTGAATTTTAACGTCTTTTTCAGACAATTGCAATTAATACTATAATTAATATGCAATTTAATTTAATTGTAAAAGGCATGGTAGAGAAGAATGAGTGTATTTTCTAAAAATCATAACTACATTGAAAATTTTCAATTTTTTCTAAATCAGACTGCGCAGTTTCTGGTATTGAACCTTCGTCAGTGACCCTGTTTTTTGAATTTTTTTGATTAATGTAATATTTGTTATGTTTTTATTTGTTCGATTGCGTCTATATGAAATTTTCTGTGCAATCACTGACCGTGGTATAGATAAACTGATTTCTAATGTCACATGCACTCGCACTACACGTTAGACAGAGCGCTTTAGCCCACTGAGCTACCGTCAGGTCGAGTTTTACTGTGATTAAAACTAGTTTTATTCAATACACGGTGTTTTTGTTCTTGCATACATAATCAATTTTTGGCCAAACTGTTCGGTCGGACACTATAAATAACATTTAAAAAGTCCATATCTCGAAAACAGTTTTTATTTTTGTAATGCAGTTGTTTTTAAAAAAGTAAAACGGAGTCGCTTTTTGACTCTACTTGATGCTCACGAGTAGCGTGAGCTGCCACTTAAACCAACCAATGTGTCTAAAAATAGATTTTCATAAAAAAAATGCATATAAAATGTTTTTACAGATATTTTTTTTTTTTAATTAAATAAATAACTTTTTTTTTATTAAATAAATAACGTGGTCATGCTGGGATTCGAACCTGTGGTCTCTGGTATTTAACAATTAGTTACTCTAGAACTCTAGCAACTGAGCTATCGATACATATAATATTTTATTGCTTAAAACGTGAATGAGTTGTTGTGCTTCGTGTTTTCGTTAGTGATATCAAAAATATACACCTTACCCTCATGATTACAAAAAATCACAAAGTAATGTGTCTGAAAATAGATTTTCAAAAATATATATTAATAATTACTTTACGTTTATAATTCATGCATTATGTAATTGTTGATCGGTAAGTCATTATTTTATGTTTTGAAGTAATGTAAAATGTAATGTGGTCTCATTACAAGGTAATACATGAGTGTTCAATTATCGGTAACTCATTACTTCTTGTTGGAAAATAATGATACCTGTAGTACACATTACAAGGTAATGCATTACTTTATCGCACCCATTACCAAAGTTTTGCTGGGATGTTTACAAAAAATCACAAAGTAATGTGTCTATAAATAGATTTTAAAAAATATATATTAATAATTACTTTACGTTTATAATTCATGCATTATGTAATTGATGACCGGTAAGTCATTATTTTATGTTCTAAAGTAATGTAAAATGTAATGAGGTATCATTACAAGGTAATCCATGAGTGTTCAATTATCGGTAACTCATTACTTCTTGTTGGAAAATAATGATACGGGTAAGGAGAACACATTACAAGGTAATGCATTACTTTATCGCACCAAAGTTTTGCTGGGCGTCTTAAGAAAAACTAAAAATGCTGAGAAAAACCTCAGAATTAGATACAAAAAGTATGATTCAATATGAAAAATGTATTAATTAATTTTCCGAGTGCGGTTCCGGGAATTTCAAACAAATTTCCCGCTTTCCTGGGGAATGAAAAAGTGCGTGATTTTGCATTCCCTAGTGTACAGTCAAAGCCTGGAATACTTGGTATAATGAAAACGCGGTAAAACGAACGAAAAAATAGTTTGCATTAACCTTCTATAACGAGTTTTTCTGAAATTTTATACTAAAAAAAAAAAAAAATTACAAATTAAAAAATCGTAGTAAGAATAGAATTTTTTGTAGGAGAGCCTTCTAATTTAAGAGTGTACCCACGATTGCAGTTTCATTTTTCCTTTTTAAAGAAACTCATCTTATTGAGAAATGTTAAATTTTCGAATTGATTGAAGCAATACCACTCTATCGATGCATATAAAAGGGCAGAATATGGGAAGAATAAATAAAAAAAAATTGAAGTGGATCTTGAGCTGACTGACAGCGATTGAATGTTTCAGTTTTAGGGCAGATAATAAACGAATTTCGAATTTTTTTTCGAAATAGGACTCAAAAGTTTCGTAATTTTCGGCAAAATACTTTTAAATTTTTTGTAGAATAATTTTTGTTCAACAGAGAATTTTTTAATTTACACCAAGTACAATTCTTATGTATAAATTTAAAAAAATATAAATTATAGAAATTGTACTTGTTAAAAACTAAAAAATTCTCTGTTGGACCAGAATTACTCTACAGAAAATTTTAAAATACTTTTCCAGTACAAAAGCCAAAAACTTCGAAACTTTTGAGCACTATTTCGAAAAAAAAAAATTAAACCTTTTTTTAGTCAAAGTACACTACAACCGTTGACTTCAATCGCTGGTAGGAAACTGAAGATCGAATTCAGAAATGTTTACTTATTTTTCCCATATTAAGCACTTTAATACGCATCGATGTAGTGGTATTCATATATTTTTTTTTTTTTTTGGAACGCCCTAATGTACGTGTAGTCGATTTTTGTTAAATCAATATTTAAAAAAATCGCCAAATATTTTAAGAATCCCGTTAAATTTAAAAAATTGTTTAAATTTTGACGATTTTTTTTTTTTTTAATTTTTGTAATTTTTTTTTTTTTAATTTTTGATTTTTTTTAATTTTGGCGGTTTTTTATAATTCTAGCAATTTTTTGTTCAACTTTAGCAATTTTTTTTTTTTAATTTTTTCGTTTTTTCTTTTTGAATTATTTTTTAATTTTTTTTTCGATTTATTTAAGTTTTAGGTTATTTTTGTAAATTTTAGCGGTTTTTTAGGTTTAGATGTTGTCATTGATGAGTTTAAGATCAAAAAAGTGTACTAGAAATTTTATTCACAATAGATAAGATTAGATTGGATCAGAAGGCACTATGCACCGCGACCAATGTAGGTCTTTTGTGCTGCCTAAAGTTACTTACAGATTCAAGCTACCTATAAAGCCAATTATCCTATTAGGCAAAATGTTACAAAACCTACACATATCCGTGTCCCTTGACCCTTCCTGTGCAGATGGTATCTGAGATTACAGTGTCCAGTTAAGTACGACGCCAGGGTCCTCACACCCCCCCCCCCCCCCCTTTCAAGCGACAAGAGTCGCCTCGACCCCCTAATGGAAAAAGAGTGATCTCTTTTCTCTTATTGACAATTACTTTTCTGTGCACTTTTTTTCATTTTTTTATAGTTGAGAGCAAAGTTTTTTTTGCAAGTTCAACATATAAAATGACTAAATATACTAGTTTTTAGTAAAAAAAAATTTTGGTAAAGTTTACTAATATTTCTTACTACTTTCATTTCACTAATAATTACAGACACATTTTGCTAAAATTTGCTAAGCGGTCTGCTGGCCTAAAAATAATTAATGTTTCTATATTTTTATCACAATAAAAAAAAATTTATGATTAATAGGTTTTTTGTTAAAGCTCTGCCTATTCTGGAGGCTCTAGCAGGTCTTAAACTTCGGGTTCTGATAGGATATTTAGCCAGATCGAAATACTAGTATCAATCTAGCTAATTTGTTTTTGGTTTGCTTTATTTTTGTAAATATACCGGGGTTGAAAGCTCCTTATAAATTAGAAATAACATAAAAATAACATCCATCCATATAAAAAGTAAAAACTAATAAAACTGTATAAAAAAACTCTAATTTTACACTCTCTAATTGTTCTCGTTATTTCTCTCTTCATCCAGATTACGTAGTCTCTTACGTATGCTTAATGCTGGCGAAATACAAGCGGATGTTTTACAAAAAAATCTCCATTATGCGGCTCGAGTTTTAGAAGCTGTCTTCCTCGATGAGTCCAAGTAAGTATTGTTTTTTGAGCACAAAAGCTTTGTTGCTCTCTTTAAAGTTAGCTTTAAAGCTAAAATTAATATATGAATATAAAACTGCTAACTTTAGTATATAAAACCTGCTCTCAAATGTTGTAAACAAAATTAAAATCTGCAGCATATTAAACGCCAAATGTTGTAAATCAAAAAAAAAAAACAAATGCAAAAACTAACCAATTTTTAGTTAAAAAAAAAAAAACTGTAGTTTCCAATTTGGTAATAAGCCAGTGAAGCATTATAAATAACTAATTGGAAGTAAATGGTGAGATAAAAGCTTATTTAAAACAAAGCTTTATTATTTTAACACAATTCATCAAAAATATAAAACTCATAAAAAGTTTAGTATATAAGGTTTCTCTCTCTCTTTCATAAAGTCAGCACACAACTCTCAGCATAATTCTCAGCATTTTCTCTGCGCCTTAACGATTAAAAGCTTTAAAAGCTCTCAGTAACAGTTAAACAAAAAGTGTTAAATATATTATCTTTTGTTATCGTTTGTATATAAAGAAAATTCATAACAAAATCATAAAGTTTTGTTTAAATGTTTGCTTTACATGTCCTTGGTAACCATTTTCTTTTTTGTTCAGTCTTGTTTTTTTTTCATGGTAGTTTTTGTCCCGCCATTTCAATGTTATGTCCAGCAATTGCTTTTGTTGTTTAAATAAACTCTTGAGTTTTTGATTTGTAAAATTCTTCATTTTTATTTATTTTTCTTTTTTTCTCATCAACTTCAAACACCAAAAAAATTTTAAAAAAAGATCTAGAAGTCCCACGTCAGGTAAATCAAAGTTGAGGCAAAATTCGTGCTCATCTGTCGAATGTGAAGAGTAAGTTTTTTTTATATAATTTTTTAGTTTTTCATCATGTAATGATGATTTGTGTTATTTTTTCTAATCGTTTGTTATTTTTTGCCTCCATCTACTTTATTTAACCCAGAAACAACTACTTTACTCATTACCTTTAAATTTACATTTCTTTTTTAATTTTCAAAAAATAACATAATAACAATTATTTGAAGCCCTTAACATAATTGAAGCGATAACCACTAAAAAGGTCTTGAACATTAAAAAATTAAGTCAAAACAAAAGTTAGTTTTTCTGTTAGTACATTTAGGCACTTTTCTCAGAATGGGTGCACCATTTTTTAGAACTCTTCCAAAAAACTTTACTATTTTAATAGGTTTTCACAGCAAGTGTTAATTCAGGAAATTATATTAGTAAAAATTGCAGTTAAAATAGCTACAAATTAAAAAGTCAGTGACTGCATTTTTTATAAAAATTACTGAAAATGTAGTAATTTTTAACTACAAAAGTAGAGAAAACCACTGTTAAAAAACGTCAACCGTTAAAATAACTACAATTCAGTATTAATCTACTTAATTATAGTTAAAGTTAGTTAAGTTTTCTAACATTTGTCAGAAATAGTCATTTCACATGTATACTTAGAAAAACAAATGTATTTATAGTTAAAAATTACTATTAATGTTGACTACATAACTACCTACATGTATAACTTTTTCACTTTTTACTGAATAACACGATGCTACAAAATGGACCAAATATACATGAAAGGCGGGGTGTTATAGGTCTGATTTAGTAGATCACATTACAATTTTCATAAATTTTAATACACCCTCAAAGCCGGAAGAATTTGCAGATAAAAACATTTGATCATAGTTATTTTTCAACCGATTTTTTACCTTTGGACAGTTTTGAAAAGAATAGTTCAGCTTAGCATAACGTTATATACATGTACACTCAGAGAATTATATTGTTATTAATGACTTAAAATGACACTCGCTGCTGCAAATATAAATTCTGGTAACACACATTTTTTTGAAAAACACTTCAAATATAATAATATTTGTTTGCAAACATAGATATGTTTGGAACTAGTTAAAAACGTTTACGGGCAAACATATATATGTTGGGCTGCAAATATATATATGTTTATTATAAGTATGTTTGCAGGTACATCATTAGAGCCATAAGCTTTCTTGTTCGTTGAACTTTTTACAGAATATATCACTTCATCTTCCATTATGGCTGAACCGGATGAAATCTCTTTTCTTTGGGTTCCGCAAAGTTCTTTTATTTTTCTATAAAGTTTTCACTGCTTAATAGATTTAAAAGTTACTCAATTCTTAAGCGACTGTCAAGTTAAAATAAGTGATTTTTTTTTATTAAAATCACTTTCAAATTGATAAAGTAATAATATTTTCTTTAAACGTGCAGTTTTAGCATTTATGCCAAAATTGATTTATTCTCTCTTTAGAAAAAGTAACTTTATCAATTTTAATGTAATTTGACAAATAAAATTACATTTTACTAAAGCCCTTTTTACATTGTCACATTTTGTGTTAGTATTTTCTTTCACACATTCACAATAGAAATACAAACTTATTCTAATTCAAAAAATAAAAATTCGAAGTCAGCTAACCTAAAACTTTTCTTCTAATAATACCCAATATCATCAGTCATATTGTATCCGCCATTTTGAAAATCGTATAACAGATTCTTATTCAGCGATCTCAAATACGATTAAGTGACAACTGAAATCAAATTCCGAAACTTGTAGAAATCATCGCCATTGGATCTGCCATTTTGAATTTTAAAAATATAATGTCAGATTCGAGATTAGCGACTCCAAAAGCCGCCAAATTCGTCACTCTGTAAAATGCACAAACAATTGTCAACGTAGAAAAAGTAAGAAAAAAATTTAATAAATTTTGAAATTATTGTAAATACCTCCCCACCATATTTAAAGAGCCATATTCTTTCAAAACTACTAAAAAATAAAAAAAAAAATTAGTCCGCGAAGTCTTAAAAATTGTTGTTGTTTGAGCAATAACTTTAAATTTAAAGGTTGTATTCAAATTTCAGAAAATCGTAATGTAATTTACTTAGCCAGACCTACAACCATCATTTGAACGCTTTTCGAGTACATATATAAAAATTGCTCCATTTTATAGCTTTTCGGCTAACACCTCGTGTTGGCTAAAAGTAGAAAACAATACACACAAAAATGGTTGCCAAGTAATTAAAAGCATTTCAACTAATAAAGTTTATTCACAAAAGTTATGCGAAGACATTTTACCAAGTTTTTATTTGTTTCTACTTAATTATTGAATAATTTATGTGAAAAAACATTATTAATTGAAATGTTCCAAGTTACTTGGCAAAAGATTTTTTGTGTGAATGGTAAAAAAATATTACAAAATATCAAATGAATTGCTATTTATGCTCTTCTGTCGCTGTATCGCTACAATTTTGTTTTTGGATCTTCTTATGCGTGTTATCATTTTAGGCGGTTTTCATTTACATTTTTTTTTTTCCTTTTTCTGCTTTGAAAGCATGTTTCAGTAAATGTATTTTCCATTTATCAACATCATTACAGTATTCATTAAGTTCAACGTCTTATGACAAATCCGCCTTTTCATTCAACATAAAAATAATAATAAAGACGGATTTCTATATTCACAAAGACGCATTTATATTATCATCAGCATCATACTTCAAATCAGGCACCATTTTTTTTTTTATATGTTCTTACATTCCCATATGGTTACAAAAACATATAAAAATAATGATGAATCAATGTTATAGTCTGTGTTTAAATAAATAGTTTTTCTTAATCTAATTAAATCTTAGACAAAACAAATAAAACAATCTTAGAGATTCCTTTAAAACTTTAAATTAAATGTGTCCCCCTTTCCAAAAATTGTTAAGTTTTAGGATATTTTTTCTTTTTATTTCATTTTACTTTTATGTTAAAATGTTTTATTTATTTTGTATGTGTAACAGTGATGCCGATTATGTATTTTGTAGTTTTTAATTTATTTTTAGACGTTTCGTTAATTCTCTATGCTAGAGAGAGAGGGAGAAAAATAGTGTAGACAACTAGTTTAGATTTGTGCATAAACGCTAAGTTTTTTTTTTAATGTTAACAATTATTTAAACAACACAATTTAAAGGTAAATTTTGTTAAAAAAAAAAAATATGTGTGTTTTTTTTTCACTTAATGTTTTTATTACCATCTAGTTATTATCTAATAAATCTTTTAGGAAAATTGCGTACTTTAACTATTACTATTTACTATCAAAACGTCAATGCTATATCAACTTTAATATTTCATTTTCATGCTCTTCATTTACAATTTATAAAATAAGGCCAGTTAGTTATTGCATACACTTAGTGTCACAAAAAAGCCACGTTGGAGTAGTTATTTTATTTTATAAACCCTTTGTTTCAAAATTTTTATAAAAAAGGACTTCTTTTATTATTTTTTTTTTTTTTTTTTTTTGAAACAAAGTAATTTATTATATAAGTAGTTTATCTTTTTTTGGTTAAAATATCATTAAAAATACCATTTTATTTTATCTACAGTTCCGGTGATATAAATAATTTTGAAGAATATTGTCTAGGGTAAGTTTTTAAAAGATTCTCTGAATTTGGTCATATGCTAGTTTGAATTGGTCAGACAAATTTATCGTTTTCACAAATTTCATTTTCCAAAAATTGACATTGGTAATTTCTTTATAGTAGTTTTTGAAGTAGTTTTTATGCTAAAAATGCTTTTTAAATTAATTTCAAATCAAATTTACTTAATATCTCATTTATACTAGAGCCAACAATGAGTAGTTTTCAAAAACTACTTGCATTTACTTGTTGTGTATGGAATTTACAAATTTTAAATAAAAAAACTAAAAATTTACAAAAACTATAAGTTTTTAGTTGTAGTATAAGCCTATATAACATCTGCTTATTTTAAGCAACTTTTTCTATTAAAAATTTTATATTTTGATTATTTAGAAACTAGATTAGATTAGACTATAGTGGCACTATGCACCGCTACCAGAAGTTGGTATTTTGTGCTGCCAGCGAATACACCCTATAGGTTCAGGCTCCCTACGAAGCCAACTATCCTACCAGGTTAGGGTTGCCATATTTGAAAAGTGAAAAAAAGTACATTGATGAAAAAAAACAGTACTTTTCAAAAAAAAAAAAACAGTACATTTTTGTATTTATTGTTAACATAACTTTTACTTCAATACATCACATATTTACTTAAAATAAGTTAATACACCGAACTAAATAGCGTAGGTAAAATCAACAAAAAAATTTTTGTAGATCTTTAACGAAATTTTGTCATTTTTTTTTTTTAAGATTTAACAAACTTTATTCAAATCAACAAAATTTCGTCAAGTTTACATCCTCTGAAGAAGTAAAATTGACTAAATTTCATCAAATTTACTAAATTTCGTCAAATTGGCTAAAATTATTAGTTTGGACGCCATTACTTTTTGCATTGGGCAGTGTCATGAAAAAAATTGTGTTTACAAACATCCATTGCTTGAAAAGTAAACATACCAAACTGATATATGTACAAATAAACGAAGTGGAATTAATACAGGGAGATTCAAAAAATTTATATAAAAAACTACTGTACACACGAAAAAAAACATGGTTAAAAAAATATATATTCTTTGTACACGCAAAAAAACTTGTTTATATAAAAATATGTAAAATATACAAAAAAAAAACAGTACAAGTCCAAAAAACAGTACTTTTGCGTACTGTTTTAGGTGTTGTAAATAAAACAGTACATTTTTCAAAAAACAGTACATGTACTGTTTAAAACAGTACGAATGGCAACCCTATATCAGGTGAACAGTTCCAAACGTCCGATGGCGTCACTATTCGACCACCAAAATAACGCACCCTCCTGTCGGAGAGCCTCGGACATTTGCAGAGAACATGCTCAGAGGTCTCGGGTTCCAAGTCACAAAACCTGCAAGTATCCGTAGACGATCGTCCCATCTTGTACAATTGATACCTAAGGCCAGTGTCCTGTGAGGTAACCAGTTACGGTCCTTAGTTCGTCCCTCGTCATAGACAAGAGTTTCCGTGATCTCTCCCCAGAGGGAGATATAAACAGCCTCGCCTGTCGCTGCCCAGGCGATCTGGCCCAATAGGCCCCAAACTCCGACTCCCTCCACCTTCTGAGCCTCTCTCTGACATACGCCACAGAAACTAACATTTTATATTTTCTTTCATTCCATTTTGTTTTCTGAAATATTCTATAGAAAATTCCCGATAAAATTGCGTGATAAGAGCAGATGTTATATAGGCTTTGAAACTAATAAAATGTCTTGCTCAAATAAGAGTTCGAAAACAAGTTAATCTACTTTTTTTTGACACTAGGTGTATGCAATATTTATAATAGATATATCAAATCTATTTTGTACAATAATGTCAATTTAAGGGTCATATATAAAACATTAACACAACTTTAGGAAAAAAGTAAATATCACTACATCAAAGTATGTTTATGCATAACAGCAAACAATAAAAGGACATGCATCAAAAAAAAAAAAAAAAACAAGGTCCTTGTATAGATGATATTTTATATGTTTTTCTCTAAAGTAAACAACAGGAAACAATGTTTTCGAGTGTACAATAGAGTGATAAATACATTGTATGTATATGACTTAATTAATCTAAAACAACATAAAAACTAACAAAATAACATAGATTTTTTTTTACAAAATATTTGTGTATCGTGTTGTTTTTGATACAAAATAAAAAGTGGTCGTCCACTTAACCAGGCACTGATATTAAGGGTTATGAGGCACTAAACCCAGGGTTGGCATTCAATACCATTTCATAATAACGATAGTTGGCTACCACAGTTACATTAAGACTGAAATGATAACTTTAAAAAAGCTATTTCACGCAGTGCTGCCAACCCAATTTGTTCAAAAATCGTCAAATTTTGTTGAAAAAATCTTCTAAATCGTCATTTTGAGAATGAGAAATCGTCAAAAAAATCGTCATTCCGAAAACTCCTTATATTTATAAAATATAAATTTTACTCACAACTTCGTTTTAATCACTTTATTTGTAATTATTTCACAATTTTAATGTTCTTTTTTTTATTAGTTCCTTTACAAACGACTCTGAGTCTTAAAAACACAACTCCCAATACTCATTTCGGGGAATTGAATTTTAATATCACTGACCTATTTTAAAATCTGCAAAATTCCTTTAGTTTTAAAAATTTTTCCCGATATTTAGTTTCATAAAATTCGGGCATACAATAAAGAGAGAAATAAAGAAAAATATTTATGTACCAAGAATCAGATATGAAGAAAATCACTCTTTTATCATTGATTTTGAAGCTAAATAATTTAAATTGTTAAAAAATAAAGATTTTGGATTTGCCTTTGTAAAATATATAAAAAAAAATCCATTCGAATTTCGTTATTTTTTAAATAAAATTAAAATAAAACTTTCAAAATAATAGTGTTTATATTTAGTTGATGAGTAAATGGGTAAATGTAGAATTTTTATTCTATTTGAGATCATTTTATCACATTTTCCTTAGATGTTTTAAATAAAACGAATTTTGTCAATAAATTTTAGAGAAATAAATTTAAAAATTCTATAAAAATTGCTAATTTTTATAAATCGTCATTTTCCATACAATACATTTTGTGAAATCTTCAATCGTCATTTTATCATATATCACTTCAAAAATCGTCAAAATGGAGACAAATCGTCAAAGTTGGCAGCGCTGATTTCACGTCTTTATGTAAAATCCGGTTTATTTCGCTACTTTACCGATTTGATTTTGAAATATTTTGAGCTAAAGTTTAAATAACGCTAGAATACAGAAGTGCCGATTTTTAATGGTATTTTGTAGATATAACAAAAATTTAACAGGTAAAGTTTTTAAATAAGCCCTGTGATATTAGAAGACACATGCTACTGTTGAAATCGTAAATTTTAAATTTTCATATCGGCTTTCATCTAGGAGTGTTAGGCAACTATAGTTTTAATGAAAATATAGTGTTTGCCAACCCTGACTAAAATTGTACTAAAAACTCAACAGACTATAAAATACCAAAATAAAATTTAAAAAAATAACACTAAACTACGTTGCAGTTTTTTTTCAACTTTTACACAGTTTTTGTTTACAAAATATATATTTTTTTTGCATTTAATTACAACTTTTTTAGCGATAAACAAAAGTTTTTGTAAAACAACGATAAAAAACAAATTAATTAAAATATCTAGGGACAATAATGGAGGAAAAAGTATTTAATATGTTTTTAAGGTGATTAAAAAATATCTTTAGAAATTAGTAAAATGTAGTTTATTTAAATGTTAAATTAATAAAAAAAAAAGTAGCTACAGGTCCATCACTGTTTTGAAGAGTTAAGGCTCAGTTAAGGCTCAATTAGTCTTGCAATTCTGTGCCGTAACGAATCAGCTGTTTTGCTTTTGGTATATGGATAGTGCGTTTTTCAAAAAAGCACATCACATAAACCATGAACAAATCAGCTAATTCGTCACGGCACGGAACGGCAAGACTAATGAAGCCTTTAGTCTTGCCGTTCCGTGCCGTGACGAATCAGCTGTTTTTGGTTTATGGATAGTGCGTTTTTCAAAAAAGCACATCACATAAACCAATAACGAAACAGCTGATTCGTCACGGCACGGAACGTCAAGACTAATGGAGCCTTTAAGCTTTTCAGAATAGAACAAAGAAAACACAAATTGTGAATCGTTGTTTTTAAGAGTTGCCTTATTAAAACAGAAATGGGCAAATATTTTAAAAGTCGCTTCATGTGCATTACTTTTTTAAGAGTTGCTCTGTTAGGAAAAAAAAGTTGGCCCTGATGTTGCGTTAGATAAAAAGTTATATGACGTTCACACCTAGTTAATGTAACAAAAGATGTGCTGGAGTTTACTTTTTCGGACAAAAAAAATATGTGCCCCTTTAGAATTAAAATATATATTTTTTTCTATTATTCAAAAACCGTTACGTCTAGAATCATTAAAGTGTGTGTCCTCAAACAAAGGGAAATTTGCTCACTATTTCGGAAATGCATCTTATTTTAAGATCCATAAAGTGTGTCTCCCTCTAGATCTATTTAACGCCCCCAAGAAGTGTAAAATATCAAATAAAGCTACTAACAATAAAGTATAATTTGATACTAAAAAAAAAAGAAAAATTTCTCACGAATTCAATTATGACCAATAAAGCATTCATAATTCGCATAATTGCCTACGACGCTAGGTGGCGTAATTTTAAAAGGCTACAAGCCACTTTATATTTTACTTTAACTCTAACCAAAGTTAAGCTCCAAAAAATATAAAAATATTTTATTTTGCCTGCGATGCTGTTAACTAAAGGGTGTTATTTATAGAGGAATTGATCTTTGAAATGGAAAAAAACAAAGATGAATTTTTTAAGTTGACATGAAATTTTCTTTATAATCTTCTGGCAATATAGTTTAAGTATGATTTCTGGCATATGAACGCCATGGCTGGCTCGGACATAGTCTAATCTGGAGGTCCAATTTTCGATGACTTTTTCCAGTATTTATGGCCGTATGTAGGCAATAACGCGGCGAATGTTGTCCTTCAAGTGGTCAATCGTTTCGGGCTTATCGGCGTAGACTAGCGACTTCACATATCCCCACAGAAAATATTCCAGCGACGTTAAATCGCACGATCTTGGAGGTCAATTGACGGGTCCGAAACGTGAAACTATGCGGTTAAAAAACGTTTCCTTCAATAAATCAATTGCGGCACGTGCTGTGTGACATGTTGTGAAGTTTTGTTGAAACCACAGCTCCTGCACATCATGGTTGTTCAATTGATGAACGAAAAAGTCAGTAAGCATGACTCTATAGCGGTCACCATTGACTGTAACGTTCTGACTAGACTGATTGGGGTCTGATGACGTCTCTGTGGATGCATATTATCATTTACAGTAAACGTGGTGCCAAAACGTTCCATAGTTAATCGAATTAATTGCTCTGATGGACGATTATGTTGACCGTAAAATGGATGTAGTGCGCGATACGTATTTCTAACAGAACTATGATTTTCAAAATAAATTTGCAAAATTTGGAAGAGTTGTTCAGGCGTCAGTCTATTCATGTTTAAATGCCAAACCAAACTAAACATAAATCACTTGACAGCTGACAAAATGGCCGCCAGTTAAAAAACTATTGCCAACTTAAAGTTCTTTACCTGTATAAAAAACACCCTTTATAATTACCAAAAAATTCTAAAAATCAAGTTATTTTAATTAACCTTAAAAGTCATTCAATACAATCAAAATGTTGTAAGAGGCGAGGGTATTAATATTAATAAACCATCCGAAGGAATTAAATTTTGTAATACTACCTATACACAATTTTTACGGGTCGTATTATGAAAAATTCTTAAAATTACAGTAAATTTTACAACAACAAAAAAAAATCAAAAAAGTTTACGTACAAAAAAATTTCTTAATTTCTTAGCCTTTTTAGATTTTTTTACACAATTTTATATCTTAAATATACTTTTAATGAAACAAAACCAGTTTTTGAAATCCTGATAAAATGTGCTTTCATTTCAGTACCCCCACTTTTGTGTTACTAGGCATACCGGTTTTTAGGGCATGGCTGGCCCCTGAACTCCAGATAGAAAAAAATTATTTTTTTATTCCAGAGGGATCATATTCTTTTATTTTATTATTTTAAGGGATGCCCGAAAAACCAAAGTTTTGCTAAAAGATGAATTTACTGCATATGTTTGCAATAGTTACAAGATTAATATAGCTTTCACAAATAAATGCGTGACACGTGTTTCTGCTAAAACGAGAGCAAAAGAAAAAATAAAGTATATTTTTAATAAAATAAAGAGCTTTAATATGTGTTTTGGATAAACACGTTTTTAGCATTTTGGTGTGAACGCCATATTAATCTAGTAACAAGTGGAGGAACTGTTTAATTTCAGTGCAATCACATGCAGTTAATCCATTTTGTATTAGATCAACTTTCAGCCTAAACAAAGCATTCCGTTTTCATGATAAACTCACACATGATAAATTTTGAATTTTTAATCACGGAAATTAAATTTTTTCACTTCTCAGTTTTTAATTGAATTAAGAGAATGATGGTCCTGGATTGCAATTTTGCGATAAACTGTGTAGTAAAAATAAACGTTTTTCCTCTGCTTAAAAACTAGTGAATAAAGTGTTAAAATGTACCACAGAAAAGTATATCGCAGGGTCTGCTGTTTCTATGTTGTATCAGAAAACAAGTAGTGGAAGGGACCGCAGCCTAATAAAGTTGTTTTCTACGTTGTAAGAAATACCTAGAAGTTTTTATTTTCGGTAAAAAAAATAATATATATATATTTTTTTTTAACGTACAGTCTTTCTCTTTGAGAGTTTTTAAAAGCTGTTTTATTTATGAATGTGACAGGACATATGATTTTTATCTTAATAAGCATCTCATAATTTACTCTTTATACATATTAAATGCATGAGATTGTAAGTTTTCGCTTGACCTGTCAAAGGTTCTTTAGCAACTTCGCACAAGACAATTTCAGTTAAAAACTTGATAGAGAAAATCACTTTTTGAAACAATAGGGACTGCACTTAATAACGTTGTTTTCGACTTAAGACATATTAACCCAATTTGCCCGAGCGCACTCATATGGTAATGCCAAAGAACATTGAAGTAGTTTCATTTAAAGTAACAGCAACCAGAATTTTAAAAAAACAGAAAAAAATAACATCAAGATACTTGAAAAAAAAATTTCAAATTAAGAGAATATGACCTTTTTACATGTATTTTCTTTAAACGCTATGCAGTCAATATTAATATTTTCTTTAAATTCAAATTAACAATTTTTGTCGTTACTTCATAACATTTCAAAGAAAATAAATTGAAAATTTACAACTTTTGTCGATATCACTTTTCCAATAATTAAAAGAAAAATACAAAATTACTTTTTCGGTAACTCAACCAAACAGTATCTATCGTTAGTTAACGAAATCGATAAAATCGTTAAGAAAGTTAATGAATCGCACTGCGGGGTAAAATTTTTTACAGAATATATTTCAGATTGTATTGTAGACATTTTCCTATAACTAGAACAATTTCTAAATTCAAAGATAATTATTTAATCAACAATGACCATAAGACGATCGACGATTATTGTCCACTTTTCGAAGTTACAAACCCTACTATCCCAGTGTAGAAAAGCAATGTCATAGAAGTGTTTATACAAGTACATGTTTGGTACTGGCAAGTACTTACAATTGCCATTACAAATCTTATTACTTTTATATTTGGATGTCGTGCAAACTAATGACATATTATTACTAAACACTATACGAAAAATCAAAAAATATGTGGTTACCTATATGTTTACTAGTATGGACAAAAATAATTAGTCTAAAAATAAATTTAAAAAAAAAAATAAATTTAATAAAATAAAAAAAAATTATATTAAAATTTTTTTTGTAACAAAATGTCATAACGTGGGTTTAGAACCAGGGACTCCAGATTGTCAGTCAACCGCTCTATCATTCGGACTATCTCGACATGTTAAACTTGATAGATAAAAACATAAATGACTTGCTTGCACTAAAGATGAAAAAATAATGAGTCTAAAAATTAATTTTAAAGACCATTACTTTTTATTTAAAAAAATAATAAAAATACGTACTTATGGGTAAAGTTAACTAATTCTTAGTAAGTCATTATTATTTGTTTTAAAGTAATGCAGAGAGTAAGCTGGTATTATTACTGCTAGTCCCAAATGTATTTTCGTCTCAACACTGGGATTTTCAATAAAAATTTTGAAATATTTCAACAAATCTGTTAAAAGGTAATTATATTGCATCTAATAAAACAATAGTAATTTAAATTCGAATGGTGTACGATAATTGTTAATTTTTTATAGCATCACTAGCTAAATTAGGCATCTATAGACTAGCAATATTATTGTGCAATTTTTCGAATTTGATCTATTACCATATATGGTAATATGATAAAGAAAAAAACGAAAGTCGTGCAATAATATTGTTAGTGTTTGGGTACCTTAAGACGATTATCGTACACTTTTCCATGTTTAATATTTGCTATATGATATAAGAAATTTAAAATATAATAACAAAATTTGTGAAAAACATAAATTTTTCATTTTTGTTATTTAAGCCTTTCAAACGATCGAAATTTATAGGGAATTCACATAGACAAATTCATCTCCTAAAAATAGTACTAACTGCTTAATCAGGCACTAAACAAGGCCATTAAACCATTTTTTTTTAAATTTTTTATTAACAGTTGATCTAACTTTTTATCAGACTACTATTTCTAAGCGACTCTGTAGTATACTACTAATTGTGTGCAGCAAAGAAATTTCGGTGCTGTCGACAAAGACGCCGGCATTTTCCTTGTTCTTCTTATGCCGGATCACTATCGGCACCACCATAGTATTTTAAACTGACAAAGTTAAACCTTTAGCTGTCAAGTTATTCAAGAAATGCATATGTAAACGAGAAAGATTAAAACGGTGGATTAACTTTAATCAAGTGGATTAATTTCACTATATGAACTCCCTATTAACTTCGAAAATTGTACGATAATCGTCTTTTTTTTTAAGAATTGCCCCAGACAATCCTGAGCAGAAAATTTTTGTCAATAAAACATGGAGATATTTTGACTTGTTGATACAAAAAATAATTAAAAATAAAAAAATTTTCAAAAAGTGATTATCGTTTTAAATTTATTTGAAAATAAAAATTTTTTTGACTGAAAATTAAACGTTGTTTTAAGCGTTTTAAAAGTACCACGAAAACAGAACATTTTTTAATTGTTATTAAAAAAATCGCTATATATGCATTACTCTTTGCAGGGATGCCATATTATAGAAAATTTAAACATTTATAGGGGTTTCAGCAATTATTTTGAAAGTTTTCCCGTTTTATAATTTGCTTATTTTAGGAATATTCTTTTACAGTGAATTTTTGGAAAAACAAAAATCTTTAATGAATATATTTCTTTTATCTTTTTTCCTCTTTTAAACTGCTAACTTTTTAATAAAAATATTAAAAATGATTGATTGCTATTCTGAAATTGGTTGCTCTTACTGCACTGCTAATTGCTGAATTTACTGTTATATGTTTGGGCGAATTGATTTTATACAAAAAAAAAAAACTTTTTATTTAACCTTAACGACAACAAAAAAAATGTAACCCTCCTGTAGTCAAGGAAATAAACAAGAAATTAGGGACGAACGATGTAATGGTGATTGTAAAAATGTTGAATGTAATCAACATAAACATACAACACATACATTATTAGATCCTGCAGATAATACAAATGAAAATAATAATATCAATACCTCCTGTTCTATGCTGGGGAATCAAACGGAACAAGGAGATAGTGAAGAACATTCCAAGGAAACAAAATATCAAAATGCGTCTGACAATCAAACAAGTATAGATAGTCGTACCAAGGGTGTATGTACGGCTCCGCAAACTCATAGTGGTCCCACTGGACCGCCGGAACCTAAAGACTCTGCCGAAATATCTGCCACAGAAAATAATAAAGTTACCCATAAAGAAGACAACACAAATACCTGCTCATCAAAAACCAACACCGTGTCGTCAGAAAATGTTAACAACAGTTCAGTTAGCAGTAGCAGTTGTAGTAATAAAGCAACCATACAGAGGCAGAAACGTCTAAGAACACCGGTTTGGGCCAGAACCATAACGACAGATAAAACGTACATAAAAATTTATTTTATAAGAAATTATTATAAATTTATTTTATTTAAAATTTATTTTCAATTTGATAATATATTAATTTGTTATATAAATTTTTCAAAAAAAGTTTTAATTATTTTAAACAAAACAATTTAACACTTTTAATTATTACTTAAATTTTGAACACAAAAAAACACCGCTCCTCCAACACACTAAAAACAATTATTCTGTTAAGAGTTTTCCGTTTTTGGCCTGACTGTTTCTTTAACTACAAAACTTTGTCCTTTTGTCTATACTACTAATGTCTTTGTCTGAAAATTCTCCTTCAATGCTGTCTTTTTTCTAAGAAAAAGCACTATTGTAAATATATATTTTCTTCGTTACTATTGCATTCTTTTCAGCATGTTTTAATTTTTATGTAAATAAATTATATAAATATTACAAATTTTACGAATTTTACTAAGCATGCACAAAAATTTTCCTATTTTACCCCCTTATTTTCAAAATTATAAAATTTTTTAAAACCCACATCACTGTTGAAGTTAGTAAAAATGATTTTTATCGTTTTATAATCTAGTAAAAATGATTTTTATCGTTTTATATCTTGCAAATTTTTATTTTTTTCTTATACAAATGTTAGAGTTCTATTTAAAAAAGCATTCTCTAAAAGCTCAGAGCATTAAATTAATTAATCTTTTATCAGTTTATATACAATTTTGTTAATCAAAATAAGATAAATTGTGTATCATATATGATGCATAAGCGTATCAGTCTTATCGTTTGTGCATCATATGTGATGCATTGGACAGTTAAAAGGTTAATTAGAATATTGGTATAATTTTAACATAAATAAGCAGGATAAATTAAAAAATGTGTTTATTTTATTTCTAGAAGAATTGGATTCATATAAGATATTTAATTAATTTATTTTAAAACAATTCATTGGAATTATTGTAAATAAAACGTCTGTAATAAATATAGAAAATTATATAAAGGCAATAGTAAGCAAATTTATTAACCGTTACTAAGGAGCGAAATTGAATAATTCTCGACACAGATTATCACTTACAACTTTTTTTTTATTTTTAATAGAGAACTATTTCGGATCAAGTTATCTTTAAAAAGTCGTAAAATTATTATTATGAACAAAATAAATATTAGCTAAGTCGGAGTAAAGTAAGGCAAAAAAAAGAGGAGAATTTTTACAAAAAAACCTTGAATTTCTAAAGGCTTCATTACTAGAGCGAATATGTTCCGTAAACGGACTGTAACTCCATTAAATGTGAAAATATAGTACCTACATACAATATGTTGTCTCTGTTTTGCACACTAAAGAAATTGTTATGGATTTGTGGAAAATAAATTCTGTTGATAATAGAATTTACTTTCCGGCCTTTACAAAAAAAAAATTGCTGAATTGTCCAGAATTCAGAACAATCAATTGATATTAATTTATAAAGACTACAAAATAAGTTTTTAATACTGTAACATTTTTTTGGGAAATGGTCTGCTCCCATCAATTAGAGCACTACAGATGCAAAAAAAAACAACGCAATTACTCACATTTTGTTCAGATTCCACTTGTAAGCGAAATAATGCGAGGATCGCTTTAATATTTTGCACACATAATCTGACAACCTTCTTAAGGGTTACTTGACAAGAAAAAAGTTCGGTGTCCTACACAAAGGCAGTTGTAAGTGAAAATGTGAGTCGGGATTTTTTCGATCATACTCCTTAAATTATAGTACAGTTATTTTAAACTACAAATGCGAATGTATTCGCTAAAATCAAAGAATTGTTTTCATTATTATTTTATCACCACGCCAGCAAAGTGTGGATACTTTTTTTAATGTTTTTATTTGAAATTTTGGGAATAGCTTTTGGAGTCATTTTTGAATTAAAAAGTGTTTTTTGAAAAAAACACTTTCATACAAAAACTTGAAGTTTTGTATTTTTGACCTCATTTGTTGGCTGGGATGTTTTTTCTTTTAAAGCTTTATTAAAACGCTATCCATATCTACTATTTCCCAGTATTGATGATACGAAATCTCACTTTTAATTGCGTAATTTGACAATACGTATCATCAATACTGGGAAATAGTAGATATATGCTGAAAAAAAAACATTTGTTAGGACAACATTTCTGTTTACCATGTTTCTTACAAAGCATTTGTACTTGCAAATATAATTATGTTTGCCTGCAAAAAAAAAATATATTTGCAACTAGTGCAGAACGTGTTTCGTCAAACATATATAAAAAATTTTAAATTACAAATATATCTTTGTTTAGGTTTGAAAATGTTAACCATTGTCAACATATATATATGCATATATAATTATTAGGGCGGGTCGATTTAAAAATCGCTCAATGTTCAAGGAAAATCGTATTCTAGGGATCAAAATAAGAAACTTTGCCGAAGGAACCATACCTCTAAAACGAATTCTGATGTCCCGACTTTTGACCCAAAGGGTCAAATTTTGAAAAAGCCTACTTTGATATTTCAGAAAGTAGGAGGAATCTCTCCAAGATTATTGGAGCTACTTCTTCTCCGGGAGTCGCGCTAGCAGATTAATGCATAATTCATCATTCTAGGTGACCGTTAAGGGGCTAAAATTTAAGTTGAAAGAGAGTCTTTTTAACCGTGTTTTTATAGCAAAATGTACAAATCTCGGGATAGAGATATTCCAGAAAGTAGGAGGAGTCTTTCCAAGATTAGGGTCTCTATTTCTTCTCCGGAAGACGCTCTAGCAGATGCATGTATAAATTATATTCGATTGGGGTTGGATTCGATTGGGGCACTCTAAATGGGTCAAAGTGGAATTTTTCAAAGTTTGACCCTACGGGTCAAAAGTCGGGACATCCTAATTCGTTTTAGAGGTATGGTTCTTTCGGCAAAGTTTCTTATTTTGATCCCTAGAATACAATTTTCCTTGAACGTTGAGCGATTTTTTTGCCTCGACACGGCCTAATAATTATGTACCTGCAAACATATTCAAAAGTGTATTTTTTTCTGCGTGTATGGACAGAGATGAATAGCACGTGAACTGCCCCTAAATTTATCATTATTTTTTATTTCTACCAATTTAATAATTTGTAAAAGGAGAATACATTGTGAGAATGGACGATATTTAGATAGACTGAGTTTTGCCTAACTCCATAAATTCGGAATTAGTTCTGAACTTTTTTTTAAAAAAGTTAAATTTTTTTTTAATCTCCATTAAACAATGTATTGATGTAGTAAAATTTTTAACATTTGCTAAATTTAGTTAATTAATAATTAATAAAATACGTACTAGAAATTTTCGAAAAATTTGTCAATATTTAACCACGCCTATTTCGCTCATTTTTAGGAAACATTTAAAAAAGGTTGTTCAATATTTTGTTTGGCATTGCTGAAATATAATTTTTCCTGTAGCGGGGCAATTGGCTTGGCAAGCGAAATACTATAAAAATTTAATACACGAAATTTTGATTTAAAATCGTTAACACTTATTTCACACTAAAAAAGAAACCATAAAAATCGTTACATAAAAACTTTATCATATGGCATCTCTTTAACATTATTACCATTTACACAACAGCTGTTATCGATAATACCGTACTACCACTAAAGTTTAACCGCCAATTTAGCTGTCATTGTACAATGTTTATGTTTGAATTGAGTGTATTTTTTTCGTGTTTGTTTAATTGATGGGAGTTTATAAAAAAAAAAATAAAAAATTAATAACGCGTGCAAAATTTATATAAAGTATAAAAAATTATAACAAAAAAAACATGTCTAAAGTCAAAGCAGATAATAATAAACAGTCACCCAAAGAAAGTGTCAAAGCGGAAAACAGTGAAAATGAATCAATTGGTGTAAGCACAATGAAGCAAAATGGCAAAAGACATTGGGAAATCAATTCTAAATGAATTTTATTTTTAGGATGACACCGCTAGTGTTAGCACCAGCACTACCTCACGCAGTAAATCACCAGGCTCAAGGGGTGGTCGACGACAAAGTCGAGCTCCTAGTAAATCAAAAGTTAAAAGACCGTCCTATAAATATGAGTAAGTTGGCATGTAAATACCGGATTTAAATCTGAATTTTATTAAATTGTGTTTTGTTTTAATTTGTAGCTGCCACTTAAAGGAAAACCATGGCCAGGCCATATTTGGTGTGGCTTTTAATCATTTATTGGGCAAAGATCAACCCAATGTTTTTGCTACAGCCGGCAGCAATCGATGCAGTGTTTATGAATGTCCCCGCAAAGGAGGCTTAAAATTAATCATGTGCTATGCTGATCCAGATGTAAGTTTGAAAAGTATATCTTTTTTTTATAATTAACATTTATTGGCATCTCATACGAAAAAAATTTGATTTACTTTTATGGTAATTTATAAAAAATGGAAATATTTAACTCATTATTGACATAGTGTTCCCTTTTCGACCCAGTACATTGAAACGGATAATTAAGAGATTTCAAAACCTTTAAATGATCGCATTCAACACCTTGACTACAATCGGGAATACAAAGATTTTGTAAAATTGTTACCCAGAGTTTGCCAAATAATTACATATTAAAAAACTAACCATTTTTGACCTTTTTTGATGGCACCTTTTTCAAAAATTATTTAAAAATATAAAAATTTCTAATCTTTTATATTTTTGATGATTGATAAGAAAAAATGAAAATTTATGAATCATTCCAAAAAAATTTCGATACGGTCCTCGGATATTTTACTATGGATTTCGTTGAAAATAAACACATCGTTAATCAACACTACTATGATAAATGTTCTGTATAAAGTTTTTCGAAATTCGATGTACTTCGCGTTCTATTGCCTCTCAAAGTTCGACTTTTTTTGTTTTTGCAAAACTAAGAAAAATACCTGCGCCCGTATTTATAAAAAATCTAAATTCAGATTTCAAATACATTTTAGTTAAAACACATTTGAAGTCTTAAAACTATATTCATAAACGAATATTGGCTTAAAATACCTATTTGAAACCTTGTGTAAAAGTTAATATTCGTTTATGAATACAGTTTTAAGGTTAAAATTTGTATTTTAACTAAAATGTTTTTAAAAAGCCATATTTGGCCCCTGGGCTTGGTTTGAAATTCTAGCAAATCTCACCGCAATTGAATGAACATTGCCAACAACTACTCGAAAAAACTCGATCAGATCACAAAAAAAAATTATTTTTGAAATTAAAAACTTTTATGATTTGACTATATTCATAAAGAGCTCATTTATTAAAGCGTTCCGATAAAAATTGTGCAGTTGGCTAGCAACTTCTCGAAAAAACTCAACTATTCCCGTGCAAAATTGTTGAAATATGCTATTTTTAAAAGTTTGAGGACATTATATAAGCCAATTTTTAAAAAACTTGATACAAACTTATATATTTTGGAGTCGGATACTTTACGAGAAACTATGTATAAAAATTTGGCAATCCAACTCAGACTATATTGCCTATTCGAAAGAAAACTCTGAACAATTCAATACAAATGTGTGAAAATATGCAGATTTTAGAAATTCACTTAGTTGGCATAGGTTAGTTCTTCGCCAAGGACACAATTTTCAGCAAATGCCTTTTGAATATGGAATCTATTGATGCAGGCGACTAAAAAAATTAAAAATTTAATTACATTTAATTTCTAGAAACAGCATATTTTAACACATTTGTATGGAAGTGGTCCAGTTTTCTTGTGTAGTTGTTAATCAAGGACACAATTTTTATCAAATAAATGCCTTTGCTTTTTTGAATATGGAATTTATTGATGCAGGCGACTTCAAAAAACTAAGGGATTACCAAGATTTTTTTTTAAAATATTTGTAAAAAATTACATTAAATTTTAAAATCTGCACACATTTGTATGGAAGTGGTCAAGTTTTCTTTGAGTAGTTGTTCCCCACAATTTATTAATGCTGACAACTCCATAAAATATATCTGTACCAAGATTTTCTTAAAAAAATTGTAAAAAAATTACATCAAATGCCTAAAATCTGCCTATATTCACACATTTGTATGTAAGTTTTCGAGATTTCTGGAGTATTTTTCGAGTAGTTGTTCGCCAGACACAATTTTAATCAGTTTTTATTTTATTGAATTAAATACGGAATCTGCTAATGCAGACGACTCCTAAAAAAAAAGTCTGTGCCAATATTTTCTTAAAAAATTTGTATAAAATCACTTTAAATTTCTAAAATCTGAATATTTTCATGCTTTTGTATGGAAGTGTTCGATTTTTTTTTTTTCAAGTAGTAGTTGGCCTATCCCACAATCTGCTTCTAGTTGGCACGAATTTTTGTACATAGACTCTGCTGAAGTATGCGACTCCAAAATATATGTTTGTGCCAAGTTTTTAAAATTTTTTTTTTATAAAATGTCATCAAACTTTTAAAAATAGCATATTTCTATAATTTTGTATGGGAATGGTCGAGTTTTTTCGAGTAGTTGTTCGACACCGGCGCAATTTATATCGGAACGGTTTAAATGAGCTATCTACGAATTTAGTCAATTCATAAAAGTGCTACATATAAAATACATTTTTTTTTCAAAAATTTTTTTTGTAATCTGTAGTATGATTCAATATTTTTTAACGATCCGACAATTGCAAAATATATCGACACCGTTTGTTGCTGGCACTAACGCTTAAGTAATTCACTAAGTACACCTTAACGATAGTCGATAACTCTACACTCATAATAATCGATGCTAAAAATACGAAAATAATATCAAAACAACAAAAACTTTCGTAAAATAAACAAATATTGGTTTATTTTACGAAAGTTTTTCTTATTTTGACATTTATTGTTATTTTTATACATGGATTATTATCAGTGTATTTTTCTATTTAAAAATTTAACTTTTTCTCGTTTGAATAAACAACACAAACATTTTTGTCGTTTAGATAACAACAATAGCGAATATCGTTTAAAAATGTTAATGAAAAAACAATAAACAATTCGATTATCGTTAAAACACGTTACTGAGTCCCACTACTAGTCAAGCTTTTTTGGAGTAGTTGTTGGTCCATGACACTTATCTCTAATATTTACCTTTTTACATGAGTTCAAACGAACAAAATGTGCACTTTCACTACTCGAGGTACTCGACGAGTAGTTTGAACTCGAGTTATCGAATGAACTGGTCTGTTCTGCTCATTGCATGTAACTACGTGCCAAATTTAAAGATTTTAGCTTTGCTCGTTTTGGAGATACACCAA
This sequence comes from Delia radicum, assembly GCA_021234595.1. NCBI lineage: Eukaryota > Metazoa > Arthropoda > Insecta > Diptera > Anthomyiidae > Delia > Delia radicum. The sequence continues at coordinate 20,829,372 of CM037854.1, read as the reverse complement.
ACGCCCCTTTTTTTCGAAAATAAAGGCTGATTAAAAAAATTGGACTTTGTTAATAAATATCATGACTATGTTGCCCTGATGAACAGTTTGTCATGATATGACTTTAACTCACGCATTTGTTGTTGTTTCCCATATAAATGTTCTATTTAACTGTTTGTGTTTGTTAAATTTTTACTGGACATTCAGTAATCGGGCCTTAAAAATGAAACCAGCACTTCTTTTAATTTTAAAGTTTCTTTATTCAGGGACCGTAATTATTATTAATTTAATCATAAAAATCAGATGCAAAAATTTATTTCATAATTTTTATTATTTTCGAGCAAAAAAATGTTTGGACTTTTCCCAGCAAGAACAGTGACGGTCATATGACCGGTCAAATGACCGGAACTGCTGATGGAAACATCTATCAGAGCGTAGAACAAAGTTTCTATCATTTTCTTAAGGGCAATATGAAAAAAGTGATGGAAACTTTGTGTACGTGTGATTTTGCATCTCCCTCTAATTTATAAATTCATAAGTTAGAGGAAGATGCAAGATTTGCATGTGTTAGTTTCGGTCATCCATTTCTTGTAGGGAAGTATACTTTTATTTTTTAGAGCAAAAACAACCCTACAAGAAATGGATGACCGAAACTAACACATGCAAGTCTTGCATCTTCCTCTAACTTACGAATATATAAATTAGAGGGAGATGCAAAATCACACGAACACAAAGTTTCCATCACTTTTTTCATATTGTCCTTAAGAAACTGATATAAACTTTGTTCTACGCGCTGATGGATATTTTCATCAGCAGTTCCGGTCATTTGACCGGTCATATGACCGTCACTGTTCTTGCTGGGAAGTTAATTTTCGACTTATGATTAAAAAGTTGTTATTTTTGATTATTATTTTTTTTTTATTTTTTGATTAAAAAGTTGTTATTTTTAATTATTTTTTTTTGTCAAAAATAAAAGTTATTTTTTGATTTTTATTGTTTTAAGCAACTTTTTTCTCATTTTTTCCAATTAATGACAATTAAAAATTCTCATGAAGGAAATTTTTATCGGAATTGCACACGTTTTTATGCGTCTGATATAGCTTTTTAAAATTTAAAAATTTTTAATGATTTTTTGTATATAAAAAATGTCGCTTGCTCAAAAAAAAACTTTTTTAATTGCTCGAAAAATTAAAAGTCAAAAAATAACTTTCTTGAATTGCTTGGAAAAACAAAATTCTAATTTTAAAAGGCAGAGCATTTTATGAAAGACTTCTAAACAAGGATTAATATTATATATATTGTCCGACCGAAGACTTCGGCCAAAAAACGATAGTTGGTCGGTATTTTGTGCATTTGGAGACAATGTGCAAACATTTTGATATCGAAATTTGGCCGATTATTGAATTCATTGCTTAACTTCGGACTTTTCTTTCAATTTGGCACTCACCTAATAAGCTTTTTTCCATTTTTCCATTTGTCAAATTTGTCCATAATGCTTTAAAATACCGAATAACGACAAAAAGCCTTTTCTGGCCGAAGTCTTCGGTTGGACACTAATGATATACTGGAATCAGTTTTCTGACATTTAACTATTTGATTTTTTTTTTTTGTTTCAAAATTAAAAAAATAACTGTTGTTTTCTTCGGTCCCTGATTTTATTGTTAAATTTATAATTTAATTGTAATATCTGAACCAACGCATTTGCACGCGTTTTGAGTATTAAAAATATGACTACCTTTACAGTTAGCAATTAAACATGAAATAATGTAATATTTCTGTTTGTCGTCAAGTATTTGAGAAGATCCAGGTCCACGCTGAAAGTCTCGTATGTTCATTTGAGCAAATTTTATAAGGTTTAATAGATTTTGTAGCAAATTTTTAATCCTGGTTTTTGGGTTTAGTTCACATATCTTTGAACTTTTCATTGATTTATAATTTTTCAACTGCGGATTAGGTTTAATCTTCTTCAAATTACTTTTATCTTTTAAGTTGTCCTCTACTTTCTTGCCATTATTTAATATTTTCATTAAATTATTATTCACAAAATATGCATTTATTACGGCAAATATATATAGCTCCTTATCTGCAGCCCGCGGAAAACCCTCCAACGTAGCTTCACTCAAAGTTTGTACATAATCATAAAATGCTTCCTCAGTTAAATTATCTGTTCTACTATCAAATGTAATTTTACATCTTGTCTGTATTGCCTACAAGGAGATTGAAATATATAAAATAAGAGATACAAATAGAACAAATTTTGTAGATAAAAATATACCTTACGAGTAACTTGCAACAAAGATTTATCTTCCAAGTCACGTGCAAATTCAAACACTGTTATCAAATTGTTAATTGAAGTTTGATTCAAATATTCAGGATTCTTTATATAATTGATACAAATTTGTAAAATCGATGATAGCATATATTTGTCGCATAATCGATACAAAGTTAATATTTCTTCCAATGAAGTCTTATTTAAATTAGCCTCAGAGTTTGTGTAAATCATATAGCACAAATTTTTAAAAACGTGTGGTGACACATCGGTTAAACGAATTTCTGTTTTTTCTTCGGCTTCTAGATAATTACCACTGAACATTTTTTCGAATACTGGAGATTCCATGATAAAATAAATTTTGTGGCCATGTATTATTTCGGCTGTTTCATCTTCTGGTCCTACAACAAATTTACAGTCAGCGAAACTTCCATCATTTATTATTTTTTTTGCCTTTTCATACCGGCTAAAATTGAAAAAGAAAAACTTAATATACAAACTCTTGTGAAATATATTGGGCTCTACAAACATAGATGAAAAGTTTTTTTGTTTTTAAATTCTAGCAAAAAGTACATTTCCGATCACTACAATATGTATATCATATGAAAGCGCTTTAAAACATCTTTACAATGAGGTACCATATGTCCCCCAAAAATTAACACACTGCACCCTAATTTTAGTTTTTTGTAATACTAAAGCCCACAAGGCCAAATAACAGTATTACATAGTAATAAAAAACTGAGTATTATTCTTAAAAATAAAAAATTAAAATACACTTAATAGCCTAACATATTGGCTCCCCAGCCATAATATTTATAAAAAGTTTATTAACAAAGTTTAAAAATTAAAGTATTAAAGCATTTGACCCTATCAGTGGTAACATTGCATACTTAACCACACAAAAAAAAAAAACATTATTATTATATATGGTCCAATATATAATTATAGCTGACTTATATAATTAGATCTAATTTTATTTTCAATCGGGTATTTTTTTTGGAGAAAAGGACTCGCCATTCTAAAAAAGCGTTTATTAAAGGTATATAAAAAGGGTATACAAATTGATATTCAATTCCACAAGCTTCTATTAAGGGTATAATATGCCACCATATCTATTGAAATAAGATAGTTATTAACGGTTAAAGTTGAACAATGTTGATTTTTTTGAGATTTTTGGTAACAATTTATGTGTGTGAAATTATCCACAAAAAGTCATCCATTAATAAGTCAGTGCCTTTGATAAGCAAAGTTTTTCTGCGTAACCTTTTTCTACCTGGGTAAAAATTTTAATATGGAGTCTAATACAATTATATCTCATTTGATATGTTCCCATATATAAGCACATACAAATTGATCCGAAAAATGGTTCATCTACATTTATACAATTATGTCAAATTAGATATAAGTTGATACAATTTTATCCGAGATTTGTCCGGATATGGACATTAAATTGTATCACTACATATATATGGATTATTATTATATGGCTTATGAAGTTATATATGGAGTAAGAGTTGGAGACATATAATAATATCAAGTACCAAAAATCTCTCAATAAAAATGAGGATATGAATTCGTAGATAATGATATTAGCAGTAATGTGACTTCATTTCAAGTCAGATATGACTTAATCATATTGCATATGACTAGATAGAACTATTTTTACCCGGATATATAAATTTTAACCAAATCTATGGCTCAGCTGAACAAAGTTTTTTCTGCTTAAAGGTTTTCTACTCTACACGCAGAAAATAAAGAATCATTTTATGATAGTTTAAGAGCATCATATTATGATTGTAACACGTAACAATCGTAATATGATTCCAATATATTATGATTCATTTTATGATTCTACATGATGATAAAATCGTTCGCTGTGATCATAATATGATCAGTCAGAATCATGTTTATGATTGTTAGGATCCTAATATGACCATTTTTTGTCGGCAATCATGTTTTTCTCTGCGTGTAGTATGTCTAAAGTCCGGTTACGCTGAGGAAAGTTTTTCTATGCAACAAGCTTGTGTGCAATAATAGGTCGACGTACGCTACCGCGGGTACCCAATTTTAGCATAAAACGTTTCTATTGTAAAAATTTTGCGAAAAATAGTCAATTTTTTTTTTTTATGTTAAAATGGTGCTTAAATGAAGGAAAACTACTAGTACATAATAATAGTAAATAAAGTGCTAGAGCCATTTAAGTAAATGTTACATCCTTTAGGGTGGGCCGGAAAATGCTTAAGTAAAAAAGTAAAATAAAGTACGTTAAGATTTCAAAAAACAAAAAAGAACTTAAAAATTAGTTTGAAAAAATCGCGTGATTTAACATATAAAAAAAGTTTAAAATTTTTCGTCCCCTAAAGTTCTAAAATTTACTAAAATGGCGTTATTTAGAGCCTCGCTTAATATATCCGAAAAGCTGGACCATTTTTTAAATCGTGTGGAAATTTACTTTCATTTGAGTGCCAAGACTTGCATGTAAATACGCGTTTCAGTTTTTTTTGGACCCTGGATGCCAATGGGGCCCCGTCGCCACGTTTTTTGTTTTTTTTTTTTTTTTAATTTCCGTGTGTTCGCTAAAGCCGAAAAATGCATCGTCTTCGTATTGCTAAATACGAAATAGTGTAAAAAAGGTATGGTGACAATTTTTCTTTTACAAAAATTTTCAAAAATATAAATCTTGTGATAAATTCTAAAAAACACAACGAATTAACTTTCCCTATGTAAAACTTCAGATTAAGTGGAAATTTTTCTACAAAATTATGAAAATTACTAAAAGTTATGTAAAGACTCACAAGAGGAGTCTCCCGATGGATTCTCCCCAAGCTTAATGAAATGTAAAAAAAATAAGGGACACGTATTTTTGTTTAGCGGCCCAATCTCACGTTTAAGCTTTAAAATATGGGGCCAAAGTTAATACATTTTTGTATGGGAACATGTCTGAAACTAATGAAATTCATAATTTTTTGAACGCAGTTTTGATGTGCTCGAGAAATCAAATAATTTTGATACCAATATTGCCTATGTATTGCGTAAGGGTTACCATTTATTTAAAATTTTAAAAATATAGGTGAAAAAGCTCTTAAAAAAATGTCACATAACAGACAAAACAGTACGAATGTCGGAAAAAGCTCAGACACGCCATCAATTAAATTTAATAGGCATTGATAAACATATTTTTAAGCTCAAACCAACTATAATTCTTAACCCTTTGACTGTCCTTGTACAGTGTACACATTAAAACAAAAAAATTAAAAATTTGATAATTCAAAAAGACTTTATATTTTTGTTTAAACTTAATTCATTAGGATGATATTGGTCATAACAAAAAAAAAAATCATTTGTTAACAAAGTCCGATTTTTTTATCTCCACAAAAAGGGTCGTTTTGTGTATCTCCTAATCTAGCAAACTAAACGTAGATTCATCTAATGATCAGAGCAAAATCAAACAAAGCATTTTTTAATAATCGAATGTTTTAGTGGTAAACATTTTTGGCGGGTAGGAGGTGGACGGGCATACATGTCAACCTTTTTCGTTCTAATTTAATGACTCCGAACAAGAATCTGAAGTCCAAATAGAAATATATAAACAAACAAAAAATCGGTAGAGAAAGGGTTAAAAAATAACAATTTTAATATCATTTAAGCACACTTTTTTCATAAAAAAAATACTTGAAAGTTATCGGACATGTTTCTTATTAATGCGTCTCTACATGCTCTTTCACTTGATACCCCATTTGTCTAAACTTTCTCTAAAACAATTCGAAATAAGCCGAAAATGCAAAAATTGGGTAATTTTTTACCCCGCTTTTTAACCCCTAAACATGAGATTGGGCCGTTAAAAAATACGTATCCCTTACTTTTTATGTATTTACCACATATCCAAATTTCATCAAGATCGGAGAGAACCCATCGGGAGACTACCCTTGTCAGTTGAAATTGCATTAAATTAACGAAATTTCGCTGGAATTCGTCCATTAAAACTTTTCATGCCGTTTTCAATAGAATTTCATGAAAAATTTTATTTTATTTACGGAAAATAGTTTTAAATAAAATTTGTTTCAGTGTGCTCAGACAGACATTTTATTTTTCGCTCCTAATATTCTTTTTCCCCTAAAAACACCAAATATTTTTCGAATTAATCTTAGGTTACGTTTCCACTGAACGTGTTTCGAAACAAAACATGTTTTGCTCAAAACATGTAAGTGGAAACGCAGTTTAGTATTAAAGATTTTTATTTTTTTTTTTAATAGTTTCCATCGGATTAAAAAACTGTTAATGTAGACAACTTTCTGTTAAGCGTCAAATTATAAGTCTTTTTTTTTAACCAAAGTTTTTAGAAAAAACTCCAATTTTCTCGGTATTTGACGAAAGTAAAGATACAAAGTAATTGTTATTTAATTGTAGCTAAGACTTTAAGCTTTAATTTAAGATATTATATTCCAGTTTAACCCTTCTAATACCGCAGATATTAACAGTTATATTCGATATTTAATTTCCGTTATTTTTGCACTTTTGTTGTTATATCTATATATAAATAAATAACTTTATTAAATTGCAAATTTTGAAAACAAATAGATTAATTAACCAATTGCAATTATTGCGATTGCGCCAAAAATCAGCCATATCTAGAAAGAAAACAATCGAGCGATTTGATGAATTGTGACTGAAGTGAAGTTATCCATATGTCCAAAGATAAGAGAAAACCCATCAAGCCCTGCCGAAGGCCAGTTACGCAGAAAACCTTTGCTCAGGAAATCAACTAACTCATTTATGGATGACTTTCACACAGAAAAACTTTCCCCAGCGAAGCTGGGCTTTTGACATACTGGAGTAAAAAACCCCTAAGCCAGGCCGAAGGCTGACTACGCATTAAAACTTTGCTCTAACTTGTTTATGGATGACTTTTACACATAAAAACTTTCCTATTAATGGATAACTTTTACACGAATTCATTTTAAAGCAGCTATTTTTTTAAGCAAGGCAAATTAGCAGCATTACTTTAGATTTTTTAAAAAGAGAATCAATTTTAAACATTATTATATACGGTATTTTGTAAACTACTGGATAAAGCTTGACTTCTTGGTTTTAATTGCGAGTCATTTCCACCTACCTTATACATGCAAAATATTGAAATAACTGCATTTAAAAAAAATGTCAGTTCAAAAACGGAAAATCATGACTTGGGTGGCAATGGCTAATATTTTTCGTTCCGACAACGCATACCAAAGTTAAAAATATGTATATCCATTAAATTGAATATCAAAATTTTAGAGCCCACGCAGAAATAAAAAGAACTGTTGGAATATTATGAAAGTGCTTCGTAATTATACAACTACATAAGTTTCAAGTTAGTTTTACAAAGTTCTAGTAAAATATATACAAGCCTAGTAGAAAATTTCATATATTTTTGAAAAAAAAAAAAAAAATTTGGGTTAAATTTTACTTTGTCGGGCGAAGCTCAAAAAATTATGAAAAAACTACTATTCGATCAGAAATTAAAAAAAAAAATAAGAAATTATTAGGCGTTTTTGGGGCCGGGGCCCCTGGGACCCGCTAGGAGCAAAAAACAGGGACATGTACAAACATATAAGTGTGGGTACTCAAATGAAAGAAAATCTCCTCACGGTTTCAAAAATGTATTTTTTTTTCAAGATCCGACAAACGTGGCCCAAACCAGAGCCATTTTAGTAAAATTTAGACCCTTTAGGCATGGCCCAAAAATAGTAAACATTTTCCGTATATAAAAACTGTGCTCAAATGAAGAAAAATGCCAAAAATACAGTAAAAAAAATACAAAATTATGAGGCTTTTTTGGGGCCGGGCCCCTGGGAACCGCTAGGAGCAAAAACCAGGGCATGTATTTTGAAGTTTCTTTTGTGTCGCACGCAGAAAAAACTTTATTTCGCGAAGCCACCTGCCGCGTTCTACGGAGGAAAAAAGCCCCTAAGCCCGGCCGTAGGCCGGTCACGCAGAAAAACTTTGCTCAGCAGAACCACTACAAAAACTACAAAAGACCGGTTACGCACAAAAACTTTCCCTTTAAAGAGTTTTGCCGTATTGCCGGTAAGCTTTATGATCCGTTGGCTCCACACCCTGAAATTTCGGATGAGGAATCCGAGGATGAGGAAGAATCCCAGGAGCGGTATTAGCAACTATTATCTTTTTTATTAGGCAAAATTTGCCATTTTGGCCATTATATATTTTTTATTTTTTTTTTCTGATTTAATTGCATTTTTATTGTTTTTTTTTGGGGGGGGGGCCCAAAATTTCACTTTTTTACCCCCTGATATTATAAAAAAGTAGTCCTAGCGAAAATACTACTTGCGAGATCTTCATAAAAAGTGGATATTTGGAATCGTGAGAAATTTTCCTTTCATTTAAGTACCAATAATTGCCATTTTAGGCGTCTTTCGGTTTTTGGGCCCTAGCGCCCTAACGGGGCCCGGCCCCAAAAACGCCTAATAATTTTTTATTTTTTTTATTTCTGATTTAACGCTATTTTTTTTTTTGAGCTCCGCCCGACAAAGTAAAATTTTGCCAAAACTTGAAACTTATGTAGATGTGTAATTACTAAGCACTTTGCTAATATTCCCCGTTTTTTCTGAGTTCCCTATAACTCGGTAAAATATTTTGGTTTTCTAACCTCACATATTTTAGCCCTTATTTCGTTTTTTTTTTTTTTTTTTTTTAACTATGCCCGTAAAAGCTATATTTGTTCCCAAATCAGTACATGATTTTTTAATTAGCACACGTGACCAAAAATCGTGATTGAGTGAAAAAGTTCGAAAACAGTTTTTTAATGAGTAATTACAAAAATACTAATAATGAAAACACAAAGTTTTACATTTATTTCTAATCAAGGGTCGAACTACAACATCCCTGATCAAAAAAAAATTTAGTTAAAATGTTTAATTTTTGGAAATAGAAAATTAATTTCGACCGAAAAATTACGATCACGAATGCCGTTATTCGGCCCTGGTACATGTGCTTATCAGTACGCATGGTCAGCCTCTACGTATAGGGGCTATCGCTGGAAGTATTTTTTTTTTAAAGCTTTGTTTGTAGAGTTGGTATATAAATAGTTTTAAAAATTACTTACCTTAAATCCTGCCAAAAACCAGTTTTAGATTCAGCTGATGTTAGATTATCCATTATTAATAAAGTTTAATGCAACAATTTCTAAACTTTGAATATTCACACAAGTTAGCACAGATTATACACAGATATGTATGCAAAGAACGAAGCCGATAGTAAATAACAACTGGCGGCGGCTAAACAAGAAAACAATTGGCGGTGGCTAAAAATCGACTAGAGGCGAACCATTTTCGCCAGCGGCTGCTGAACTTAAAGAATCCCGGCAGCGACTAAAAGTCGACAAAAGTCAATGACTTTTCTAAGCAAAATACACTTTTTAGCAATTGAAATCATTTGTTTTATTTGTATAATAAAAAAAAAATAGTTTCTTATATTTCATTGTGGCATTTTCAAAGTTGTAGTATTTACTTTTTCTAGTAACACAAAACAGATTGAAAGTGGTTAAAATATTGTGAATTTTGAAAAGAAAATTTAGCTAAATTAGTCAGCTTATAGTGACCAAATTTACTTAAAATGGGATTTCGGTAGATTTTGACCGAAATCTAATAAAAATTTGGGATTTTAAAAAGATTTCCCATAAAAAATGAAATCCAATTTAGTTGAGATTTCAGCGAAATATAATCTAAATCTAACTATTTGTGTATAAATACAAAATACAGAACTGTGCTTTCCCCATATTAAGGTTTTTTTTTTTGCAGAAAATTATGTAAACTTTAATCAGCAGTTTATGAAAAAGATTTTTTTTTTTCTTTAAAGGGAGTATTACAAGCTGAATACGGCAATTTTTGTTTGTTTTCGACAAAGAAACACCGTCTGGGTTTGTTTACATTGCACTTATAGGAATAGAGATTGTTATAGAGAATCTTCATGTATTTTGTATTACACATTTTTCACAGTTTAAATTTTTGCGCAGTTTGTTTGTGTTTTTCTTAAATTTTTTGCATTTCAAAATCCAATTAATTGGATTTTAAAACAAAAGGCCGAAAAAACAAACACTATTTTTGCATTTAATTTTGCTCATTTTCTATCCGCCTACTGTGAAGAGTTAATTAGCTCGTGAACGACTTAGTTCAATTGAACTAGTTTTTAATTTGAATTTGTGAGCTAGTCTTCAGCTCTTTTAGGTCTTTTGTTCTCTTTTGGTATTTGAGCAATCTTTATTAATCGGGAGACAGAAAATTATGAAAAGACATTATATAGATATGAATATGTGTTCTCCACCCTAAACATTAATATGAACATAGATAATTTAATTACGTTGTTCTATTGTCGTTCTCGCACATATTATATCCAACTTAATATATAATGTGGACTCCGTGTTATGTTTACTTTGAGTTTGATTTCGTTGTTTTTTCAATGTTGCCAGCTCAATTTTTTATATTAAAAAGTGTTTTTTTTTTAATATAAACAATTCGCTTAAAAATTATCAAACAAACGATCAATCGTTGGTTAGATTGCACGAAATTGTCAAAAATCGATAGAGCTAGAAGAGCGACCTATTTTATGCATATCAATCGAACTAGAAAGAGCGTTCACTCAAACGAACTATATTGCCCAAGTTTATATGTCTGTTTATAATCAATTAATTGCAGGCAATTTTTGAATTCTTTTTTAAAGTTGCTTCTAAAAATCATTAACATTTACACGAGAACAATCTTCTTTAATTGTTCAATCGTTGAAATTTAATTTATTCGTAATAATTTAAAATAATATAATTTAATAATATATATAATATAAATAATATAATTTAAAATAGTATATATATAGTTCTTTATTCCACATTATTTATTTTTTATTTTACGAAATATTTTCGATACACAACACTTTAGAAGCCGAATACGAATAAAGCAAATTAACAAGAATACGAACGATAGCAAAAAGAAATGTCAAAAAAATATCTTGAAAAACGAACTAGAAAGAGCGTTCACTCAAACGAACTATATTGCCCAAGTTTATATGTCTGTTTATAATCAATTAATTGCAGGCAATTTTTGAATTCTTTTTTAAAGTTGCTTCTAAAAATCATTAACATTTACACGAGAACAATCTTCTTTAATTGTTCAATCGTTGAAATTTAATTTATTCGTAATAATTTAAAATAATATAATTTAATAATATATATAATATAAATAATATAATTTAAAATAATATATATATAGTTCTTTATTCCACATTATTTATTTTTTATTTTACGAAATATTTTCGATACACAACACTTTAGAAGCCGAATACGAATAAAGCAAATTAACAAGAATACGAACGATAGCAAAAAGAAATGTCAAAAAATATCTTGAAAAACGAACTAGAAAGAGCGTTCACTCAAACGAACTATATTGCCCAAGTTTATATGTCTGTTTATAATCAATTAATTGCAGGCAATTTTTGAATTCTTTTTTAAAGTTGCTTCTAAAAATCATTAACATTTACACGAGAACAATCTTCTTTAATTGTTCAATCGTTGAAATTTAATTTATTCGTAATAATTTAAAATAATATAATTTAATAATATATATAATATAAATAATATAATTTAAAATAATATATATATAGTTCTTTATTCCACATTATTTATTTTTTATTTTACGAAATATTTTCGATACACAACACTTTAGAAGCCGAATACGAATAAAGCAAATTAACAAGAATACGAACGATAGCAAAAAGAAATGTCAAAAAAATATCTTGAAAAACGAAAACCGTGCAATTTTTGCTACCCCGCTTGCTTCTCTACCCCGTTTGCCTAAACAATAAATTCACGCAAAATTGCATGCAAAAATTGCCTCGTTTAAATGGCTTCTAACTTAGGCTTGTGTATCAGAATCCCAAGCCAACCGGAGCAAAACTGCCGGCGTGCTAACCATTTTTTTGATTTTTTGCCGCCGTTTAAAACGGCTTGCATAGGCTCAAAATGTTAGCCGGCCTAAACACAAGGCGGATTTTCTTTGCGCCGTAAATTTTTTTGTAATTGTTCTTTTTTTTTTTTTTGTTGAAGCACTCGTGTATATTTAAGTAAAAAATATACAAGTGTGAATGTTATTCTTTCTTAAAAAAAGGTGCCGTTAGAGTTTTTCCGTAATTTTTTTTTTGGAAAGTGTGAGAAGAAAGGTATAAAAAAGATTAGTGGTAAAGCACATATAAAAAAGAAGATTTACCGTTACTACACGCAAAAAATAAAAAGTGTAAAATCAACTAAAAATAGCGTATAAGTTACCTAAGTTTATTGAATTGACTTTAACTTAAAAAGTTTTTCGATAAGTTGTACAAACAACTTCGGCAAAAAGTTGTTAAATAAAATTACGGACATTTATACTTTAGAAACATAGTAAACTTTATATGTGTTGTTTTTTGTGAAATTACATTGTATACAAGTTTGTTAACTCGACCAATTTAGTTTTGTTCATTGTATACATTTTTATTTTTTGAAGCATTTGCAATGAAAAGTTTATTATTTATTTGTTTTTATTTATGACATTTTTATAAAAATATTAAATACTTAATAATTTTTTCAATAATTAATTAACTTACAAACAACACATTTCACAAAAACCAACCATAACTAGGAATGGAGCAGACGTAATAATGCTACTGGTGGCTGACAGTTCCAGACGACGGCTTCAGAAAAACCAATAAAATAAGACTTCATTAAAATCAAAGCCAATTTTTTTTACACAAATACATACCAGTTTCAAATAGCTCCTACACCTTTTAATAGTGTAATATAATGAAAAACTTTAATTCTCAAATTTATTTTTTTTGTTCTAAAATGTAGACTATTTTGCTTTCCGTTTTACCTTTTTTTTTTGCACAGTCAAGTTTTATAGTTTTCTTTTGTATGTCTGTCAAGCAACCCATTTGGTATCTTGTTTAAGTGATGCTTTGATAGTTTTAATATTTTACTTCTGAAGGTTACAAGAAAAACTTAGGTAAGCTACTAAATTGTATAAATTGGAGAACGAATGTGATATATTTTAAAGTAAAGTAAAAAGTTAATTTTTTTAAAGTAAAGAATGAAAAAATCGTTCATCATTCACCTTTTTAATAATTGAATTAAGAAAATATTAAATCATTCGAATACAAAAATTCATTCAAAATAATTTAAAGTTTGTGAGAATTAATCGTGGATGGTAACCGATTCGGTGCGACTATTATTCGGTAACGGTATTTTAGGGGTACCGATATTTCAGTTATTTCGGTAACGAGTTTTTAGCGATAACAGTATTATAATTATTTCGATAACGGTGTTTAAGCGGTAACGTTATTTAAGTTATATCTTTTACGGTATTTTATTGATAACGCTTTTTCATTCATTTCGGTAACGTTGTATTAAATGTAACGTTATTTTAGTTGTATTTGTATGTATATGTATGCCTGCTCACCGATATTTTTAGCCTTATAATGCCCGAATTTCAATGACCGGGAATGACGTCTTTTTTTCTTAAAATCTTTTGGTTTTTTCTTCTAATTATTTTGGTAACGTTATTTTAAGAATAACGCCATTTTAATTATTTCGATAGCGTTCTTTTTTTTTAGCGATAACGGTATTATAGTAATTTCGGTAACGGTATTTTAGGGGTATTGGTATTTCAATTATATCGGTAACGGTAGTTTACGGATACCGGTATTTCATTTATATCGGTAACGGGATTTTAGGGATAACGATAGTCAGTGGAAAGGGTTTCGTATAGATAACGGTATTTTAGCGGTATTGCCTGCCATCACTTTAATTAAGTTTAGAATCCATAAAGAATTGTTTTTCGGAATAAAATTTGAGTAAAATTTCATTCATTTCAGATAATTGAAATAAATAACACTACGCAACTTGAAATAAAAAACAAGAGTACCGACCATTGATCCTAAATATTTCGGACACGCTCATTTTAATGCCATACCCAGTTTTTTCACTTATGGGCCAGATTTTTCGTAAATTAGCATCAACGTTTTGCAATTTTTGACGCAGTTTTTTATACATAAAATATTAAAAATCAGATATTTTCTCTTAATTTTTTATTGTAAATACTGATGAGACCTTGCTTAACATTTGGGTATCAAATTTGTTTAATAAATGGGCTGCATTAACAAGTAAATCCACGGTTTTTCTCAGATTTTACTATCTTTGACTATTTTTGCACAACTTATCTTACCATTTCGCAAGCGATCAAATCATTTTTGTGCATAAACAAAAAGACAAACCTGACCAATTATTTCGTATAAAAAAGTAAGTGTGGTTTATGGGATAAACGCGAAATGTGCATAAAATGTATATGATATCATAGCGAAAGAAAAAGGACGCCCTACGAGTTAAGCTTTTAGTAAAATATGTTAATAGCTTAAAAAATTATGTGTACCAAAATTCAGCCAACAAAGTTTATATTTGCGAAAGTTATTTTAACAAACACTTTCATTTTTATTTTAAAATTCATACAAATATGTGAACATTTTTAAAATAAAATTTGAAAATATTTTGTAGACATTCATATTTTGTAACTTTCGCAAATATAAACTTTTTTTTTTTGCTAAATTTTGGTATACATAATTTTTTAAGCTATTAACATATTTTACTAAAAGCTTAAGCTCGTAGGGCGTCCTTTTTCGCTATGCTGTCATATACATTTTATGCACATTTCGCGTTTTTGGCATCAGCCGTACTTGCTTTTTTTTTCTTTTTTACACAAAATAATTAATCAGATTTCTCTTTTTGTTTATGCACAAAAATGTTTTGATTGCTTGCGAAATGGTAAGAAAAATTGTGCAAAAATGGACAAAGATAGTCACAACTGAGAAAAAACCACGGATTTACTTGTTAATGCTGCACATTTATTAACAATATTTGTATTTTAAATATTTACCATAAAAAACTAAGATATACTATTTGATTGATTTTTAAAATTTTATATATAAAAAACTGCGTTAAAACATTCAAAACTTTAATGCAAATTTGTAAAAAAAAAATCTGTTGGATCAATCAGCGTTGGATCAATGATCGGTACTTTTGTTTTCGATTTCAGGGGTAAATTTTGTAGCGCTGTGTAATTAATTAATTTCAAAATTTGGACACAGCAAATGTGATCTCTTGGTGAGATTTTAAAGTTCTCTTCTCCATACGATGTTTACTTTTCGTTCATACGATCTTCTCCATACGATGTTTACTTTTCGAGATAAACGCGATTTTAAAATCTGGCCAGTTTAAGCCAAATTTGGGATTTTTGGCACAAACATTTTTAGTGAGATGCCTCTAAATTATTTATATTAAAATATTTAGTCTTTGAAATCAGAATTAATCTCTTTTTTTCTTGTTTACGTCCTCCGTCTTTTAGCCTGACGAAGTTTTCTATACCTGTACCTGGTCGTATGATATAAAAACTTCTGTACCACTTTTAGCCACGGCCGGTTATCGTGGTGTTATACGTGTCATTGATATGCATAAAAATGAAGCAGTTGGAAATTATGTTGGTCATGGTCAAGCCATCAATGAATTAAAATTTCATCCACGTCAATCGAATCTCCTGTTGTCGGGCAGTAAAGATCATGCCATACGATTATGGAATACACAAACTCATGTTTGTATCGCCATATTTGGTGGCGTTGAAGGACATCGTGACGAGGTGCTCTCCATAGACTTTGATTTACGTGGTGAACGCATAATGTCTAGTGGCATGGATCATTCTTTGAAACTCTGGCAAATAGATACACAGGAATTTAAAGAAACTATTGAAATGTCACGCACCTTTAATCCCAATAAATCTCAATTACCATTTCCCACTATAATGCAGCATTTACCGGAATTTTCAACACGCGATATACATCGTAATTATGTGGATTGTGTACAATGGTTTGGGGATTTTGTTTTGTCCAAATCATGTGAAAACTCTATTGTTTGCTGGAAGCCGGGTCAACTGCATCAAAGTATTTCACAGCTAAAACCTAATGATGCCTCATGCACTATCATTTGCGAATTTGATTATGATGAATGTGAAATATGGTTTGTGCGGTTCGGTTTTAATCCTTGGCATAAGATTATTGCCCTGGGTAATCAATATGGTAAAGTGTATGTTTGGGAATTGGATCCTTCAGATCCGAAACATACACATGCGACTACATTAAATAATGTAAAATGTACTTCTATAGTACGACAGACAACATTTTCACGTGATGCCACCGTTTTGGTATGGGTATGTGATGATGGTACGGTTTGGCGTTGGAATCGTAGAAATGCAGAAGTTCAAAGTTCACCTTAAGAAAGGTAGATAAGGAAAATCTACTAGTATTTTTGTTGTCTTTAAATTTTTTTTTTTTTTATGTATTTGTATACAGAGTTTCTTGAATTAATAAAGGGTATATTTTAAATTAAAATACAAATCTTAAGTTGCTTAATTACACTGGGCGACTCGAAAAATAAAATAAAAGAGTACCGACCATTGATCCTAAATATTTCGAACACGAAGTGGTGTACCCAGTTTTTTCACTTATTAGCTAGATTTTTCGCAAGATTGTATTAAAGTTTAGCATGTTTTTACTAAGTTTTTAATGCATAAAAATTTAAAAATAAGATATTTTATCCTACAAGGAAGGTCAGCTAATGGGTTCCCTCCGATTGCAACAGAATTTGGATAAAGGGGACAAAATAAATAAGAATGAGCACCTTTTTAGCTGCCCCATTTTCACTTTTAAGGGTTAAAAAATAACCCAATTTTCTCTGATCTGCTTCAAGCTTCTTGAAAGAAACAAAATACAAATAAAAGGTATTTGGATGGCCTTTCCATTGGTATACAAAAAATATTAAAAAGTTTCGAACAACTTTGAACCCCATTTTAACTTCCTAAATATGCTATTGAGCAGATATGTACCAATTTTTTATTACTTTTGTCTCCTCCATCTTATATCCGAATTTAAATTAAATTTTTAGGAGCCACCCAACAGATTTCCCTTGTAAGTTTTTTATGGCAAATACTGATGAGACCTTCAACAACAATTTTGTATCAAATTTGTTTCATAAATATGCAGCATTACCATGTATTTGGTGTTTTTTTTTCCTCAATTTTTACTATTTTTTACTATTTTCGCATAATTTATGATCCCATTTCGCAAAGTAGCATAACATTTTTGTGCGTAAGCAAAAATACAAATCTGAACAATTATTTAGTGTGAAAAACGAAAAATAAAGAATGTGCGGTTCATGGGGGGAAAACGCGAAATATGCCTAAAAGTTATATGACAGCATAGCGAAAAAGGATGACCTATAGTTCATCTTTTAGTATAATATGCAAATAGCTTGAAAAATTACCTGTAAAAAAAATCAGACAAAAAAGTTAATATTTGCGAAAGTTATTTTAACAAAAACTTTCATTACAGTGAATATATTTTCAGTTGAGTTAAAAAGTGGGCAAAGGTAATATCCGTTAAAATAACTCAAAATGTAGTTCTTTTAAGCTGTTAAAAAAACATCTAATAAATGTAGTAAAAACAACTAACAATGTCGTTAAAAAAAACTGACAAATTCTACTTCAAAATCTTTGCAACAACTGTAAGCATTTTTAAAAACTAATGTTTTTAACGATTATTTTTTCGTTTTTTTTCAAAAAAATCTTTCCTTTAATTACAAAAAGTAGTTATAAAGGGTCCGCCATCTAACGTTTTTTTTTCAACTAATGCTTATTTCGTGAATGATAACACTTAGCTCATGTCTGATTTGACAGATAATTAGTTTTATCCTTCCGCTGAACGAATATGGTCCGTATGTTCGTTATCTTGTGTAAAAAGTGAAAGAAACTGGCATCCTCATCGATAAATCAAAGCGTGAAAAGCCAAAAACAGTGCGTACACCCGAGAATATTGCTGCTGTGGCAGAAAGTGTGCGTGAAGCGCCATCAACATCAATTCACCGTCGTTCTCAACAATTGAACATTTCGGAGACATCATTGAGACGAATTTTGCATAAAGACCTTGGTATGACGCCATACAAAGTCCAATTGGTTCAGGAGTTCAAAAAAAAAATTTATTTGGCGACCCTTTATTTCCTAAATTCTACTTAAAATGCAAAGTAAAATTCCAAATGAAAAACATCTAACAAATGTAGTAAACACAACTAACAATGCCGTTAAAACTTAAAATTTTGGCTACAAACTCTTTGCAACAACTGTAAACATTTTTAAAAACTACTGTTTTGATAGTTGTTTATTAAAATAACAAAATAACGGTTTTAAACAACTGCTAACTACAGTAATTTTCTTCAGTTTTTTTTAATAACTGTCGTAATAGTTGTTTTGCATTATTTTATAGAAAAACTGTAATTGCAGTTAAAAACAACTATTACTGATTACTACACAAGCAACTGTCATGTAGTAACTGTAAAACTCTATTTAAATAATGCACTGTAATGAAAGTTTTTGTTAAACTAACATTCAGAATTACACATTAACTTTTTTTGACTGAATTCCGGTACTATATTTTTTTTTTTTGCAAAATTTTATTTTAAATATATGACCATTTTCCAAATAAAATTTGAAAATATTTTGTAGACATTCACTGTAATGGATGTGTTTGTTAAAATAAAACTAACTTTATAAACTTTTTTTGACAGAATTTTGGTAAGATTAGATAAAATATTTAGTTTTTAAAGTTTTATGTATTAAAAACTGCGTTAAAACGTGCAAAACTTTAATGCGAATTTGCGAAAAATCTGGCCCATAAGGAAATAAACTGGGCACGTCATTAAAATCAGCGATGCGAAAATATTTAGGATCAATGGTCGCCTAGTGGAGTGAATCAAAAAAAAAGTGGTAATAAATATAGAACTTCTTAACTACTCAGAAAATTAATTTTGAAGTCACCCTGTATTAACACAGGGAGAGCACTAAGGTGCCAAAGTAGACCACCTCGGGTACAAAAAACTTTTAAAATGCTGTAACTTCTACAATTATGAACCGATTTCGATGATTTTAGACTTTTTTGAATCCGCTTGATGATATTAATAAGAAACATGCTTACGGTAATATGTTACCTCTTAAAGTTTAAAAGTTGTGTGATGTTGAACATTAAAATTTAAATTTTTTGACATGTTTTTTTTAGGTTTTAAGTTAATAACTCCTTTATAATAAGTGGTAAGACATTAAAAAAAATGTTGTGTATTGCCACTTTTATCATTAATGTTGTGCTTAAAGTTTCATTTAATTATCTGTAACCGTTGAGTAAAGAAAAATCTGCAAAGTCAATTTTTTGAAATAGGTCAAAAAAATTGCAAAATTTTTGAGAAAAAGTAGCTTCACTAATACATTTTTTTTATAATCTAATAGAAGAAAAGTAAATATTTTTTTTAAATATTCGAAAAGAACAGGTTTTGAGAATAGTTTTAAATGAAAGTATTATTAGTTTTGGACATGCACCCTACACCCAGCATTGATCGAAAATGACCAATTTTCAAGCAAAATTTCAAGTTTGCACACGTGGGCAAAAAATGGCACGCCCATTTCTTAACTTTTTAAAACGCAATATTATAGACTAATAAAATGTTAATTATTCTTTATCAAGTTTGCCGCGGGGAAATGAAAAGTGGGGAGGACTTTTTTTAAAAAAGTCAAATTTTTAAATTAGATTTTTTCGCTTTTAAAAAATCATATTTAGATCCAATTTTTTTGCTTTCATTTATTTTTTATTAATTAACGACAATATAATCTTTAATTCATATTAAAATTGTTTACATAGCATAAACACCTATTTAGATATTATTTATCAAAGTTAAGTTGTTATAATACAAAAAACACTATTATATATATTTTTTTGTTTTTTTACTTATTTGTTCTAGAAATTTTTTAAAATTTACAATAAAATTTTTTTTTTGTAAAGTACAGGTTTTCACCTGTTCAACGATGTATAACATGTCTGGTGAACACGTTTACAAACGTCTGAAAACTTTTTTAAAATGTGTCAACTCGACCAAAAATTTTATTTATATGAAAATTCCTTTGTATGAAAATCATGGTAAATAGGGTATGTGTAATTAACAGGGCTGCGACTTTCATGCACTAAAAAATGGAAAATATGCGCTTAAAACATGCAGTAAAAAGCTCAAAATATGCGCTTAAAACATGCACTTAAATCGAAATATGCACCAAAAACCCAAAAATATGCACTTAAAATCCTAAAATATGCACTAAAAATCCAAAAAATATGCACTTAAAGTTTTTGAATTTTTGAAAATCGATTGAATTACTCGTGAGCGTTAGTTTAAAAATGAAATTCATTATTAATATCTTCCAAATGACAACTACATGCCTTGTAAAGGAAAAAGCTATACTCCTCTGAAAGCTATACTCCTCCTTAACGATTACATATACATTTGGTCTTAATCGGTCCAGTAGTTAAGAAGTTCTATATTTATTACCACTTCTTTTTTGATTCACTCCACTGTGGGTCGGTACTCTTGTTTTCAATTTTAGGGGTCGATTTTAGGGGTAAACTTTGTAACGCTGTATTATTCATGTCTTACAAAACAAAATTTTGAAAATATTTTACCTCAAACTGTCTAAAACTGCGTTGCCGAAATATTTAGGAACGATGGTCTGTACTCCTGTTTTCGATTTTAAGAGTCAATTTTGTAGCGCTGTGTTATAAAATGCTAGAATTATTAAATGAAAACCACGGAAAAATATATTTAAAAAATAGTCCTCTTAATTTATTATGCAAAAATTAAATTTTTATTTAAAATGCTCTTTAAAAAGTCATGAAATTCCATTTCTTTTACAGCAAAAAAAAAAAAAAAAACATTTTCAAAATCAAAATCACTTCAGTTTGAACAACATTTGGCTTTATGTGGTTTTGTTCTGGTTTGTTTCTTAATTCAATTTGGTTTTGAATGACACACTTTTCCACATTTCACAAAATACAGCTGAAAAACTTAAATCCTCCTCCAACAACGAAATCTATTGAAAAGTCAAATGCAATCAAATAAAGAACTTAACCAAACACTATGAGATTTTATCTATGTATCTGTATGAATACCAATACATACACACTTGAATACACATACATTCATAAACAACATTTAGGAAAACAAAATCCTAATGGCAACAAATAAACTGAAGAATAGATTTTTTTAACGTATATGGAACGACATGGTGCCTGTGTATATTTAGTGTAGTACATAGATTATTGGATGATGATATAGAAAGTGCGAAGGTTAAATAATTACATCATGGATACATTTTGAAATACGCTTAAAAATTTTTAAATTCCAAAAATTTAAAAATAAGTTAAAAAGTTGAAACTGAGCTTTTTATACGATTGAGCTTTATTAAACGAACAATTTTGCTGATCTTAGCTTTTTAAAAAGTTAGTAAATTTCTAAACACAAATTTTTTAAGGACTACAAATTTTCAATTGGAAAAAATGTCCAATATTCGAGAAATTTTATCTAGGAAATGTATAAACAAAAAAAAAAACGTTTCGGAATTTTTATTATCCATTGTTATAAGTAGAGCTTAAAAATTTTGAGCTTCCTTAATTGAAAAATGATCAGATCTTTTTTTTAAGAATTTCAGATATTCTCTGAAAAACACACAGAAAAAACTAAAAACGGGTTTCAATTAAAAATTTTCTTGAATCAATTAATATTTTAATTGATTTTGCACCTACCACTGAAATGATAGTATTAACTAAAAAAATTTGCAGACAGTTTATTAAAACTCTTTCAATTAAAATAATAATAATATCAATTAAAAGAGTTATTGTTTTCCTTTACAACCTCAATTAAAACTTGAATTGAAACTTGAGAAGAAAACAATGGTAGTTTTAATTGAAAACTCGAATTTTTTATTTTTGTTATATGCCCCCCATTAAATAAAAAAAGAAATGTAGGTTTGCAAATTAAATTGACATTTTATTTATAATAAAATTAAAGCTTCTTAATATAAAAACGTATTATAAGAAAACAAATAAAAGTAAAGACAAAATTTTTGTTTTGCTTGTCTTGTCTTGAACTTTTTCTTGTAATTGAATTGCTTTCTTAAAAAAATCACACACAACTTTAAAATGATAGTTTAATGGCACTTATACTTATTAAAAATTTAATTATTTACAAAAATAAAAGTTTAATTGTCCTGTTTCGATAAGGCTTATTTAAATCCACATGTGCACTTTTATTACCACAGATAAAACACGAAACTAAATTAAGTTTTCGTGCGTACACAAATATCTCAACAAAAAGAGTGTTGCAAACTCTAGTGAAATAACTACGATTTTGCGTGTATTTGAATCCTGTGCGATTTTTTTCTTTTTATTTACAAATTAAATAATATATTGATAGAATTAAACCTTTGTTTGATTATTTAATCTAAATAAAATAAAAAAAATAGTTTGCCAAATTGCCAACACTGTATGGATATATTAGAAAATTCAATAATTTTTTTAATTGAATCAATTAAAAAAATTATTTAAATTGCCATTGATATTCAAACAATCGATTAATTAGATATTTTTGGCCCATAATTTTTTCTGTGTATGGTTTCGAAATTTTGTCGTAAGAAAAAGTTATAAACACACACAGAAAACAGTTTTGTCGTTACAACCGAATAATTTGCCAACCGAATTTTTGTAGTTACAAGTACTATCAGAATAATTTTTGGGCAATTCGTTCAGTTCTATCGAATTTCTGTTAGAACACTTCATATTTTCGGTACATACAACTAACATTCAGAAAAGGTGACAAGAAACAAAAAAATGGATTGGTGGTCATTAACAATAGTATGTTATTTCGACAAATACTTTGGTTGTTGTCTTCACTTATTGATTATATATTTTAATTAAATTCTATAGTCCCGACAGTAAAAATGATTACAAAAACTGCATTATTATTTCAAATTAATTTTATTTTTTATTTATATACATATAAGATTATAATAAATTTAAATAAGCAATACATTTACAATGAAGAAAAGAAGTATAATTAGTAATAAAATAAAAAGTAATAATACAAAGATTAATATTAAGGCAAAAAAAATATTTTGCAGAGTACAGAATAAATATTTTTTATTACATTATTCTATACACAATAATTAGTAATTTAAATTTAAAGTTTAATTTAGAGAACAATCTTATTAAACAATAGGGTATCCCATTGTCCCTACAACGATGCATATTGAAGAGCTGAAAACAAAAAATATAACGACCATTTTTTAAAGTTTACTTTAAGGTTCCGAAACGCGATTTAAGATATCAAAAATGGTATGTTTTCTTCAATAAAAATTGTTTTACTTTTTATCGAAATACGCCTCAAAAATTTAATTTTTAACAGCTTATTATGAGAAAAATATTTCAAATTTTTTTTAGAACAGTTTTGTTTCACAGCAGCATTTTTAAGTTTTCATTTAGGACTTGATATCTAAATAATTTAATCATTTTCGGATAAAAGCACTCAAATAATATTTTAGTACTTTTTTTAATGGTAATCTTAATCTTTTGTGAAAAAAATACAAATAATTACAATCATCATATACATGCCAAAATTTCAAAAATGCTGCGGTGGAAAAAACTATTCTAAGAAAAATGTAGAAACATTTTTCGCATAATAAGCTCTGCATAACGAAACTTTTGAGCTCTATTTCGATAGAAAGCAAGACAAAATGTTTTGAACAAAACATTGAATTTTTTGGCATCTTGAATCGAGTATCGGAATCTAAAATTTTCCTCCAAAAAATTTTTGTTATGTATTCCGTATTCAACTTTTCAACATGCAACACATGAGTGCTCATGTGATCAAAATTTTATTAATGGGATAACCTATTGTACATCATTAGAATATAAAAATTAGAATAAAAACATTTTTTTTTAGAATAAAAGAAACGGATTTCTTTAATTGATTTAACAACTTAGCATGCACAGTTTACATCAATTTGAAAATGAAAAAAGTATGATTATGTTAACAATAGTCAATAATCCCACACTATCATTTCTTCGCCATTAGGTGCCGTTGATATATTCGATATAAATTTAATATTTAAGTCTTTTAACTTTGTAATTTTAAAAACGTTTTGTTCAGAACTAACCCTGTAGGAAAAATAATGATTATCGAAATGCCACGTTTGCAGAATTTTAACACACAAAGAAAGCTCACAACCTTCGATTACTAAATGCTCAATTAAGCCGAATACAGGTTCGGAATTTTCGCATAGACCGACACAAATTACGATATTTTTTTTTTAAATGTAAACTTTCATATGCAACAGACGTTATTTCTTTAGCAGAAGGGCTGACGTTATAGTTTTTAATATTTGAATTACTTACAACCCTACCAAAAGAAGTTTGAATAGAAAAATCATTGTCCAGAAGTAGCTTTGCAGTTTTTAACTGATTTTTTATATTCAAAGATTTTAGAATGTTTATTCTATTATTAGAGTTATGAGCTGTTTTTTTAAAAACCTGGTGTTTAGACTCAAATCTGATCGAATTAGTTTGTACAACTGGACCTATTCTTTGCATTATATTAGTATAATGTGTCATAAAATGAAATTTTGGTTTTAAAGATTCACCGGAAATTTTAATATATAGTTGATTATGGTACGTAATCAAATTACATAAATATTTTGAAATTTGAAACGATATATTTTTTCTATATAAAATACAAATGATCTCCCTGAGTGACAAAATCAAATTCCATTCGTCACAATCTGAGACCAAGTCTCCTATTAAAAGCTGTAGATACTTAAAAAGAGTAAACGTTTCAGATGCTGTTAACTTTAGTTTAGTTTTTGTAAGGCAATCTTGATCAAAAAGCGGGGGCTTTAAATAATGGGGGCCGAAATCAAAAGTTTGTATTCGCTGGTTTATTATTTCAATACTAAAAATGTTTTTTTTATTTATTAGTATTTTAAATACGATCAGAATATCGTAGTGACATACACCCTCTAATATGTCATGCATTAAATCTATACAATAGTTTTCAGAAACATGAAACAATCTCACTCCACTGCTGTCTTCTTTTGTCATCTTTGGGAACCATAAAAAGTGTTCCATTTTCACGTTGCCCCTTTTTTACATATGCAACACATCCGTATTTTTTTGTTTTTAGCACTTTTTTTTTGTTTTATTTAAGATTTTTATGTTTTTGTATGCTTTTGTTTTTATCAAAAACACAGTTTTTTTCAGAATATTTTAAAACTTTTAGTTTATTTAATTTAAACAAAAAAATATATATAGACAAATTTAGACATATTAAAAACCAACATACATAAAAAAAAGGTAAGAGCAAGATACCTATATACTAAGACTACCCAGCCAGAAAAATACGAACGGCAAAGTATTGGCCCAGTGCTTTCAACGGTGGTACGAGCGTTGGCAGAGCGTTGGATTTCTGAAGATTTAAGTGCTTTGCCAACCCCAAAATGATAACACCGGGCAGGGCTTGGCCGTTCCTTTTTTTAAACGTTGGCAAAGCACTGGCAATGAGCGCTTTGCCAGTACCAAAACCATAATTTTAAAACGTTGGCAAAGCAATGGTA
Organism: Delia radicum; assembly: GCA_021234595.1. NCBI lineage: Eukaryota > Metazoa > Arthropoda > Insecta > Diptera > Anthomyiidae > Delia > Delia radicum. The sequence goes on along the minus strand of CM037854.1, from coordinate 20,803,539 downwards.
TAACAGCCAATAAAGTGCTTTTTTAATGATAAAATAAGTAAATAAAAACCTGCTAACTCATTTAAAAACAAGTACATGCATTAAACTTCGTTTTTATTAACGGTTGTAAATTTAGTAAATCGAGCACCGGCAAAGTAGTTTTGGCCAGCGATGGGAAAGCGTTGTGAACAAGGGCTGTGCCACTGCTTTTATTATGTTAACGGTTGTAAATTTTGTCAATAAGTACTGGCAATGTACTTTTTGCCAATGTTAGGAAAGCGTTCTAAGGCAGTGCTGTGCCAGTGCTTTTTTATTTTTATGGTTGTAAATTTTGTAAATCAAGTACTGGCAAAGCACTTTTTACGAAAGTTGACAGAGCGTTCTAAGCCAGGGCTGTGCCAGTGCTTTTATTAATTTTACTGTTGTAAATTTTGTTAATTAAGTACTGGCAAAGCACTTTTTCCTAACGTTGGCAGAGCGTTCTAAATCAGTGCTTTGCCAGCACTTTATTTGTTGGACCATTGGCAAACAGTGCTCTGCCCGTGCTTGATTTTTCAGACCACTGGCAATTTCTGGCTGGGTACCTATATAAATATATCTTGATTGTGTACAAATTTACAAATATTTTTTAAATTCATAGTATATGCAAACTACTTCATCATAAATTGCAGGTGTACATATAAGAGCACAAAATAATGAGGGATGCATCGAATCTTGGATTGTCTTGAGCAATCGTTTAATTTGTTCATTAAGTTTAATGTATGAAAAACATAAAATCTAAAAGGCAAACAATGTCCTACCCGAAAAAAAAAAATTATATGGTGCTATATCGAATTAGATAGAGGGTACAATATCTACTAATCATTCGAAAAATGATGAATACAATTGTATCTACGTGGATCAATTGTGTGTTCTTTAATGGAATACTATTTCAAAGTGAAAACTTAGGGTCAGTATTAAAGGCAGAAATAGGCAAGATTTTGCACTTAAATTTTACTGACTGGAATACTGACCCTAATTGTTATATCTTATATATTGTGGGTATACAATGGTCATTTACACACTATGCATAGTCAGATATTTGCACTTTCTCAGCGTTTAGCAGTATTGACTATGCAAACTGTGCTTATTTGCATTGTGTGCAAATGACCAGCGTGAGTACCCTCATTAAAAATGTTTGTATTATTCACTTAAAACTTACCTCTTTTATTACAGGGCTTTATTTTTATATATTTTTTTAATATTTCCGCTAATAATTTGTTGATGCAGTTATTGCTATAATTTTTAACTCACAATTATATAATTTTTTTAATATTTTATTTTTTTTCAAATTTTGTTTTTTTTTCTACACGCGTCTATGCTTTTCAATTTGAATAGAAGAATAAAATTTTCGTTGTTTGACATAAAACTCTCAGTACACATGTGATTGAATTTCAAACATAAGTACAGGTATTCGGTTAAGGAAAGTATTTGTTGGTAGTGTTGCCCAAATAAAAAAAACCTTACTTCTTAATTTAGGTATAATCGAAAAATGGTTATGCTTACAAACAGTTTTCTATTGAAGCAACTAATAATGTATAAAAACAACTATTTCATGTTTTTTTAATTAATCCTTATTTCTGTAAATAACTTTTTTGTTGAAATAACCGATTATTTAGACTGGGGAATTATTTAAAATATATGAATTAGCTGCAACAATTGCGAATTTAAAACAAAATATAAATTGTCTGTTATTGATGGAACTACCTAATGTGGTTGTTGTGTAGAATGACAATTAATCAGAACTTTGTTTGAATGAAAAATATGATCAAATATCTACTTTTATGACTAAAATTTTATTATAATAATAAAAAATGTATTTGGTAAATAAAATTTTTATAGTTATAACAGAAATCCAACTAATATTTTCCCTGTGTGCAATTATTTCTTCTTCAAAGCGGAAATGTAAAAATTTTTTTTTACAAAATATTGCACTAAGTGAATTATCTGCATGACATTAATGAATTTTTGCATAAATTCAATGAAATTGCACTAGAATTCATCCATTGAAACTTTTCATTAAATTAAAGCAAGTTTTCATAAAATTGTATTTATTAAAAAATACAATTTTATTTATTAACAGTTTCATGCACTCCATGAAGAAGTTTCACTAAAAAACTGGTTTCATAATAACTATGAAACTTTTCATTAATTTTAATAACATTTTCTTTTGTTTTGTAAAGAAATTCATTGATTTGCTGAAAAATATTATTATTTTTCGTCAAACAAAATTTTCTCTGCGTGAAAATGTGACTTTTTGTAATAACAAGTTTGCAGAGATTTTTTGAAGATTCGGTTTAAGTTTGTAAGGAAATTGTATTAGAAACTTGTACGAGTATTATACCGTGAGAATATTTATTTTCAAAAAAACCTCCCGTAGTCTACGTACTTTCTATACGAAACATTTTTAGGAATTTGGGAATATTTTTCTTGAAGAAAATGTCTCAGAAACAGTGATTTGTCTATGCAACAAATAGTTCAGTATCTGCAAATTTTTGGATAAAAAACATTACTAGGAAAATTAACATTTTTTATGCGGAAACATGTTTTCGAATCAGAAAATTTTGGTAATACAAAATTATTATTTTTATAATCTGAATATTTCTTTAAATTTTTTTATTTAAAAACCTAAATGCTAAACATAATTGGCAGGTATTGTCAGAAAATACCAATTTTTTATATTTAAATAATTCGAGGCCATACTCTATATTTCTTTATTAGGATATAGAAAATATCAATTTTTTAAATTTAAATAATTATAATGAAAATTATTCAAGTTCGAGGCCATACTCTATATTTCTTTATTAGGATATGGTCCTAACAAATAATCTATAGAGTTTTTTTTTGTTTTCAAATTTATTATTTGACCCTTTCAGGAATGTGCTGATAGATCTATTTCGGGAATTTTCTAGGTTCCCATCATCAGAACACGTTTTGAAAGAGATAACAATCCCATGCAAAACATCAAGCATTCTTATAAACTAGTTTTCTCACTAAATGAGAACTAATATATAAGCTTGAAGTTAAAGTTAAACATAATTTTTATTTTCAATAAAAATTATATCAAAATTGTATAAAAGACAAAGTACGGTCTTGTATACTACTCTCCCTGTACATTTTGTTTTTAAACAAAACAAAGAAAAAGGAGGAAAAAACAAAAAAGTGTATTGAATATCTACCAAAGGAAGACCCTACACACAAAAAACAAGTTTTCAATTTATTTTTTGATCAATGGTGATAATCTTTAACTTCGAGCTCATATATTAGTTCTCATTCAGTGAGAAAAAACTAGTTTTCTCACTAAATACGAATGCTAGATGTTTTGCATGGGATTGTTATCTCTTTCAAAACGTGTTCTGATAATGGGAACCTAGAAAATTCCCGAAATAGATCTATCAACACATTCCTGAAAGTGGTCATTTAATAAATTTTAACACAACAACTCTATAGATTATTTGTTAGAACAATATCCTAATAAAGAAATATAGAGTATGGCCTCGGACTTAAATAATTTTCATTTTCATTGCACAATTAAAGGTAAAAAAAAAACATAATTTTTATTTTTAATAAATATCATATCAAACTTAAATAATTATATTTTCAAATTTTCTTTTTATACCAACACCCGACTTAAGTCACTTCAGCTAATTATATTTCAGCCTTAAGAATTTCGGTATAGAGGCGTTTTCTTCGGAAAAACTCTTTAATAAAAAAACATTTCTTACAATGACCCTCGGAGGGTTTCTCTCCGATCGTAACGAAATTTATATACAAAAAATAAGAGACTTATTTTTTTAGCGGCCCAATCTCACATTTAAGGGTAAAGTTAATACATTTTTGTATGAAAACATGTATGAAACTAATGAAATTCTGAATTTTTTTGAACACAGTTTTGATGTACTCTAGAAAACAAAAATTTTGATACGAATATTGCATATATACACTCAGGAGATTAGGAAGGTAGAAAAAATTAAAAATTGCAGTTAAACTGACTACAAATGTAGTCAAAAAGGCGATTACTGTATTTGTCACAAAATTTACTAACCATGTAGAAATTTATATTTGTTATTTTAAAAATATTTTTAATAAAAAATATAGTTTTTTCTTTTAATTACAATAAAAATTTGTATTTCTTACATCCTATTTAAAACGCAATGTCAAAATTCCAAACGGTATTGCACTTATGCCGTTTTTGGAGATACAATGAAATTTTCTAATTTTTATATGCAAACTATGAACATTAGGGTAATAACTTTTAGCATTTTTTGCAAATATCCCCAGACAAAATCGTGTAGGGCAAGGACAAATATTAAGAACTGCGTTTTTAGTTTTTCGCTATCGTTAAAAAAGGTTACTCACCAAACGCGTTAAAGTTTTGAATCAAACAAAGTTAAAAAAAAACTTTTTTTCATGCCTCAACGTCTGACCATCACATCTATATAATTAAGGCATGCTGATTTCAATAGTAAAGTCCGTTTTCGAGTCAATGGATTAGTTTTCTTCCAAATTTGCTTTTAATTTCCGCTATTTTTTTTTGCAGTTTTTTATATAAAAAAAAACTGTTTTCACATATTAATATATTAAAGGCATTTTAGAAATCGCTGTCGGTGCGTAAGGTTTTTTTTACCAAATTGAACTTAAATCGTTTTTTTTATCATTAATACAATATTTGCCATTAGAAAACCCCTGGAGAGAATGTTGTCCAAAAAAAGTTATCACCCTAATGAACATATCAATAATACCAAATATAAACTAAATGAGAATTTTTAAAAATTTTACATAATCTTATATTTGTAAATAACTAACAAAATTTAACTGTTTACTGCAAAAATACTGTTTTGGTAGTTATTTATTAAAATACTAAAACAACTACTTAAAACAACTGTTAATGAAGTACAGTATTTTTGGTTAGTTATTTTTTGAAATGACTGTCTAAATTAGTCGTTTTTAATTTTCTCATAGAAAAATGTCTACAGTAACAGTTAAAACAACTACTACTGTTTACTATACTAACCGAATGACCTACATTCAGTTACTGTAAGCCTATTCTCAGTGTACGAATCTGAGCCTCCCTTACATTCAGATAATTAAGCAAGTTAAAGAAATTGAAAATGTCATTTAAAATATTGAAAATTTTATTTAAATTAACTATTACAGTAATTTTTAGCACTAAATTTTTAACAATAGCAATATTTGTTTAATTAAGTAAAAAAGAAGCCCTAACAAATATATTAAAAGTCAGCAACAATTGTTGTAAAAAGACATAAAAAAATGTAGTCAAATTAAACCACATTTAAGTGTTTTTATTATTTTTTTATATAATTTAACAAAAAAGATATCGAAAATTATAATGAATTAAAAATTAGTGCAAAAAAATCCACATAAATTGAAAATAACCGTAATTTCAGCTGTTGTTAAAATGCAGTATTTTTCGTTTAAATAACTACCAAAGAAGTTGTTTTTATTTTTGAAAACAAAAATAACTGCAATTATAGTTAAAATAACTACTACCATTTACTACACGAATAACTGACGTGATAAAATTGCAAAATTTATCAAAAATTATAATGAATTAAAAATTCGTGCAAATAAAAATCCACATAAATGGAAAATAACCGTAATTTCAGCTGTTGTTAAAATGCAGTATTTTTCGTTTAAATAACTACCAAAGAAGTTGTTTTTATTTTTGAAAACAAAAATAACTGCAATTATAGTTAAAATAACTACTACCATTTACTACACGAATAACTGACGTGATAAAATTGCAAAATTTATCAAAAATTATAATGAATTAAAAATTCGTGCAAATAAAAATCCACATAAATGGAAAATAACCGTAATTTCAGCTGTTGTTAAAATGCAGTATTTTTCGTTTAAATAACTACCAAAGAAGTTGTTTTTATTTTTGAAAACAAAAATAACTGCAATTATAATTAAAATAACTACTACCATTTACTACACGAATAACTGACGTGATAAAATTGCAAAATTTATCGATAATTATAAGGAATTAAAAATTCGTGCAAAAAAAAAAATCCACATAAATTTAAAATAACCGTAATTTCAACTGTTATTAAAATGCAGTAATTTTCGCTTAAATAACTACCAAAGAAGTTGTTTTTATTTTTGCAAATAAAAATAACTGCAATTATAGTTAAAATAACTACTACCATTTACTATACGAATAACTGACGTGTTAAAATTGCAAAATTTAGCTGATTGCGGGATTCAAAAATTGTTGCAATGTTTTAATCTGCTTGAAAAACTTAAAATATCTCTCAATTCCATGAAATAAAGATATTTAAAAAATCATCCATTTTCACTTCGTTAAACATGAACTGAAGTTTGAATTGTCACAATGATTCACATCTTACAACAGAAGTGTAGTAGTGGAAGTGTTTGTTCATGCAAAAGTTACATTGTGTATTTATTTCCTTTTATAAATGGAAACATTAAAGAACCGAGTGGCTGACATGTAAGAGTCAATTCAAAATGGCTCCAATTGTAGTCTATACAATTGTTTTTCAACATTCGTAAGCTTGTCATCAGTTTTGCCTTGAAGGTATGTACATTAGGGTATGCCTTAAAAGTGAATGGATAAAAGTCAAATATAAATTACTGCTAAGTAGGCATGTTTTTTTTTTTTAAATGCTAGTCAATAAAATCTTATAGTATAAGCTTTTGAATATTTACAATTCAAAAGTGAAAAAATTTAAAATGTATCTGGTTGAACCACACAGTTTAAGAAAAATGTCTACACTCAAAAAGAAAAAAAGTTAGTCAAGTCAGCAACAAATTTTGCTGAGTCAGTAAAGTTTTAGTCAGGAGGGTGCTTGCAAAAAAAAAAAATTGCTAGTGTCACCAAAATCTTTTGCTGAAAATCAGCGAGCTGATTTTTAGCAACGAAATTAGTAGATTCAGCAAAAAGTTTTGCTAACACTTAGTGGATTAGAAATTAAAACACCTTTGCTAAAAATTAAAAAAATTTAACAAAAAATTTTTGCTGAATATTAGTAGACTGGAAAAAACTCAAAAAATTTGTAGAAAAATTGTACTTAAGTTCATTTATTTGCTAAAAATCATAAAACATATTTTGTGATTCCTTTAAAAATAATTTAAAATACGTTACAAAATATATAAATGTTGACACTCCCACATTGACGACATGAATTAATGTATCTAAAAAAAAGTAGAAATAATTATATATAACATTAGGGTGTCTTTCGTTGTATGGGCGAAAAATAAAAATGAGATTTTGACTGTACCCCCCTTTAAAATATTTGTTAGGGTGTCAAAATACGCCACTTAAAAAATTAGAGTTCTAGCATAACGGGAATATCCCGCATCGCCCTTGAAAATCGGGCCCTTGGAAAAATGGTCATAATTTAAAAAAAATTCAATTTTTTTTTCTTCAAAATTAAAAAAATATAAAATAATTTTTGTGTTGGGTTTAATCATAACTACTCAGATAAAAAATATTACTTTCCCAGAAAATCGCTAACTTACCCTAACTTTGTGTCAAAAAAATTAATAAATATTTTGGGTGTACCTCAAAGTGACTTTTTTGCATTTTTGAAAATTTTATTCAACAAAAATCAAAAACCTAGTGTTTGCTGTCAAGTATTTTATGAAACACATCTCAAGTATTAAATAAGCCAAGTACTGTGGATATCCGTTCGCAAATTTTTTTTTAGAGCATTTTGATTCTCGGGGATTTAAGGTTTTTTTTTAATTATTATACATTTTTACTTTAAAACAAGGTTTTAATAATATTTCATCAATATTATTGTATATGCTCTTTTATATGATTGTTATAACTTTATTATAGAATACTATTTTTTCTGTTGATAGTTAACCCATGTTAACCTGGGGTCAAATATGACCCACGTAAGAAAAATGCAGCTTTATGGCAAAATTTATAAATAAAATAAAAAAAGGAATTATTCAATTTATAGTTATTCTAAAAAATTTTCGTTAGCCGTTTCTAGTCTTCGAGTAGGTCAATTTAGTAAAAATTAGAACTTAAAACTTTTCCATAATAAAAATGTTGAGGGAAAAAATTTACACTATTAAATTAAAAATACGTTTTTCGAAAATATTCCTGAATATGTACAAAAAAATCAATTTTAATATGAACACAAATGTCTGAATTTATACTAAATAATTATTTTAATTGATTTTAAAATGTAAATAAATTACAATTAGAAACATAAACAAAAATTAATTTTATGTCATCTTTGTGATTTTTGACTGTTTAAAATACGAGGGTCAATTGTGACCCCATGAAATCAAAGGTTAACTATGAACACGAAAAAATTATACTTTATAATAAAGTTAATACAATTATATAAAATAGCATACACAATAACATTGATGAAATATTACAAAAATCTTGTTAAAAAAAAGTATATACAAATTTAAAAAAACGTCGAAATCCGCTAGAATCAAAATGCTCTAACAAAAATTTTTGCCAACGGATATCCGTAATACTTATGTTATTTAATATTTGGGATGTGTTTAATAAAACATTTGACAGCAAGAACTAGTTTTTTGGTTTTTGTTGAATAAAATTTTCAAAAATGTAAAAAAGTAACTTCTAGGTACACCCCAAACATATGTGCATTTTGTTGACTCCAAGTTAGAATAAGTTAGCGATTTTCTGGGATGGTAATATTTTTTATCTGAGTAGTTGTTATTGAACCCAACACAAAAATGATATTACATTTTTAAATTTATATTTGGTAAATTTTTCCAAGGAGGCCTGATATTCAAGGGCGATGCGGGACACATTCACGTTATACTAGCACTCCAATTTTTTGCATGGTGAATTTTTGTATCCAAACAAATATTTTAAGAGGGGGCAGCCCCAAAAATCGCAAGTTGAAAAATAAGGACCTCCCTAATATAACATAAACAACATTATCTTTCAACTACTTACATCAATGGTTGTCTAAATGATACTATCTTTTAAAGGAACGCAAATGCCGCAGATAATTATAGAAACGAAACGAAAAAAATAACAAAATATAACATATACAAGCCTTTTCTTTACAATAATAAAATGAAACATAAAAATCTACCTAAGATGAGTGTCTTTGTCTTTCGCTTTAGTCTTATCTACCTACTGTATATTTGTTTGCCACACTAGATTATTAATCTCTATAAACATTTATTTTACAAATACACATTTAATTTATATTAATTTTAAAAATTTTATTTTGTCTTTTATTTAATTAAAAGACAATTACTTTCACAAGCAGGTGACGACGCAAAATTTAAGTTGTTTTAATCCATACTTTTGTTTTATGTATGGAAAACAGATACAAAAATCTTCCATGGTTGATTTTTTTATACGTCTTGCTAGAGCTATACTTTTTAGTATCATTTTCCTCATGACTACTACGTCTTGACATGCCGCGACATCTAATATATTCTGCCTATATCTTTCAATCCGTTTGTCGTTCACTTTATTGTTGTGGTAATCAGCACAATTTTTTTAACAAAATAAATTAGTAAAACATTAGTAAAATATTAGTAAAACATTAGTTTAAAACAGTTAAGTGCTGAATAAGTATTAACTAAAACTAACTAACTAGCAAACAATTTGTATACCTGATTGACTAAAGCAAAAACTAATTTTTTGTAAAACTACTGACTCACTCAAAAATTTGACTCACGCCCACTTACTCACGAAGAATACTTCCTACTCACTTACGTTTACGTGAGTAAATTTATGGGTTTCTCACACTCACGCGTGCTTCACGTGAATCACGCAAAATTCTCCTCACGTGTCCATCTCTAGAATTATTATTGTGTCATTTTTCCATAGAAAAAACATTAATTTTTTTTTTATTTTATTTTGCAAAATCGAAATGATTAAATTTAAAAATGTAATGTTAAGGCGCCGTTAAAATGTCTCTCGTTTAAAAACTATATTATATATTTAAGATATTTTCTGTACTTAAAAGATAAACGAAACTACCAAAATATTATGTTTAAAATTTAAGTTTTTAATCCTTCCAAACCCAATTTTCTTCTTGTTACAAATCTAATATTCACTAGCAAACGTGGCCTTGAAAGTATTAAACATTAAATTTTTGAAACTGATTATTTTTATACATTCTTTTATCTTTTAAGTACAGAAATATAAATAAACGTATAGTTTTTAAAACAGAGACGTTTAAGGCCCCTTAACACTACATTTTTAAATTTGTTCTTCATAAATTTGGAATCTAAAAAAAAAAATTAGCTTTTTCTATGAAAAATCTCTACAAGCCTTATTCAAAAAATCATTAAAAACGTTGGTAAAAATTTCATACTTTGCAAATATGCATTATTTTTTCAAATCGAGAGTGTCCAAATTTTAGAAAATTGTATTTTTAAAATAAATTTCAATTCTATTCGACGCCAAAAAGTTTAATCAGCGTTATAAAAGTAGAGGAGTGTACAATTCCAATGCATTTAATATCATAATGATTCGATATATATTAAAGAAACTACGAATGTTGAAACTTACACACTTTTTGCATATTTTTTATTTAAAAAAAAAAAAAACAAATCGCGAATAAAACCATGGTTTATTCGAATTTCGAGAAAATAAAAATGCCTACATTTAAGTGGCTCTGTAGAGTTTCTGTGTGCAAAATATTACTTAAATCGCCCTACCCAAGGTCAGATTTTGGTCGATCTAATGTGGAATGGCCGATATGTATTATTTGTGTAGCCTATAACACATCTCCATATTTAGTATTTAGTTTTTAAAAAAATGCGCTATTTTTTCATGGTTTTAATAAAAAAAAAAAAAACAAAAAAAATTAAAAATATCCAAAAGTATGTAACTTTGAAGAGTCGAATACTTGAAAGTTGTTATCGGATTTCGCTGATTCAAAAAGTGTTTGATGTCTACGAACGCATTTATTATGCAAATGAAATTTATAGATAAATTTTCGAAATTGTTCTCACAGCTCAAAATTTTTTCAACATGGATAAATAGAAAACTTTAATTTTTTTTTTTGTAAAATTAAAATGGCTCTATGCGATAAGTTCCAGGTGCAAAAAGTCCCAGTGCAAAAGCTCCCAATAAAATAAATTCTAAAAAACTGAAATAAGTCCCGTCTCGAAAAAGTGAAATAAATTCTAAAAAAATTAAATAATTTCCAAAACAAAAATGAAACAAATCCTAGGTTGTGGTTGTTATTTCATCATGAAATAATTTCCAAAGAATAAAAATTAAATAACTCCCAAAAATAGTCCATGCAACACAAATGAAGTAAGGGCGTGCCTTTATATTCCCCAAAGTCGTATTGCCCAAAAATTAAAATGACATATTACCCAAATGTTCGCATATCCCCAAAATTGTGGACCAAATTAATGACAGAAAATCCAAAACTTTTTTTTGGGTGCTATGGCATTTTATTTAAAAAAATTTTTTTTTTTTGGGCGCTATGACGGTAAAAAAATAAGTTTTTGCCCAAAATCCTAATATTTTTTTAAATGTCATAAGACATAATGTCTTTTGTGTCGCACGCAGAAAAAACTTTATTTCGCGAAGCCACCTGCCTCGTTCTATGGAGGAAAAAAACCCCAAGAGCGGCCAAGGGCCGCCACACAGAAGAACTTGTTTTTCAAATCAGATGTCGAATCCGTTAAAATCTTATATTTTTAAGACATCAAGTAACATTTATTTGACCTTTCATAACTTTTTATGTACCAACCCACACCAAGATTTACTGTTTTTTAATGATTATTTTTTTAAAAGTCCATTTTATTAAAAATTTTACGTATATATTCGTGTCTAAACGTTAAATAAACAGAAGGCCAATACTCTACTCTTTTATTTAAGATAAAAAACAATCAATTAGCTGTTTAAACGACAAAGCTATGACTGGTCAAATTATATTACTTATTATCTTAAAAATATAAGATTTCAACGGATTCGACATCTGATTTGAAAAACAAGTTTTTCTGTGTGGCGGCCTTTGGCCGCTCTTAGGGTTTTTTTTTCCTCGGTAGAACGCGGCAGGCGGCTACGCGAAATAAAGTTTTTTTCTGCGTGCGACACAAAAAAATAAAATTGAAGCAATTTTTTTAAGTTTCCTTAAAACTCTTTTGTTTGATTTCCTGAATCAGCCTTGACATTTAAGGTCTTATGACATTTAAAGAAAAAAATAAATTATGATTTTGGGCAATAACTTCTTTTTTTACCGTCATAGCGCCCAAATTTATTTTGGCCAAACAAAAAGCCGTCGTAGCGCCCAACAAAAACTGTTATTTCGTCCAAATAAATGTCGTATTGCACAAAAACAAGAAAATTTTTACAACAACAATTTACATATAATTTTTTAATAAGTTCTGTTGGGACTTATTTCATTTCGGAATTACTGCATTATGAAAGAGCACCTAATAACAAAAATGAAATAACTTCTAAAAAAATGAAACAACTGCAAAAGAACTGGGTATTATTTCATTTGAAATTACTCCCAAATTCGTATGAAAAATTTTTGGGAGTTATTGCACAGAGCCAATTAAAATTACATTTTTTTGGACAGATAAATCTAAAGAAATCACTTTTTTTGTTTATTAAGAATAAGTTTTAAACTGTTTAAATATATGTTCAAAATATAAAAAATTACTTATTATACAAAGAATTTAAATTTTTGTATGGAAATAATGGATAAGGTTTTTTTTTTTTTTAAAAATCGAGAAAACTATATGATATTCGCTTCACAGAAATACCAAAACTAAATTTAACATAAAAATTGTTAAATTTTTAATTTTGAAGGAGGAGAACAATTTTGAATAGCATTTGCATAAAAAATTAATTTGTTTATAATTTTTTAATGTTTTATTTCATAAGTGTAGAAAAAGATAACCATATAAATCGAATGCTTTTAGAATCAGAAAAATCCGATTACAACATTCTCCAAAATTATATAAAGGGTCCGCCAAATAACTTTTTTTTTTGAAAATGCAATAAAAAAAAAACTACTGAATATTTTCTCAAATTTCTTTTTTTATTTGAAAGTACAATCCTTCCGGTTAATAATGGAAAATAATTTCATTCAAATGGCTGCCTCGGCTGGCCATGCAGTAGCCTACACGATCGGTCCAATGTTTAAGCACATTATCGATTGCAGCTGTATTTCACCAATGGCTTCACGAATATTGTCGTTTAAAGCGTCAATTGTCTCTGGCTTGTTGGCGTAACACTTATCTTTGACGGCACCCCACAAATAATAGTCCAACGGTGTCAAATCGCAGCTCCGAGGTGGCCAAACGACATCAGCTCTGCGGTTGATAATGCGATCTTCAAAAACAGGGCGCAAAACATCGAGTGTAGCTTCGGCTGTGTGGCACGTAGCGCCGTCCTGTTGAAACCAAATGTTGCCAATATCCTCCTCTTCAATTTTTGTGAACAAAAATTCGTTCAACATGGCCCGATAACGATCGCCATTGACTGTAACGGCCACTCCTTGCTCACACATTCTGCAACATTACCATGATTTTCAAAGTAATGTCGCAATATTTCCCAGCGTTGTTCAAGCGTATACACAACCATATTCGTCCAGCGGAAGGATAAAACTAATTATCTGTCAAATCAGACATGAGCTAAGTGTTACCATGCACGAAATAAGCGCTAGTTAAAAAAAAACGTTAGATGGTGGACCATTTACATTTCCGATTTTTTAATAAAAACGTTGAAAAAATCGCGAAATTTTCAAAACTTCAAAAACTGAATGTGTGGGTGTGTTATGAAATGAAAAACTAAAATTTTGAAAAATTTGAATTTTTAATAAAAAATACTGTTTCACAAAAAAGAAAACGATTTCTTTCATTTTGAACCTCTTACAATAAAACTAGCTGGTGTAAGAACTAATCTATTTTTAAAGGACACCTTAGTTAACATACAATAAGATGGTTTAAACTAAATTTCAAAGATTTGCGTTCTGTTGGATTTTCCATTTTTAATTTAAAACAAAATCATTTTAAGAATTTCATTATGTATTTTCTTAGTTAGTTATTGCAAAAAAAAAGCTATTAAAGCTCTAAATTCAAATATTCCTTTGGTTGTTTTAAAAACAAATCATCTTAAAATAATTAAATTTAGCCTTGAGTTTTAGCAATTTCTTAAGCAATTACATTACCAATACGATTATGAAGATGGCAGACAGCTTTTAAGCCTTTAAGGGTATTATTTTTTTTTTACTTTAACGAGTTTTCGTTTCATTTACTATTTAATATTGTTTTGTTGCCAAAATATCAAAATATCTTTAGCCTTAGAGGTGCCAATGTTATTAACTGCCTTTCCCTGACTATATTCCCCTTAAAACTTTTCGTTCATCTTCTTCTTCTTATTCAATTTTCAAGACATGAAATGTCAATTACTAATTTTTGGTATTATAAAGTCATTGTAGTTGGTGAATGGTGTTTGTTACCCCTTAAGGAAAAAACTACAACCACACAAATACATGCTCACGCAATGAACTCATCGCACCTAATTTTAACGTGTATTTTACCAGTGTCCTTATTATTTGTCCTAGATTCTGTGTGTGTGTGTGTTTGTGTGTGTCTATGGACAGTATTCATCAAAGTCTCCCCTAGCGGTTGCCATTGTTTGTCAGGTCATTTTACATTGTTTGTTGTTTCATTGTTATTGGTGGTCTCATACGTGTGTCCTTCATAGTCTTTTTTCTGGTGTTTTGGCGCTAAGCTCTTTTGCAAAATGTATACGTTATGAACGATGTCAAGATAAATTGTTCGCAACAATAAGCCAACAATTATTTCAGTGATGTACAATTTTGCTTGTTGACATTAAGTTGTTGAATCAAGAAATAAGAAATCTTAAAGTTCAAAGTTTATATTAAACTTTTAACAAAGCAAAATTTTAAATTTTAAAGCTTGATATATAAAAGCTTTTTTTTACAATAATTTAAAGTATTAATAGCTTTAAAAAAAATCTAAAGCTTTTTAGAAATTAATACGAAGCTATTTTTTAAATAACATTTATTTTATAAAGCTTTTTATTTTTTTTTTTTTAATTTTAACCAATACTCAGGGGATGCCCCCTACTCATGCAGTGCATTGTATTGATCAGGAAAATAGGGTATGGGAGGGATGAAAGAGGGAGTAGTGTTTGTGGATATTTGATTAAAATTTTTCTAAATTGTAAGTAACAGCGAAGACTTCTGATGGAAGTTTGTTCCACATACGAATCGTTCGCCTAAAAAACGAAATTTCTCTGTAATGCGTTGTGCGAAACACAGGACAATCAACTACAAACGGATGTGCTCTACTAGATAATCGAGTTTTCCGAATAAAAACTCGGGCTCGAGGAATAAGTTCACTTATCTCAGATGAGCACCTCCCATGGTAATATCGATAGAAAAGTGTCACACAACCCACATTCCGACGATGCTCCAATGAATCAATAGAGTTGGATACACTACTGTCATTGATGAGCTTCTATTTTATGTTTAGAAGCTCAATTACAATACATTGACAACTTTTTTTAAGTTTTAACAAATCGTTACTAAACGGGTTTAAATATAAAAGCTAAATAAATCTAAAATCGTAGAGCTTTTTCAAACATATTCTAAAGGTACGTTCACATTAATCAAATATTTGAATAAAATATTTGTTTACATATTTGCTTCCAATTGTGTGAAATAAAAAATTATTTTATTTTATGTTCAAACTATGATCAAATATTTCATGTTTTTTGTTTGTTCAAACAGCTCTCAAATAAATAGTGTCAAATAAAATAAACGAAAAAATATTTGTCAAGCGTTCAGATTGAAACAAATATTTGTATTAAATATTTATTTAATCAAAGTGTAAAAAACATAGATTTATTTAATCGAAAAACTAACTGTTTTTTAAAAAATTGATCACTCGGGATCTCTCTCGGACCTAGCCTATTTAAGTTATAAGGGTATATTAATGCTCCGTTTGAGCAAAAATGTTGTCCGTTTTGGTAAATCTCGCTTAGTTTTGGAGATACTGGACATTTTAAAATGTCGCCATTTTGTAAAATGGCTTGTATCTCGAAAACTAAGCATGATATCGCAAAATAGACAACATTTTTGCAAACCTTAACAAATAAAGCCATGCCAACAACACAAATGTGTACAGTGCTCCGATTCCAATCATTCCCCGTTTCATTCCATATCGTTCCGTTTTGGACAAATGTTCCATTCTGTTATCGGAATGATTAACTTTTTATTTTCACGTACGACAACACAATTGTGTACAGTGCTCCGATTCCAATCGTTCCCCGTTTCATTCCATATCGTTCCATTTTGGACAGATGTTCCAATCCATTATCTGAGTGATTAAAGTTTTTTAATATCTATTTACATTTCAGTTTTTTTATAAAGCCTTTTATTAATAAATTTATTAAAAAAAATTATAATTGACGATTTTACCACCTGTTATTTGCCATTGTTTGTTCTTACATTTTTTTTTGTAAGATCAAATAAATATTTGCTCAAATCAGAAGATAATATTTGATAGCTAGTGTTCACACTATGGCTAAGTTTGTCAAATATTTATTTGAATGCAAATAATTTTGTTTGACCAAAATCAGCTGATTTGCTGTTTGACATACAAAAATATTTTGTGTTCAGATTACGGCAAAGAAATATTTCATGTTTTTTGTCAAATATTTGACTAATCTGAACGTACCTTAAGACATTTCGTCTAAAAATTTTACTTATTTGTCAAAAGCTTAATAAACAAACCACATTTTATATTCATGGTTATTTTAAGAGAGGTTGTGTTTATAATAACTTAAAAAAATTTGAAAGCTTTTGAATTTCCATTTAGATATCGATTCATTTGGTTATAAAATTTTTCTTCAGAAATAGCTATAATGAAAAAGCTTACAAATGTAATTCAAAAAATACCATATGTTATTCAAAAAATATCAGTTGAAATTCTATTGATATTTTTTGAATAATATTTTTCATTTTCTTGAATAACATTTTTTATTTTCTCGAATAACATTTGCTATTTTTGAATTACATTTGGTATTTTTTGAATTTCAATTGTTATTTTTTGAATAACATTTGGTAGTTTTTGAATATCATTTGATGTTTTTTGAATAACATGTGTTTTTTTTTTTGAATTTCAATTGGTATTTTTTGAATTTCATTTGTGTTTTTTAAGTTTTCTTTTTATTTTGTAATTTTTTGAAATTACAATTGGTGTTTTTTGAAATTGATGCGTGATTTTCTGAATAACATGTGGAAATGGTGTAGTTCCTTTTAAAAAGCTTATTTTTTAAAGCTTATGAACCGGTTAACATTATTTATATTTAATTTTTCGTAGTATTTAAGCTTTTCGAATAAAATGTGCCCAATTGTGTGGGCTTTTTTTAACCCTAAAAATACAATATATAAATATTTTTTTTACTGATATACCCTTAAATATTGATTTTTTTTTTTAAATTACTCAGATGCTGAGGCATTTTTACTTGAAAAATGACTTACTGAAAGAAAAGTCTACTTAAACTTTTTCTTAGATTTAAAGAAATCGTTTTTAAGAGACATATGTCGCTGCGACAACGAGACGGTTCATATGTTTTATGAGAATTCTAAATTTACATTTTCGCGATGTATAATCATTTTATACAAATATATTTGACCAATGCTGCAAATTTTCTAGTTAAAAAGAGTCACATCGCGAAAGTCCAAATTAAAGCGGTTTTTTATAGTTCATTAGAAACACATGACTCGTTTCACAGGCTCCGTATTGCTATCTTATATCGATATTTAATATAAATATATTATTTTCTATAGTAAAATCCCGAGATTTATATAAATTATTGTACAAAAAGCATTTTAAGGTTCTGAGAAAAGTTCATTGAATTTTTAGACCCATGGATGTCTAAGAGTTAGATTTCCAGTCATTTTTTTACAGATTCTGAAACGTTTTTAGTTTTGTGCGACTTTAGGCTAGTCAAGTAATGATAGGAAAGTTGATTTTATCATAACATAATCCTTATGATAATATATATGATACTAACTGATCCTATAATGAAAACAATAGCTGATGTTATAATAGCACAGCGCTACAAAATTAACGTCTTAAATCGAAAATTTTGTTTCTAAATATTTCGAACACGCCAATTTTAATGGCGTACTCAGTTTTATCACTTATGGACCACATCAAAATTCTATTACAGTTTTGCATGTTTTAACAAAGTTTTGTGTACATTAAATTTTGAAAATAAGATGTTTTTCTTTATTTTTTTTTTAAATAGTGATGAGACCTTCTCAACAACATGTGGGCATAAGTTTTATTTAAATAAATTTGCCGTATAAACAAGTAAATCCGCAGTTTTTCTCGGATTTGACTTTAGCATCCCATTTCGCAAAGTATCAAAGCATTTTTGTTCATAAGCAAAAAGACAAATCTGAAAAATAATTTCGTGTCAAAAAAAAAAATTTCGGTTCACGGGAAAAACGCAAAATGTGCCTAAAATGTATATGACAGCAGCGAGAAATGATGGTCTATGAGTTCATCTTTTAGTAAATATATAAACAGCTTAAGAAATTCTTGTACTAAAATTCAGCCAAAAATTTAATATTTGTGAAAGTTAGTTTAACAAAAACTCTCATTATAGTGAAGTCTACGAAATTAAAAAAAAAAAAATAACAAATATATTTGTATGAATTTTTAGACATTTACTGTAATGAAAATCTTTGTTAAACTAACTTTCGCAAATCTTAACTTTTTAAATTGAATTTTTGCACACGTAATTTTTTAAGCTGTTTACATATTATACTAAAAGATGAACACATAGGTCAACTTTTTTTTTAGCGAAAAAGAATGACCTGTGATATATATATTTTAGGCATATTTTGAGTTTTTCCCAAGAACAGTACTTTCTTTTTTTTTTCTTTTTTTTTTTTTCTTTCTCTTTTGTCTTTTTTCTTGTGCACAAAAATGCTTTGATCTTTCTAGAAATATGATAATAAACTGTGCAAAAATAGTAAAATATAGTAAAATCTGATAAATTCCGCGGATGTACTTTTTAAAGCTGAATGTTTATTGAACAAATTTGTTACCAAAATGTTTTTGAAGCTCTGAGCAGTGTTTACCATAAAAAATTATAAAAAAAATATCTTATTTTTAAAATGTTATGTATAAAAAACTTCGTTAAAACATGCAAAACTGGGCAAGCCATTTAAATCAGCGTGACCGAAGTCTTGTTATATTTTTCGAGTTGTGCAGTGTAATTAATTATCATATTATTATCATTTGGATCATACCATGATTACAATCATAATATGATGCTCTGTTTGTGTAGAAAATTCTTCTTAGACTTTGAGACAATTTCTTATCGAAAAACGTTTTGATTCAAAACTTATGGGGTATTCATTTGACAATGGAACATCAATTCGAAAAAATTATAGCAACTGGTGCCAGAAAACGATCACAGGACATGCTATACATTCTGATGCTAATAAGGGCCATGTTAAAGTGTGATTTAAACGATTTTAAGATTTTCAAACCAAATTTAAATCAGATTAAATACCAAGCGTGCCAAATGTTGCTCATTACTGTCTACTGTATCTATGTTTTTGACTATAAAGTGGATTTTTTGTAACTTAATTTGTTTGTACATGAATGCATGACTTAATACTAGAATTTCACATAATTCGGAAATTGGGAATTGAAAATTTTAACAACATACCATTATAACTTATTCCGGAGATTTAAAAAACATTTTTTTTTACAAACAACAAAAAAACACAAAAGAACAAAAAAGGTCAAAAATTAAAAAAGTTTTTGCCACTAATGAAAAAATCATAACGGAATTACAAAAAAAAAATCATACAATAGCAAAATCATATAATAGTAACAATTCTGATTTTACTTACAAGGGGAGTCTCCTGATGGGTTCTCTTAGATCTTAATGAAATGTGGATATGTGATTAAGAAAAATAAAGGACACGTATTTCTTTTAGCGGCCCAATCTCACGTTTAATGGTTAAAAGGTTGAGCCAAAGTTAATATATTTTTGTATGGAAACATGTCTGAAGCTAATGAAATTCCGATTTTTTTTTAAACGCAGCTTTGATGTACTCTTGAAAACAAAAATTTTGATAACAATATTGCCTATGTAGTGTGTTAGGGTTGACATTTATTTAAAATATTTAAAATATAGGTTAAAAAGCTCTTCCGAAAAAGTCACATAAAAAAAGCTGAAAAATTGCGAAGATCGGAAAAGGCTCATACAACCTCTCAATTAAATTTAATAGGCATTAATTACATATTTTTTAGCTTAATCCAACCATAATTCTCTAACAAAACGCCAGTTTTAACACATTTTTTTGAATAACAATAATACAAGGTGGCGCAAAAATAACCTTCCGATGTTTTTTGGCTGTAATTTAAAAAAAAATGAAAAACTTTGATTCTTCTTGTGGATTATTTTTATTTGGTATTTTAATTTTTTTTATATCAAGTCGAGAATATGATGTCATGTAAATGGCCGCCGCCACAGTTGATTGTCATTTGAGCCCTTTTTATGGCATTTTCCATCACTTTGACCAAAACTTCCGGCGATAGGTCCTCACATTCTTGACGGATATTGTCTTTAAGAGCTGCAAGAGTCTGAGTCTTGTTGACATAAACCCGCGACTTCAAAAAGCCCCACAAAAAGAAGTCTGGAGCGGTCAAATCAGGCGATCTTGCTGGCCAGTGCAAATCGCCAAAACGGGAGATTAGGCGCCCAGGAAATGCATCCTTCAGCATATCAGTTGTGGCACGTGCAGTGTGTGCCGTTGCACCGTCCTGTTGGAACCACATGTTTTCCAATCCCAATTCATCAAGTTGCGGCAAAAAGAACTCGTTGATCATTGCTCTGTAGCGCTCACAATTCACAGTAACCGTTTGGCCCGCGAAGAAAAAAGGTTCGATGACTCCTCCAGCGAAAACAGCACACCATACAGTGACTTTGAGCGGGTGTAATGGCTCTTCGTGGGTTACACGCGGATTTTCAGTGCACCAGAAGCGTAAATTTTGCTTATTTACGTACCCGCTAAGATGGAAATGGGCCTCATCACTCATGATTATTTTTGAAGAAAAATCATCTTCCTCTTGGTGGTGATTAAGGATGGCTTGAGCGTATGTTACACGCGATTGGCGGTCAGCAGCTAACAGCTGATGCACCGTCTGGACTTTGTACGGAAACATCTTCAAATCTTGTACCAAAATTCGCTGTAAAGACCGTCGACTGATACCCATTTGCGTGGCACGTAGTCTGGTCGATGTCGACGGCGCTTCCATGACATCCTCGGCTACAGCAGCAATATTCTCTGCAGAACGGCTACTCCGGGGTCTGCCACGCCTGGCAGCATCTCGTGTTGTGCCAGTCTCTTCGAGGCGAGCGGCTAAACGTCGCAGTGTTTCACCAGTAGGCGTTGGACGGCCAGGAAATCTGCGACGAAATTCACGTTGTGCCAAAGTCACCGACCGATTATTGGTCAAATAAATAGTCACCAATATTCCGCGTTCTGGAGCAGTGTAGCGTAACATTGTTTATTACCGTGTATTTCGCATGTGTTTACTACACAAATGTCAAAACAGAACTTACATTAGGGGCCAATCGCAAAATTTATAGCATTTTCTGATAGGAGGATTACTTTTGCGCCTTCTTGTACTTGAAAGTTGTCGGACATGTTTCGTATACCAGGTAACGCGTCTCCAAGAGCTCTCTCATTGTCGATAATTCGAAATCAGCCGAAAAAACTTAAAGTTTTTTTTTCCTTATCACATATCCAAATTTCAATAATATCGGAGAGAACCCATCGAAAGACTTCCCTTGTCAGTGGTAGTGTTAATTATTTTGTAACTGTCTTTTACAAGATAAAAATTTCTATACGACTAATCTCTAAAAGTGACATTTTTATAACTTAACATTAAAGTTAATTATTTAAGTTTAAATTTTGTTGGTTTTCTAAATACTACACAGAGAGAATTTTAGTAGATGAAATATAATGAAAATTTTCAGTAAACTATTGAAACTATTCTTTATAAAGTGGAAAATTTCTTAAAATTAATGAAAAAGTTCATACTTTTAATGAAACTACTATATTGATTGAATGAAACTTTTAATAACTAATATCATATTTTTCTTAAAATTTTATAAAAACTTGTATTAGTTTATTGAAAAGTTTCAATGACAAAAAACAATTTTCAATTGTATTTCAGAAGTTATCAATTAAAGGGCTTATTGCAAAAACTTGATAAGCCACAATTAATTTTTGGTTAGTTTTCGCCTTTTAAAAGGTGAATAAACTAAGGAAATATGGCTATGGCAGTAAATTTAAACTTCATATACACGTGATAAGTGTTTAATCATGAATTCATTCAATATTTAGTCAACGGATGTCTAGAAAACAGCGAAAACTAGAAAATTGTAAATGTGGCTTATCAAGTTTTTACAATAAGCTTTTCAATTGTAGTTCAGAAATTAACACTTGAATTTCAGTTTTATCAATAATATATGAAAAATTACACACCATGGAAAAACTTCCTTGTCTGAAATGGTTATCTGGCGCTCTAATCCCAAATCCGGCATCCGAATTTCCATCACCTCACAATTTTGAGAAAACCGCGGTTGAAGTTGCGAAAATTGGTATATTGGCTATTTTTAAAATTGTATATTATACGCTTGACGCTTTCTAATGAATCAAAATAAAAATAAATATTGAGAATACTCTTCACTTTTGAAGATACCGCGATGAAATTTTCTAAAGATAAATTTATCAAATGCCTTCTACAAAAATATATAAATACATTTTTTATATGAAATTTGAGAAATAAAAAATATAATCTCATACTATTTTAAAGATAGCTTATATTTGAATTGCAATTTAAACAAAGTTGGTGTAATAATTTTGACGTTTTTAGCCGACATTAAATTAGGAAAGTTCAAAGTTTATATCGTGACTCTAAAATAAATTTAAAACTGTCGGATGCATACCCTAGGCTACTTTTAGAAATGAAATACTTGGTAATTTTTTTTTTTGTGGAGTTTTTTCAAATGCAATTTTTACCAATAATTAAAAACAAATTTGAAACGTTAAACAAATGTTTAATAAGAAAAAAGTTAAATATAAATAGATGCTTAAGATGTTCGGATGTGGTGAGTAAATTTATCGGGGTTTTAATCGCCTTTATCTCAAAATTGTGACGTAAAGAATGAAGATTTTGTAAAATTCTAAATGAATTTTGTAGGGGAGGAGTAGCACTTTTAGATACCGGACGGACGGACATTTTGAAAAAAAAAAAAAATCTGGAGATTACAGGACCCCAAATGTACACCTAAAATGAATTGTTTGCACATTTAGGTTAGCATATCTCGAAAACATGACATGATATGCCTATTCTGAGGTCACATCCGGGAAGGTATAGTCTGATTATTGGTTAGAAAAGTTCATCAAATTTTGTTGGCCTCTGTAATTTCTGCAATACAATTAATAGTTTGTGCAATACAATTGATCATTTCTGAAATACAATCGATAATCTCTGAAATACAATTGACAATTTCTGAAATACAATTAATAATTTCTGAAATACAATTGATAATTTCTGAAATACAATTCATAATTTCTGAAATACTATTCATAATTTCTGAATGCAATTGATAATTTCTGAAACACAATTCATGAAATTGAAATATAATTGATAGTTTCTGAAATACAATTGATAACTTCTGAAATTCAATTGATAACTTCTGAAATTCAATTGTAAATGTTGTCGAACTAGTCCATCTAAACTTTTCATTAAACTAATACAAGTTTTCATAAAATTTTGTGAAAAATATAGTTTTATTTAATAAAAGTTTCATTCACAGTTTCATAAAAAGTACGAAGCTTTTCATTAATTTTAATAAATGTTTCATTCACTTTATAAAGAATAGACTCATTAGTTTACTGAAAATATAATTTATATTCCTCTAATATACAATTGGTAATTACTGAAATACAATTGATAATTTCTGAAATACTATGCTCTTAATAGTACTCTTACCAGAACTTCTGTTAATTTAAATGCTATTAACTTGAACTTACAGAAAAAGCGTAAACAACATATAGTATTTTGCGTATCAAAGGAAAACTTCAAATTATTGCTCACATCGGTATTAATATACTCGTAATTTGTAATTATGCATTGATACTAGGGTATTCAATCGGTTGAAATTTAAAAAAAAAAAACATATTTATATTGGGTTTAGGTTAGAGGTAAGTAGCTGACAAACGGAAGATCACCGGTTCGAGCCCAGTTCGAGGCATATAATTTTTTTTATTAATAAAATAATTTTTGTTGAATGCATGTGAATCTACACTCAGGGAACTTCTGCTTTAAAAATATGTAGTTGTTTGGGTTGTAATACAGTTTCATTATTTTTAATGTAAATGTAAGTCATTTGTAGAACAAATAAAATTTTTAACTAACATTGTAGTTCATTTAAAAAAACAACTCACATCAAATGACTGTTTTATGATTTTACATTCATTTTTTACAGTTGTTTTTTGTTATTTAAAAAAATAAAATAAAAAAATTTTGGTTTATTTTTTACTACCATGCGGTTCATTTTTACTACAATGTTAGTCATTTTTTGAACATTAAAAAACAAATAACAATGTTAGTTGAATTTAATGAAATGTAAGTCGTCCTTTTTTTAAATGAAATTTCATTTGTTTTTGACTACAATTGCTGTCGTCTTTACCAACATAATTTCCTAAGTGTATTTATAGAATATTATAGTCCATACACATAAAATATTCAATTGTTACAATAAAAATTCAAAATTTGTAAATAAGTGTCGGTTGTTGAAATAGTATTAAAATTTAATAATAGCGATGGTACGTGGAACCACAAAAATTCGGTTGGCAAAAAATTTGGTTGCAACTACAAAACTGATTTCTGTGTGTGGTAAATAATTTTTGGCTTGCGAATGCAATTGTGCAAATATAAATAAATGATTAAAACCTTGTGTGCAAATTTGCATCGCTAGCAAAACCGCATCGTGAATATAGCCAAGACAATCTGAAAGATAATTATTTTTATATTTTTCATACAGATATGGAATTTTCAAATTACTAGGCTACAATACCACAACGTTAGTTCGGATAAAAATGCAATAGAAATTTTACCGAAGGTCAATATTGTGTTGCATCAAAATGTTTAAAAATGTTTTATGTTTATGTTAAATATTGTTTAATTGTTTTCTTTAGTATAAGTGTATTAAAAAATAAATTTAATAAAAACTTTTAAAAAATGTTATTTAATGTAAAATTTAATAAAAAAAAATGTGACAATTTAAGTTAAGTTAAGTTCGTTTTTAGTTGATAATGACGGTACGGATACGGGCCGGAAACGTCATAGTAAAAACCGAGTCAAGTCCGTTTTCTAAAAGACATAACGGGCCGTAAACGGTCCGTCATTGAATTACTTTCAACGGATTTGAATCCCATTCAATGTTCCTTATAATCCGTTTTATGGTCCGTTTACGGATCCAGAAAACGGTACGTAAACAGAGTTAGATTAACTTTATACTGTACAATAAACGGCACGAAAACGGCACGTTTTGTTTGTTGGGAAGTCATTTATAATTTCTTTATTTTTTTTGCATTATTGCATTTTTAATGCAGTTTCAGGCCCGTTGTGTCTATTTTTACATATTAAGCGTGATTTTTTACTCACAAATTTAGTAAACTGTCATATTAATTTTACAAATAATGTGAGTATTTTTTTATTTAAACAGAGTTAAATTATACAATTTATATACACAGCATATAGTCCTACTATATGTTATGTATAGTCCTATAGTCCTACTTTATGTTGTGTATATACTTTTCTATACACAACATATACTTTTCTGTAAGAAATATTTGTTTCCATAGACTGAACTAACGAAATGAAATACAATTAACGATTTCTGAAATACAATTCGTACTTGATCAACAAGAGGGTATTAACTCAAAATTTTTAAAATATCACTTTTTTCAAGAAATCAACTGACAACATCAATATCTATCTATTGTAAAAATTTCAACGTATTCCGATTACTCTTTCATCTCGAAAACCACTTTTGAGACCATTTTCATGATAATGTATTGATTACCTTTATTTCAACAAAAAGGTATTATTTCGAGTTAATACAGAAGTTCAAATAGAAATGAATTGTATATTTTCATAAAAAATGTATTATTTTGATTTGAGTCTTTATTTATGTTAAAAATAATCAAACTGTTTTATTTATATTTGGTTGTATTTTGAGTTGATACTGTTTTGTTGAAAAAATATTCAAAATAATACCAAAAAAAAATCGATAAAATTTCAAAAAAATGGTATTAACTCAAAAATAGATTTTTTTTTGCAATGAGTGGTAAAATTTAAAACAAAAACAATGTATATATATTTTCAAATGGAATTTGCTTATTATGATATGTTTGAATTTTTAAATTCTGTTAAAATGTGGCCATAAACAGTTTTTGGACTCTACTGAAAATTTTAAAATTTTGAGTTAATACCCTCTTGTTGATCAAGTGCGAATTGATAATTTCTAAATTAAATCTGAAACAGAATTGATACACTGAGATAATTGTCTGCACGATGTCAATGCATTTTTGCATTAGATCTATGAATTCTCACTGCATTACTGAGATAATTGTCTGCATGATATCAATGCATTTTTGCATTAGATCTATGAATTCTCACTATGAATTGAAATAGTTTCATTTGAATTAATGAAGCTTTTCCATGAAGTTTAAGAAATTTTTCATTCACATTGTAAAGAAAACTTCATTAGCTTAGTACAACAATTTCGTTAAAACCCGTGCAAGAAATTCTCTCTGTGTAGTTTCTGAAATACAATTGAAATACACATTATATTTTCTGAAACACAATTGTTAAATCTGAAATGCAATAGATAACACAAGGCAACAATTTTGAAAAAATTTTAGGGGCTTTGAAAACCACTATACAATTTTAATGTATTGTGGTCCCAGTAGTACAAATATGGTTCAATTTTGAAATTCTATGGAGGTTTTTTTTTAAAAAATTTTTAAGTAAAATTATAAATTTTTTTAGACGTTTCTCCACATAATTAATGATAACTAAAAAAAAAATAGTCCGATATTATTCAAATAAATTTAGAAAAACTGAAATTTACATAGCCTTTAATCCGTTAATATATTGCGTTTCAATCGGCTCAGTAGTTTCGGAGTTATAATAAAAAATTGAGGGAAAAAATATTTTTTTTACGTGAAAATAGCAAATTTTTTTGTTTTAAAAAAATCATAAAAAATCGAAAACGGCAAAAATCGTTCAGATTTATTGCTTTATCGCAAAGCCACAAAATGAGATATCGATCATAAAAATCGATTGATTTTTTTCGAATTTATTCACAATTAAGTGAATTCGCTCATTTTCACCAAATTTTAGTTTTTTGTCTGATATACATAAAATTGAGTAGTTAATGTTCTTCTTTCGATTGATTGAATTTTGAAAACATTTTCCCCATGCTATGTACAAATTTTCACATCAAAAATGCATTACATAGTAACATTCGTGTATTTTTTGGCAAAACCCTACCTAGAATATACTGATTCTATTCTTCGAAAAGACATTTGTGTTGGATGAGCTTAAATGTAAATAAATAAATAAATTAAATAGTAGAAAATTTATATTTTATTATTCACATTTATTATAATAAATAAAACAAGAAAATAAATAAATAAATATGTATTATAAACTACAAACTCTGAAATTTTCTTTTAGTCGATTTTCTACTATTGTTGAATAACGAAGTGTTACTCTGAATACTCCAGCAAAAATCAGCCATCATGTGTGCATCCCAGCGACCCTGGTATCGTTCCTCCATTGTCCGGATATCTTGGTGGAATCGTTCGCCCTGTTCTTCACTCAAGTCTCCTAGATTTTCAGGAAAACGATCTAAGTGACTGTGCAGGTAGTGTACTTTGATGCTCATGTTGCATCCAAGATTCTGGAAGTGAGTTAACATCTCTTCAACGTGCGCAACGTAATCATCACCCTTGTTATTTCCTAAGAAATTTTGAATAACCCATACAAACGAATCCCATGCATTCTTCTCAATTTCTGACATTGAACTGCCAAATTCAGTATCGTTCACCAATTTGCGAATTTGTGGGCCATCAAATATGCCTGCTTTCAGCTTTTCCATACTTAGATTGGGAAACTTCCTTGAAATATACTGGAAACATTCACTATCTTTGTTAAGTGCTTTAACATATTGTTTCATCAGACCAAGTTTAATGTGAAGAGGGGGGTAATATGATGCGATCTCGGGAGCCACATTTATAACATTTGGCGTACCTGGAACTAGTGTTTTCCTAGAAGGTCATTGTTTTCTCTTCCAATGTTCTGTTTTAGCTCTGCTGTCCCATAAACATATAAAACAAGGATATTTTGTAAAGCCGCTTTGTTGGCCTAAGAGGAAATTTACCATCTTAAGATCAACACAAATTACCCACTTATGTTCATCATACTTTATCTTCTTCATGACCAATGCAATTACAGAGTATTCTTCTTTTACTTTGGTTGAATGTGCGATCGGCAAGTAGTGAAATTTATTTCCATTATGCAAAAGGACACACTTCAAGCTGCGTTTTGATGAGTCGATAAATAAACGCCATTCGTTTGAATCATATCTCTGTAAGCCCATGGCAGTCATCAAACCAGAAATATCTGTGCAGTACACAAAGTCATCCTCTTCAGCAAAATAATGAAGTAAGTCTTTTTCTCGAGTACGTTAATACGAAACTTTAGTTTCTTTAGTTATGAGACCTGTTTCTTTCATCCGGGACGCAAGTAATTCAGAAGATCTTTTCGACAATCCAAGGTCTCTAATTACATCATTAAGCTGATCTTGATTCCATGGTCTCGGCGAGAAATGTTTGTGTGGGATGAACTCGTCATTTTCAGCTGTAGATGGTAGTGCTGGATCTGACATATCTGATTGGTAAGACATACTTGAGGTTGAGTGTCCTGGTGAAGATGAAAGCACATGACTACAGCTTGCACCCCGATCTTGAGCATATTCTATTTCTTGTGAATGTAGAACTGCAAGTGTAAACCCATCAGCAGACCTCGTGGGGTAAGACCATCGCATATGTTTTCCAAAACCGGTTTTTGTACTTAAACAAAAATAACACTCGGATGCGTGGTTCGCTGTTTCTCTCCATAGCATAGGCTTCAAAATTTCCAAGTGTCGTCTGTAAAATGAAAAAAAAAATTGAAATCAGGAATATGAAGAATTCAAATTTTAATTAAGAAATATTGTAATTATAAAATATTCCAAATCTATTAATTTATACTTACTTTACGTTAGAAGACTTCATAGATAAATTCAATCGACATGGAATGCATATAGTACTCGGTGTCCAATGCTGGTTCAAATTGTGCGGATAGATATTATAGCAATCTTGATATGACTTTTGCAATGAAGTTAAGAAGCACTTCCGTTTTTTCCCGGTGATATATTGGCCGCACACATAACAAAATAAATCTGGATCGTTTTTACATAAAAATGTTCTGGCTTTCTGGCTCATTTTTATTAATATTTGAAAATTGTTTTTAACTTCTAAGCTGTATGACTCTAATTTTTGTGTAGGTATTAAATGATGTTTGCGTTATCGCAAACACTTCTTGAATGAAATAAAAAGGGTCAAGGAGATCTTATAAATACTGATACTATAATTTGGGATAACCCTTTGTGTGGATACAGTTTGTGTGTGCTGCAAATTTTTTATTATTCCCAAGAATCCTAAAAAACATTAAGGACTTTTATGAAAAAAAAAAAATCATCCGTTACAGGTAGCTAACGGAAAATAAGAGCACTTCAGCGTACACGCACATTTATGAGCATTTTATTACTATCCTACCGCAATCGTAAAAATTAAACAATCTTTTGTTTATTACTTATTTTTTTTTTAATTATTAGAATCATAAAAATGTCATAGAGGTTTTTCCCAAAGGGGTTTTGCCAAAATGCGTGTCGTAAAATGCACCTGAGTTTTTATGTTCTGCATTTTCATTATATAGTAGGTACAATTTTCTACAGTGCTTGTAAATATGAGATACCTTCAATTAATTGTAAATAAAAATGTAAAGCATGCATCGATTTTTATGATTCATATCTAGTTTAATTCGCATGATATGTAGCTTTACTACAAAAAAATAAAAAGTAATATTTTTTGCAGTTTTCGATTTTTTCCAGATTTTTGTTTTTCAAATTTTTTTTTTTTTAAGCATATTTTTTTTTTTTGCTAACAATTTGTTTCATAACTTTGAAACTAATTTAACTCGCATTAAAAAAATTTGTACACGTTCTTTAAAGATATTGTAAACCTTAATTTTTGTAAATTTAATTTGACAAAATCGGACTAGTTGTTTTTGAGTTATGACAACATAAGTGGAGACATGTCTCAAAATATTGTCAATTTTACTTAAAAAATTTTTAAAAAAAAAATTATCCATAGAATTGAAAATTTTTACCATTTTTGTACTTAGGCAGCCATGATGCATCAAATCTATATAGTGGTTAGTCAAGCCTTTTTTTGCTGTTGACCTGTGTAATTTCTGAAATACAATTGTTAAATTTGAAATACAATTAATAAATATGAAGTAGAAATGCAGGGCTTATTGTAAAAGCATGATAAGCCACATTTATTATGTTATGCATTTTCGCTATTCTCGAGACATCCATTTGTTAATATTTGATAGAAGTCTGGCTTAATCATTTATTACAAGTACCTAGAGTATAAACGTCCTGCAAAAGTAATATTTTTGGCATTTTGTTAACCTTTAAAAAGCGATTAACCTGAATGTGGCTTATCAAGTTTTTACAACAAGCTCTTCAATTGAGCATTTCTGAGATACAATTGCAAATGATGTAGTGCAACTTCATTGTTTCTATGCAAAAATTCATTATTATCATGCATACAATTCTCTCAGTGTACTTAATGTAAAATGTAACAACAACAATTTTGGGTTTAAAAAATTTTTATATACATACTATATTTTGGCTTATCTAAATTTTCCTCCAAATTCTAGTAGATGTTCTTCAGCCTCATCGTCACTCCTATGTTCCAGTGCTTCATTAAATGTTACTCTAGCGAACAAACGTAATCGTAATCGACAACATGTAACTTTACGCCATCAGACCAACAACAATAATGTTCGGAATAATAGACAAAATCAGAATAACAACAATATCAACGATTGTCATTCCTCTCAAATGGGGTTGGTTGGATTTTGATTTGAATACATTAAAACACGAATTTGCGAATGTAATTTTACGTTGTAGTAGATTTCTTCTTCTAGATAAACTTCTTGTTTGGAAGTGTTATTAACTTTTATTTTAGTGAATAAAATTGTAATTAAAAAAATGCTATAAATGTTGTACTATACTGGAGAGTTTATAACTAAAGATATAAAATGCACCGTATAATTATTTAAAAATTTATATACTGAATAGAATTGAAAAGTCCTTAAAGACGGAATTACTTGAGTTGGCAAATGGTTGTATATAAAACTAAACTTAAACTTTTTTTTTTTTAGAAATTGTATTGAAGTAAGTAGAAATATTTAAGAGAAATAAACATATTATTCTAAAGATGATAATTTTAATAACTATCCAATGGTATTGCTTAAATTTAAAACAATATTTTATAAAACACTTGTAAACGTTTAAAAAAGGTTAGACCATATTTAGGTATGACCATATATACATAATTATATCTGCAATTCGAGTATATCCAATTATGTCTTAATCCATATACATTTATATATAACTCCATATATGTTCATATATAATCTTATATATATTAATATATATAAACATATCTGAAATGATATATAATTATATATAGTAGATATATTTATATATACTTGATATATAAATATATCAGAACTCTGATATAATTGGATTGACTCAAACTTTGGATATAATAATATATGGATATATGTGAACCATTTTACTATGGTAATATGTATATTAGGCTGTCCCTTAAAAATAAATTTGACATTACACACCCCAGTTTTATTACAAATGGAAGATATCAATGGCCCATTTGAAAAAAAAAACTACCAAAATTCGAAGACTCGAAAAATTTTTTTTTTATTTCATTTATTCATTAAATATGAACAAACTTAATCAGTTATAGAATTCTGGCTTCATCGGATGTTAATAACCAACTTTTTTTAAAATGCCTAATTTGAAGATGTCGATTGCTATTTTTATAATATAATAGTTGTTGTTAACGAAAAAAAAAAATAATGATAAAAATGACAATTCCAGTTTATAGTTTGGAGCGACTCCTTCTAAGGACATTTACGGAAAATTGCTTATTTAATAAAAAATTTAACAAAATTTGAATGTTTTTATCAAAGTTTGCATAGTTTTCGGAAAAAAATTCACTTATATTTGATTAGGCAATAATTGTCTTTACTTGTATCTAAAAAATCATTAACCCTTAGTTTCCTGGGGTCAAAAAATACCCATTAAACTTAATTTTAATTATGACTACATAATTGTAAAGCCTTTTAATTAAAAAACAAAATCTCCATTTGATAAAAATAATTATTTTATGTAATTTGATCCACATAGGGTTAATTTCTACAATTTTATCCAAAAAATACCCCCTAGGAAATTAACAGAATAATACCTTTTATAATTTTAAGTCAATAGCAATCTAATTTTATTATACTATTAACATTATCTTTACTTTTATTCAAAAACTATTTGACCCTTAGTGGCCGCGGGATAAAAAAGATCCACGAATCTTAATTAAAATTATGACTACAAGAAATGTATATAACATCCTTTTATTGGATCAACAATTATTATTTTGTGTTACTTGATCCATACAGGTCTAATGTTTTCACCATAAAATACCCACTAGCAAATTTAAAGAATACCAACTTTCAGATTTTATTTAATTCAATCAATTGACAGAGAACAATTAACGAACAAGCGCAATTCTTTATAGTCCCATTATTATTTTCACGGTTACTTTTGACCCCAAATTTTGGGGGTATAAAGAATTGCGGTTGTTCGTTAGTTAAGTGCCCTCTACCACGTATCTAAATTTAATAAAAATCTGAAAAAAATTTAGTTCTGTAAATTTCCTAGTGGGTTTTATGGTAAAAATTGAAAGCTTTAGCAATATATGGTACTTGATCCATATATTGCTAATGCTTTCAATTTTTACCATAAAACCCACTAGGAAATTTACAGAACTAAATTTTTTTCAGATTTTTATTAAATTTATAAATAATAACTTGAATCAAGTGGAAAACTCGTTTTTTATCTATTTAAAGGATATATTCGTGTAGTCATAATTTAAATTAAGATTCGTGGGTCTCTTTTGTCACAAGGCCACTAAGGGTTGAATATTTTTTGAATAAAAATAAGATAATAATAATAGTCTAATAAAATTTAAGTGCTATTGTCCGAAAATTATAAAAGGTGTTATTCTGTAAATTTCCTAAGGGGTATTTTTTGGCCAAAAGTGTAGAAATAAACCCTATGTGGATCAAGTTACATAAAATAATTATATTTATCAACTAAAGGTTTTTTTAACAAGGCTTTACAATAGTGTAGTCATAATTAATATTAATGGGATCATGGGTCTTTTTTTACACCAGGAAACTAAGGGTTAAAAAACTTTCGGATAAAAATAAAGATAAATATTGTCTAATCAAATCAATTACTATTTTTCGAAAAATTATTGATTTTTTTTTTAACTTAACTGATATTTGGTTGTCGATCACGAAATTGCATACAAATCACGTCAGCCAAAACTGTGTGGTCATCAAATGGCAGTTATTTTCTTTGAGTTTTTTAATTTAACGTCTTTTTTGCCGTCCGAACTAACTATCATTAGGTCAGAGTTCACGAAAATCATGAAAGTTTCAAAATTGCTTCTGCGGAAAATATATGGGTCTCAAAGGGTTAACGTAATACATTTTATGAGCTACCACTCTTTTACCTTAATATTTATTGGAATTCTTATCTTTAATTTAAAATATAAAAATCTTAATAACACTGAGCAACTGGAAAAAATAAAACTAGTGTACCCAACATTGATCCTAAATATTTCGGCCACGCTCATTTTAATGGCGTATTCAGTTTTTTGTTTTATGGACCAGATTTTTCGCGAAATTGCATTAAAGTATTGCATACTTTAAAGTTTTTTTTTAAAAAGAATTTTAAAAATCAAATGTTTTATCTTATTTATCTTCATAAACCGTGTGAACATATTTTTTGTTTGTTTTCTTATTAATTGAAATCCGAAATTTCCATTTGAAATTTGTAAATCATCAATAGAAATTAAGAATTTTCATTAAAAATTAAGAAAATGTAATTTAGAATTTCTATTTAAAATTCACAAACTATCATAACATCAATTGAAAGTCAGAAATTTTAATCAGTTGATGTGTTCTAATTTTTTCTAATTTTTAAATTCCAAATGAAAGTTCTTAACTTAATTATTTTTTTTTTTGACTTTTTATTAAAATGTAGTATCAATTGATATTTCCTGATTTTCAATTTGAAATTTGAAATTTCTAATTTTAATTGATATTTTCTGAATTATAGTTGCAAAAATATTTGGTTTTAAAAACAATAAATATTAAAATTAAAAATTCGTCATTGGCTGTAGCCTTAATTGTGTTTTTTTACGCTATCAAAGAAAAATTTTCATTTCATCAAATTTTTTATAAATTAGCTTCATCATATTTAAAAATCATTTTATAACATTTATGAAACATTTTATGAAAACCTCTGAAACTTCTTCATATTTATGAAATATTTCATAAATATAACGAAGCTTGACATCAATTGGAATTTTTATGAAACAGCTTTATCATATTTTTAAAGTTTTTCTTAAATATGATGAAGATTTTTCTTTGAAAGTAGCTTAAAATATGACGTGTACCAAAATTGTGTCAAAAAGGTTAATATTTGCGAAATTTAGTTAAACAAAAGCTACACTACAGTGAATGTCTACTAAATATTTTCAAATCTTGTGAACATTTTTAAAATAGAAATTAAAAACATTTGGTAGACATTTACTGCAGTGAATGTTTTTCTCAAACTGCAGTAAATGTTTTTGTCAAACTAACTTTCGCAAATATTAACTTTTAAGCTATTTGCATATAATGAACTCTTCGGTAATCCTTTTTCGCTATGCTGTCATAAAAATTTTATGGACATTTCGAGTTTATCCCATGAACCGCATGTTCTTTTTTTACACGAAATATTTCTACAGATTTGCCTTTTTGCGTATGCCTAAAAAAAATGCTTTAATCGATTGCGAAATGGGCTGATAAATATAACAAAAATAGTAAAATATATTAAAAACAATGAAAAACCGCGGATTTACTTGTTAATATTTATGAAAAAAATTTGATACCCAAATGTTGCCGAAGGTCTTATCAATATTTACCATAAAAAATTAAGATAAAAATCTTTTTTTTAAGTTTTATGTATAAAAAACTTCGTTCAAAAAGCTAATCTTTAATGAAAGTTTGCGGAAAATCTGCTCCATAAGCGAAAAACTGTTTAGGCCATTAAAATAAGCTTGGTCGAAATATTTGGGATCATTGGTCGATTTTGTAGCGCTGTGTAATTATGGATACATTTTCTTTAGTTCTACAATAATAAATGTTAAAGTTTACCATGTTGGTGTAGCTTTTTGTGTATACCCAAAATAAAGATAAAAAATTTACTGTCAAGGTACACCCAAAATAAAAGTCAGTAAATTCAGCAAACTTTAAGTCAGGAGGGTGGTAAAAAAAAAAATTGCTAATATTAGCAAAATTAAAAAAAAAAATTTTAAAAAAATAAATTCAACAACAGTTTTACTAACATTTAGTTGATTAAAAATTAAAAAATCCTTGCTAAAAATTAATCAAATTTTTGTTGAATTTTTAGGTTGAAAAAAAAAACTCAACAAAATTGTAAAAAAATTATAATTTAGTTAAATTATTAGCTAAAAATAAAAAAAAAAAAAAATTTTGTGATTCTTTAAAAAAAAAATTCCAATACATTCCAAAATAAAAAAATGTCCATCCGTCCATTGAAAATGTCCATTGACGACATGAATAAATTTTAAATCTCAAAATATAAAGAAATAATTATATTTATAATAAATAATATATTTCAACTACTTACATCAATGTTTGTCTAAATGATGACTATTTTGAATTAAGCCTAATGCCGTAGATAATTCTGGAAACAAACCAAACAAATAACAAAATATGAGATACATATAAACAACTTTTTCTGCAAATAGAGATTGGAAACATAAAAAAATTACCTATGATATGTGTCCTTGTCTTTCGCCTTAGTCAGTCTACATGAAGGTATATTTGTTTGCAATTTAACCATATTCCAAAAATTACCACTATATACATTTAATTTACAAATACACGTTTTATTGTTATTAAATTTAAATACTTTATTTTGTTTTCAGTTTAATTAATGAACAATTTCTTTGACAAGCCGGAATCAACACAATATTTGAGTTTTTTATATACTCAAGTTATATGCTTGTTGTATGTATGAAAAACATATACAAAAATCTTCCACAGTTGATTTTTCTAAAAATAACCAGAGTTTAACTTTAACCATAGATATCATCATATTATTTAACAATCATTAAACTTTGATTAATTTGAGATATGTTAGCAGGGTTACGTCTTACAATAGTTTTACTTTTTAGACTAATTTTCCTTGTCTGTACTACATCTTGACATGCCACGACATCTACTTCATTCTGCGTACATATATCAATCTGGTTGTTGTACACACTATTAATGTGCTTATTAAGCACAATTTAGGTAGCAAAATAAATCAGTAAAACATTAATAAAATATCAGTAAAACATTAGTTCAAAACAGTTAAGTGTTGAATAAGTATAACTAAAATTTTAGCTGAAAACACAGTTTTAGCAAAAAATTGCCTGAAAAATAGTATACTTGATTTACAAGACGTTTAACTCATTTTTCTGTCAACTTCTTTTTTTGAGTGTACTTTTGCAGAAAATTGTCTTTTAAAGTGAATATGTGATAAAGTTTAAATTAAATAAACAATATAGTAATACAATTAAAAATATACTATTAATAACAAACCACGCATACAAGACCTGAGTGCTCATAAAATTGTCTATAAGATATTACAATAGAGAACATTGTTGGCTATTATAAGCAGTGTTGCCAAATAAGGGAATCTGTTGCCAATATTGGGGAATTGTTTGATAAAATTTTGCAGATTTTGTCCCAATTTTTATATATGTGTATTCTTTAACTTTCAATCACACTTACTTTTTTATCGCTTAAAATTGATTTCAATTTAAATTTGACTTAAAACTTAATTGATGACAAATTGTGGGATTTAAACTTGCAAAACAACTAAAACTTTTCTAGCAACACTGGTCATAAGAATTAAGCAAAGTTAGTATATAAACCTCATGACTTTGTACAATTATTTTTTAAGTTTAAAGAACAAGTAACAATTTCACAAAATCCTCTTACTCCTGCAGGATGCTGGTACAAGAATTTTTTTTTATAAATTTAACCAATTTGAAATTTCCACAAAAAGGTTACTGTATGTGTTATTTTACAGCACAGTGGAGCAAAGATGAACAAATATTTTAATATTTAAAACTTAATAAGTCGTGAACTTAAACTTTATATTCTGTTTAGTAAATTGTATCTTTAACTTGTTTTATTTGGTGTTAAACAACATTTTTATGGTATTTCATCCCAAGCACACAGGGCTAAAATCGTTATAATATAAACAATTAACTCGAAAGCTTATACTTCAGGGGCAATCGTTTAAAAAATTATACTAAAAATTTAAAAACTAAAAATCAAATATGGCTGCAAAAATCTTTGTAAATTATTGAAGTTAAAATTTTGTTTTGGGGTGGTTTTAAAATAATAAAGATGTTGGTTATATTCGACCTTTATTAATAAATTTCCAAAATAAAATATTTAGGCTCGAGGTCTATGTTGGTTTTGTAGAAAGCAGTGGCAACCTCATTCACAAACTCAAACACTTATATATCCCATTTGTTTGTGAATGAGGCTGCCACTGCTTTCTAAACCTAGAAAATCCCCGAAATGGAACCATCAACAAATACTTGAAAGTAGTTAATTAATAAATTGAAAACAAAAAACTCTATAGATTATTTGTTAGGACAATATCCTAATAAAGAAATATAGAGTATGACCTTGAACTTGAATAAATTTTCAGTTTCATAACAGAATTATAGGTCGGAATAACATAATTTTTATTTTTTAAATAATAATTATAACAAAAAATTCTTTATTTATTCATTTAGTCGATATTTCGCTTTTCATTAAAAAGCATCATCAGGAATATATATTTAATATTTAGCAAATAACATAAATGCTTAAAGCTGATCGTTGTGTCTCCGCCATCGTCTTATATTGCACAATTAGACGATGGTGGAGACACAACGATCAGCTTTAAGCATTTATGTTTTGTGTTAAATATTAAATAGCTATACCTGATGACGCTTTTCAATGAAAAGCGAAATATCGATTAAATGAATAATTAAAGAATATTTATACAAAACCAACATACCCCTCGAGCCTAAATATTTTATTTTGGAAATTAAAATATTAACTGGCGAAAAAATAAAGTCATAAATTCCATAGCAGAACATAGAAAATATTTTAAGTTCTGACCTTATGTCTTCAATTTGCATATATTTCCTATAGAGGCTATATCCATATTCAGAATTTACCATTAAGAAACGGAATTTTTTAACGGTTTTAATTTTTAAGAAAGTTTAGAAGACTTCTAAGAGCCAAAAAAAAAATACATATTAAAAGATGCATTTTGGAAACTGTCGAAAAAATCAGAAAATTCTCTATTTTCTGTATAAAATTAAATTATCGATTGATACAATTAAAAAAAAAAAAAACATTTGCAAAATGCATCTTAAAAATGTTTTTGTATCAGAAATGATTTATTTTAATGTGTATTTTCTTTATTGCACAATTTAGCTAATCTATTTAGTAGGAATCGACTGTTTTTGGAATATTTATTTTGGGATATTTATTTTTTTAATAGTGAATTTTATCGTTGATCTATAAGTTTATGTGTGAGATTTGAGATCATGACAAATTTTTCTCTAAATTAACAGAAAAATTATAATTTTTATATGATAATTTACTTTGACTATTAGAAAAAACACAGAAAAAGTTGTTAGACACTAGCATGAATGAAATGCATTTTCTGACCCACTGCGGTCTTTATCAACATTCTTCGTGCCATTTTAGTGTTAATTGTAAATATCTTCTATTTAAATTTTAAAACAGTACACAAATATCGATTTTTTAAAATTTGAAAAACTAAATACAGAGATTTGTAATCTTTGAATATAGAGATTTGTTAATATACTTTCTTATGTTTGTCAAAACTGCTCCAATATTTTGCTGTCCCTGAAAAAGTGGTTAAATTCCATCGAAACGTAGGATTAATTTCAATATTATATGTTCTTAAAGGACATTTATAAAATTTTAATAAATTGGTGGTGTGCTCATTTTTTGCAAAATCTCGGAAACAATTTGTGGGCAAAAATCAGCTTTAATGGCTCTTTGTGCATTGTGTGTATCATTTATTCTTGCGAAGTAAATATGTTGTCCAAAGAGAAACCATTTAAGAAAATGAATTTTATTTTAAATTGCTTTTTAAACGGATTTTCTTATTTTCAAACAAAGTTAAACATATCACATACATATAACTTACATATAACTTACAAATATGATCACATATATATATGAATGTTAGAGTGGACCGAAAATTTAAAAATTTTGAATGTTAAAGAACAATAGTGGCTTGAGCAATAGAGATTCAGAAAAATGTTTTGTAGGATTTTCAGAAAAATTACATATTTTCATTAAACTTACCTCTATCGAATAGTGGAGTGAGATGAAAATATTTTGGCGGTTTTATAGTGGATGTCATAGTTTAAGCCCTGGTGATTATGCCCAAACAAACGCAATACCTAAATACGAAAATTTTAAAAGATTGCAGGTTTAATAGAGTCGCTCTATAATTGACGTGAACATAATTCCTCCCACCCTAATTTGCGAAAAATTAAAAAAAGAGGCGGAATCCAGATTTCCTACCCATATACAATTTCTAAAGGAAATACATCTGTATTTTTTATTTATTTTTTTCAGTTTTTTTTTTTAATAGCAGATTTCAATTTTGGTTTAGCCAACGAAAACTTAGCATACGAAAATTTGTCGCACTACTCTTTTTATAAGATTTTACTTTTTTTGTTTTCTGCCCACTCTAATAAGTAAGCGGAGGGTATGTAGCACAGACAAGGTCATTTTAAAGTTGATAACAAGGAGAAAATATAAAAAGAAATTTTTAAAATTACCACAAGAAACAAAGTTTTATTAAAAGGACATAGAAAAAAAGGTGAATTGCGTCAATAAAATTACTGTTTTCAATATTAAACTCAACAAAAAAAAAAACATTTAAATTAGTAGAGGAATGCTCCCTAATGTTACCCTACACCTTGTAAAAAGTTTATAAAGGGTCCGCCAAATTACTTTTTTTTTCAAAATGCTATAAAAAAAACTACTGAATATTTTTTCGTGTAGGCTACTGCATGGTCAGCCGAGGCAGTCATTTGAATGAAATTATTTTCCATTATTAACCGGAAGGATTGTACTTTCAAATAAAAGAAGAAATTTGAGAAAATATTCAGTAGTTTTTTTATAGCATTTTCAAAAAAAAAAGTTATTTGGCGGACCCTTTATAAATGCAGATATAATTTTATGCAATTAAATGCTTCGATGCATAATGTTATATAGTCATATACACATATATATTAAAGCATTCATATTTATATCTTATTATATATAGCTTTGTGTTGTTTCAAAAATTTTAATATGAGGGTATACACAGCAATATATTATTTTATGAAGTCTTATATTCAATTATACCTAATATATTTAACTATATATTACTATAATCATAAATGTACATATAGAACTTCATGTGAACCAACATTAAAAATATTTATTTTATAATTTTTTATAAAGGCATATATTGTTCCATACAAATTTATTTGGAAATATATGAATGAGGTTCAATGCTTTGAATATTTTGTATTTTAATTCAAATACAATTATATATGGTCCATTACATTCAAATACAATTATATATGGTGCCATATATATAAACCCGGAGTTTAGATTTCTGAGTTCGTTAACTTACAAAATGTGCATTATTGTTCACAAGATCAACTCTAGCTCCCGCGGGCTCGCGCTTGCGAAGAAGTATTACCTATGTACTTTTAATGAAAATTAACAAAACAGTTGAGCATCTCTCGCAACATAAATTTTTTTTATCCACGTTAGTTAGCATAAGAAGTTTAACTTATGCTAAGAGTTTATACGGTCTAGAATTATGCCTTTTAATAGTGAAAATCAAATTTTTCTACAAAACAACGTTGTTCGGAGTTAAATTGTTGAAATAGAATCATTATTTGACTCCACAGTTTCACCTTCGCAAAAAAACTAAAAATAATATTAGTCATATATATAAGTTTATGAAATCAGATATGATTTGATATGATTGTTGAGAAAAACTAAGAACTTTTTGTATCAACTTTTTCTAATAATATCGAATTATATCTAATTCGACACAATTATATATAAAACACAAAAATTTGTAGGGGGAAAAAATTCGGATGAAATTGTATCTAATGTATATCTAATTGTACAAAATTGTATTAAATTGCAGCGAATTATATCCAATTCGATATAATTATATCCAATTCGATACAATTTGATGCAATTTAGATACAATATGCTCTCATTTTTCGGATAAAATTTATGAGATTCGCGTATCTAATTTATATATAATTTAATATAATTTAAGGATGCCCCACATCAATTTTTTTTATTGACTTTAAACTTTTCTTTTTAAGCGTATGTTTTCTAAGTTTTTTACTTTTTTACAATATTTTTTTTTTTTTGCTTTAAACACATTGAATTTAGCTTTTTTTGTCTTGTCTAATAATTATACTATAAAAGTGAAAGATTTGTTGTTGTTAATTTTTACCATATTTGTTTGTATGTAAGGCGGACATGGGAAGGCGGACATGGATCTTATATTGATAAATGTTTTATTTAATGTCGGCAATTGTGTATGGAATACAATATCAGATAAATATCTGCCTCTGTTAGCCTCACAAATGCGAGCCCTTTTAAGCACATTTTTCATTACATTCTCACACATTTCACGCGGTATTTCATCAATTTCATCACGAATATTTTGTTTGAGTTGCTCAAGCGTTTCTGGTTTATTTGCATAAGCCTTGCTTTTTAGATATCCCTACAAAAAGAAGTCCGGAGCAGTCAAATTAGGCGACCGTGGAGGCCAATCAACATCACCATTTCTTGAAATAACTTGTTGTGGAAAGAGGTCTCGCATTCAAATGAAAATGTGCCTTGTCACTCATTATGATTTTTTCATGAAAATCGGGGTTGTCATGGAAGAGCTGTAACATCCTTTTGGCATATGTACGGCGGCGTAAATGGTCTTGTGGAAGAAGCTCTTGTGTCAACTGAATCTTAAATGGAAACAAATGCAAATCCTTGTGCAAAATGTTGGCCAAAGTTGTTCTTTGAAGACCAAGCTCCTGAGCACGGCGTCGAATTGAGTTTGATGGATTGTTTTGAACACTTTCTTGAGCAGCAATAATGTTTTCATGCTTGGGCCTATCACCTACAGACCATCTTTCTTCGAAATCATTCACTACACGATAAATAGTGCGTTTTGTTGGCACGTTGTTCCTCCCAAAAATTTCTCGTAACTTTCTCATCATCACAGTAATCGATGATTGATTTTGATAAAATGATTTAATGATTAAAACACTTTGGATTATCGAATATTTTTCCAAATATGAACTGTCATGACTAATGTTTATCAAAATGGCGGCAAAACAAAGTAGTATACCTTCCTGGCGGACACCCTGTATAAAAGTGATAGAATTTTTCTTTTTAATTTTAACATATATATTTATAGAGAATTATATGTGATGACACATATTATTATATATAAAAGTGATAGGATTTGTTTGATTTTATTGCATCATATATATTTATACATGACAGTATATATGATGATATAAAAATGATCAACTTGTATATAACATGATATATTACGATATATATGATATATATGATATATATATCATCATAGAGCTATATTAAACATTTTCGTAAAAATAAATATGAGATGTAAATATATATCGTTACATATGGCCACATATGTAATTATATATAATTATATGAAGTTATATATAATTATATATAAACTTTTATCGTCGGGTCCACAATAAACCAAGAAAAATGTGTACATTCACGTCGAAACTTTATTAAAATAGTAATATCGGAAATTAAAGTCGATGGTAGTTGACAGTTATGATATATTCATGCAACAACACGAAAGAAAATAACATGTTCTCTTTAGGGAACATAGCACAATAAGGA
Organism: Delia radicum; assembly: GCA_021234595.1. Lineage (NCBI taxonomy): Eukaryota > Metazoa > Arthropoda > Insecta > Diptera > Anthomyiidae > Delia > Delia radicum. Next base: position 20,759,901 of record CM037854.1, on the reverse strand, counting down.
ACATTCCCTAACAAATTATAATATAAAATTCTTTAATATTTGAACATATATCATCGAAAACGTAAAAATCTTTTCTAATTGCTTAGCCATGTACTGTGGAACTGTTAATCCCCTAAAAACCCACCAATGAACATAAACAACTGGTATAACAATCGTATTCACATGTTTTTGAACCAATCAATTACTAACTATATAAACAAAAATCAAAATTATCACAATTATAAAAATTACACCCGAACCTCTAAAAACGATTTAAACTTAAAACTTTGAAATTCAAAACTTTGTAAAAAAATTTAAAAAAGATGTCATAAGAATAATCCGAATTGCTTACTCTTTTATTTAGAGAGAACTTTTTAAACAAAATTTATCTTATAATAAATTTTTTATTACTTCCTAAATTATCGACAGTTTTGAATTGTCTTTGGTATTGGCCGTCTAACATATCAGTACTGATTACAAATTTGTATTTCATATAAAGTTGTAGGTAATCACCGGCAGAGATTATAATAGACACAATTTGTTAAAAAAAAAAAATTAAAGATATGAAAATTTTCAAACAAAAATTTAAAAAAAAAAATACCTAAATATTATTTTAATTAAATTATAGGACGTAGTATAATTTTTTCAATCGAAATATTTAAACCTTACGTGGGTGGAGTGTGTTATGCATTTAGTGTTAATTGAATAAACCAATTTTTTTATAAAAAATAAACAATGTATAAACAATTTAATTTGTTATTTGAATAATTCAACTCAATATTAAATCGAATCATTGAAATGTTAGTGCAACAACATAACACAAATGTCGAGAGTAAACAAATGTATGTAAAACAATTTACGGAACAGGCTTGCCGAACTTGGAGTTTTGTCCAAAATTTGGTCATTTTTTGTTGGTCTTGGGGACAGAAATTTTCTATTGGATACTGGGGATTTTTTGTGGGGAGGGGGGGGGGGTATTTCAATCAATATTAAGCGGAACTTTTTTGGATATTACAAATTTTTGACAAATATTTTTATTGAATACAGATTTACCATAAAATCAGTCAAATTAAATCCTATATGACACCTGGCTAGGAATTCTGTAGGACGATCGACGATATCGTATCGAAGTTAAATTACGACCATATAACATTACATTACATTACATTACATTAATTACATTACATTACATTACATTACATTACAGACATTACATTACATTACATTACATTACATTACATTACATCATTACATTACATTACATTACATTACATCATTACATTACATTACATTACAATTACATACATTACATTACATTACATTACATTACATTACATTAATTACATTACATGACAATTACATACATTACATTACATTACATTACATTACATTACATTACATTACATTACATTACATTACATTACATTACAGTACATTACATTACATTACATTACATTACATTACTTACATTACATTACATTACATTACATTACATTACATTACATTACATTACATTACATTACATTACATTACATTACATTACATTACATTTTTTTTTTTTTTTAAGAGAAGCAACACTCCGGAAATTCTTGCTATTAATTAATGTGTTGTTTTCATTGGAAAGGGGATAGTGGAGAGATGAAAGGTAGTGAAAGATGAAGGGCTTCAAACATGGCAATACTGTAATTACGCAAGTAGATAAGTCTTAGAACAGTTGTTGCTCGCCACCTGATGTAGAGTTGGCGAATTTATTGAAGCTTTTTGTTTCATAGCCCTGATTCATTATTTTACTTAGGTGGGGTTATGTTCTATGGGAACACCGAAGGTGGTTGGTTGGTTGGTTTAAGTGGCAGCTCACGCTACTCGTGAGCATCAAGTAGAGTCAAAAAGCGACTCCGTTTTGAAGAGACCACACTACCCGTAAGGAAGTAATATCCGGAGTACTAGACCCACCTCGTTTGGTGGGTCGCATCGATACACATAATTGATAGAAAACTCATACATATTATTTTTCTAAATTGATGTTGTCGTCACCGGGAATCGAACCCGGGACCATCCGTGTAACAGTCCAACGCGATAACCATTACACCACAACGCCCACAAATTTTACAATAATTAACAAATTTTAAATAATGTTAGCGATTTTGTTAGAAAAACAAAAAATTTTTATCGTTTAGCATACCGTTTTCGTTAGTAACATCATCAAAACGATAGAAATCTAGGTCTCGTTTTGAACAAAACGATGTCGTTTTTCTTAGAGAGTCTATCCCCTGATTTTTCTAAGCAACTTTACCACGGTTTTTATATAAAAAAAAATGTAAAATATTATTAAAACATTTTATAGAAAATCCCTGAAAAATTGCATAGAGATTTTAATTTTACGATTACATTAATCAAACCTGAGCTCAATTTGAGGATATTACTTAAAATTTTTGTATGAAGGTTAAGGTTTTTGTCTTCTCGAAATATTTTGTCCGAAAATTAGAAAATAAAAAACGGGGATCTTTTCAAAAATCGTTATAAAAGGTTTTATTAAATAATTAGAAAATGGGGGTTTAATCAACTTACGTTGCCTATGGGGTTTACAGAAGTAATGAACAAAAAAAGAGCGTGAAGCGCTAAGAACTTAAAAACATAGTACAGCCAACTGAACAGTAACTGAAGACGGCGTGTCAACATTACCACTGTCAGTGGGCTGTTTACACTATGCGCGTAAACAGTTTCATTCATCCTAAAAACTTATTTTTTGACTCAAAACTTAGAAAACAAAATCTATACTCATATTAGCAAAATCTTCTAACCTATTTAATTTTCTGTGTCACTTCTAAGCATTTTTTTTTTTTTAAACTCAATTCAAACATGAAGGCTCGTTTACGACTACTAGAATAAGAACCGTCTGAAATTTTCCCAAAATTCGCCTGGTTTTTACCCATCAATAATTAAATTTAGATTATTTTTGTATGTATTAAATAAAAATTTGCCCATTTTTAAATCGTCATGATAATTGTAGAAAAAAAAACATGGATTATCTAAAGAGTGAAATAGAAGTATGCACCTGATATTTTTATTTATCTAAATTTTTTAATTAAAAAACGCCTGAAATTGAAAGTACTTTAAATTAAATTAGTTTTTATCAGAGGTAATAAAAGCGTAAGGGTTTTCTAGCAAAAATATAAAAGTTTGAGAATTAATAAAAAGTGTACGAAAAATAGTTATGAATTTGAATGATTTTCAGAACTACACCACTTCTCTTGGGTTTCGGTTTCAATGCATTCCCAGAATTTAAAGTTTGCTTTTACTGTTATATGTCTATATGTAAATTTTTGAGATTTTACGATGTATCAGATTTAAAATTTAGTTTCAGAAACTATCAGTAATAAAGGTCCGCCATCTAACTTTTTTTTTTTCAACTAGTGCTTATTTCGTGAATGGTAACACTTAGCTCATGTCTGATTTGACAGATAATTAGTTTTATCCTTCCGCTGAACGAATATGGTTGTGTATACGCTTGAACAACGCTGGGAAATATTGCGACATTACTTTGAAAATCATGGTAATGAGCAAGGAGTGGCCGTTACAGTCAATGGCGATAGTTATCGGGCCATGTTGAACGAATTTTTGTTCACAAAAATTGAAGAGGAGGATATTGGCAACATTTGGTTTCAACAGGACGGCGCTACGTGCCACACAGCCGAAGCTACACTCGATGTTTTGCGCCCTGTTTTTGAAAATCGCATTATCAGCCGCAGAGCTGATGTCGTTTGGCCACCTCGGAGCTGCGATTTGACACCGTTGGACTATTATTTGAGGGGTCCCGTCAAAGGTAAGTGTTACGCCAACAAGCCAGAGACAATTGGCGCTTTAAAGAACAATATTCGTAAAGCCATTGGTGAAATACAGCTGCACACAATCGATAATGTGCTTAAAAATTGGACCAGGCTACTGCATGGCCAGCCGAGGCAGCCATTTGAATGAAATTATTTTCCATTATTAACCGAAAGGATTGTACTTTCAAATAAAAAAAGAAATTTGAGAAAATAATTAGTAGTTTTTTTTATAGCATTTTCAAAAAAAAGCTATTTGGCGGACCCTTTATTTTAAAAAGCTTCAATTGCTTTTCGGAAATTAACAATTGTATTTCAGAAATTGTTAATTGTATTTCAGAAATTGTCAGTTATATTTTAGAAGTAATATTAAAAATCAGTTCTGGAATACAATTAATAATTTCTGAAATATAATTATTAATTTTTGAAACACAATTGATAATTCCTGAAATTTATAATTTTGGAAATACAATTTATAAATATGAAATATAACAGATCATTTCAGAAATATACCAACTTCTGAAATACAATTGAAAATGATGTAGTTTGCAATAATATTTCTATTTAATAAAATCCAATTTTAAAACCAAAGTAAATTTGGTATATTTTAAAAACTTGAAACTGACTTTCTTGAATTTGGGGATATTTTTTGATTTGATATCGATGAAAAAGTATATGGCAAGCCTAGTAAATGCAGGCAAATTAAATAAAGAATTTTAACTCTACTACTTTGTTCAACATTTTTTCGGATGGGGGAGTTTTTGGGTATATTTTTTGGGGATAACGAAAAAAAGTATCTGGCAAGCCTGTTACGGAATACAATTTGGGGCAAATATTTGATCAGGCATATAGTACATATACTCTTCAGAGTTAATGAAAATGCAAATATGAAGCCATTCAATAATTAATACATACAATAGATAATTTTGCATACTATAATATTAAATGTATGTATATATGCGAGAATAAGGATATTTATTTGAATATGTATACCACAATGTGCCTGTTCGTTTGTTTACGTACTACAACTTACTACTTTTACTACAGAGCATTTCCATTATATTTCAACAACTAATTTATCGGTGGTCCCCGATTTTGATAAAAAAATTTATGATTGCCAGTGAATGCATATTTCTAAATAGTTTCTTTTTATTTTGAAAACTGTGGCAGCCCTCTATCTTTGAAATATAGCTATCGTAGGGAGAGGGATATCATTCATTACTTTTGTTGTGTGAAAGATATTGAAAAAATGTTTTTTGCATAGGAATAGCGAAAAATTTAGCAATTTTATAAAAAAATTAAAATTTTTTTTATAAAAAAGAAATTCAAAATTAGTTTTGAAAATAATCCTTTTTAATTTTTTTTTAATACACTGCGTTGCAAAACTATAATTACACATTAATTTCACAAAATTTTGTAAGTTAAAAAAAAGTAGAAGAGTTTAACCGGCATAAATGTAAAGCCAATGGAAAATTAATAATATTTATCAAAAAAACTAAATTTTTTTTTTACTATTTAAAAATGAATAACAAAATCAATTAAATACACTTAACTTTACACTTTACAAAAATTTGAGAAAAATATTTTAATGCAGCAGTTTTTTTAGTCAACTCGAAAATTCGATCAGGTATACTGTCTACCAGATTCATTCGAAGTTCTTCCGTTACAGATATCCACGCATCAATAACTGTTTTTTAGATGAAAAACGTTTTTTTGCGTAAACTCGACGGGTTAATACATCACATATATTCTTAATGGGATTTTGATTCGTAGAACATGCGGAAAATTCCAATACTCTTATATTTTTGATGGTGATCATCTGACGACTTACATGTACTGAGTCTTGTTGGAAAATGAATTATTCTTCGTTGCTATTTTCAATAAATGGCACTAATTTCTCTTCTAATACTGTAATGTACTCAGAAGAATTCATGCTGGTACTTGGAAATGCCAAATCAGCCAAACCGTAGAAACCAAAAGCGCCCCAAACCATTAAGGATCCGCCGACCATCAAAAGAAATTTGTGTTTAAAAAGTCCTACCAACAACAGTGATTATTAACTTACCTTTCTCCAGTTGGTTTGTAAATTCCTTTTAGCGAATTTAAGTCGAGCAGTTTTGTGCAGCGTTATAATCTTGGAACAGACATCAGCTTTTGGTGAGTAATTCTGTGGGAATCCTTTAAGAGCCTAATTATGCTTGATTTGGACACACTTTCCTTACATTCATCGCTTACCTAATTGATACTCTTCATTGAGTTGCTGAAACAGTGGATTATTTTGTGATTATTTTACGCTGGTCCAGGAAGGTGAAAAATCGTAGCATTTTGATCAAAAACGACACTTTTCCCGTTACTATAGTTCGAACGCCTGATGTCGGAGAGTGATTCTGAGACCAGTTTTAAATTCAGCGTACCTTTAATTGAATTCGGCGTACCTTTAGAAAAGTATACTTTATTTCTAATATCAAATATCTTTCGGACTAAATCTTTAGATCTATCTTGGTTAATCTGTACTTAATGAAAAAGAAAACATAAAAATAATCTCGATGTATATAAAACAAAAAACTAATATAACTGTAAAAAAATTTACTTGAGCCAGAGTACAAACTAAAAATTTTTTATATAAATAGAACATTTTTGGTCTTCAAAGTTTAATAACGTCATGATGCTTGTTACGAACAGACCTAACCACGTGCTTGATTACTAAGAAAACAAGAATGGAGCAAAATTGATTATTAATAGGTTTTTTGTTAAAGTTCTGCCTATTATGGAGGCTCTAACTTTTCTAAAACTTCGGGTTCTGATGAGATCTTTAGCCAGATCGAAATACTAGTATCAACCTAGTTAATATGTTTGATCTGCTTTATTTTTGTAAATAAACGGAGGTTGAAAGCTCGTTATAATTTGAAAATGAAATAATTAATATTTTAGATGGTAAAACATTATGTTGAAAATTTTTAGCAAATTATATAAAATCATGCTTAAAATACAGGGATTTTTTAGTAGTAGAATTTAATCAATAAACATAACAAATCTATCGTATATGTAAAAATATTAAGAATAGTCATTTAACTGACGATATTTGGACAAAGTCGTATATTAAAATTTGTATTCTTTATTTATTTATAGTTTAAATATGATTTGTACATATATTGTGAAATTGAAAATAATAAAGAATAATATAATACAATACAATAATATAATGTGTACATTAACGAAAATTGAGGTAATATATACATGAGCATATATGAATCCTATATGGTTGTATATTGATGGCTTAATATAAAAAAGGCGTAACTCAATATTTTTCAAAATAGCGCTTTTTAGTTTACTCTGGTAGATAAATGTCAGATGTACCTTGCCTCAAAATTTCAGGGGGATATAATTGAAAATAACAGATTTTTAATGATTTCAAAAAAAGCCCTAAGTCAAGTCAAAGAATTTTTGAAAGAAAAAGACCCAACTCGTTTTTTTGTCACCATGACACAGTAATACAAGGTAAATCTGTCAGCGCAGCTGTAGTTGTGCGTTTTTATTTCCTAAGTATCAAATTCGCTTTAGCGGAGAAATAAGTTGATGGAAAACTATAATGATGAAGACTATAAAAAACATAGACAAGAAAAAAGAAATGCGTGATATGACCTCGAAGATGAGCATTAGGGTAGTCTTTCGTTGTATGGGCGAAAAATAAAAACGAGATTTTGACTGTACCCCCCTCTTAAAATATTTGTTTGGGTACAAAAATTCACCATGCAAAAAATTAGAGTTCTAGCATAACGGGAAGATGTCCCGCATCGCCCTTGAAAATCGGGCCCCTTGGGCAAATGGGCATAATTTAAAAAAAAATTACAAATTTTTTTCTTCAAAATTAAAAAAATGTAAAATAATTTTTGTGTTGGGTTTAATCATAACTACTCAGATAAAAAATATTACTTTCCCAGAAAATCGCTAACTTACCCTAACTTTGTGTCAAAAAAATTAATAAATATTTTGGGGGTACCTCAAAGTGACTTTTTTGCATTTTTGAAAATTTTATTCAACAAAAATCAAAAACCTAGTGTTTGCTGTCAAGTATTTCATTAAGCACATTTCAAGTATTAAATAAGCCAGGTATTACGGATATCCGTTGGCAAATTTTTTTTTTAGGGCATTTTGATTCTCGGGGATTTCAAGGTTTTTTTTATTTTTATACATTTTTACTTTAAAACAAGGTTTTAATAATATTTCATCAATATTTTTGTATATGCCTTTTTATATGATTGTAATAACTTTATTTTAAAATACTATATTTTCTGTTGATAGTTAACACATGTTAACCTGGGGTCAAATATGACCCACGTAAGAAAAATGCAGCTTTGTGGCAAATATAAATAAAATAAAGAAAGGAATAATTCAATTTATATTTATTCTAAAAAAATTTCGTTAACCGTTTCTAGTCTTCGAGTAGGTCGATTAACTAAAAATTAGAACTTAAAACTTTTCCATAATAATAATTTTGAGGGAAAAAAATTTACACTATTAAATTAAAAATACGTTTTTCGAAAATATTCCTGAATATGTACAAAAAAATCAATTTTAATATGAACACAAATGTCTGAACTTATACTAAATAATTATTTTAATTAATTTTAAAATGTAAATAAATTATAATTAGAAACATAAACAAAAATTAATTTTATGTCATCTTTGTGATTTTTGACTCTTTAAAATACGAGGGTCAATTGTGACCCCATGAAATCAAAGGTTAACTATGAACACGAAAAAATTATACTTTATAATTAATATAATTATATAAAATAGCATACACAATAACATTGATGAAATATTACAAAAATCTTGTTAAAAAAAAAAGTCGATACAAATTTAAAAAAACGTCGAAATCCGATAGAATCAAAATGCTCTAACAAAAATTTTTGCCAACGGATATCCGTAATAATTGGCTTATTTAATACTTGAGATGTGTTTAATAAAATACTTGACAGCAAACACCAGGTTTTTGATTTTTGTTGAATAAAATTTTCAAAAATGCAAAAAAGTCACTTTGAGGTACCCCCAAAATATTTATTAATTTTTTTGACACAAAGTTAGGGTAAGTTAGCGATTTTCTGGGAAAGTAATATTTTTTATCTGAGTAGTTATGATTAAACCCAACACAAAAATTATTTTATATTTTTTTAATTTTGAAGAAAAAAATTTGTAATTTTTTTTTAAATTATGCCCATTTTCCCAAGGGGCCCGATTTTCAAGGGCGATGCGGGTCATCTTCCCGTTATGCTAGAACTCTAATTTTTTGCATGGTGAATTTTTGTACCCAAACAAATATTTTAAGATAGGGGCAGCCCCAAAAATCGCAAGTTGAAAAATAAGGACCACCCTAATGAGCATGAATAAGCTTATACTTGTTCATAAAATGATGCGTATATGTTAATTTTTGAAAGGGTTAGTACAATATAAGTTGTATCTTTGATATTTTCAGTGTGGAGTTTATAAGAATAGTAGTGTTTTGACATTACTATTTTTTTTTTGTACGGTTAGACTAGGTTCACACACGGCAATTATAATTGCGCAATTCTTGAGTTTATAGAAGAGGGAGGGAAAGAGAATGATAGGGGGTACAGAATTGCCCGTACTCCAATTCCGTTTTGTTTTGTCATCCGCAATTTTCAATACTGCAGGTTGATATACGAAAATTGCTGAAACAAACTTTTCCTGTGTGAACACAAGAGCAAGTTCAAAGGAGAATTGAAGAAGAATTGGGCAATTATAATTGCCGTGTGTGAACCATGACTTAGCAATTTCTGCCTGGATAGTTGTTGTTGTTAAAAACAAATACAATTTTTGATACTTTATCTATACCTTACCTGACCAACCATCCTGTTTTGGCATTATTATTCGGTTTTTTAATATCTGATCCCGCTTTGTATTTTTTCCGCTTTTTAAACCAAATTCCCCATTTTTATATTAAAGTCGATATTTCATATTAGCAGGTTTATTATTTTTTAATTTTTTTTATAAATTTAGTAGTTTTTTATTGCAAGGATTTGGAAATTTTTGATTAGTTCCAATTGAGACAAAAATATTTAAGTGCTTTTATTCATGATGTTTATTGAGTTTCTTTATGATAATTTTTTTTTACAAGAAATATAGTTAAAAAAACAATAAGAAAATTGTGGTATTTTCCCATAGCTTGACACAATTTTCGAAGTAATATATGAGTTTCATTTCTCGGAAAGTCATTTGTTTCATAACACAAATTTGTTTTGCGATTTTAAATTAAACAAATTGAAAATTTAATAAAAATAAATATTTTCGATAAAAACAAAAACTTTTTGCACCATTTAAACAAAATCCTCGGAAAAACTCCGAAGTTATTACCAATTGTGTTAAATAAAATGAGGTAATTTTTCAATAAAAAAGCACAAACATGTGCTGTTTTGCTAAGCGTATGATTATTATATTTTTATTTATTTTGGCCTTTAGAATTAAAACTAAAGAAATTAATAAAAAAATAAATTTTAAAAGTTTGTTTTCCAAACGATTGTCTTTATATTGATCCCAGCCAGCAAACGAGCTTAAAAATGAATAAAAAATAGACTCAAAAAATTATAAAAATTCAAATTTTTCAACCAAAAAAGACTTTTTGTGACTCAAAAATTACTTCGACAAATTAATGTGTGAACGAAAATTTCTCTTCTATATTAGCGCCATCTTTGAGTAATGAAAATGAATAATAATTTCCATCAAAATTGAATTCTTTCCTAAATGTAAAATTAAAAGAAGGCTCTTCTTGATGAAATATTTCAAAATGTTTAATATGTTGTCTTGAATTTCCTTTTCCTAGCCCTTAAGATGTTATCCATATTCGCAATATAGTGGACTAAATGTATCAAAACAAAATTAGAAAACAATTTTAAAATTCTATATTATTGTAAAGTTTTATATTTACAAAAATTTGTTATTCACAATTTAAAGAATTATTCTGGCTTCAAAAAGAATATTTTTTTGGAGCATTTTTCGATTGTTTAAAAAAGATTTATGTTCCCCTCCCCTTCTTTTTAGAGCCATTTTTGACACATTTTTTTAATTCAATATTTTCTTTTATATTTATGAGTCATTAAAGAATGTTTTAAGATGGCTCATTTTTACCTCTGAAAAAAACAGTGATTCTTAAGGAAAGAATTATTCAAATTTCGGAAAAGTTTTATATATTTGAATAGTTTTCGAGTCATAAGTTAAGGGCTCCGAAAATAATATTTTTCTGGATTCATTTGAAATTCATACATTTTGAGGACTCCGATTTTGCAGGCTGAGATACCTTTTATAATCAAATTGGTTTTTCTTGGCCAATGATATAGTCGATATAATCAAACTGCATCTGTCACAAGTCTTTAAAAATTGTTAAATAAAAAAAAAATAAACCATAGAAAAATTTTTGACGCCGATTATCGTGTTTTACAGGACATAACTCATAAAAAGCATATTTTCTTTAGTGCGCAAAATTTCTTTAAACTAGAATACATTTTCTTAATATTCGTCTTAAAATAAAATTTGTTAAATTATGCAAAATTTTGTGCCAAAACTTTGTGAATTTAGTAACATTTTAACAGTTTTTTTTATGGATCTACTAACTTTTCACACAATTTGTGTATTTTAAGCCTAATATACATAAATTGATAAATTACAATCATATTTTTTTGAGTGTTATACATAAATTGTCTCATTAAATTAGGTCACTTGATGAGAAAAAAAAATACATTTAAAGCCGGGCATTGACGCTCAATATAATTGATTTACATTTTATTGATCTTTGAACATACATTTTCAATGTTATTGGAATCTTATAAATTTAATTAAAATTTATCAATATTTTCAACATTTTAAATGAAAACCAAGTTTACAAAGATTATTTTTTATTTTGCAATAATTTATACACTTTTTTATTTAATAGTAGCGATTCCTATTCTCACTTTCACCATTCACCTCAATTTTCGAATCTCAGTATTTCCCGAGTGTTAATTATTAGTTCCATTTTGATTTCAGATTTATAAATATTTGTTTATTGTAAAGACGATTGGACAATAAAAAATTTATAAATTTGTATTATTTGAGAGAAAATAAGGTTCGAAAACTGAGGTGAATGGTGAAAGTGAGAATAGGAATCGCCAAATTTCAAACAACTACTTTTTCAATGCTGCCCAAAAACTTTTCAATAATATGGATTTGAAAAACAAAGATCCAATATCTAAATTCAATTTATTAACCTTCAATATAGAGTACAGACTTTCAATTAATTTGTAAACAACCAAATATTTATCAATTTTATTGAAAGTCTGTGGGGTACCTAAACAATAAAAATAATTCTCCACAAATTTTGAAGGTTATTTGTTAAATAGCAAACAAACATAAATGAACATGTAATAACAATATTTGTAAGTTACTTAAGTTTTTGTGTAAATTTTTACCATTTAATTTTGCTAGATTAATCAATCATCTTTATATCTTTTTTTTCCCCCAATTCTCGCATTCGTTTGTAGCAACAATAAAGTTTATTGTAAACGTAATCAAATAGGCAAATATAAACCCCCCAAAGTAACGATAACGAGAACAAATGGTATTAATAGTACAACGATATATCTAGTAATAGCACAATATCCACCACCTACATCCAGACCATTCTTACACTCATAAAAATAAACCTAAAATTATACGATTATTTTTGGAAAATACCCTACCGGCAATGAGGGGTCAATTGACCTTAAAGTATATATCACATGATTGGTTAAAACAGGAATTACCCCAGGACTAGTAAAATTTGACATAAAAATTGGCAAAATATAAAAAATCGCCAACAATTTAAAAAACGGTCAAAATAGAAAAAATCGCCGATTCAAAAAAAAAAATTTTTAAATTTAAAAATCACCGAAAATTTAAAAAAAGTTTTGAAAATTGTCGAAATTGAAAATAATAGACAAAATAAAAAAGCCAAATTTGGCAAAAAAAAAAATTTTTTGACAAGTTTACTAAAAAAAAAAATGTTCCCATATCTGATTACTCGAGGACATATCACTTAACTGGTTTATGTTTTTTTTGGAAACTGTAAACGTAAACAGAATTTGGAGTACTTAACGTGATTTTCGCGTGTCATTTACTCAAGTGAACGTAAGTGAACGTAAGTGAGTTTAAGTAGAAAAAAATTCTTCGTGAGTGAGTGAAAGCTCGTGAGTGAGTCGATATTTGCCATACATTTAAAACAATACCAATTTAAAAAAAAATCACCCATATAAAAAAAAAAATAACAAAATTTAATAAAATCGAAAATATTGGTAATAAATTGCCAAAATATAAAAAATTAGCAAAATTTTTAAAAAAATACAACAATTTAAAAAAAATTTAAAATAATTGCCAAAATTAAATTTAAACGCCAAATTGGGGAAAGAAAACCATAAAAATTGGCAAAATATAAAAAAATCGCCAACAATTTAAAAAACTGTCAAAATAGAAAAAAACGCCAAGATTCACAAAAAAAAAAAATTTAAATTTAAAAATCACCGAAAATTTAAAAAAAGTTTTGAAAATTGTCGAAATTCAAAATAATAGACAAAATAAAGAAAGCCAAATTTGGCAAAAAAAAATCGCCAAAAATATTGACGATTTCTTTAAACATTTTTGTATTTTTTTTTTAAATTTTGCCATTGTTTTAATTTTGAAAGTTCTTGGCGACCTTTTACCGATTTTTTTAAATGTTGGCGTTTTTTCAAATATGGGGATTTTATAAATTTTGGAGATTTTTACAAAAATTAGCGATATTAATCTTTCTGCGATTTTTTAGGTTTGTTGGGATACTTGTCGCAAAACGTATAATATAGGACTTGTTCTCCGTCACTTCTATTAAAGTTAGTTGTGTGATAAGTTCCTTTAGGTCATGGTGACACAGCAAACAAAACTTTAAAATAAATAAAAATTTATTTTTAATTTATAACGAGCTTTTAAACTCCGTATATTCACAAAAATAAAGCAAATCTAATATATTAGCTAGGTTGATACTAGTATTTTGATCTGGCTAAAGTTCTCATCAGAACCCGAAGTATTAAAAAAGTTAACCTATTAATTATCAATTTTGCTCCATGCCTGTCTTCTTAGTAATCAAACACGTGGATAGCGTATTTTCCTAACAAGCATCATGTTTAGTAACTAACTTTGAAAACTGAAAATGTTGTATTTATATAAAAAAAATTGTTTAGTTTTCGCACTGGCTCAAATTTTTCCTTAATTTAATATAACTTAAAAGAAACTCAAATAACAGTATATTTTGCTAAAATCAACAAAAATATTTGCTTTAAAACTTAAGACTACTGATTTTACAATGGTAGATTTTTAGTCTCATAACAAATCTAAAAAACTCTGAAAATTGTAATTTTTGTGATTTTTTTGTACACTAATATTTACTAATTTTTTTTTCTGATTTTAGCAAATTAATTTGTTGCTTTCAATTACATTAAATTCAGCTCCAAGATAACTTAAAATTTGTAAATTCAGCAGACTTATTTTTGATATTCTTATCTTACTAATATTTAGTAAAACAAAGTCATAACTTCAGCAGTTTTTTGTGCAACGTAATTTTTAACCAATTTTCAGTAGTTTCACCAAAAAAATTTACAAATATTTTTCTCTCAGTGTAACAACAATTTGAACATCTATGGATGTGTCTATTGTCTATTTGACCTAAAAAAAAGAAAATTTAACTATTTGGGAAATCAATACATTGTAGACTAAAATGTAATTTTCGCATTTTTCCATTTCATAACGATAATATAAAGTGACTTGGCTGGCTGCCCGATTGACTATTATCTAGTAATGTCCTTAATATTGTTTAAGTATATGTGAGTGTATTTGTAGCATTAAAATACAAATGTTTTTGATGTTTACTGAAAATACAAATATAAATGATGAAAATTTCTTATGAAAAAATAATGCCTAAAAGCAGAACAACACAAAATTTCAAAAAAAAACCCCCATTTAAATACAATAACCAGCAATATTGAAATTTACGCATCATTTCATTGTCTAATTTAGTCATATACATATTGTTTTGTCTCTGTGTGGGGAATTTTATTAAGTGTGAGTGTGTATATGAAGGATAATTGAATAGAAAACGTATTAAATTAAGAATATATTCCTAGGGAATGTTGAAATATAAATTTTTAGTATACTACTTTAAAACGACGATGGCATATTAAACCATCAAAAAAAATCTTATTTTTATTTTCGATTTAATAAAAAGAAAGTTTTAAACCCCTTTCACTTTAGGTTTAAAAATTATTGAAATTGGGGGGGAAACGTTAAATATCACTAGTGTCCTTACAAAATGCCGTAAAAATGCCAGATGTCATTTCGAATCTTATAAATCTTAAAAGTTATAGGCTACACCCAAGCGTAGAAAAGCATTACCATATAAGTGGTTATATAAGCCCTGCTGGAAATGGACCAGTCACTGGTATGGTCACGTGACTAGAACTTTGTGTGTATGAACAAGTCACAGTTTCGGTTCTGTTATATAAAAGTGACCGGTACTTTTAACATGGGCTTGTCATAGGAGGTGACAATTGCTACCTGTGGAGCACTGTGTGACGTGGCGAATAATTTGACCAAGGTAACCTATCACCGTATCGACTGAAATGAATATGCTACAGGACAAGTAAGAAGTAGGGAGTGTCAAAGTATGACCATTTTAGGATTTATGTGATATGCAACAGAACCAGTGGGAAAAAAATTATCACGTGACTGGTGTAGGTGTACGTATCGTAGAACTGGAGAAAAATTATTGAAGGAAAACTGGTCACATATTAAGCGAAATGTGTTCTATTTTAGGGGTAGTTTGAGTGGAATAGTTTTGAAAAGTACCACTGCACTGGTCTAAGGGGTACATGTCGCCGGGCATGCGGAAGTAATTAGCAAGTAACCTGTCCCTTTTAATTCAGCGTGTTTCATATTATGTACAGGTTACTTAATAGCACGTCCGGAACCAGTCACTCCACTTATTCAAAACAGCGTGTCATACCACCTGTTCAGAAAACCTTCAAAAAGGCACAACAAAAATCAATTATAAAAATAGTTTATTTTGTAGAGTTATGATTAATCGTTCATTTTGGTGACATTTTGATCAGTATCGTTCAATTCGAGTCAGTGAACTAGTTCGTTCAATCGTTCT
The DNA here is from genome assembly GCA_021234595.1 of Delia radicum. NCBI lineage: Eukaryota > Metazoa > Arthropoda > Insecta > Diptera > Anthomyiidae > Delia > Delia radicum. The sequence continues at coordinate 20,743,890 of CM037854.1, read as the reverse complement.
TTTTTCCTTTGACTTGTGACTGATCTGCGTGTTGTGAACTGTGTCGTTCGTTTGGCAATTATTACGCAATATTCATGTTTTACGAGTTTTTTCACAAATTTTACTGTACATAGACAAAAGGTGTTATAAAATTGCACGTTTTTTAACAAAAATTTATTTATTTTGTGTAAAAAACATTTTATTTGTATGACTATAATTGCATTTCCTAATTTGAAACAATATTACCACTATTTCATAAAAAAAATAATTGCTCTTACAAGCAGTTTTAATTGAATAGAGATGCAATTGCTTTGTGAATAAAAAAAACGAAATGAACGATTGAACGAAATGAACGAAATGAACGATTGAACTACAAGATCGAATATTGGTGAACGAGTCATATCGTTCAATTGAGTGAGTCGTTCAATTGAACTAGTTCGTTTATGAACGACACAACTATATTATTTTGTCTATACCCACAAAAACTATAACATTAAATTCATTATAACAATTTAAATTTGGAAAAGTATATAAACTAGACAAGAAGTCCGGATATTCCAAATATAAATTTTTTGCATTTTTTTTTTTCTTTATTTGCTAACATTTTCTACTAATTTTTATTTTCCAACACTTCAAAAAAGCACTTCATGAACACTTTAAATTTGCATTCTGTATTATAATTCAAGTTTACAATAATATCTTTATAAAAAGAAGGATCTGCAAAAATTCAGCACATGTTTAATGTATAACTTATAAAGCAGAGTAACAAAATATATAGTTTCAATTTTGTTTCCAAAGAAGGACAAATCGTTCCCAGAAATCTTGTAAAACATCTAAACCAGATACTTCGATATTTTATGTGTTAAATCTCCATTCACTCGAAAAATCGCCAGTCGGCATTTCGAAAATGAACTTGCCAAACGAGTTTTAAGATCGCGACGTTAGACAAGAAGTCCGGATATTCCAAATATAAATTTTTTGCATTTTTTTTTTTCTTTATTTGCTAACATTTTCTACTAATTTTTATTTTCCAACACTTCAAAAAAGCACTTCATGAACACTTTAAATTTGCATTCTGTATTATAATTCAAGTTTACAATAATATCTTTATAAAAAGAAGGATCTGCAAAAATTCAGCACAAGTTTAATGTATAACTTATAAAGCAGAGTAACAAAATATATAGTTTCAATTTTGTTTCCAAAGAAGGACAAATCGTTCCCAGAAATCTTGTAAAATATCTAAACCAGATACTTCGATATTTTATGTGTAAAATCTCCAATTACTCGAAAAATCGACAGTCGGCATTTCAAAAATGAACTTGCCAAACGAGTTTTAAGATCGCGACGTTTGGCGATAAATCGCCATATCTGACATTCCTTCAGTGTTGAGTACACTTTGTAGCAGTCAATGAACTGCATCCTTTGGTACTAATTGCCATGTTTTCATCCACTGCTAACGGTTTTCAGGCAGTTCAATGACCAGTACTAACTTCAACTGCAACGACCCTAGTTGCTTCAGTACACTTTGATGTTGTATTACTATTTCTCCAGTTACGTGATGTATCTGGTACCAACCAGTGAATGTTTCGTCACCACAACTATAGTCACGTGATTGCACATTTCACCCAAATAAACACTTTTAGGTGCACTACAATTTTGTTTCACCAGTTTCGTGACGTGTTATCCAATCATATATCTCAGAATTACCACTTTGGATCAATCGACCCTTCATTTCCCGCAGGGTATATTTTAATGGATTTTCTTAAAATATACAGTATGTTATGATCGCAATAGTCGGTATCTAATGACCTTTTGTGGTGCTTATTTGTTTGGCACTATTTTTTTTAGGCAAACAAGCATTTCACTTTTATTTCGCCGGTTTTTTTTTATATTTTTAAATGTCTTTTGGAAAAAATGTTTTAAAAAAGAAAAAAATATTTTTTTTTTTTGAAGTCATTATTTGACAACTTTGGAATTCTAAGTTTTACAATGTTTTAATTTACGTTTGCAGCCAAGACTTCAATCTTTAATATGCTTTCTACTGCGTTATTATTTCGACTTCCCTTCAAAAGTTATAGGCTTCTAAAAATACATGTGTCTTTAAAGACACGTTGGTAAAATATAAGTTAATAAACTCAAAGAAGTGTGTCAATAGAATCTACTGTAAATTACAGTTAAAACATTGGTAAATGTCATTATAAAGGCGACATACATAGGTAATTACCGTTAAAATAACTTTATATATTGTTATTTGTAACTGTTGGTAACATGTCTTAAAAATAACTGGCAATTTTTAATAAACTAAAAAAATTGGTAAAAAGTACTGTTTTTTAACAGTTGTTTTTTGGTATTTTAAAAATATATTTAAAAAAAAAACATTTTTGTTTTCTTTCGCTTACAACAAAAAATTATATTTCCTACATCCTTAAGTCAAAATCAGTAGCGATTCGCCAGTTATTACGTTATAATGCATTGGAGACACAATGAAATTTTCAAATTATTATTTGCAAATTAGGAATATATCAATTTTAACAAATTTAAAATAAACACGAGTTTTTGTAAACCCTAAAAATGCTGTTTTGGTAGTCATTTACTAAAATACTAAAACAACTGCTTTAAACAACTGTTACAAAATTGCAGTGGCTTTGTTTTTAATTACTGTCATATAAGTTGTATTATTTCATAGAAAAACAACTGCATTTGGCAGTTAAAAACAACAACAACTGATTCCTACAAAAACAGCAGTCATGTAGAAACAGTGAAACTTTTTTGAATGTGTTCAAATTTTTAAATTTAATAAATATTACCGAAAAGGTTTTAGCATTAGAGTCTTAAAATTCCATGTTAAAAATTCCATTCAGGGCAAAAAGTTTCATCATATGAATGATATAGTTTCATAACTCGTTTGTCATCAATTATTCATCATATTTATGCAGTTTTCATAAATATGAGGGAAAGTTTCATAAAAATGTATTGCAAATGTTTTATACCCCTTCATCATTTCAGAAAAAAAGTTTCATAAACTTTGTTAAAATAAACTTTTGCTTTTTATTTAATTAGGTTGTGAAATTCGGTATTTTCTTCTTTTTCTTTATAGAGCAGAAAATTTGGTAACTTTAAACACATATACCTTACGTTTAAAGTTAAAGGCAACAATATCTTCCCTTTAGCTTATCGGTCACTTTTAGCTTAAAGTATACTTATAATAACGAAAAACTAATAATCTGTCAGATAACATCCGAACTTTAGCTATTGGCAAGTTGTAATAATGGCCCTTAGACTTTTTTAAACTCAAACACTACCGGTAATTAGTTAAAGTTCTAAAGCATCAATTTGATGTGTTCCTAACTTTTTTAAATATACTCTGAAACGTTTACGAAACGTCTCATAATATTTATGAAACATTTCATTTATTTATAAAACTTTCATCAAAAATTTATGAAACAGCTTCATCGTATTTATGAAATATTTAATGACTTTTATGAAGCATTTCATAAATAATAATAATAAATAATATAAAACTTCTTTATCATATCCATGAAACATTTCATAAATATGAAGAAGCATGTCATTAATTTGCTCTTTTATGAAACAGCTTTATTATCTTTATGACATGTTACATTTTACGAAACTCAATGCTGTTTTTCATCATATATATGATGTTTTTCATATACATATATGATGAAGCTTTTTCCCTGAGTGTATTCTATCGTGATTTAAAGGACAACATCTGCCATCACAATAAAATTTCAAAAATTATTTCATTAAGTTTTCCATTTCTAGCAATTTAAAGTTTACTTTCAAATACATTTCTTTTACATTAATATTAATTTCCATTGTTTATTTGATATTCATTTGATGTTGTTCAGCTCCATTAAGGAATAATACGGATGTTCCATCTTCATTTAAGAACTTAATATGAAAAAGACATAAAATTGTTGTTGTTGTTGTTATTGCTAATAATACTACTACATAATAAAAAAGGAAATCAAATGAAAAATTTTCAGAAAGTACCTAAGCATCATTAAAACTGTTATTTTCAAATGTTGCACTCATAAAAAAATGTTAGTTCAAAACTCTGTTAAATGGGTTGCAACTCAATTGAACTAATTTTTTCTGTTAATATCGTTTAAGTCTGTTATTTAACCAAAGTTATCAGCAGGGACCGCAAGTTCCTACCAAGATATAACTGCAGTCCAAAAATTATGTTTTTAGTGATTTTAGTTAAGAAGATATGACGATTTTCGTTTTTCGAAAAACGCGAAATTGAGCGAAAACGCGCCTTACCTGCAACATATAATGATTAAACCTAATGTCTTTGCTAATAATACCTAACTTCATAAAAATCCGTCTATAAGTTTTCAAGCTAAGACGATGTGTCCCATTCCCATGGGGAATGGGACCGGTCCTGCGTGTGCCACATGATCGGTCCCTTCGTGCCAGAGACCGGTGCTCTGCTAAACCCTACCCTATGTAAACAACTGGCAACTTTAACATGGGCTTGTCATTGGAGGGGGTCATTTGTCCTGCTTTAAACCACATAGTGGCATGCCACAGGACTAACCAAAAATGGGCATAAAGTTGGGCATAAAAATAAACGAAAACTAAACAGCTTCCAATGGGTAAAATTCTGGCCAACTGGCTTTTTCTTGTTAATAAGCATTCTGGTTAAGTGGTATGTCCTCCCTTTACCAGTCACAGGATTGGTAATTTTAGGACAGTTGAAACTGCTTAACCCACTTCAGTATTAAATTATACCAGTTCTGTGATAAGACCTTCTTTAACCAGTAACTTTTAGGTCAATTGACTCCTCATTCCCCATAGAGTTATTATCAACGGATTTCCATCAACATAAATATGTTTTCAAGATTTTTGAAAATTGTGTTAATTTCACAATATTTATTTTTTGAAATTTTACGAAATTCTTCCTATTAATTAATGTGTTGCTTTCTGGGGAAAGGGGAGAGTGGAGAGATGAAAGATGGTGAAAGATGAAGGGCTTCGAACATGGCAACACTGTAGTTGCGTGAGATGATAAGTCTTAGAAAGTTGTTGCTCGGAACCTGATGTAGAGTTGGCGAATTTATTGCAGCTTTTTGAACACCGAAGGTGGGCGCTGCGATACATATAAGTGATAGAAAACTCATACGTATTATTTTTCTAAATTGATGTTGTCGTCACCGGGAATCGAACCCGGGACCATCTGTGTAACAGTCCAACGCACTAACCATTGCACCACAACGCCCACTAAAACACACAAACCAAACACAAGCAGGCAAGGGGTATTTATATTGTGTTTTTAATTAAATGGTATTTGTTTCCATTAAATAAATTGTAATTATTTCAGCAGCAGTTATTTTAAACGAAAATTCTTCTAAGTTTTTGGATATTTTTACCTAGTTTTAAACAACTAACATTTAGCAGAAAACACCTAAAAGGTCACCTAAATTTAGCAGAACGTAATTCTTAACTTCATTTAGTTTATTTTTTCTGTTATCGCAGTTGAATTTTCAACTATTTGTACGGTCTTATTTTTATGAGTGTATAAAGTTATAGTCGAGTACTTTTTCCAAATGATTTTAACAGCTAATTTTCATGTTAACGATTCAAAGGAAACTCAACATATGACAACGATCCATTAAATATTTTTTTTACTATAAATTGATTTTAATGTTTAGATTACATGATACCTTAAATATGCTTTAATAACACATGATTTTGGGCGGAACAATTTATTTTAAATTATTATATTATACTTTGGGCTTTTGCCGATTGAAGTTTTATTGTGGTATTTTTATTGTTGTTATGTGGGCAAATGAAAAATAAGCATTTTCTTTTTCAATTTATATAACATGAAATTATTTGCGAAATATTATAAAAATATTTTATGTAATACACTGCGTTGCATAACTATAATTACAAACGAATTTTGCCATCTTTCCTAAAATTTTTAACTGATTTTAATAGTGTGATAACCAATCTCTTATTGTGTAAAAATTTAAGAGATTACTTAATTGATTTAAGAGAAAAATTGTGTAATATTAGTTTGTTAACTATAATTATATAACGGTAAACAAAGAAGAACAGCAAATAAGGAAAATTAAAGAATTATTTTTGTTTTGTATGCAATTTTAATCAATTTGCAATAAAATGTCGCGTGGTTAGGGTTTGGGGTTCGGGAATTCCCGGGCGGGAATTCCCGGGAAAAAAAAATATTTTTCCCGGGAAAACGGGAATTTAAAAAAAAATATTTTTTTTTAAAGTTGTGTGTTTATACAACATATTTTATTATTTTTAGTCATAAAAAATATTTTGAATACCAAAACTAAAACTTTTTTGTTAAAAACTCTTAAAATAAAACAAAATTGTTTTTTATATTTTATTTTATATTGTGGCCACCATATCATAAAGAAGCTCAATTAATTCTAAAACGTCAGAACTAGATGGAATAGCATGGTTGGAATGATAGAATCTTTTTTGAAAACAAAAAATTCAATCAAAAAAACTTTAATAGATTTTAGTTCCACAGACTTATGGATTAAAGAACTCATTCCTCTTTTAGAAGTTTTGGTTGAAGTTTTAAATCCAATTTAAATCCCTAAGTCGACGTGATTCTAATCATTTAATTGCAGATGTCATAAGGAATACGCTATACGAGCAGCTTTTATCTACCAATTCTTCACTTTCCCGAAAGATGGTTGACACAATTAAAACCAAAATTAATGACCGTCGTGACAATAAAATGTTATCATTAATTAATTATTTAAAGGACTGTGAATATATTAAAAACTGTTCAAATACATTTAGTTTAAAAATATTCGCCGAACAAATGTATACACGCCTGTTTGGGCAATGTGATAATGAAGTATCATCTAGTAGTGATGACGACGTTCCCGAAGTACAAGTTGATAAAACTTTTAAAAATAAATTAAATAATGCAATTAACAATGCGAAAGCTATACCCAAAATATCAGTAGGAAAAAATAAAAATATTTTCAAAAAGGAGTTGGCTCTTTTTGAAACTTCTAACCACCGTACCAAAAATTTGGATAAACTGTATATGCTCTACTAACAATAAAGCCAACATCAGTGGAAAGCGAACGTGTTTTCTCAGTTGCTGGAAATCTTGTAACAAAGATTCAAAACAGAATGTCAAATGATTTGTTAAATGCATTGATAATTTTAAAAGCTCGTTTTTTGAAAACCTAATGTTTTTACATCACTGTATATATCTTTAATACTAAGTGATTTATGAAATTTAATTTTATATTGGTAGCGATTCCTATTCTCACTTTCACCATTTACCTCAGTTTTCGAACCTCATTTTCTCTCAAATAATACAAAATTATAAATTTTTTATTGTCCAATCGTCTTTACAATAAACAAATACTGAAAAATCAGAAATCAAAATGGGACATATAATTAATACACGGAAAATAATGCGATTCAAAAATTGAGGTGAATGGTGAAGGTGAGAATAGGAATCGCTATCATTATTTTTTTTTTTTAGTTTTAATGCTCAACAGACTGAATTTGTGTATTTTTAATTTGTTTTTGTGTAATAAACCATAACATTTTTACCAAAAATGTACCTTGTAAGTAGTTAAAAAAAAAAAAATCATTGTTTTGTATTATTTCATCAGAAAACAACGTAATTACAATTAAAAACAACTATTACTGATTACTACACAAACAACTGTCATGTAGTTACTGTAAAACTTTTTTGAGTGTTACCCATGGAATTTCTCGCCAAAAACTGATGTCTGTGCCAAGATTATCACCCCGCCACAAAACTGTTCGACTTGAGTTCGCTACAAGGAATTAACAAACCTACTGGAGAAGAAGAATAATCGCTGTTATTCGTTGGACTGTTTAAACAAAAATTTCTTTTAAAAGTGATTTTTTCTGATGAGAAAAAATTCAATCTTTATGGTCCAGATGATTTTAATTGCTATTGGAAAGAACCACGATATTTCTCAAAAAAAAATTTCGGAGGCGGATCCTTAATGCGTTTTGCTTCGACTGTTTCGTTGATTTCGCATTTCCAAGCACCAGCACACATTCTTCTGAGTGTATTACAGTATTAGAAGATAAATTGGTGGAATTTATTGAAAATAGCAACGAAGAAGATGTAAGTGGTCAGATGATGGAACGGCTATCAAAAAAAAAAATATAAGAGTATTGGAATTTCCCGCATGTTCTCCGGATCAAAACTCCATGGAGAATATTTGGAGAGTATTATCCCGTCGAATTTGCGCAGAAATCCGTCAATATGAAAGCGTTTTTCAGCTTAAAGAAGCATTTATTGATTCGTAAAGATCTATAAAGAAAGAACTTCGACTAAATTTGGTACACTCAAAAAAATAAGTTAGTAGAAAAGTCAGTAAAACATCTTGTAAATCAGGTATACTATTTTTCAGAAAAACTTTTTGCTAAAACTATGTTTTAAACTAAAATTTTAGTTATACTTAGTCATCACTTAACTGTTTTGAACTAATGTTTTACTAATATTTTACTAATGTTTTACTAATTTATTTTGCTAAAAAAAATTGTGCTGACTAGCACATCAATAGTGTGAATGACAACCAGATTAAATATTATACGCAGAATGTATAAGATGTCAAGATGTAGTAGTGACGAGGAAAATTAAACTAAAAAGTACAACTCTAGTAAGACACTTAAAAAAAATCAACCATGGAAGATTTTGTATCTGTTTTTCACACATAAAACAAAATTGTGGATTGAAACAACTTAAATTTTGCGTTTCACCGGGTTGTGAAAGTAATTGTCTATTAATTAAATATAAAAATTTAAAAAAGATTAAACGTGTATTTGAGTAAAATTGAGTGGTCAAGTTGATAACAAATATACATCAGGTAGACAGACTAAAGCGAAAGACATACATACATCTTAGGTAAATTTTTATGTTTCCTTTTTCTTATTGCAAAGAAAGGATTGTATATGTTACATTTTGCTATTTTTTCGTTTCGTTTCTATAATTCCCTGCTGCATTAACGTTCACTAGCATCATTTAGCCAACCAATAATGTAAGTAGTTGAAAGATAATTTTATTTAAAAAGAATCACAAAAATATGTTTTATAATTTTCAGCAAAATAAATTAACTAAAGTAAAAATTTTCTACAAATTTTTTGAGTTTTTTTCAGTCCACTAATATTCAGCAAAAATTTTATTAATGTTTAGCAAGGGTTTTTTAATTTCTAATCCACTAAGTTTTAGCAAAACTTTTGCTGAATCTAATAATTTTGTTGCTAAAATTCAGCTCGCTGATTGTCAGCAAAAGATTTTGCTGACATTAGCAATTTTTTTTGCAAGCACCCTCCTGTCTAAAATTTTGCTGACTCAGCAAAATTTTTTGCTGACTTTACTAACTTTTTTATTTGAGTGTAGGTAGGACAATATGTCTGATCGAATTTTCGAGTTGTTTTAAAAATAAGAATGCCTCACCGCTTCAAAATATTTTTTTTCTTGAATTTTTGTAAATTTTAATATATGAAACACTAATTGATTTTGTTATTCCTTTTTAAATAGTAAAATAAAAACTAAATTTATTGTTTTTTATTAAATATTATTAATTTTAAATTGATTTTACATATAGGCCGGTAAAAATCAGACTAGACTAGTTTCTGCCTTTTTATGGACGGGCTCCACAGTGACTTTCCATTTAAATTGTATTATTATTTGTGCCTTATAATTGTCTCCATATGATACATTTTTCAACAACCTGCGGCTGTAAGAATCAAACCTGCGCTCATCTTACATTACAAACGTAACAATACCAAGTCATGACCGTTTAGCGATGACACCCAAGTATGGCCTCGAATCGAGTGCAGCTAAATTTCAGTTTTCTTTCCTATTAGCTTTTTCAGTTATTATATATTATACTCAGAAGTGACAACACTAACAATACAAATATTCTAATTTTAGATTTTTGTTTATTTTTCTAATCTCCTCCGTCTCTATTTGACAATGTTGCCAGATTGACGTGTTGTTTTTACGTTCAGGGTTGACAACTTTTGCGTTTTTAAGTTGAGACATCGCCACAGGGCAAATTTTATAATGTATTTTAGTACAGTGTTATATTAAGGTCATATAGACAGTCGCCATTAATTTTTTTTTTTAATTAATATGCATTTGACAAATATAATTTAGAAATGTTGAGGTTAAGAAGAAGAATAAACGTTTTTCTCTAAAAATTATAAACACTATTAATGTTTTAATCAGACTAGACTAGTTTCTGCCTTTTTATGGACAAATTGTGAAATTTATGTGTAATTATAGATTTGCAACGCAGTGTATAACAATTTACCACAATCGTTTTAAAATATGTTAAATTTCTTTAATAAATTTTACGAAATTATTTCAAATATTTTTAAATACATTTTTTATAACTAATTCATCAGAATTAAAAAGTATAGGTTCAATTCAATCGAAAGTTTCACCTTTTGATTGTATTGCAATATAAATTTTTATTTTAATAAATTTAAATAAAATAGTACACTGTCTTTACAAAAAACACTAAAATTAGTACCTAGAATTTCTTTTAAACATAACTTTTAGTGCTGCACAGTGGGGTAGAATCAAAATGTTTCAGAAATAGTGCCACCTTTCCAAACCGACTAATTGGATTACGTAGCCAAAGAGATTTGGAACTAAATTTTTGATGGCCGACTCTTCAGGCCCACCAGGACAAATATAAAAAAGCATTTTCTGATTGCTAATTATTTTATGCAAAGACCGCTACAAATTCTATATTTTTTTTCCTCAAATTTTAATTTTAAGCTACTTTTTCTCTGAGTTCAATGCTAGCATTTTAAAATGAACAGTTAAAACTGATACTGCAAGGTCCTACACTCATAATAATCCATGCATAAAAAGACGAAATTATTGTCAAAACTACAAAAAAATTCGTAAAATATAGAAATTTTCGTTTGAGTTTGAATTTTAACGTCTTTTTCAGACAATTGCAATTAATACTATAATTAATATGCAATTTTATTTAATTTTAATTGTGAAAGGCGTGATAGAGAAGAATGAGTGTATTTTCTAAAAATCATAACTACATTGTAAATTTTCAATTTTCTGAATCAGACTGCGCAGTTTCTGGTATTGAACCTTTGTCAGTGCCCCTGTTTTTTTGAATAATGTAATATTTGTTATGTTTTTTTATTTGTTCGATTGCGTCTATATGAAATTTTCTGTTCAATCACTGACCGTGGTATAGATAAACTGATTTCTAATGCCACATGCACTCGCACTACACGTTACACAGAGCGCTTTAGCACACTGATCTATCGTCAGGTCGTTTATTTTACAAAAAGTTTGGTTATTTTGACATTTTTCGTAATTTTACGCATTATTTTACGGATTATTGTCAGTGTACTGATGTGATCAGGTGCGGATCCAGCTTTTCCATTTGATGGGGCGGGGGGTTAATATTTTTACCTTAAATTAGTTTTTTGTATATGTCAAGAATAATCGGCATGCTTATTTTATTTGCCAAGCTTCTACACACAGAGAATTTTAATGGATCAATAATTCATGAACACTTCCATGGAACTAATAAAACTTTTCTTCACAATGTGATGAAAAATTACATATATTTTATGAAACTAGGTATTTAAAGATACTTTTTCATATAGTGGCTTAAACTTTTAATAAATAGTATGATATTTTTCATAAAATAATATGCATTAGCTTAATGAAAAGTTTCAATGGATGAGTACTTTATAGGTTCTATGCGAAAATTTTTTAATATCATGCAGAGAATTCTCTCAATGTACTATTAAAGATACCGACTACCAAATAAATGCATTATTAGTCAGCCCTCCTCTAAGACATTTCTCCTCGCTAAAACTAATTAAAGGTCACACTAAATTTGTATCTTTAATCAGTATAAGTATTTAACTGACTATGCTGGTTTTTCTACATTTACCTGTTAAAAAAAATAAAAACGTTGAAAAACATCAAGAATCAGCAAACTAAAACATGCAAATCCTTAAATTAAATGTTAATACACGTAAAGCTCCATTGGGTTTCTTCCTTTTCAGTTCCGCTCAACACCAACGCTCTCTGCCCCTTATAAACAAGTGTTTGTAATGCATGTTAAAGTTTCTTAAGTGGGATAAAGGTTTTAGTTTTCATTTCATTTTTTTTTTTTTAACTAATGAAAGTGTAAGAAAAATAGTATCTAAGAGTTCCAGGTGTTTATATCTTTTCCTTGAGACTTCCGTTTTTTGTTATGTTTTTCTATCCAATTACTGTTTAAAAAAATATATAAATTATTGTATACAGTTACAATAAAAATTTATTTCTTTATAGAATTTGTATATAATCTTGTTGTTGGCATTTCATGACTCCATGACATTTGTATAGATGTTGTCGTTTGTCGCTACTGTTGACTTTTATTATAGAAAGGACAAAATATTGAGAAAAATATTTATATGAGTGAAGAATAAAAGCGAAAACCAGAAGGATAATAAAAATAAAATAATAAAAGTTAAAGAAATATAGGGCAAAATGTGCAGGTTAACAAGATTGAACAAATGATGCCCTACACTAGGCAGCTTCTTAACAAAAATAAATTGTCGAAGGGGACAAACCTGGATTAAATTAAGATTCATGAAAAAAAAAATTCTCTAATTTTTTCAAAATTTTCGAAAACATTTAGGGGTCGCTAATAGACTTTGAAAATTTTGTTGTTTTTCAAAAAGGACATATTTTCATAAAACTTATTTTTTTTAAAAATTAAAAAAAAAAAAAACCCAAAATTTATTTTTAATTATATTTACCAACGAGAAATCAGGAAAAAATTGGCTAAAATTTTACATTATTTGCACAGCTCCAATAACGAATAAATAATTTTTGAAAATTAGAGATTGTAAATATTAAAATAATTTTTCTTTACCCACATCATGGGGATTTAAAAACATAAATAATACTGATAAGGGAACCCTCTATCCACTTAGAGTGTGGACCGATTTAATTTTTGGCAGATTTGGAAGAAAGTCAGTATTTTTGATAAAAAAAACTGACTTTCTTAAATTATTATTTTTAAAAAAATTTTTTATGAAAACATGTTCTTTTTGAAAATCGGAAAATTTTTCAAAGTTTGGTAGCGACCTATAAATTTTGAAAAATTTCGATTTTTAAAATTTTTTCGTAAAATGGACAAACACATGGATCTGGAAAGGCATATTTCATTTTTGAACGTTAATTAAACATACTTCTAGTTTAGGTAGATACCTGTATTTCCCGGTAGCCGCCTTAAATATTGTCGGCTTTCTAACCGTTAAAAAAAAAATTCAAAAATATAGTTCCAACACGACGAAAACTGTAAAAGAAAACAAACACATATGCCCGGCCAGACCCCTATACAATTTGTATAAAATAAATTATTATTATACACATTTTGGGTATGGGTTGATATGACAAGTATTGAGCTTGACGCTTTTATTGGGATACTATTGGCTTTTGGTGTCAGTCACAATACTATGTAGCTCTCAAGATTGATGTGGCAAATGTCATATAGACGATTTGTTACTTTGATGCGCTGTATTCGATTTGACGATAGTCGTACTCGCGCATTTCGTCAACAAACCGACAAAGCTGCTCCCATTCGCGACATATGGAACTTCTTGAATAACAATCTTGCCAGTAATTTTGAGCCATACGAAAGTGTAACCATCGATGAGTAGCTATTTCCATACTGTGGGCGCACAAAGTTCACGCAATACATCCCATCAAAGCCCGCAAAGTATGGCACAAAAGTATGGTGGGCATGCGATGCGAAAACCAAATATCCGATGCAAGGAAAACTGTACACTGGTAAGGATGGAGAACAACGAGAGACAAACCAAGGAGAAAATGTGCTCATGAGTTTGGCTAATCAATACACCAATAGCGGCAGAACTATTATTGCTGATAACTTCTTTACAACATTAGACGCAGCTTATCGTCTTTCGTAGATTGGACTAGCATACGATGGTACCATTAGATCCAACAAAAGGTGTCTTCCCAAAGAAGTGAAAAAAGACAGCAAACGGCCAGTGCTTTCATCTGTGTTCGGTTTCTATGATAACCTTATATCACTGTGCAGCTACGTTCCAAAGAAGAACAAAGCAGTAAATCTACTATCCACTGTGCACTACACCAAGAAAGTTGAAGGCGTAGCAAACAAACCGGAAGCCATATTATTTTACAATTCAACAAAGGCCGGCGTTGATACAATGGACCAAATGGTAACGCATTACTCCACAAAACGGTCAACCAGACGTTGGCCATTAGCATTTTTTTGCAACATGATGGACGTCATGGGATTAGCCGCTTACATCATATGCAATGAAAATATAGAAGGAACCAGAAAAGAGAAGCGACTATTGTTCTTGAACACGCTGAGTAAACAATTGGTGCTTGCTAATACTGAAAATCGCATGAACAACAACCATATTTTGGGACAACGTTCAACCCGTTTGGCCATTGAATCTTTCTTTGGAAGGCCGTTGAATATTCCCAGCAACATACTGCCTAACCAACAAAGCGGCCCTAGTACACTGAATTCCTGAAAAGATTGCAGAATTTGTCTCACGCAAGACGAAAAGCTGCGTAGGAAGACACGTTTTACTGCACCAAATGCACTAATCCTGTGTGCCAACAACATACTAAAGTTAATTATACTTGTTTTTCATGCATTCCACAAAATGAATAAAATTTTTTTTACATTTTTACCAAAATACGAGCATACTTCATTCAATTCAAAGTTACGGTACCCTTTTTGCGATACAATTGCATGAAAACGTATAGGGGTCTGGCCAGGCATATGTGTTTGTTCGAAGGTTTCAGAATAAGTGTTTGACGGGGGGGTTAATAAAATTATATCTTGCGACACATAATTTTTTATTAATTTTTTCAAGCTGAATACGTATATTTTATTTTAATTTTACTTTTGAAATCGGACAAACGGTTTTCGATATATTGCGATTTGATTTTCACTAAAAATGTCATCCATTTTCTGTATTCTAGAATTTTTTCAAAAATTATCTTAGAACTTTTTGTTTTCGCACTCAAATACTAAGCAAAGCTTGCTTTCATTTGATCATAATTATGTCTGAAAATAAAAGTGATACATAATTTTTAATTTCAGACATATAAATATATTTTTTAAATTAATTTAAAATGTTTGTCCATATATCAGAGGCATTTTGAGTAGGTCGCCAAGGGTTGAGTAATCCGATATTTCTTAAATTTCGCACCACAAAACTATTGGACCTAGTGCTATAACAACCAAAGCATTAACAAATGAAAATCAAAAGTTGAAGTAAATATTCCTTCAATTATCATGTGTATAAAATTGAAAAGTATAACAATTTGACCATGTAAATTTTCTGTTTTTCCGAGATATTTGTAGGTCAATTTACAAGTTAGCCTTCAACCAATATGGGCACAATTATGCTCAAATTAAAAGTAATTTTGTATACTTTACTAGCGTACAAAAATTTGTAGAATAGAGAAAAAAAACTCAATTTTTAGTATAAATTAAGTCGCAATATCTCGAAAACCGTTAATGAGACTTCAAAAATGTTAAAATTTTTGTACCATTGGACATAGTTCTACAATAATCGCAACAATAATAGATAAAAATCGAAAATTAAAAAAAAAGCCGCTCCAATGGACACGTATAGCGCTGGTAAAAAAATTAGTAGTTTGAATCGAGTATTAGTTTTTGTTTTGGGTACTCGATATTCAAAAGTGACTACTCGATATTTTCAGAGTTGTGTTTTGGACAATAAAACAATACAAAAATGCAACTCCACTAGAATAATAAGCGTTAAAAAATAACTTTGTTAGAAGGAAAAATCCTAAATCATAAAAGTCTATAAAGAGCATTTAATAGTTTGTAAAAAAGTTAAAAAATATATTTAAAAACTTTTAATTTTCAATAAAAGTGAAAATTTTCACAAAATTTTTGACAAAAATTAAAGTAAATTTTTAATAAGTTTGATATAATTTTTATTGAAAATAAAAACTATTATGTTTTTTCGACCTTTAATTGTGCAATAAAAATGAAAATTATTCAAGATCGAGGCTATACTCTATATTTTTCTTTATTAGTATATTGTCCTAACAAATAATTTATAGAGTTTTTGTTTTCAAATTTATTAATTGACCGCTTTCAGGAATGTGTTGAAAGATCGATTTCGGGAATTTTCTAGGTTCCCATCAACAGAACACGTTTTGAAAGAAGTTACAATACCATGCAAAACATCAAACATTCACATAACCTAGTTTTCCCACTAAATGAGAACTAATATATGAGTTTGAAGTTAAAGATTATCACCATTGATCAAAAATAAATTGAAAACTTGTTCGTTATGTGCAAGCTCTAACTAAATTTTTAATTTAATAACCGATAAAAGTATCGAGTATACAAATTAAAAATATCGAGTACCGGAGCTAGACACGTACGAAGCATGTGTGCTCATATATGGATACATATATGTATCTCATATTTTACCAGTAAAGTTACAAACGTAATTAAAAAATTGATATATACCCTCCTGCACAATGGAAGGAACTTTTTCGTTAGGAGTTGGAATTTAAGTTGCGATAGCTGGATGTTACACACAGTACCTTTAATTTATATAACATCGCTAACAAAAGTAGGGTACAGGACATGCAGAAGTCAATATGTAGCAAAAAAGAAAATAGTGTTAAGTACTATTAAGTAGTGGCAACATAATTGATATTCTTTAAGAAAATTACAGCAACAAAAAATTTATAGTTTAATTTAAATGAATAGCGTGAGTTGGCGAAAAAAAGAAGAAATATAAGAATACAAAAAAGTTGTAGTAAATAAAAAGAAATATTTTTTTAATTACTACCAGAAAAAATATATACATATATAAATGAATTGGTGGACTTAACGGATGGATGGTTTATGAAATAAAAATTTTCGCCACAATTTAGTTTAAATTTCACTCTCAACGTAAAATGACGCAAAAGGCGCGCTAAAATTAAAAAAATAAAATCCTACGAGTTTTCGAGTTTCGAAAAAAATATATATTCTTAAAATTCACTAATAATTAAATATTTAAACACGCATGTAATTTACAAGTAATTATCCTTTTTTGTCTTAATAAACAAATAGTTTTTCTTGCTTGTTCCATCGTCCTTTTTCATTACTTTTACATGCAAAATCGGTCTTAAGCTTGTTTTTCATTACATGTTCAACTTAATAAATTTGTTGTTGTTTTACAACATACAACACACAACAACAACATCAAAACTTAGAAGAAGAAGAATCAAAAACTATAAGGATTTTCGTGTTTTAATTTGAAAACCTTGTTTGCGACATGAGTCGCTCATCAGGACGTGATGGTGGTCGTAATAGTATTATAACCGTTGAACTTATTCAGTTTATTATACAATATCGTGCTAAGGAGTCCAAGAAAAGGTGTGCATTTTTATCTCACAAAATAAAAAATCATACAGGTAGGGTTGCCAGACAGCCTTGATTTTGCTTGATTTTAATGATCGTTAATGATCAAGAAAAAATATGTTTTGTCAAGAATTTTGAAAGCTTAACCAAAAACAAATATTTTTACATTTTTTGTTTTAATTTTCCTTAAACAAAGATTTGTAAAAAGCAAATGAACATTTCAGTGAAATATTATGGTGAATCGTTTTATTTTCGCGTATTTGTTATAAATATAATAAATAATAAAATACGTAACGATTTTTTCGAAAAATGTGCAGAAAGCAACCTAATAAGTTTTAAAAAAACGTGGGTTTTGAAGGGTTCAAAATTCTAGCTGTATATTATATCACTTATGCCTGTTCCAAATTTTATTGCAATCGGACCACTAAGATGATGATAAAAACATTTAAACAACACCTAAAGATTTTTTTGCAAAAACAAAATTTTTTTTTTGGTGAATATCAAGCATTTTGCAAATTTAAATCTGGCAACCCTAATCATATGGTACACACCAAAGGGTAGCACGAATATCTTGCAAGACATTCCGCAAACCATTTTTTTTATACAACAACAAATTTGTTTTTGCTCTAATAATATAAAATCGTGAAAATTATAAAAATGTGGATACAATTAAAGTATCCCATGAAAAAAATTAAAGTTTTTTAAGTGACCTAGTCTTTTTTTTGCTATTTTAAGTATACACATCGCCAAAACTGGCCTCACAGCATGTTTTCCAAAATATTCATGCTACCCTTTAGTACACACCATGTGTTTGGTGTGATTTTCATTTCCATGTGAATTATTTTCAGTTTTCGTGTCGATAAAATAAAACGTGTTAATTTAAGTGTGTGTTAGTTAAACAAATTGAAACATCTGAATTTGAAACTCAATGAACTATTTTGATTATGACAGGAAAGTGTTCAAAATTAGTATAAAAATCCTTTTTTTTATTTATGCACTTTATTGGAGCCACAAAATTTATACATATTATTAATTTTAATTATTTTGAATGATAAGTTTAATTTTTAACTACAGATTGCAAATGACAAATAGCAAAAGTTTTCGCTAAACTATAAAACACAGCTATTAAATTTTGAGAAATAAGTAAGAGCTAAAAATAGTACCTCTTAATAGTTTTTTTTTATATTTAAAAAAAAAAACAAAAAATAAAAAAAAATAAAAAAAATGTAATGAAATAATATAGTTTGTCAAATAATTTTTTAAAAATGAAAATATTTCAAAATATATATATTAGAGCGACTCAAAAAGAAAATTGATTTTGTTACCCCTCTGAAAATAAAGCTTGATATGTTTTATGATGATTCCCAAAATATTTTGGTTCTAGCGTTGACCATCCGTGAGCTGGACCATTTTTAAAAAAGGTCTTTTTTCAGTTTTTCGAATTTTTTTGTATCAAAATTTTTCATTTTTCAATTATAATAACCTGGTGATAAGCAAAAGATCTGTTTTCAAATCTAGGATGCTGTGAGATATATTTAAGTTTCCAAATATAAATTTTTTAGTTAAAAACATATTAATCTATTAATGACAGGTGCACCATAAATTTATAATAATTAGACTTAAAAATAAATTTACGCAAAACACGGAACGATTTGTTAAGGTAGTAAGCCAATCATGTATTTCTGTTATCGAAAGTAATCGACCAGGTCATATTGCAAACAGAATGGAATCCTGCAAACTTTATACAAAGATAGAATCGCGAAAAGATTTTTTATAAATTTTATATTTTTTATTGTAATTGTAATTGTATTTTTCACATTTTGATAAATTTTTTAATTTGTAGTTTAGTTAACTAATTTAATTTGTTCTGTTAGTAACTATTTTTCTCATTTCATATATGCACACAGAGAAATAAAGTGCTAACCGAATTGAAAAGTACATATATATTAATAGTAAAAACTTATAAATTCAGTTACTACAACGATATTTATATTAGATTTCTAAATATTATGCGTCTAACAACTAAACTTCAGTTGAATTAACCGAACTTTGTTGTGAATACTAATGCTCAGTTTTACCAACCGACTGAAATTCGTAATAACCGAATTTTAGTCGTAGTAACCGAATTTCACTTGGCAAATATAAAAACTTTTCTCTGTGTGTGTATTCAAATAAAAAATTAATATTTGAAAACTTAAATATATCTCACAGCATTCTAGATTTGAAAACAGATCTTTTGCTTATCACCAGATTATTATAATTGAAAAATGAAAAAATTTGATATCCATATTGCCTATATTATAAAGATAAAAAATATCGCGATTTTCGCGTTCTATGTGAATAATTACAAAAAAAAAAATTAACATTATTTTAAAATAGATTCAATTTGAAAAGCAGAACATTATTTTCAAATACGTAGAATTTGTATGAAAACCCGAAACGAAAATATGTATTTAGTTAAATATTGCAATTAGTAGGTCGCAATTGGTCAAGTTTTATATACCATTGGATGCTGCTTTAAAACCTCTTTTCGATGATACCAAATTTTATTGATGTCGTCTTGGAGCTAAATACAAAAAAATCGAAAAACTGAAAAAAGACCTTTTTTAAAATGGTCCAGCTCACGAATGGTCAACGCTAGAATCAAAATATTTTGGGAATCATCATAAAACATATCAAGCTTTATTTTCAGAGGGGTAAAAAAATTACTTTTTTCTCTTACATGCAAGTTGAGTCGCTCTAATATAAAGGGTCCGCCATCTAACGTTTTCTTTCAACTAGTGCTTATTTCGTGAATGGTCTCATGTCTGAATTGACAGATAATTAGTTTTATCCTTTCGCTAAACGAATATGGTTGTGTATACGCTTGAACAACGCTGAGAAATATTGCGACATTACTTTGAAAATCATAGTAATGTTGCAGAATGTGTGAAATGTGAAAGAATGTGAAAAATGGCGATCGTTATCGGGCCATATTGAACGAATTTTTGTTCACAAAAATTGAAGAGGAGGATATTGGCAACATTTGGTTTCAACAGGACGGAGCTACATGCCACACAGCCGAAGCTACACTCTATGTTTTGCGACCTTTTCAAAAAAAAAAAAGTTATTTGGCGGACCCTTTATATATGTATATCAAAAATTTAACAAAAAAAAAAACAACTGAAGATTTTTGATAATTTTTTTAATTGTTTATGTTTTATGCACTTTTTTGTATGGGGGACTTCATCTCAAGTCACCGAAGGGACGAAATCAAGTCCAATTAATACATTAATTGATTTAATACATTTGATTGAAAAACTTGTTTTAATACATTTCAATCAAATTGTAAATAATAATTGTTCCCTGAAGAAGTTACCCAATGTGGAGACGAAATATTGGAAATAAGTAATTATAATTAATAAACAAATGATCTTAAGCTCGTTTAAACTAAGAAGAATTGTAAATTCTCTTTTGAAAATGACATTTCGTGTCATCAATACTGTGAAATAGTGGATATGGGTAGACAGGGGTGGGTTGCGTGGGAATTAAGCTTAATATGCCCACTTTTATAACCTATGCCACAATAACGGACCTACCCCCTCCTTTTAGTAAATCGATGGACTCAGGATACAATTTTGAGTCGATTTAGCAACTCAAAAATGTAATCTGTCCTTGTATCCTTATAATAAAACTACAGGTCGCAATTGAAAAGATAATTCAACAAAATTTGCTATACATGGTGTGGCAATTGAAGTGTTACTAATGTAAATGGATATAACTTTTAAAATTAGTGTAACATTTTGTTAAAAAAAAACTAAGTATTACAAAAAAACAAAAATTTATAGTCCTATAAAGGGATCGGTAAGGTGACTGTTCGTGAAAATTTCAAATCGGCCTTTGATGTCTTAATATAGCAAGCCCAAACAATATTTTTTTATGCCATTTCACCCAAAGTGACATAGTGTCACCCAGTGAACCAAATCATGAATATTCTAAAACTAAAATTTTAGTTTTACAATGACAATTGAAAGCAATCAATGTCACAAGTAAAAGACTTCAACAGCACACAGATGTTACATTTTCAAAATGAAAGCTAACAGTTGCTAGTAACCATACATGGGACTAATGAATTAAGTGAACTAATGAAATGATGATTTCATCACCATTGCATTGATATTAATGGTATTGAAATTAATTTCATTATCATTTTTTTAATTAATGATAATGATTTGAGGATTTAATTTCATTGATTAATGAAACTGGCTTTAAATTTCATTGCCATTAATAACACAATGCTACACAGAAAATTTACTCGTCAAATAACCTAGTGTAGGTTGTAAGTCTAGTATTACAAAACCGGTTTGAGCAGTTTCAACACACACTGAGAGAATTCTTTGCATTAGATCTATAAAATGTCACTGGAACTCGTCCCTTGAAAAAGTTCATTAAATTAATGCAGTTTTTCTTACATTTTAATAAAAAATTTAATTTTATTTATTAAAAATTTCATACGACTAATGTAAAAGTTTCATTATAAACAGTCTGGTTTGTAAACAAGTGAAGTAGAACGAAATGGAATGAGTGAATTTGAACACAAAACGGATATTATTTGTTTATGAAACAACCACAGGGTGTTTTAATTATTTGCTTACCCTTATATGTACGTGAAAATACAAATGCTCGGTATTACGAAAACGCGATATAACGCACGAGCAAATTGTTTGCATTGACCACCTTATATAACGAATTTTTCTGAAAATTTGTACTGGATATAACAAACACTTGCTACAAAATCTATACAAATAAAAAAAAAATGTCCAAAGAAAAAATCGATTTATTTAGGAATACAGCCAGAATTGTAGATTTGTTTTTCATTTTCAATAAACTCATCATTGTGTGATATTTTAAAATGTGCAGTCGATTTAGTACAAAAAGTCGTTGCCATATAATGAATATTTCGATATAATGAATGGGCATGACAATATATTATTCGTTGTGCAGGGCTTTGACTGTACTTTCATGAAAATTTAAATTTAAACACTCTGATAATAAAACATTGGATCAAAATGGAATGATATGAAATGGAACGGGCAACGAGTGGAATCGCAATAATTAATACAATTGTACAATCGGTACGTTTTACAGAGGTCAAGTTTTCTTAAATTCATGTCCGTTTTGAGATATCTAGAGTTGTTTTCGAGATACTAGCCATTTTATGAAAAGACGTTTTTTTAAATAGCCGGTATCTCCAAAATTGTACGAGATAGGGCAAAACGGACAAAACTTTTGCTCCAAAGATATACACTAATAATATAAATAGGCTAGGTCCGGAAAAGATCCTGAGGATTCCATTTTTTACAAAGCGGCCACAGGGTGATTTATTTATTTTTTACTTTTAATATAAATTTAGATAATCCAATAAAACAAAATTCGTTCCAAGTTCAATAAAATTTCATTACCTGTAACTAATGTTCCAATTCCACTCGTTCCCCATTCCAAATCGTTGTTCAAGTTTAGTTTTTAAATTCCACTTATTCTCCGTTCCATTAAATTCCGTTCCAAATATTAAGTACTCCGATTCCACTCATTGCTTGTTTTATTGCATATCGCTTCGAATTAAAAAAAAATTCTTAAAAAAAAAAAATTATGGATTTTTTTGTAAACAAATGCTTTTTTTAATCAATTGTTATTAGTTTTTTTATGCATTAGTGTGATTTCATTATCATTAATAATGATTTTTCTAATGGAAAATATTTCATTATCATTGGTATCATTGGTAATGAAGTTTTTTTTCATTTTCATTAGTATCAACTAGTGGTAATGAAATTTCAATGGTAATGAAATATGCCCATGTTTGCTAGTAACAGGCAAAGTTTGAATATTTTTTTTTTATAAAAATTTGTTCTAAACTAAATTTTTTGTATTACCTTTTTGTAAAAAATACAATATTTCTAAAGAAATCATGAACAATTTAAATTTCTATTTAAGTAATTTTAGTAACAAAATCGTTAAAATATATAGATTGCCATTCAGAGATTTTTATTTCACAAGAATGAAAAAATAGCTCTGAACAACAATCTCTAAAACTTTTTTTAAAAAAAATAAACGTTCTTTCGTGGAATGTCAACAAAGTCATACTTACTTATAAAAAGGAATTAAATTACATAAATAACTACAACTTTTATATCTTTATATTTGCAAATCGTTAAATGCTTTTATACAAACACATTTTCTAACTATAAGCAAAAAGAAAAACATAAATTTATTCTAAAATTTCCATTTTATCCTGCCCTTTTAGAAAATAACTATAGTTAAATAAACTAGAAGAAGAAAAAAAAACTTGTTAAGTTGTTTCAAAGAACGAGCGTAACTTTTAGTTCTGAACTTTACTATAGTTTTTTTCACTCTAAGTTTTCCCTGTTAACCCAGTAAAATCGTTTATAAACATAAAATTCCTTAAAGATTCAATATTTATTTTGTTTTCGAAGATTTTTTTCTTCTACTATGTTTTTGCCACTCTCGCAGTTTTTTTTTTCACTGAATGTAGGATTTAATAGACTGAGTTCTATTTTAAAATGTATTTTAGGAATTTAATAAATGTTGTGGATAAAGCATAAGATTTTTTTGTGTTTTAGCCATAGTTACACAGAAAAAATCAAAATTTAGTTTCAATTAAAATATTTGTAAATTCAATTAAACGTTTAATTAAATTCGGTGCTATTAGGGAAATTGTAGTATTAATTAACATAATAATTGGTAACTTTTAATTGAGTTTACTTTCAATTAAGATTTTAATCATAACATGTCTATTACAAATTTAATTAAATTTTTAATGTTTTGTAGATACTATTAATACTATAATTAAATTTTGTATAAAATTGGCAAAAATTTGGAGAATAAATATTGAAAAACATCGCTAAAATTGGAAAACATCACAAAAATTAAGAAAATGACAAAATTGAAAAAAATCACCAAAATTTAAAAAAATAGCCACAATTAAAAAAAAATAATCTGGAAAATTGAAAAATTGCCTAAATATAAAAAACGTCAATATTTAAAAAAAAAAATTAAAAAAATCATTAAAATTTAAAACAAAAAATGACAAAAAATAAATTAATATTTTTTATTTTGGTGATTATTTTTAATTTTGTAGATTTTTATTTAATTTTAAGTATTGATGTAAATTTTGATAATTTTTTTCTTTAATTATTTTTGATAGTCATAACTAGGGCAACCACAAATAAGCTGGAGCTTGTTTTTATTGCAAAGGATACAACTATGATCATGAAATTATGAACATTTTAAGCTATATTTATTATTTTTTTATATTTGCTTATTTTATCTTATTTTGTGAATATTAGCTACTTTTTGACTTTGTTCTTTAAAAATTAAGCTTATTTCAGCTTTATTCGCTAGTTCCATATTTATTTATGATTATTTTGAAGTAATTTTCTTTTAATGGAAAGTTGAAAATTGGTTGGTTTATAAAAAATATTTTCATAAACCAATTTTAACTTTGAAGCTTTGGAAATACGAGGGTGGATCAATAAGTCCGTGACTTTTCGAACTTCCCTCGTAGTTATATGAAATGCAACACTGCTCCCATCAGTAGACTACTGTTAATAGACTACTGTCAAATGAGCAAGTTCCGTCATTTACTTTGCATTTAACAGCTGTTCAAAACATACAACCTCGTGGATTTTTTTTTTAAATGGAAAAAGTGAATTTCGAGTGCTCATTAAACATTATTTTTTGCGAAAAAAAACCGTCAATCAAACCAAGGAAAAGCTTGATAAATACTATGTGGACTCTTCACCATCGATTTCAATGGTAAAAAAGTGTTTTACTGACTTCCGTTGTGTTCGCACAATTACAAATGACGCTGAATGTTCTGGGTGTATTGACCACCCGAAAATGTCGAAAAAATCCACGATATGGTGTTGGCCTATCGAAGAATAAACGTGCGTGAGATTGTTGATACCATAGGCATTTCATATGGCAGCGTGGTTTCGATTTTAAATGATCAGTTGGGTTAAAGAAATCTGTCTGCAAGATGGGTACCGCGTTTGCCCTCAATTGACCATAAACGTTATCGTGGCCAATGAAGTGATGGCAACAATTTTTTGGGATGCACGCGGGATAATCCACATCGACTACCTTCAAAAGGGAAAAACAATAAACGGCGAATATTATGCCAGCTTATTGGACCGATTTAACAAGGATTAAAAAAAACGACCCCATATGGCAAAGAAATGCCTATTTTATGGACCTCGAAAATACAAAAATTGAAGAAACGTTGGAATAAGTGTATTTAGCTAAAAGGAGATTATGTTGAAAAATATTTTTTTTTTTTGCAAAAAAAAACTGTGTTTCATTCAAAAAGTCTTGGACTTATTGATCCGTCCTCTCGCAATTTCTCTATTGCGCCTTTGTTTGACTGGCGAAGTTTCAAGGAGAAAATTTAACACAAATTTTATTTGTTGTAACAATTTTAATAAAGAGTTATGTATTTTAACGATTTACAGTGGCGGACAAAAGTATTCACACAGCAGCAAACTTTATTTTAATCTTTTATATTTTTAAAATGAAACCCACTAGCCGGATTTGGTATCCAACAAAATTGTTGATTAACTTATAAATTATTAAAATACAACAAAAAACTTATTCTTAGTATTTTATATTATAAGAAAAAACTAAATATGTAATTCAAAGTATTATTTTAGGCGGACAAAAGTATTCACACAGCTTCAAATGTTTGTACAAAAAATAAAATTTCACATGATTTAATACTTTGTGGAGTAGCCTTTCTTTGCTATGACTTCTTTTAATCTTCTTGGCATAGAATGGACCAATTTCTTCGTAACATCAGCTACAATATTTTGCCATTCTTGCAACAGAACTTCCTTCAGTTGAGCCTAAGTTCTGATATTTAAATTATTAATAAGTTAATAAACAATTTTGTTGAATACATTATACGGCTAATAGCTTTCATTTTAAAAATATAAAAGATTTAAAATAAAGTTTTCTGCTGTGTGAATACTTTTGTCCGGCACTGTATATTTAAAATTTATCGGCTTATTTTTAGATTTAAACGGCTCATTTTACTGTTTTTCGAGCAGTTTTAAGCGCTTAAAACGTTGTGCTTAGAGCTGTTTTTTTTGGTTGCCCTAGTCTTAACTAACTAACTAACGAACAGATTTATCTTCATAAATACAAATTCAAATTTTGGATTTTTTTTTTTAATTTTGACGATTTTTTTAATTTTAGCGATTTTTATAAGCTAAGAGTTTTTTTTTAATATTGACGATTTTGGTTGCCCTAGTCATAACTAATTAACGAACAGATTTATCCTAATAAATACAAATCGTCGTTTTTATATTTTCTTTTGACGATTTTTTTTAAATTGTAGCTATTTTTTAAGTTAAGATTTTTGCAACTGCGGCGATTTTTTTTTCTTTCAATTTTGACGTTTTTTTTTAAATATATGCAAATTTTTTTTATTTAACCGATTTTGGCGATTTTTTTACTATTGGCTGGTTTGTTGCTTTATCGTAATTATATATTATAAAAACTGGACATTTTGTGTACACCAAATTCATTTTTAATTAAACATTTAATAGATATTATTAAACTAGTAATTGAAAGTGAGTTTGAAACCAAGTAAAAGTTTAATTGAAATTTTATTGTCAATAATTTTGTCTGTGTAATTGAAGGCCAAATAAATTTTAATTTGTAGTAAACGGTCTAGGTCGTCGCTACCGTATTTGTTTCCAATCGAATGCTTTAGTTGCTGTGACCAAATTTATTTGTTGTGATAACAATAGAATTTCGATTGTCTCTAAGAAATTTGTTGATTACTACCAAAAAAATTCGATAGCTGCAACCGAACCATTCAGTTGGCTACAGACTCTGGGAATTTGAAATATTATTATAAAAGTAATTTGATTTTCAGCCTTAAATATTCTAGAGATTTTCCTAAAATTATTTTAAAAAATTTAATAAAATCTTCTAAAATTTCAATATTATTGTACATTAAAAACATGGATATGAAAAACTATAATTGTTCCATTGTAAATTTTTCGTATTTGAAACAAAATTTCGATAGAGAGTTTTATGACTTTAATCTAATTGAAATTGAGGAAAGTCCTCAGATTTATTGAAATTTTTTATACAACAAATTATCGAAGATATTTTTACTAGAAAACTTTATTATTGGATTTTTATTGTTTGGCTCTGAAGTCCAATTAAATAAACTGCTATTAAATGATTTATATTCTATTTTATTGCCCAATATTTTGACTAGAATCTCTAATCATCATTACGGCGTATTTAAAATATATAGAAAAGATTACAAAACACTTCTTATACGCTTTTTAAAATTCAATTTTAATATTCAATTTTATTGGCCAATATTTCGACTAGAATCTCTAACCACCTCTCCGGGGTAGTTAAAATATTTAATAACGATCACAAAACACTTATTTTCATAAGCAGAATATAAAGTGTTTTGTGATCGTTATTAAATATTTTAAACACACCTGTAAGATGTTTATAAACTCTAATCGAAATATTGGGCCATAAAATAGTATAAAATGATTTAATGTTTTTTTTTTTATTAAATCGAACCTCAGAGTCAAACAATAAAAAAAACTGCGTAACTCGAAAAATAAAGCTAGAATATCGACCATTTCTGCTTTTAATGCCGTACCCAGTTTTTTCTAGCAAAATATCGTTAGGTTTTTTCTAGCAAAATATCGTTCCATGTTTTGAAGAAGTTTTTCTTACATATAATTTAAACTTTTTTTTGGTAAATACTGATAAGACGTTCAGCAATATTTGGTTAACAAATATACAGCATTAACAAATAAATCCGCGGGTTTTCTCAGTTTTTACTATGTTTTACTATTTTTTTTTTACAATTTATCATCCAAAAAGTCAATCTAAACAATTTTTCGTGTAAAAAAGTAAAAAAGAAAGTGCGTTTTATAGGAAAAGCGCAAATTGTGCCTAAAACGTATATGACAGTATAGCGAAAAAGGATGATCAATGATTTCAGCTTTTAGTTTAATATGTAAATAGCTTCAAAAACTACGTGTACCTAAATTCAGCTGAAAAAGTTAATATTTTCGAAAGTTAGTTTAACAAAAACTTAAACAACATTGAATGTCTACCAAATATTTTAAATTTTATTTTTAAAAATGTTCACAAGTTAGTATGATTTTTAAAATAAAATTTTAAAATATTTGTTAGACATACACTGTAGTGAAAGTTTTTGTTAAACTAACTTTCGTAAATATTAAATTTTTTGGCTGAATTTGAGTGCACTTATCTTTTTTAAGTTATTTGCATATTATACTAACCACTAAAATTCATAGGTCACCCTTTTTCGCTATGCTGGCATATAAATTGTAGTCACAATTCGCGTTTTTCTCATTAAGTGCGCTTTCTTTTTCTATTTTTATATGCGAAATACTTGTTCAGATTTGTCTTTAAGCTTATTTACAAAAATGCTTCTAATCTTTTGCGAAATAGTGTGTTTAATTGTGAAAAATTAGTAAACAACCGCGAATTTACTTGCTGCATATGTACACACAGAGAAATAATGTTCCAACCGAATTAAAAAGTGTATTTTAATGGTAACAACTTATAATTTCAGTTAGTACAACGATATTTGCATGCGATTTTTGAATAGTTTGGGTGTTGCAGCTGACATTTAGTTGAATTAACCGAATTTTGCTGATAAAACCAATGATAAGTTGTGCCAACCGACTGAAATTCGTAATAACCAAATGTGAACCGTAGTAACCGAATTTCAGTTGTCATATAGCAACATTTTTCTCTGTGTGTATTAAATAAATTTGATACCGAAATGTTGCTGAAGCAAAGATTATGTATATACAAATAGAGAAGATACCGTAGACATCGTTTTTTATGCTAACCAACTGAACTCGGGCGAGGTAATGAAAACATTTGTTTTACACTAAAAAATAATTGCAACATGTTGATACAAAATTGTTGCTTAAATCATTCACTTTTATTTTACTTATATTTTGTTATTTTCCATTAAAATTTAATGTATTTTAATTTTATTTTGCTTATTTTATCGTTGAAATTTTAAATAAATAAAAATTTTATTAAATTATTTTACAAAAAAAACATGATAAAAATTAATTTAAACTTTTAAATTTCTGCAACATGTCATTTGCTCGGTGCGAGTTTACGAACAAATAAAAAGAGGGCAGATTGAGAGAGAGACTGAGGTGGATAGAAACCCACTGGCTGAGAAGGTCTTATCTGTATTAACCATATAAAAACTAACATAAAATATGTTTTTTTTAAAGTTCTCTTTATAAAAAATTTCGTTAAAACATTTTAGTTTGAATTTAAAATCGTAGTTTGTCAAGTTGTGGTAGACATTTTCGGGAAACTGAAATATTACAATAAAAAATGTCAATGCTTATTTCCAGAAAATGTTTATTTCCAGAAAATATTATGCAAAGGTTGACGAAATATCGAGTTAAAAATGTATAAATCTTAAAATTTAATTAAAAAAGAAAAGCGCTCGATCAAAATTGTCGGAAATCATACTGTGGCTATAATTGTTTGTGTGAAAATAATGCTAATAATGTTATCAGCATTTTTTCTAAAAATCTGTGGTGGAGTTTTATTATTAAGTATGTACTTTGGTTAAATATTTATATTCCATTGTATAAAATTTGTGATAATTTTCTTTCAATTTAAAACTATGAAAATTCATTTAAAAGACTAAATTCTTTTAAAATTCTGTTTATACATACATTGATTGTTAAGGAAAAAGTTTTACTTTATTTTTTTTAAGTAGATATTTAGTTTCAGTGTTTCTTTTATTTTCTTAAAAAAATATAGTTTATTTAAGAAACTAAATGCATCTGCCAGTTTGCAGTTGCAAGTTATAAACTAATTTTCAAGAAGAAAAAAATGTGTATAAAAATATGAAATAAGTATATGACAATAGTTATAACAATTTTCTAACAATCAATATTAGAGATATGTGTATGTGTGTGTGTGTGTGCGTGTGCTAGTTATACCATACGTTTACTTATTTTGTGGTAGTATTATATGTGTTAGATTTTAAATTGCATTAGTGTCTGCATGTGTGGGCGTGCTTGAATCTTTTCTGTTTGACTATGTGATTTAGTTCATTGAATTATATTGAAAATCTAATAAAGTGATTGACAATTGTAATCGTTTTATAAAAAATTATACTAATTGCACGCTTGATAATTGACAATACATAGAGAATAATTTATTTCATTTAGTTTTTAATATAATATTGTAAATAATGTTAATTAATGTTGATTAAATTTTAGTTTAAAAATCTTTAAATAAAAAATGCAATTGAAATTTCATTATACGGAAAATAAAGGATTAAATTTAAATAAATAAAAATAAGAAATTTATAACGTTTTTCACTAAATTCTGATCGATGAAAAGTGCCAAAACACTTTTTCCCATACAAATCGCGAATTGAAATTTTTTAATTGAAGACTTTTATTGGCTAGATTTGATCGAAGCTTATAAGATAAATTTTCATTTAACTGGGATTTACCCAAATTATAATTTTTGAAGGAAAAAACTGAACGCTTTAACCGTATTGTTTTATTTACTTGATGAGAAGATTTTCGATGACGCGAAAAGAAACATGTTAGGACCTGTCAGATTAGATTAGACTAGAGTGGCACTATGCACCGCGACCAGAAGTTGGTATTTTGTGCTGCCAACGAATACACCCTATCGGTTCAGGCTCCCTACGAAGCCAACTATCCTACCAGGTAAACAATTTCAAACGTCCGATGACGTCACTATTCGATCACCAAAATAAAGCACCCTCCTGTCGGAGTGCCTCGGACATTTTTTCAGAACATACTCTGAGGTCTCGGGTTCCAATTCACAAAACCTGCACGTATCCGTAGAGGATCGTCCCATCTCGTACAATTGATACCTAAGGCCACAGTGTCCCGTGGGGTAACCCGTCAAAGTCCTTAGTTCGCCCCTGTCATAGACAAGAGTTTCCGCGACCTATCCCCAGAGGGAGATATAAACAGCCTCGCCTGTCGCTGCCCAGGCGATCTGGACCAATATGCCCCAAACTCCGACTCCCTCCATCTTCTAAGCATCTCTCTGACATACCCATTGGGTACGCCACAGAAGGCTTCAGGGCCAATGAATTGTCGACGAGCTTCGCAGTTGGCCAAACAGTCAGCTAGGACCTGTCAGAAGATAAAGTATTATGTAAAGGGCGTTTTTTATAGAGGTATAGAACTTTGAAGTTGATAAAACAAAGATACATTTTTTAAGTTGACATGAAATTTACTTCATTCGAAATATAATTTTCGATGACTTTTTCCAACATTTGTGTCCGTATATTGGCAATAACGCGGCGAATGTTGTCCTCCAAGTGGTCAATCGTTTCGGGCTTATCGGCGTAGACTAGCGACTTCACATATCGCCACAGAAAATAGTCCAGCGGCGTTAAGTCGCACGATCTTGGAAGCCAATTCACGTTTCCGAAACGTGAAACTATGCGGTTACCAAACGTTTCCTTCAATAAATTAATTGTGGCACTAGCTGTGTGACATGTTGCGCCGTCTTTTTGAAACCACAGCTCTTGCACATCATGGTTATTAAATTTATGAACGAAAAAGTCAGTAATCATTGCTCTATAGCGGCCACCATTGACTGCAACGTTCTGACCGATGGCGGATACTCTGATTGGGGTCTTAGTCTACGCTACGCTCAACAGCAGCATTGGCTTCTTCTGTACGCACTGTACGACGCCTCTATGGATGCATATTATCATTTAGAGTAAACGTGGTGCGAAAACGTTCCATAGTTAATAGAATTAATTTGCTCTGATGGACGATTATGTTGACCGTTAAATGGACGTAGTCCGCGATACGTATTTCGAACAGAATCATGATTTTCAAAATAAATTTTCACAATTTGGAAGCGTTGTTCAGGCGTCAGTCTATTCATGTTGAAATGCCAAACCAAACTAAACATAAATCACTTGACAGCTGACAAAATTTCCGCCAGTTGAAAAAGTGTTGCCAACTTAAAGTTATATAACTGTATAAAGGGTGTTTATTATAGACAAATTTGAAAAATCGAAATATATTTATTAAGGTGCGAATTTTAGGGTCAAACCTAAAGAAAAGTCCATAGTCAAGCAATTAATTCAGTAATCAGCCACAGAACAATCGGCCAAATCGGAAAAACTTCGGCCATCGATTATTTAACTTTACATCTTAACTTCGGCTTTTTCCTTAAATTTTTTACTCAAAATTGAAATAAAACGTCTCAACGAATATATTTTAAATATCCAAATTTGTGCTTATTGTCTCAAAATACCAAAAAAAAAAACGAAAAAATATCAATTTTTGGACGAAGACTTCAGTCGGACACTAGTTTTTACGCTGTTTAATGGAATTGTGTTTTGAGAACAGTATTTAAAACACGGTTTACTTTATGGATTGAGGTATACCAAGTTGGTGTCGACACATCAATAACGGGATAAAAAAAAACATCATAAACTTATAAGGAATTGGCGTAAACTTTTCGAAAATGTATGTTTTTTGCGTCAGACATCGAGTACGGGGTTCAGTTTTTTTTTCCAAACACTAAATAAATATTTTGGCTTAAAATTTTTAAAATTTTTTAATTCCTAATATTGTGAGAAAATTAAGTTAAAACCTTACGTATGATGAAATTTCAGCCGCATTTGATTATTTTTATTTTAAAATACACCTCCATGGTCATAAATTGGTTTGTTATAACTTCATATTTTTAAAAATCAGGTTTGGGAATTCAGAGGTTTTTCTACACTGTAATATTTTTGGATAAGATTTAATTTTTAATAAAAAAATCTAACTTGATCCGCATGTCTAACGTTTTTTTTTTAATTATTTAAATAAATAATTTCAAGCGTGTTAAAGCTCACAAGTTGTCTATAATGAGGTATTGACAAAAAAAAAACTCAACAAAAAGTGAGTATAGGGGTTGAAAACAATATATTTGTGATTTCAGAAAAACCTGTTTTGAAAAAAATCTGTAGAAAATTTTAAAAGTCATGACTGCACTGGCCCACAACATTTTAGAGAGGTCCTAAATATAGGGGTAAAATATATTTTCAGCTGAATCCGAATCTGATAGAGTCAAGGAATTTCTTAATCTCATCAGATTTTCAAGATATCATAACATGAAGTTTATAAAAACCAGGTTTTTTGCTATATTCGAGCCGTTAGCGTTGTATGACCTTTTCAAGATATTTGTTATGTCATCTGAAATTTCCCCCTATTGTTTTCATAACTCATTTTTAGCCTTTCCATTATCTTATCAGGTTTTCCAGATATCTGAATATAAAATTTGGAAAACCCAGTTTTTTGCTATATTCTGGGCGTTATAACATAGCGAGTTATTTTTTACA
The DNA here is from genome assembly GCA_021234595.1 of Delia radicum. Lineage (NCBI taxonomy): Eukaryota > Metazoa > Arthropoda > Insecta > Diptera > Anthomyiidae > Delia > Delia radicum. The sequence goes on along the minus strand of CM037854.1, from coordinate 20,710,008 downwards.
AAATGTCTTACGTCATCTGAAATTTCTCCCTACAGTTTTTAAAACTCAATCTTAACTTTTCTGATATCTAATTCTATTCTCGAAAAACTATCAGTTGAAATTTTTTGACATTGTATAATAAATAAGATATCAAAGAAGAAATAAGATATCAGACAATTAAACTTTTGCCTGGACTGCCAGGGTAGACCGGGTTGAGACTACAAACTTACTCTTTCTTCCACAAAACAAATTACCATTACAATGGACACTTCTAAGTGGTTTGCCTGCTTTCAATATCTTTTTGTTTAATGTTATTTAATTTGTTGGGGCGGACTGTTTCTCACAACTTCTTTTGACAAAATCTCAAACAAGAATGACACTAAAAGAGCGAAGACGCTCATAAGAAAAACCGACTGATCATCTTATAGTTGACGCAACTACAATATGGCTGCAGTTATAGAGAGGAATATGATAATAATACTATATTATGATTATAGTCAAAAGAATAAATAATATAATAACTGACAAAAAAAAAAGATTTTTACTAAAACATGATGTAAGCGACCATATTATTGGTGAAATATGATTGACTAATAATTTAATTGAATTGTGGTCGCAATCATATTGCAACCACATTTTTTCTCTGCGTGCGGTGCATGATGCAGCAACTCAAACTTAAATGCATTAACTTTGGCAATTGCAATAGTGGGTGTGTGAACTAATGCATTGCCTTGAGCAAACGCGGCACCCATCTTGCGCACAGCTTTCTCATCTACAAATTTTCTGTCAATATGCAATGTATAGCACTTTTATAGACAGCTCAAACACCTTCAGACAGCACACGCACCTTCACCCGACGATTATCTAATACCATTTTGTATATTTTCTTAGTCGTTTCAATTGTTCAACCACTACGTTGTTCCACTTGGCAGCTCCTACGGCCTCGTTTAAAATCGGCCACCCAATATTTTATACTCGTAAACGAATTGACAGATTCAACCAGAGTAGAATTTAGTTCGGCTACAATATTGGTTGAACTGAGACCAAGTGACCAAGTTTGTCCATGTTTACAAATTTACTGAGGTCATTTATTTTGATGGCTCCAAAAAAAATACTAAACAACGAAACGCCTTGAAACTTAAAACATGTGTTTTATAAGGTTTCCACTTTTCTCCAAAGTAATTTTTTTCAAACTACAGCCGCCATTTCTAGGTCAGTTCAGCTAATTTCGTGACAGCCCTCGTAACGTCCGGAATATAGAAAAAAAAAGTTTTTTCTAAACTTTGTGATAAGATATCTCGAAAACCTGATGAAATGTAGAAATTTTGAGATTAGATTCGAATTCAGCGAACCTCAAGCCTTTAGAAAACTATGTTTTATTCCAAGGATATTGACCTCTCTAAAAAAATGTATGCCAGTAGTCATAACTTTGAAATTTGTCTACAGATTTTTTTTTTTTCTGATATTGGAAATATATTGGCTTATATATTTCCGATATCAGAATTATTTGTGGATTATTAATACCTAATTCTAGATCACATGTGAGCTGTTAAAAAGAACTTTTATACACGAAAATTACAGATCGTACGATTGCCCGAAATATTACAGTATAGAAACACCTTAATTGCTAAATTTTTGGGGAGTTCTCAATTTATGAACATCGATATAACTGTACAAAAATCTAAAACAATAGTAAAAAAAATAATATTATTAAAAAAACTACACCTACACTTGCTACACCTTACTAAAAAAAAAAACCAAACAAAATTTCTCCAACACAAAGTAGTGGCTTTTAAATAGTAAAAAAAAAATCATAGAAAAATAAGTTAAAATGTCATATTAAAACCATACAAATTTATGACAGTTTGAACTGTTTATAGTACACAGAAAAAATTATCAACCTGAAATATCTAATAAAAGATTTGATTTGAATTAAATTTGTTTCTAAACAAATATTTAATTGAATCAATTAATATTTTAATTGACTTGTAAATCTATAAATACATATTTTATTTTTAACATAATTCTCAAATTATTTTTTCATACACTGTAGCTTAAATAGAAAATTTTTAGTATAAAATACCAAATGCATTTGAAGTTTACAAACAAAACAAGCACACACACAAACAAACAAACAGACTCAACATTAACAAAAACACACATACCAACGTATCGCTCGCACAATTTTTTTTTTTGAGTATCATAATTTTTTTTTGTAGATAATTATTTATAGCTTTTTTTTCTTTTTAATTTTCAATAAAAGTTTTAATTAATATTATCATGGCCAAGATAGGTGCAAAATCAATTAAAATGTTAATTGATTCAATAAATTGTTTAATTAAAACCCGTTTTTAGTTTTTTCTGTGTAGATTTAGAGAAATAATGCACTATTTATATGTATATATTGAACACTTTTTACACTCCCCCTAAAACATAAAACACTTCATTAAAAACAAATACTACTTCCTGAAGCACTTCGTCATATTTTTTTTATATTTTGTTCAAAACAAGTCTTAAGTTTTTCTAAAATTATTTATTTATATTTTTTTTTTCCTTCAATTTTTTCGTTATTGATGCTTTAATCAGAAACCAAACAAGATTAATAGATTTAATAGTTTCTTTTATATAAATTTTTTGTTACTCCATAATGCATCGTTTTGCTATTTATTTTTAAGGACTCTATTTTATTTCATATTTTTCAATGATTTGTAGTAACAACAAATTTTAAGTTCTCTTTTTTTAAGTTTCTATTTATTTAACTTGAAGCTATTTTACTTTTAGACATTATTTTATTAAAAAAAAAAATAAAACTCATTTACTAATTAAAAATAATTTTCTTCTTTTCTTTCCTTCCTATATCCTGCTTAACCTTAATATCCTTGAAATTTCCTTTTGAAAAAATCAAACAAATCCTGCAAACAACAACAACGTCATTGAAATGTGCCATAATGTGTTTTAACACCATTAGACGTCTTGCCGATGAAGATGATGAACTGTCAGAAGTACAACCGGATGCTGTGCCGCCAGAGGTGCGTGAGTGGTTGGCTTCCACATTCACCAGACAATTGGCAACTACACGCAAGAAAAATGATGAAAAGCCCAAGTTTCGTTCGGTGGCTCATGCTATACGTGCTGGTATATTTGTGGATCGTATTTATCGTAAAGTATCAAGTACGGCATTATTACAATTTCCGGCCGAGGTTGTCAAAGTACTTAAGGTAAGTGTTGAAACTGAAAATAGAGATTATAATTACTGGGAAGGTATGCTAAAAAGCTTTAATGGATTTTGATGAAATTTAAAAAAAAATTCAAAAGGTTAGAAACTTGAAAAGGCAGAGTATTTCTTTAAGAAATTCCTTAGTTGCAGTTATATTAGTTTTTTGTTTTTATATACATCGATATTAGATTTAGAAAAGCTAGAGCGTCCATAATAGGCAGAACTTTAACAAAAAACCTATTAATAATCAATTTTGCTCCATTCTTGTCTCGAACTTTTTATTGGATATTTGAAACCTTGATTATACCGAAAAACTACCAGTTTTACAGAATTTGGTAAAAGCGTTAAACTAAAATTTTAGCTGAAAACGCAAAAAAATTGCTGAAAGCAAGTTAAATATTTTATATAGACATTTAACAAAATTTTCAAGAAACAGCTTTTTTAGTGTACTTTTGTACCGTTTGTTGTTTTATTTTATCATCATTATTCAAGATTAAAAAAAAAAATCTTTGGACATCATGAACCAATATGGACCTGCGGCCCAAAATTACCCCAGAGATATATTTGTGGGCGTTGTGGTGTAATGGTTAGCGCGTTGGACTGTTACTCAGATGGTCCCGGGTTCGATTCCCGGTAACGACAACATCAATTTATAAAAATAATATATATGAGTTTTCTATCACTTATATGTATCGCTGCGCCCACCTTCGGTGTTCCCATAGCACTTAACCCCACCGAAGTAAAATAATGAATCAGGGCTATGAAACAAAAAGCTTCAATAAATTTGCCAACTCTACATCATGTGGCGAGCAACAACTGTTCTAAGACTTATCTACTCGTGCAATAACAGTGTTGCCATGTTTGAAGCCCTTCATCTTTCACCACCTTTCATCTCTCCACTATCCCCTTTCCAAAGAAAGCAACACATTAATTAATAGGAAGAATTTCCTGAGTGTTGCTTCTCTTTAAAAAAAAAAAAAAAAAAAAATTTTAAGAAATGTGATTTCAAATATTATGACATAATGTGTAAAGCTGATGTGCAAAAAATTTTGGACAATTTGAGCAACGTAAACCCGTGATTAATTGTAAAATACAGTTGTTAGAAAACAGATAATGAAAATGTTATATCAATGGTTGTCTAAGTGGTGGCATCTTTCTAGAAACGAAGCAAAACGAAATAACAAAATATGAAATATACAACCTTTTTTTGCAATAAGAAAAAGGCAACAAACAAAATTACGAAAGATGTGTGCATTTGTCTTTTGCTTTATTCTGTCTATCTGAACGTATATTTGTTTGCTATTTTACCACACTACATTAATAGTCACTATAATCATTTAGTTTACAAATACACATTTAGTCTTTACTAAATTTAAATATTTTATTTTGTCTTTAATTTATTTCATAGACAATTACTTTGACAAGTCCGTGACAACGCAAAATTTAAGTTTTTCAATTCAAAAAATCCAAATAACGAATAATTTAGTTGTGTTCTTTTGGGTAAAAAAGCTATACCACTAACCACTTGTTTAAAATGTATCTATCAAGACTAAATAGGAGCTAGAAAGTAACTAGTCCCTATTTTAATTTATGTTAGAACAACATTTTTGTAATCCAAGTTTTAACATATTTTAATCACAAAAATAATAAGAAAGTGTTGAGAACTTATTGCTCTTTTCATTACTTTTTGGAAATCACATCAAGAAGCAAAATTAGCATTTCATTTCCTCTCTTTAAGAACCTATGCATATTACGAAGCAGTAGGAGAAGCACTAAGGATTCAGTAAACGGTTTTCACTGCTTCCTATTTTCTGCTGGGAGGCAAATGAATTTTCTTATTCTCTATGAAAATTCAACTACTGATCAGAAAGTTTTAAGACTTTAATCTCCCAAGAAATATCATATTTAGTAGATAAGAGATTCAGGTTGGAGAAGCCAACCTATCATCGAAAAAAACTTGTGACCGAATTATAAGTCTCGAAATCTAAAAACATATTGGCTTATCTATAAGTTAGCTTGGAACCATATGAATTCGATAATTTAACATTTGCCGCAGTGGAAATGATCTGGTAAAAATTAGAAAACTATATATTTTAAATAGAATATTCATACTCAGCCTTTCAAAGTTAATCGGAAAGTTGCGTTAAGAATGGCAAAATGTTCATTAGCAATATTCATTAATATCAAAATTTCATCAAATTCGTCAGCATTCTTTAGAATATTTACCGCGTTTTTAAAATTAAACTAAATATCTAACAATTGATAACTTTATTCCCCTTCTTGCAGACTTTGGATGATTGGTGTTTTGATGTTTTTGCTTTAGCAGAAGCTGCCAATGGTCAACCTGTTAAATATATTAGTTATGATTTGCTCAATCGTTATGGCATAATACATAAATTTAAAATTGCACCCGCTACCTTGGAAACCTTTCTCAATCGCGTTGAGGAGGGCTATTGTCGTTATCGTAATCCATATCATAATAATTTACATGCGGCCGATGTCACTCAGACCGTACATCATATGTTGTGCCAAACTGGTCTTATGAACTGGCTAACTGACTTGGAGATATTTGCCACAATACTGGCGGCCCTCATTCACGATTATGAACATACTGGCACTACGAATAATTTCCATGTAATGTCTGGTTCTGAAACGGCTCTGCTATATAATGATCGCGCTGTATTGGAAAATCATCATATAAGTGCCGCCTTCCGTTTGCTCAAAGACGATGACTGTAATATATTATCACATTTGTCGCGTGAAGAATATCGTGAGCTACGAACTTTGGTCATAGACATGGTATTATCGACTGACATGTCTTTCCATTTTCAACAATTGAAAAATATGAAAAATCTTCTAACACTCAACGAGGCAACTGTGGATAAATCGAAGGCTTTAGCATTGGTCTTACATTGTTGTGATATATCACATCCTGCCAAACGTTGGAATCTTCACCATCGCTGGACGATGTTATTATTAGAGGAATTTTTCCGCCAAGGTGATCTCGAGCGCGAGCTGGGACTACCCTTTAGTCCGCTATGTGATCGCAATAATACTCTGGTAGCTGAATCACAAATTGGTTTTATCGATTTCATTGTGGATCCCAGTATGTCGGTAATGGCTGATATGTTGGAACATGTTTTGTCACCCATAGCTCCAATGTGTAAAAATGTTAATGCCAGCATTGATGCTGGTGATGTTCCTGTCGATGGTCCACCGAGTGGTGCTAAGAATTCACTACGCAATCGTTCGACCACATGTGAAGCTATTGATGAGAATAATGAAAATAAATCATCGGATGATAAAACAGCTGTACCACAAAGTGCTGGTGCTGTGAGTACTAGTAGTAGTAGTGCGTCTGCATTTAAACAAAAGTTTACTATACGAAAACCATGGATTGCATGTCTAACGGACAATAAGAAGATATGGAAGGAACAAGCAATTAAAGGTAAGTAGGATCTAATTAGTTTATAAAGGAAATGCTAATTATTTAAGTTCGAGGCCATACTCTATATTTCTTTATTAGGATATTGTCCAAACAAATAATCTATAGAGTTTTTGTTTTCAAATTTATTAATTGACCACTTTCAGGAATGTGTTGATAGATCTATTTCGGGAATTTTCTAGGTTCCCATTATCAGAACACTTGACAATCCCATGCAAACATCAAACATTCATATAACCTAGTTATGAGAACTAATATATGAGCTCGAAGTTAACGATTATCACCATAGATCAATAATAAATTGAAAACTTGTTCGTTATTTGCAAGCTCTACCTTTGGTAGATATAAAATACACGCTTTTTGTTTATATTCTACAAACAAGACCCGGGTCTACAAACAAGACCCGGTTGGTACGAGTATTATTTACCTTAGACTGATGAAATTTATTCTTCAGTTTTTTTTGAATTAGGTCCTTATTAAAATTCGTTAAATTGGCATTTATTGAAATCTACGATTGACTTCTTAGTTTCTCGATAATTGGTTTCAATTAAAACCTATTTTGTGTCTATTGAAACCGACGACCGAATAGTAAAAATGTCTTCTAAGATTCCTGAAATTTGGTGTCTGTTGAAACCCATAATTGAATCATACACTCAAAGGAAAAGCGTCATCATAAACCTTTACAATTTGAATGAAATAAAGTATCATTATAAAAGTAAAATGTTAAAAATTTCTACTATTAATTTAATAACATTACTGTAAACAGTGCTTACTTAACAGTTGAAAAAAGTATTGATTTAAATTAAAATTATAAGTAAATCCGTGCTTGGTCAGAGCTTCGAAAGAATAAATTCGATTTGAGCCTAATTCACAAAAAATGTAACTCAGAATTAAAAAATGCTTGTATTTCATTCGTGAATGCGACCAGAGGGTGTCCTCAGGGTGGCGTTTTGTCGCCTTTACTATGGACACTGGTCATTGATGAGTTACTCGAGGGTCTGAACGACTTGGGTTTCAGGACCTATGGATACGCCGATGATCTTGTCATTTCCGTTGTGGGCTGGGATGACAGGACCATCTCCGAGCGTATGCAACAGGCTCTGAACTTCACTCTTTCGTGGTGCCGGGAAAAGGGGTTGTCTGTCAATCCGTCGAAGACAACCCTGGTACCATTCACGAGAAGGAGAAAACTTAACCTGTCTATGCCGGTCGTTGAGGGCGTAACGGTTGGCTTCTCTAGCAGTGTTAAGTATCTTGGAGTGACTCTTGATGGCTCCCTCGCCTGGAACGAACATCTTGACCACGTCTCCAAGAAGGCCACCAGGGCATATTATGCCTGCCAGAGGCTTTTCGGGAGAACATGGGGCCTAAGGCCACAAATGGTCTACTGGTCGTTCAATACTATTGTTAAACCGATGATCACCTATGCTGCCTTGCATGGTGGCCAAAAGTTGAACAGAGTAAGGCAAGGGATGCTCTTAAGAGAATCTACCGCCTAGCTTGTGTTGGCATTACAGGGGCCGGCGGAACTTGCCCGACGGATGCCTTGGGGGTTATGCTGGGGATCCCGCCATTGCATATTTCTGTAATGGAGGTTGCCAGTATGGGTTCCTTTAGACTTAGTGAATTCGGTGGCATGAGGGGGCGACCTAAGGGGTCACATGAGGATCGCGCGAATCCTAATAGATGACCCGATTTCTAAGGTTGCGGACAAAGTGTCACCGGAGTGGATCTTTGATAGATATTTTGATGTGTTATTGTTTGACGGAGACATGTGGACTAATCAATCCTGGGAACCAGAAGATGGTTCTCAGGTGTGGTTCACTGATGGCTCTAAGCAGTCGAATGGGAACACGGGTGCGGGCGTCTTTGGACCAGGCTTCCAGCGTGCCTTACCTATGGGAAAATATCCGTCAATTTTTCAGGCGGAGATTTGGGCCATCTGTGTCTGTGCAGGGGAATGCCTGCGAAGGGGAACTCGCAGATCTCGCATCTACATTCTTTCTGACAGTCAGGCTGCACTGAGGGCCTTAATGGCTTATAAGGTGTCGTCCGGGTTGGTCATGGAATGCATTCAGACTCTCAATAGGCTCGGTAGAGGCAACTCTCTAACCTTGGGGTGGATTCCTGGTCAGGAGGGGCATGAGGGCAACGAGAGGGCAGATTGTCTTGCCAACCGCGGGGCCCGAAAGCCCTTTATTGGTCCTGAACCATTCTGTGGAATACCTGCGGGGTATGTTAGGGAAAGGCTCAGGGCATGGAGAGAGTCTGAATTCTCTGGTTACTGGGAAAACTCTCCTGGTCAGCGCCAGGCTAAAAGATTGATCTCTTTTTCCAGTACAGGGTCGAGGCGACTCTTGTCGCTTGAAAGGGCGGGGGGGTATGATTTCTCTGGCGTCGTACTTAACTGGACACTGTAATCTCAGATACCATCTCCACAAGAAGATTCAATCGGACACGGATTTGTGTAGGTTTTGCGAGATGGTGTCTGAGACCTCGGAGCATGTTCTCTGCGAATGTCCCAGGCTTTGTGATAGGAGACTTAGGTTTCTAGGGGTTCGCTTCATTTCGCCTTCCGACATCGCGAACATTTTGCCTAATAGGATAATTGGCTTTATAGGTAGCTTGAATCTGTAGGTAACCTTAGGCAGCACAAAAGACCTACATTGGTCGCGGTGCATAGTGCCTTCTGATCTAATCTATATCTATCTTTCTATATTGTATTTCATTCCATTATTCCATTCCCTAAGAATTCATTCAACAGCTTTAATAGATATTGGATGAATTCCTAACTTGAATGAATTCAATTATATATGCATTCAACATATTACTAATTGAATGACGAAATTTTACTTAAAAAAATAATTTTTTTTTCAAAATTAACAAATTCTTCTTCCCTCTCTTCCTTACAGATGCTGAAGCCAGAGCAGCTGCGGCAGCATTAGAAGATGCTGAGAAACCAGCAATTGAGAACTAATTCGTTTTCTCTCTATCTCTATCTCTCTTTATCACTCTAATAAAAGCACGTCCTTAAGAAAAATGTGAATTTCAGAAACACATTTTGGAATTAAAAGCGCTCAAATAAAAATTAATAACGAGGACTTTTAAAGCCATATTAACATGAACAAACAAATTATACACTAAATACATTATTTAAATAAAATGCTTTTAAGAACTTATTGTAATAATTAAATTAAAAAAAAAAACAAACAAAAAATATAACAAAAAACACCACTTGAATACGCTTGATAAATATTTTATGATTTTTATTTTTTATTTAATAATTTTTCTTTTTTTTTTTCTTTCTTTTTTTGTAAATACAAAACAAATATTGTAATAATGTTTAAAAATGAAAAAAAAACTATTATTATAATTACAATTACATAAATGTAAATGTTTAATTACTGATTATTAAAACTAACAGAATTTGTATGATACAAAATATTTAATATTAAAATTTTTAATTATAGCTTATGAATGGAGAAATTGTAATGTAGAATTTACTTTATGTTTGTATATTGAAAAAATTTGTTATTTTTGTTAGAACAAAATTTAGCACAGTGGTTGTTTTTTTTTAAGCTCTTAGTATGATTAAAAAATAAAATTAAAATTGTACCTACAGAAGTTATTTTACTTTATAATTTGTTTTACTTTCATGATTTTTAATTGAATTTAGACGGTATTTTTTGTTTGTAAAGCAAATAATTTATTTTTTATTTTTTTCCACTTTATTAATTTTTATGTAGTAAAAGTTGCTAAGACTAAATATGCAAGACTAAGATATTTAGCACAGTGCGAATCACATACACACAGAAAAATAAAGTGCCAACCACATTGAAAAGTGTATTTTTGTGGCTACAACCAATAAATTTGGTTAGTACAACCATATTTTAATGTGATTTCTGAATATTTTGGTTGCTGCAACTAAAATTTTATTGTATTAACCAAATTTTGTTGTGGAAACCAATATTCAGTTGGATCAAATGATTTCAGTTGTTAGTTGTTGTTGTTCAGTTAGCAAATAACTCAACTTTTCTCTGTGGTTTTCACGGGTGGTCTAGAGTTAGGTATTGATAAAAAAAAAATACTCCATAAAAATTGAGTATAGGGTTTGAAAGCTCAATATTAGCTTTTTCAGAAAAACTTATTTAAAAAAAATCAGTAGACAAATTTTATAGTTATAACTACACAAGTCTAGAAAATTTTAGAAAAATCAGAACCCTAAGACTAAAGCATACTTTTCTAAAGGCATGACGTCCGCTGCATCTTAACACAAAGTTTATGAAATCTGGTTTGTTGCGTATTATGGCTTTTATTTTTTGAAAAGGAACATTTTTTAAGTCCGTGGATTTTGGGCACCACCTAGGTCCAATTTAGTTTAGGAATGCCATAGTAACATGAAATATGGAAAGTACAATTTTTCGTCCCACAAAACTGATTGGTTGGAATTCAGTCGAAACCATAAAAATTTATTTTGCAAGAAAGTTATTTTATTTGGAACAACCAATAATCGATAAATAAAGCAAAAATAATGTACTGGATTTAAAAAAATGGAAAACGAAACAAAAAACAATCCATTTATCCAATTATTGGTATTTCCAATCAACTTTTCAAAAAAAATTCGGTTAGTAATTGTGTACGGTAGAAGAAACCATAGAAGCAACTAATTATTGGTATTGGTAAACGAATTTGAGAAAATGTTTGTTTTCCTAACAAAATATTTAAATACACAATTTAATTTAACATTCAACATTTATACGTGTTTGCGGTGTAGTGGGTAGAGTGTTTGCCTTTACTCCTAACTTCCGAGATCAAATCTCGGAAAAGAGAAACACAAAAAGTTTCTGTTAATTAAAATAAAATATTCAAATGTTTAAATAGCAAATAAGTCAAAGAAACTTAAAAGTGATTGTGGTGCAATCATTAGGACAGAGAACTAGTAATCTGAAGGTCACACGGTTCAATACCAGAAAAATTTATGTTTAATTGCAATACAATTTTGTGGAACGTAGTAATACTTATTTCGAATGTTATATTCGGTTAGGCATCTGAATATTAGCTTCCACGACTAAAAATATAGTTTAACATTACGAAAGTTGTAGTAACCGCCAGAATTCGATTGGTAACAAATTCGGTGGCCACAACTTAGACTGTTTTCTGGGTGTATTAGTTATATACCATATTAAAAGTCGGGGACGAAATTGCGGCATCTTCAAAATTTGGTAGTATTTTGGCGTCAATAACTAAATAATTCTTGACATTTTTTTTTAAATAGGGTTTTTTTTGTTTGCCATTTTTGTGTTTTTTAAACTTTCCATTTAAAATATTTAGTTGAGATCTAAAATTTGTGAATATTTTTTTCGAAAAACTTAAAATAATATATATTTTTTGATTTTTATATATATATTTCGACCTTTTTCAATTAAATTGTGTGTTATTTTTAGAGTTACTCTAATATTTTTGTTATATTTGGGAAAATTAAATTTCAAACTATTTTCTGTTACACCAACGAAAATTTCAAACTTTATATTCTTAGGAGAGTAGTATGGTAATACACTCACGGAATTATATGATATCAATGAATTTTTGCTCAAGTTCTATAAAATGTCACCGGACTTCGTCCATTAAAAATTTTCATTAAATAATGCAGTTTTTCATAAAATTTAATGAAAAACTTCATATTATTTATTAAAAATTGCATACGAATAATGAAAAAGTTTCATTAAAAGTAGTTTCATTAAAACTATGAAACTTTTTTATAAAGTTTAAGAAATTTTTCGTTCACATTGTGAGGAAAACTTCATTAGTTTAGTGAAAAATTTCATTAAAACTCGTCCAATGATTTCATTCTGTGTAGGTGTAAAGTGATACATTTTTATTTGTTCAATATAAATGCATTTTTAAATATTCTATCTCGTGTGTATTCTTGTCAAAAAAATAGCGGGGATTAAAGTGGGTCAAAAATTAATGAATTCCTTCATTGATTAACACATTTTTTACAACAACAAAAAAGGGTTCCAAAAAATAGCTTTTATAAATTCCTACCAGAAATATAGCATTTATATATAATTTCTTTGGATCAAATGAAAAATAAACTGAAAAAGAAAAAATTGGTAATTTTTTACCCTAAACTCTCCCAACTTACCCCCAACATTAATAAAAATAAACCTGTAAATATAGCAAAAAAAAATTTACTAAAAATTAGTTAAAAGTGTTCTTGCAGAAAAAACTAGTAAGCTTAGCAGATTTTTTTACTAAATATTAGTAATATAAGAATAGCAAAAATAAATCGGTAGAACTTACAAATATTTAGTTTTATTTGAGCTAAAAGTTAGTTGATTGAAATTAACAAAATAATACGCTAAAATCAGCAAAAACATTTACTAAATATTAGTAGACAAAAAAATTATTAAAATTTTTTTTTACTAAATATTAGTAATATAAGAACAGCAAAAATAAATCGGTAGAATTTACAAATATATAGTTTCATTTGAGCTAAAAGTAAGTTGATTGAAAGTAACAAAATAATATGCTAAACTCAGCAAAAACATTTATTAAGTATTAGTAGACAAAAAAATTATTAAAAATGTAAAATTTTTAAAATAAAGTTTTAAGTTTTTTTAATGCGAATAAAAGTCTGCCCTTATGAAATCAGCAATCTGCAATTTTTTAACATTTATATTGATTTTATTTACATTTTACTAAATTTGAGGTAAATAAAGCAATAAATTTATTAATATTTGCTATTTTGAGTCTACAAATATTTAGTAAAAGTTTTTGCTAATTTTGCAGAGTGAAATGTTATTTTCAATTAACTAAAATTCACATCGGATGTAACTAAAATTTTGTAAAGTTAACAGATTTATTTTTGCTGTTCTAATTTCATTAAGATTTAGCAACAGAAATCTTCTAAATTTAGCAGTTTTTTCTGCAAGATCATTTTTAACTAATTTTTTTAGATTTTTCTGCTATTTTTGCAAGTTTATTTCTATGTAAGGTTTATTTCTATGTAAGTAAGTGTAAGTGTCACCCTTGATAGAATCCTCTCATTTAAGAAACTTATACAAAATACTGCTAACAAAGTAAAAACGCGAAACAATGTCATCCAAAAACTTTCTTACAAATGGGGCTCAGCGGACTCTCCACTGAGCCCCATGATTGTACACTAGGGTGCACCTAATTTTTCAATTTGCGAAATCGTACCGTAACTGCCCCCGAAAATGTTTCTTTTGATGCAAAACCATCTTTTGCGAATACTTAGGGTGATCGAATAACGGGAAGGCGTGGCTCAACCACCCTAAATCTTAAAATGTGTCAAATTTGTACAAAATTTGCAAAAATCCATATTTAATACTTTTAAATATTTTTAATTTTAAATTAAAAATAAAAATAAAAAAATTAGATTTTCTATTTAAAAAAAATGTTAAATACGTCGTAGAGAATGAAAATAATAAAAAATATATAAATATCCCTCCATACACTTGCCGTGTGTGCCAAAATGACCCAAGGTGGAAAAATATTTAAAATGCATATTTTAAAATAAAAATGATAACTATTCAAGTTCGAGGCCACACTCTATATTTCTTTATTAGGATATTGTCCTAACAAATAATCTATAGAGTTTTTGTTTTCAAATTTATTAATTGACCACTTTCAGGAATGTGTTGATAGATCTATTTCGGGAATTTTCTAGGTTCCCATCATCAGAACACGTTTTGAAAGAAGTGACAATCCCAGGCAAAACATCAAATATTCATATTAACTAGTTTTCTCACTACCTGAGAACTACAATATGAGTTCGAAGTTAACGAATATCACCATTGATCAAAAATAAATTGAAAACTTGGTTGTTATGTGCAAGGTCTACCTATTTTCCCCTAAAGGTCATTTTGACACCAACAGCATGAAGGGGTTAATTTAGCGCAGACTATTTTTTTATGGAAATTAAGATTTTCTTTAGCCAGGTTAAATTTTAATCATATTTCAAAAAATTCAACAGTATTAACCAAAGTGTTGCAGTTTTTTTCTTAATTGTAATAAATCAGTCTGGTGCCATTTTGGTCTGCAGGTACACATGGGTTAATGATTCTAAACAAATTTTTTATTCAACCCCGGGTAAAGATGATAAAATAGAACAACAAAAGCTACAAAATTAGTTATTTTCGATTTTAAATATTTTGTAACAGCAAATTAACCTTGTTATTACCAAAAAGCTGAATTTAATCGAAATCGTCAAAATTATTTGAAAAACTAAAAAAAAAATACATTTTTTAAAAACGGTCTAGCTCACGTGATCTTAATGCTAGACACGAAAGTTTTTGTGATCCATCATAAAACAAACCAAGCTACATTAAAGATTACTAAAAATACTAATAAAAACGATCTATATCCATAGATTTATTTTTTCCCAAAGTTTGGTCTAAACTTCTGTCACAAAAGGGTTAAAATTGAGTCTTCTTGTAAATGTTAGAAAATGATATCAAAAATATTTGAAAAGTGTGGATTTAGCTCTGTTAAAAAATATCTGATATAAGTATTTGTGGAAAAGATTTCAACATGAACAAGCAAAATCCACTGTGCTTTTATGGCAAAACAATTTTGGAAGAAAGTAAAAAAGAATTTCAAAAACGGATAAAAAATTATACTTTATAAGAAAACAGCAATAAATTAAAAAAAAAAACATTTCAATTGAAGAAAATCTAATAACGCAATTTTAAAGCTTAAAAATCTTTTAAAAACAAAGGCAAAACTAAAAAATCAAAAAATGCCAAAATAATGAAAGTTGATTAAAAATGAGACAAAAAAGTCAAAGTTGCCTTCTCTGGTTATTAAAAATAAATCAGAGTTACTTAATGAGCTATCTAATGATATATGTATATTAGGCTGCTTCTTATTTTTAAAAACGTCGAAGTTTTAACTGGACAATCCTGGGTAAGATTAAGATTTATAAAAAAAAATTTCTAATTAATTCAAAATTTTCGAAAAATATTTGGGGTCGCTAACAGTTTTTGAAAATTTTACCGATTTTCAAAAAGGACTAAGTTTCATAAAAATATTTTTTTCTAAATACTTAAAAAAAATTAACACAATGAACTCTGTTAGCAGTATTTTGTATATGTTTCTTAAATGAGAGGATTCTATCAAGGGTGAAACTTACACTCAAAGAAATAAACCTGCAAAAATAGCACAAAAATCTACAAAAATTTAGTTAAAAGTGATCTTGCAGAAAAAGCTGCTAAATTTAGAAGATTTCTTTTGACAAATCTTAATAAAATTAGAACAGCAAAAATAAATCTGTTAACTTTACAAAATTTTAGTTACATCCGATGTGAATTTTAGTTAATTGAAAATTCACTCTGCAAAATTAGCAAAAACTTTTACTAAAGATTTGTAGACTCAAAATAGCAAATAAAAACTGTATTATTAACAAATTTTTTGCTTTATTTACCTCAAATTTAGTAGAATGCGAATAAAATCAATAGAAATATTTGTTAAAAATAGTAGATTGCTGATTTCACATTAAAAAAAACTTAAAACTTTATTTTAAAAATTTTACATTTTTTAATAATTTTTTTGTGTACTAATATTTAGTAAATGTTTTTGCTATTCTTATATTACTAATATTTAGTAAAAAAATCTGCTAAGCTTAATAGTTTTTTCTGCAAGAACACTTTTAAATAGTTTTTAGTCGATTTTTTTTTTTTTTGCTATTTTTACAGGTTTATTTTTATTAGTGTTGGGAGAGTTTGGAGTAAAAAATTACGAATTTTTCCTTTTTTCAGTTTATTTTTCATTTGATACAAATAAACAATATATAAATGGTAGCAATTTACAAAAGCCATTTTTTTGAACCCTTTTTTGTTGTTGTAAAAAATGTGTTAATCAATGAAGAAATTCATTAATTTTTGACCCACTTTAATCCACGCTATTTTTTTGAAAACAACACACATGAGGTAGAATATTTAAAAATGCATTAATATTGAACAAATAAAAATTGATCACTTTACACCTACACAGAATGAAATCATTGGGCGAGTTTTAATGAAATTTTTTCACTAAACTAATGAAGTTTTCTTCACAATGTGAATGAAAAATTTCTTAAACTTTATAAAAAAGTTTCATAGTTTTAATGAAACTACTTTTAATAAAACTTTTTCGCTACCATATTTTGAAAATTTTACCGATTTTCAAAAAGGACTTAGTTTCATAAAAATATTTTTTTAAAAATACTTAAAAAAATGAACACATTTTTTTTTTAATTATATTTAACGCCGTCTACTCAGGATGAAAAATATTTAGTTTTTATAAGATTGTTAACCCTTAACTGCACTAAGCTAGAAAATTGCTAAAGTTTTGCATTATTTTCGTAGCTCCAATTACGAATAAATAATTTTAAAAAATTTAAAGACCTGAAATATTACAATAATTCTTTTCGGTTTTCTTTACACACATCATGAGGATTAAAAAAAAAAATTATACTTAAGGGAGCAACATATTCACTTAGCGTGTGGACCGATTTAGTTTTGGAGGATTTTGAAGAAAGTCACTTGTTTTTATAAAAAACAATTTTGAAGATTTAATATTGGCAATTTGTTTGTTGTGTTTTGAATATTTCTAAAAATATGTTTTTGATGAAAGTAACTAATTTTACATTGAAACTTGTTTTATTTGATCACAATTACCCAGTTGTAAAACAATACATGATTTCCGTAGGTCAAACATAAATACATAAAATAAAGTTGATGCTTATAACTGAATATTTTCAAATAAATACAATTAAAAAAAAAAAATTTGTATATATGAGGCAAAAAAAGGTTTTTTAATAATAATATCTAGTTTCTTCTTCGTTTGAATCCTAATGCTTGCCAAAATTTGCTATTTTGCAAAATCCATTTTCGATTTTTTTTTTGTCAGGACTTCGGTCAACAAGGGTTAATATTTTTTAATACATATTACTTAAGAATTGCATTCGTTTTCAGTTAGTTAGTTTAAACATAATTCAGTTGTAACCATTAATTTTATTTTGTGGGACAATTTTGACCTCCGGTTAATATGGGTTAACGATGAGCCAGATATTCGATATTTCGGAATTAAGTAATTCTGATCTAAGAAAATAATTTACAATTTAATATTAGTTTCTTTCGCCAAAAATATATTTTAAATTTTTTTTTTATCAAAAATACTGACTTTTCTAAAAACCCGCCAAAATTAAATCGGTCCACACGCTAAGTGGATTGAGGGATACCTTCAGTATTATTTTTTTTAAGTAACCATGATGTGTGTAAAGAAAAGCGATCAGAATTATTTGCAAATTTATAAATTTTTTAAAATTATTTATTCGTAATTGGAGCTGAGAAAATAATGCAAAATGTTAACCATTTTTTTGCCTAGTGTAGTTAGGGTTAACAATCTTATAAAAACTAAATATTTTTTCTCGAGTTGCCGGGGTTGAAAATAATTCACAAAAATGTTTGTGTTAATTTTTTGTTTTTTAGTTTTGTAAAAAAATATTTTTAAGAAAATCTGTCCTTTTTAAAAATCGGAAAAATTTTCAAAGTCTGCTACCGACCCCTACATTTTTTTTCGAAAATATTTCAAAAATTAAAGAATTCATGAATCTTAATTTAACCCAGTGTTGGCCCCTACAAAATTCGACTATTTGTTTTATTAAGAAGTAGCCTAATTTATATTTGTATATTTCACGTACAAACCAAACTTGCCAAGAGTTATTTGTAGTACTTTTAAGTACTTTCAAACCAATGTACTTTGCTTATGTGTAATTAAATTCAATAAGTTTTTGGTAAACACAATTTGGCAATAATACATAATAGTTTTATGCTTAATTAAATACATAAAATAATAAACGTTTTTGACAATTAATACTAAAATTGTGTAAATGTGCAGAAATGTAATTCTACATTTCAAAAAAGTTAATTACAAAAATCAAGGTGAAGAATATATTATTATAGCTTGAATTTATAGCCAGATACTTAAGAAAATTAAAATAATTAAAAGCAGGATAAAAAAAATTTCCTGTACATTTAAGGGGTTAAGAAGAGGACATATATCTAAATTTTTCCCCTCATACGTAAGTTATTGTGTGAATTACAAACTTTGGCTTAAACTTTTTTAACTACCAAATTATTATACAAAATATTCAACAGATTGTATATAGAACTGGCATTTTTATTAAAATTCCACCCACTAAATCACGCAGAAAACATATTTGGTGTTGACAACCGAATTTATTGCCATTCAAATGATTCGGTAGTCCCTACTGAAATATTCGCTTAGCACAAACGAATCAATCGATTGCCAACAAATTCGGTTTTCGACACAAAATCTGTTTTCTGGATAAGCTCTCTCTAAACCACAACAAACACTCCCCCACTTTTTCTCTTAGCTACTGTCTATATACTCTACCTTCCTCTCTCTCTCATTCTTTCTCTGTTTATAATTCTTTAAATAATGTATTTTAGACTTTTTTTTTAACTAAATTCTTATTATTATTAATCTATAAACTTTAAAATAAATCAGACTTGGGCGACATCAATTACATTTCAAAATCATTCACTTGTGAAATTTTTTTACATCATTGATAATTTCAGAGCTATGGTCAAACTAGAGGGCTTAAACGCTTCCTTGGCAAATTTTCAAATTTGTTAATACCAGACATGGGACATAATAGCAATATTGGATGTAATGTACCTGCAATTAAGTACACAGATGTTGTTACTAATCCCCATGTTTAGTAAAGGGTCCGCCAAATAACTTTTTTTTTTTGAAAATGCTATAAAAAAAAACTACTGAATATTTTCTCAAATTTCTTTTTTTATTTGAAAGTACAATCCTTCCGGTTAATAATCGAAAATAATTTCATTCAAATGGCTGCCTCGGCTGGCCATGCAGTAGTCTACACGATCGGTGCAATTTTTAAGCACATTATCGATTGTGTGCAGCTGTATTTCACCAATGGCTTCACGAATATTGTCTTTTAAAGCGTCAATTGTCTCTGGCTTGTTGGCGTAACACTTATCTTTGACGGCACCCCACAAATAATAGTCCAACGGTGTCAAATCGCAGCTCCGAGGTGGCCAAACGACATCAGCTCTGCGGCTGATAATGCGAGCTTCAAAAACAGGGCGCAAAACATCGAGTGTAGCTTCGGCTGTGTGGCACGTAGCGCCGTCCTGTTGAAACCAAATGTTGCCAATATCCTCCTCTTCAATTTTTGTGAACAAAAATTCGTTCAACATGGCCCGATAACGATCGTCATTGACTGTAACGGCCACTCCTTGCTCATTTTCGAAGAAAAATGGCCCAATTATGCCTCTGGACCAAAATCCGCACCAAACAGTGACTCGTTTTGGGTGTATCGGCTTTTCAATGTATGCGTGCGGGTTTTCTGTGCCCCAAATGCGACAATTTTGCTTGTTTACATACCCGCCAAGATCAAAATGAGCTTCATCTGAAAAGATGATTTTCGCAATGTTTCCCAGCGTTGTTCAAGCGTATACACAACCATATTCGTTCAGCGGAAGGATAAAATTAATTATCTGTCAAATAAGACATGAGCTAAATGTTACCATTCACGAAATAAGCACTAGTTGAAAAAAAAACGTTAGATGGCGGACCCTTTATTAAAAATTTTACAAATTTTCCAAGGCAACTTTTAAGCGCACAAGTGTGAGCGTATGTCTGAAATTATTAAAGATATAGAAAAATTTCATAAGTGAATTATTGTAAAATATAATTGATGTCGGCCAAGTCTAAAATAACTCTATCTATATCTGTTAAGATCTATTCTATTTAGCTATTAAAAGAAAATATATTTACCAACTCTATATATACAAAAAAATATATATTTAACAAACAAAAAAAAATGTTATTTTTATACCAACAAAAAAATGCTTGAGTTTAAATATTTTTAATGTATAATTTTCAAATTTATTTTTCATTTGGTTTTTGTTTTGAAAACAAACACGTTTAAAATTACACATAAAAGGAACAAAACTTAAAGTGTGTTGAAAACTAAACAAAAACATTTTTTCAAAATGTCTGATAGAGGGACCAGATCTTTTAAGGTTTACCATTGCTCTGAATCAAATTTGACCTTATCATCAAAAAAAAAAAAAAAATCATTAATTAACTATTTACACTTAAAAAAAAAAAGAAAAGTTTCGCGGGACGAAATCGTTAGGTTTAATATACATATTATAGTTTTCATTCATTAAATTTATTAGATTAAATTCATTAACAAATTCTGAAACAAATTTTATAAATATTTTTTAAATCATTTCTATTAAATTCCCCCATCAGAGCAATGGTAAATTTACTTAGCAGTAAGGTACCATAATATCAGCTGAAATTGGGATCATAGCTTTATTAAGGTAGTAAAACAAATATATATAAAATAATGATACAAAAGAATTATTGAAATTTTAATATATAAAGAAAAACTAATAAAGTCTTTAAATATAACAAAAAACAAAAAAAAAAAAATATGTATTTATAAATAATTGTTTATTAAAGCAAAAATAATTATATGATTATTGAAAGCACTTAAACAAAAAAAAATATATATATAATTGTTAAGCATTTTAATTATAAGAGCAAAATAGAATCAATATTTTAAGAATGTTTTAAATTCAGACATAGATCAAATTCATAAAACAATTCAAATTCGTTTCTTTTCTATAGGAATGATTGTGAAAATCTTTACATATCATAGTTCCATTAGGACTTTAGTACGTAAATTTGACATTCGTTTCTTACAAAATGTTTGTAAAAGAAAACATCATGTGATTAAAAATATTTTTTGAAAAATGTATTAACTCTAAAACTTCTAACAAAAAGGTTCTACCATCAAGTGAATTTTTTTTAAATTTTCTATTATATTTTGATTTATGAAGAAAGCGGAATACTACTTTTCCACTTACGTGTTTTGAGTAGAACATGTGTTTTGGTGAAAACAATGTATGGGAAAATATGTACAAAACATGTTTTGCTTCCAAAACACGTTCAGTGGAAACGTAGCATAAGGTGTTGGTGTGTTTTATATATTTTTTTTTTAGTTTTCCCAGTTGTTGTCAGCAAAATTTTATAACTAGGGCAACTAAAAATTTACTAGAGCTTGTTTTTTATTTGTAAGGGTAGATGTATTTAACAGACATGGGCGGCGTCAATTACATTTCACAATCTTTCACTAGTGAACCTTTGAAGCATTATTAATAATTTCAGACATACACTCACACTTGTAGGCTTAAACGCTTCCTTAGAAAATTTGAAAAATTTTGAATACCAAACATGGGGATTAGTACCAACATCTGGGTATTTAATTACAGGACAATTACTCAATTACACCCAGTTACATGTAATTAGAAGTACAAATGTAAATGGCCCGTAATTAAATACACAAATATTGGTATTATGTCCCATGTATGGAATCGACAAAATTTAAAATGTTGCAAGCAAGCGTTTAAGTCAACAAGTGTGAGCGAAGGTTTGAAATTATTAATTATATGACAAATTTCGCGAGTGAATTATTTTGAAATGTAATTGACGCCGCCCATGTCTGGTATTTATACTAAATAAAGGGCGGTTTTTAAGAGCTTTCGTATTTGATTTAAAAAAACACATAACATTTTGAAAAATGTATGAAGTCTTTATTTGAGTCGATAAAACGTTCTATATAATTCAATGTTTAAAGATGATTTCATGTAAATGTTGACCGCGGCTAAACCTCAAATGGTTCATACGCTGGGTCCAATTTCGTCATAGTCGCTCCAACATATCAGTCGGTATCTCACGAATAAATTCTTCAATATTGGCTTCCAGTGCGTCCACCGTTGCGGGCTTGTCCTATAGAGATGAGCCTTAACATAGCCCCTCAAAAAATAGTTTAAAGGCGTTAAATCGCATGATCTAGGCGGCCAATTGACCGGCCCCAAACGTGAAATAAGCTGTTCACCGAATTCACCTCTCAATTGTGCCATTTTTTCGCGTGCTGTGTGGCATGTGGCACCGTCTTGTTGAAACCACATGCCACCCAAGTCGAACTCTTCCATTTTGGGTAAAAAGAAAATTGTCATCGCACGGTAGCGCTCGCCATTCATAGTAAAGTTTCTGCCTTCATTGTCTTTCAAAAAGTACGGTCCAATGATGCCACCGGCCCATAATCCACACCAAACAGTGCGTTTTTCAGGATGCAATGACAGTTCTTATGATTTGAGCTCACCCTATGGACAAAAATCTAAAGGGTGTTTTTTTAAGCCCGATAGAACTTGAAATTGTAAAAAATAACACAAACAATTCAATTTTAATCAAAAAATGTTTTTATTCTAAAGATCAATACATGGCATTAACATTTGAAAATGATTTCGGGCATTTGTCCACCGCGGCTGTTGTTGACAAAGCGCATACTTTTTCAGCCTTACTGACGGTATGTCACTAATAACACTAACAATGTTGGCCTCCAAGGCGAAGTAAATTTCGATAATTTGGTAGCGTTGTTCAAGCGAGATTCTATTCATGATGATTTGGAAGAGTAACGTATGGACAAAACAGTACGGAAAAACACAAAATTTTAGTGTCCGACCGAACAGTTCGGCCAAAAAAACTATATTTTGTCGGTTTTTTATTGTCTAGTGGCAATGATGACAAATGTTGGTATTGGAAACGTATTTGTTGAGCCGATTTAATTCGATTTTGTATATTAAATTTAAGAAAAAGCCAAAGTTTAGCTATAAAGTTAAAAAAAGTAAAACGCCGAACTATTTTCGATTTGGGCGAACTTTCTGAGGCCGAACAGTGAATACATTGCTTAACTACAGAATTTTCTTTAAATTTGACATTTAAAATAGCATCTAATAGGCACAATAAATATTTTTCCAAAAATACCGCTTTAAAATACCGAACACACCCCAAATGCATTTTCTGGCCGAACTGTTCGGCAAACAAATTTTCTTATATACAGGAGTATACTAAACTTACAAAAAAAATATTGACATATTGCATTACGAATTTTTTCGGTACTTCAGCCATAGAGCTCTAAATTCGTTTTGTATCCTGGTTTTTAGACCTTTGTTGCTTTTTTGATGATTCAATCTAAATTTTTTGCCAGGTATCTGTTTCTATATAACTTTCTCATTAAGTTAGCCAAAACTTTTTCCATGGGTCTAAATTTTACAATGTTTAGTGCGTTTCTTTCTGTCGGCACATATTGGATTTTCGCCGATTTAAATTGTCTATTGTGACTTTGACTATTTAATCTCTTTTGACGATTTCTATATTTAAAATATTAAAAAACAGACTAATTTACTTAAAAAAGTTTTTATATTATTCAGTTGGGACAAAATTCACGAGATTGCAGCAACCGAATCATTTCGGTTGGATGAAAATCGTTTGACACAACCGAATTTGTTATGTGAGTGTTTATGATTTAGTACGAAAAACCCAAATTGAAAAATATGCTGCGTTATTATTTGAATTTGCACAATTAAATCACTACATACTCAACCATAATAAAACCAAATTAATTCGGTCTAGACCGCATTCTTTAAGTATTAATGCTAACTTTAGTGTTTATTTTGATGGGGAATATATATGTGAGTCTCACTCTGTAAAATACCTTGGCACCTCTTTACAAAGTAATTTATGCTAGGATTTACATATAAATCATTTGAAAAGGAAAATAGCTCCGGAAATTGATACATTTATACAAATTGAAAAACTAATTAAATCAGAAATCTAAATTGATGTTTTATTAGTCTTTAATTCCGTTACATTTGAATTACTTAGCCAATTATATATGCTTATAACAAGGATAACAGTAATTTCAAGTCCTCAAAATGTATGTAAAATAAAGCATTAAATGCTATATTTAATTTGCCAATAACGTACTTCACAATTTCCTTATATAAGGATATTAGCAAGACAATTTCGCCAATTAATGCACAGTGGGATATATCACAAAATATTTGGAAATAATTCGGCAATTTCTTACTTAGTAGTCCAATTGCAATGCAATTTGGAACATTTATAAATAACGTAATATTGAGCTCAAGTTATGATTTTGAACCTTCCAGACTCGCCTGGGCGGCAATATGTCAACCCAAATAACCCAGCAAAAAAATTACACATTCCAAAAAGAAGGTGATGCCCACACTTGCTTACATATCTCATTGCCAAATTTAGTAAGTGCAATACCAAACTCATTCCAACGATAGAGTCAAAAAAGCAAGTAGTATTGTAATCAATTCTTTAAATTTAAACCAGAAAGCATGAACTCAATGACAAAGTAATTATTTACTTAAAAGAAAATAACAATGTTATTAACTTATATGTTTAACTTTTTGTAATCAAGATTAAGATTAATCACTTTTTCTGAATAAAAGGACGTCATTGGAAGTAGTTCCTCATTTTGAAAAAAGAAGTTATACAATTTTAAAGAATTTATCTCATATATTTTTTCAAACAAATTTTTATTTGTAGGAAAATAATACTAAAAACAGAAATTGCATGTTGCCAAAAGTTTGTTAGGTATAAATTAGGGAAGCGCACGTGAGCAGAAAATTGTGAGTGGATGTTGAAATTACTGACGTTATCTTGAGTGAGTGTAAAAAAAATTTTCGAGGGTGATTGTGCGTGAGTCATATTTTTGTTTTTCAATTTTGAATTGTTCTTTTTTTTGAAAAATTTATATTTTCGTGGTTTATAGCTCCAAAATTATGACAAACCCATGTTATAATAACACTTCGATGTTTCAGTTTTTAGAATTTTATTTCCGTATGAGTTTTGATCGTTATATTTGAGTGACCTAGGAGAATCACGTGTGAGTAAAAGTTGAATTTACTTATGGAACTACTTCTTTTTTTTAAATGTAAGTACTTCTTAGTTTTTCTTGGGAACTATTTATTTATTTTTTTTGTGTAAGTACTTCGTAGTTTTACAATGGAACTATTTCTTTATTAAAAAATGTATGTAGTTCTTAAAAATATAAAGTAAATGGTTCTTCGGTAAAAAAAATAATCAATTCTAAAGAATCAATTATTTTAGTCTCACGCCCTGTTAAAAGAATCGAGTAGGTAATCTAGTAAGGAATGCGTTCTGCCCAAAATGCTTGATTACAAACCCGCTTACCTTTTTGGAAATTTTTTGCTGGGAAAGTATGGAATATTCTGCAAAAAAAAATTTTTTTTGAGTTCTCAAAATTTTTTTGTTTCTAGTCCGATTTTCAAAAAATTTACATATTTGTAATCTGCAAAGTAGAGACGAACAAAAAAAAACGTGCTTACATGTGTGGAAAAGTTTCGTTTATTTTGTGACGAAAAGTTTCATTGATTTACTGAAAAAGTCTTTTTTTTTTTTGCCCAACAAAATATTTTCTGTGTGGAAAATATTTTTCGGATCGATTTATTGCAACTATGAATGTTAAATTTAAGGAAAAAAACTAAAGTTGTAAAGTAATCTGAATGCCAAACGTTTTTCGATTTTGCTGAAAGGCCGGCAGCCAAAAAGTGAATTCGTTGGACTTTTTTATAAATTTGACTTTCAAATCGCCAAAACAAAGTTTTTCCATTAGCAAAATGAATTTCTTTATAAATTTTCTTACCTAACTGTTTGATCAGACACTAATTACACAGTCATTCTGGAGGGTGAGAAATTCCAGGTCATAATGGAAGTACTAGGCCAGTATAGTAAAACCTCCAAAAAGCTTTACGTTCTCAGACCAAACTTTTTGTTTATGACCTTTTATATTTTTATAACACCGCATCTTATGTGATGAGGATATTCATGACGCGTAAGCGCAATAGAGACTGCTCATTTTTATCTAGAGCTACCTTTACATTTTCACTCATAACTTTTGATCCGCTGGACCGATTTTGATAATTTTCAATACCAATCTTTTCAATCTAGATAACAATGAGAAGTCTCTATTGCGTTTTCTCGCCGTGAATGTCCTCATCACATATGGTGGAGGGTATAAAAATATAGAAGGTTTTACACATAAAGTTTGGCTTTAGAACACAAAATTCTTTGTATGAAATAATATACTGGCCTAGTACTTTCACCCTGACTTGTAATTTCTCACCCCCAGACAATGACCCCGAAAATGTTACACAGTGTTATTTCTCTTACACGAAAATACGCTTGGCTTCTATTTTGTATGCAAAATAGCTAAATTATTCATCAAATAAATATAGTTGGGTAGAATTTATTAAAATTTGATCAAAGTATTTCCAAAGGATATGCTAATTTTTTCATAAGATCGTGCGTAAAATATTTGCCACGCTAAAAATATATGATAAATTCCTGTGATAAAAAATACGAGTGAAATAAAGAAATAATAATATTTGACTCAAACGTATTATGTTATCAATATCCCAGTGTAGAAAGGCATTACCATATAAGTGGTTATATAAGTGCATATTTGGTAATGGCAAATACTTACAATTGTCACTACAAATCTCATTAGTTTTATATGAGGATGTCGAGTAAAATAATAACATGTCATTACTAAACACCTTACAAAAAATAAAAAATATGTGGTTACCTATACTAGTATGGATAAAAATAATGAGTCTAAAAATAAATATTCAAAAAAAAAACAAATTTTAATCAAAAAACTATTTTTTTAATTGATTTTTTTTTAAATAAATTCTGCTCACACGGGATTCGAACCTTGAACTCCAGGTTGTTAGTCAACCACTCTAACCCAGCAAAAACTTTCATTACCAAATAAAAAAACTTTCATCGCCAAACATAAATAAAATAATTAGACGCCAAATAATAAGTTGTGCAAAGCTACGAATTTATATTATATAACCATATAAATTCGTGTTTGTAAGTAATCACGCTTACCCGCTTGCTTACAAAAAAGTTAAAAATAAATAGTTATTAGATTCTAAATAATAAACTTGGTTACGAAAAGTTGATATATAAGTAGCAGACGAACACTAATTTTATTATGTAGTTAAAAAATAAGTGGAAATTGCCATTAATACTGAATATTAAAAAAAAGAGATTTACGAATTTAAAGATTTTTCTTTTTGAATCGTGTTACACGGCCCAGTTTAAATTTGTAATATATTTTGTATTGAGATGCATTTTGACCACAAAAATAACCCACTGTGGACCAATTGAAGATTTTTAATGATTTTTTTCTTTATAAAAATTTCACGTATAATTTTTGTATACCTCAATAACTAGATTGGCAATACTCAAAACTTTCAAATTTGGGCTTACGCCCTTTTTCTGTATAATGGATAATATTTTTTAAATCCAATCGTTTGTTTTAAGGCTCACAATAAAAATTTAAACGCAAATTATTTACATAAAGTTGTCCTATATTCAAACGGAGCTATTTACAGTGTATTTGCATTGTAGATAGCTAAATTTGAATATGAAACAACGATATATTAAAGTAAGTAAAATATATATAAAATTTGACTGAGAGGGGAGGTATCCCGACCCGGACAGCCAAAATTTAATGATATGGTGTAGAGAATAAACATTTAAGGGACCCGTGTTTCTTTTTTTTAAGTTTTTTGAAGACACTGGTGTTGTTTTTGGTTATTCAAAAAATGTGTTTTCAGTAACATTAAATCTGACGTTTTATTAAGGAACTTTAGTTCTATTAAGCCAAAAAAAAGTGGGTAGCAATAACTATTTAATTTAATCGAGGGGATGTCTGAGCTTTTCCCGATAATCGAAACTGTTCGTCTTTTATTCGACTATTTGACTTTAACCATGCGTACAAATAAATCTAGTTTTCGTAAATTAAAGACAAATTTTCATACAAAAACAAATTAATTTTCAACCCTACTTTTTAACCCTTAAACGTGAAATTGGGCAGATAAATAAAATACGTGTCTCTTTTATTGCTCCCTTCGGGTAGGGTTACCTCCCTTGTGAGTAATAAGTACATATTTAACTAATTACGAGTAAATTTTGTATTTTGTATTTAAAAATAATCAACACAATAGGCCGTTATTCAGAAGTCAATATTTTTCATTATAAAATATTGCAGAAGGTAATCATATATCATAATGCAAACGCTAATGAGATGATATTACCAATATTTTGCTGGGACCATCTGAACTATCTCGGCATATTATACTTGATAGATAAAAATATAAAAGATTTGCTTGCACAAAATATCATTACTGTCTAGCTTAAAAATAAATCTAAAATAAATAGTTATATACATATGTTGAGAGTTGAAAAAATAATGAGTCTTAAAATAGCTTTTCAAAAAAATATTGTGATCATTACTTTATGTTTAAAGTAATGATAAAAATAAGTACTTTTTGGTAATGCATTATTTTTTGTATTAAAATAATAGGAAACTTAGATTGTTATTAGTAACTCCTTATTATTTGTATTGAAGTAATGCAGAAATTAAGCTTGTGACATTACTGGTAGTCCGAAAAGTAATGACATGTCATTACCGTTTCTACATTGGGAGAAAATGAATTATCAGTATCATTTAATAACTCGTGTTTATAAAAATTTGGCGAGCTAAAGGCAAATATGATTTTTTTTTTATGGAGGAGGCAATATGACAATTTCGGCTCAAGAAACCCGCATTTTTTTGATAAATAGTATCAATATAAGGAAAAAAACAGGGACCGTAAATAATGATTATTAGTCGTTTTTTTAAATCAAAAAATCTATCACTTAGAACAGACATAAAAAAAATTTATTGCACCATTATTATTATTTGTTGACCATCTTTGCATATCCGTCATGATTTTTAAATTTCTGATTTTTAAAGTTTTCTTCAATGGTAATGATTATTATTGAGTAATAATAAAAAAAATCATCCACAATTATTATTTTTGAGCAAAAAAAAATATAACTCAAAAATAATCATTATTTATGATTTTTATTTTTTTCGCTCAAAATAAAACTCACTTTCATTGCCCAACTCATGGTACTATGCCAAAAATTTGGTTATAGCCCTAATATGCATGTATACTGGGCATTAGGAATAGTAACGCTGGTATGTAAATCTATACCCAATTAAAAAAAAAATAAAAAATCAATGTCACGAAGACTGCAAGCTGTTATAATTCAAATTGAAAGCAAACTAGCACTAAATTTTTTCCATCTCATTTTTAATTTTACGAATATTTAGTCTTTTTATAGACTATTTATAGGGTACGAGTAAAATACTATTACTAACTCGGTCAGTTATAAGGAATATTCCAAAGTGAGCACAATATTTAAATTATTAAAATTAATAATAATAATAAATATTAATAATAATAATAAATTACCGCAACCATTGCTTGATGTTGCAACTCGTTGGAATTCAACATATCATATGTTGAACACACTCCAAAAGTTCGAGGATTTTTGTGAAATGCACCTTAAAAATTCTATGAAAGTGAGTTTTATTTTGAGCGAAAAAAAAATAAAAATCATAAATAATGATTATTTTTGAGTTGTATTTTTTTTTTGTTCAAAAATAATGATTATGGCTGATTTTTATTAATATTACTCAAAAATAATCATTACCATTGAAGAAAATCCTTTAATTTTTTATTATAAAACTCATAATGATTACGGTCCCTGAAAACAAAATTTTTTTGAACATTATTCTATGATCGGCTCATTAGTTTTAGTGTTATAGACAAAAATATTTCAAAAAATTAAATTTAAATCTAAATTTAAACTCTTTTATTTTTTTAACTCAAAGCCCATATTCAAGCAAAGAAATCAAGGTACATATATATAAAAAAGAAACATGAACAAATTCAAAAGTTCTGGACAATTGTGTAAAATTAAATGTGTGCCTTTTTCACTAAATTTCGAAATTACGAGTACCACTAGACGTATAATTAATATGTTTTAGTAATAACTAGCATATTACTCATACGCATAGTAGTACTCGGATTTGTTTAAATTTAATAAAAAATTAATTAACATATGGAGGGCCTTTATTCAAAACCCTCTATCTTTGATTTTCACGAAAATGACTTTTTGATGGTAAAATGTTCAGTAAAACAGCCCTCATGTATGGTGTGAATTTTATAACAAAAATTTTTTTTCGCTGTTTTATTTGCATTTTTGTTATTCCTCTATCTTACGCAATTAATTTTTCTGAATGCAAAATCCTCTATCTTTTCAAATAATAAATTTTCAAATATTTTTTTGGAATAATTTCTTCTTGCAATACATGTTTTCTTACTATTTTTTTTTTTGCATGCTGAACATGAATTTTACATTTTTTAGTCGTTTATTAAAATAGCGAAAGCCGATTCTGAATTGAATTAAAAAGAAAATATTTTACCTTTTGGTTTTTGGAAAATATAATGTCCATGGCATAAAAATAAATGGTTAAACTAGCAACTTGCTTAAAAAAAATGTCTACTTTTAAAGTGTCATCTACGATATTATTGTCAAAAAAAAAATAATTAATATGATATTAAAAATCATAATTAAAATATTATTGTCGCGTAATAAACTTACATAGACCAGGACGAGTAAAGAACGATCCTACTGCGTCTAATTTAAGATCTCTTTTATATCTTCCAGATGGTAACATAACATATAAATTAGATTTTGATACAGATTACATGGATCTACCTGTTCGTATTCAACCTTACACAGGACATATTGAACTAAGACCTCTATATTCTGGTCCACTATCAATTCAGTCAAATAAGTAGAAGAATTTGCAAGATTTGAAGAGCGTAATACCACCGGAATATCATTATTTTTACGATAATTTACTCCAATCAAACTCCAAAAAAACTTAAAAAAGCAAAAAAAAAAAAACACATAACTTTTTGTTTCTTATCGTTTATTATTAATTTTTTTTATCTTATGTTGTAGTACTAGCCGTTATCTTAAATAAATCACCTTAAAAACTGACAAATGGCATAAATGAAATCAAAATAATTTATTTTTATTAAAATGCAAAACTCTCTATCTGATCATTTTCATACATACACATTGAATATTTTTGAGAAGCAAAACCCTCTATCTATCATAAAGTCCCCAATAATGCAACATTTTAAAAACCAATTATATTCGAGATTCAGTAGTTGCTTTAAAAAATATTGTAGAATACCGAATTTTAATAACTCAAGTAATACGAGAAAAAAAACAGTTTTTTTGCTCTCCTGAAAAGTTGTGCTTTTTAAGATAGAGGGTTTTAAATACAGGCCCTTGATATATTATTTTATACAATAGGCCATAACATTGGAAAATATCCATAAATTTTCTTAAATTAAAACTTGATTTCTTTGTTAGAGTAAGGACTTTACATTTAAAATAAATTATATTGATTAAGTTTTTTATTTTACAGGATTTTTTTTAAATAATTAGAAGAATATCAGTTTTAGCATATTTAATATTTATTTTTAAATATATTTTTATATAAAACTAAATATTTTATATAGAGCTAAATAGAAAACTAATTTCCCAAAGCTTGTTTCTTATTTGATAGTAAACAGATTGATTGTTCCTGTTTCTGGTTATAGTCGATTGAGTCAAACTTCCTCCAACGAAAATTTCAAATTTAAAAAATCTTCTCCATAAAAACTATGCAAAATGTAATTTTCTAACTATTCCAATTTAGCTGTAATTTTCACACTAAGTGCGCATTATTAATTTTGTAAACTAGTGTAATCTTTAACTAGAAGAATTGTAACTTTATAAACTTTCCTTTGCTATAAAACTTTCTTGAACTATTACAACAACATTTTCTGTTTCTCAGCACCCAGTGCCTCTAAAACTGTGAAAATAAAATGTTAAATACACTTACACAAGAATATAAAAACAAAAACTGTTAACAAAATTTACAACTTAAACATTCTGTTAACAAAACCATAACACTGTTAATTTTGGCTCTTACTCTTTATTACAAATATATAAAAATTTAAAATCTGTTAAGCATATCGTTTCTTAAATTTATAAGCAAATAAAAAAATAAATAATAATATTAAAAAAAAAATTGTTGCAATAAATATTTGTTAAAACAAAAAAAAAAAAATAAATAAAAATTTAAGTAGAAATACATAGTAGAACTATTAGTCGCAAAAAATAAATACCTAAAATAAGCTTAATATAAAATTTAGATGCCTGCTTACTATTAAAATATAAATTAGAGCATAAATATTATTATTAAAAAAAAAAAAAATAAAAACAAAAACATTGAAAAGAAAGCAATCATTTAAAATTAGTTGGTTTATGAATAAAGTAAAGTAAATTAAAAATAAAACCCATATTGTTACAATAACCAATATGTGGTAGTCCTAAAAATTTAAACATGCAACAAAAAATAATTTATGAATTTAAGTAAAATCTTAAAAATATAATAAAATGATTAACATAAAGTTATTCTTAAAAAAAAAAACAATATTTTCCTAATGTAACATTAAGTTTGTTAGTTATTTTGTTATTAATTTGTAATCTTATTTTTTAAAACACTTTCTTCTTTATATTTTTTTTTTTTAATTAACTATTTTAAGATTTACCATATTCAAACTATAATCTTACATTATTATTAATTAGAAATCACAAAAAAAAAAACTTATAAGAAATAAAGAAGAAAACACCTAAAAATTAATAAAATTTAAAAATATTAAATAAATAAAACAACAAGAAAACAAAGACATTTATTATCCATTATATTTAATATACATACTTACATAATATGATTATAAATAAATAAAGAAATAATTCAATAAAATATAAAAAAAAAATATATTTAAAGTACGCTTTTTTTATTGAGATAAGCTGCTTGGTGCCGTATGATTGATTACAGTAACATGCAAACTAGTACGAAGGCGTATGATTCATATTTATAACACATTAATATTGATCATACGCAATGTAGACCAATTGGGCAAACTGCGGAATTAGTTAGAATAAAACTAAACGAGAAGAGAAGAGGAATTATAAAATATACAGTATCGGCCAAAACCTAAGCACCCCCTCAGTACATTTTTTTTAAATGGTGATTTTTTTTAAGAAAACAAAGTTATTAAATTTTTTTTTTATTTTTTTATTTATTTATATATTTATTATTGAAAAACACAAACTTAAGGAATTCAGAATTTAATAAAAAAAATAGTTAAAATTCAAAAAACCTTTTAAGTCGCAAATATAAGCGGACTAAACTAAAGTACCCCCTATTTTAGATACAAAAAAAAAAAGTATTGAAATCAATATTTCGTCCTTTATTCTGGATGACACACGCGCACAGGCCAACGGAGAACTTCTATCAAATTGTTCTGGAACCACTCCTTAGCCTTTTTTGACGCATATTTTGGGTCGTTATCTTGCTGGAATGTCCTAAATCTCTTCTTCAGCATAAGGCAACATCACGTCTTTTAATATGTCACGATACATTAAACGATTCATAATTCCATCAATCTTATGAATTGTCCCAATCCCTTGCCCAGAGAAACAACCCAGACCATTATGTTGCCGCCTCCATGCTTTACAGTGCCTTTGCAATATTTAGGATTAAACCGTTGTCCATTTGGTCTGCGTACACGCCTTATGTCATCTGAATCCTTTAAAATTAAACTTTGATTTGTCAGAAAACATCACAGTCTTCCATTTTTGGACACTCCAGTTGAGATGGGCCTTTGCGAATTCAAGTCTGGCTTTTTTATTTTTTGACGATATGAAAGGTTTTTTTGCTGGTCGTCGACTGAATAATCCGGTTTCTACCGCCCTTCTGCGAATCATTCTTTCGCTAATTTTTAAATCTAAGCGGTTTCGTATGTGACTAGAAGATGCTGTAGGATCATTTTGGATTGTCTTTTTTATTAAGGAT
The DNA here is from genome assembly GCA_021234595.1 of Delia radicum. NCBI lineage: Eukaryota > Metazoa > Arthropoda > Insecta > Diptera > Anthomyiidae > Delia > Delia radicum. The sequence continues at coordinate 20,675,568 of CM037854.1, read as the reverse complement.
TCTTCATGTCGCGAAGTTTCACGTGGCCTTCCTCCAGAATGAGTAGGAGAAGTGCGACCAGTCTGCAAAAGCTTTTTAATTAGCCTAGAAATAATTGATCTGTTGATCGAATATTTTGCACTCAATTGATGTCTTGATAAGCCGGCTCTCCAATGATCAACAATTCTAATTTTAAATTCACTTGAGTACTTTTTGCGTGCCATTACTCTTATCTCAACGAAAACTTTTTAACGACCCAAAACAAACGTCAAAAGTGGTTAAGGAGTGGTTCCAGAACAATTTGATAGAAGTTCTCCGTTGGCCTGTGTGCGTGTGTCATCCAGAATAAAGGATTCGCAACGAAAAATTGATTTCAATAGTTTTTTTGTACCTAAAATTGGGGGTGCCTTAGTTTAGTCCGCTTATATTTGCGACTTTAAATGTTTTTTTGAATTTTAACTTTTTTTTATTAAAATTCCTTAAGTTTGTGTTTTTCAATAATAAAGATATAAATAAATAAAAAAATAAAAAAAAATTTTAATAACTTTGTTTTCTTAAAAAAATTATCATTTAAAAAAAAATGTACTGAAGGGGTGCTTAGGTTTTGGCCGATACTGTATATAATTATATTTTCAAATAAATACGATTGTAATTTAACTAGTGTTTCCAATTCTGTTAATCGATTAACTATTCCTCGACTAATCGCCAATATTTTGGTTAATGCCGAAACAAATAACACTGTTCAACAAATTCAAATTTTTTCCAAAATTACAAGGTCCGACCTATAAATTTTGATAGAAGAGACAAAAAAAAAGACACGTGTATCGGCGTTTTTAAAGTTAACATCTGGGTTTCATTATAGGGGGAGGTAAAGCTTCCCCCAAATGCCAATTTTGTATTGTCAATCGGCATAGAAAATCGAGTAAAGCTTACGTTTAAAGTATATGGTGTGTTCAGCAAATTTATGTAAAATGTTATTGTACTGAAAACGTGTTAATTTGCTGTGCATATATTGTGTACATAATTTGTTTTGTGATTTGAGCGTATTCAGTTTTTGGTGTATTAAGGGACTTATAGTAAAATTTCCCGGCGAATATTTTTGCGGAACATTTTAACCCCTTAAATCCCTGGTTTAATGGTGTTTTTTGATCTTTTTTAAAAGAAGGACAAAAAATACCCTTACCTTGAGAAGTTAGAGGGTTAGCATGTTCTACAAAAATGTTTGATTTTAGTGTATTCAGGAACTTATAGTAAAATTTCACGGCGAATATTTGTGCGGAATATTTTAACCCCTTAAATACCTGTTTTAACGTTGTTTTTTTATCTTTTTTAAAAAAAGACAAAAAGACCCTTACCTTGAGGAGTTACAGGGTTAACATATTTTACAAAAATGTTTGATTTTAATGTATTCACTGACTTATAGCAAAATTTTAACATTTTAACCCTGTTTTAATGGTGTTTTTTGCACTTTTTTAAAAGAAGAACAAAAAAGACCCTTAGAGGATTAACATATTTTACAAAAATGTTTTCCGTAACATTTTACATTTTGAACACACCATATACTTTAAATGTAAGCTTTACTCGATTTTCTATGCCGATTGACAATACAAAATTTGCATTTGGGGGAAACTTTACCTCCCCTTAAATTGAAACCCAGATGTCAACTTTCAAAACGCCGATGCACGTGTCTTTTTTTTTTGTCTTTTCTATCAAAATTTATGGGTCGGACCTTGAAATATTTTTTTTTTGTGTTGTACAGTCTAATTTAAAACTCTAATCTAATCTTGTTTGAACTAATCTCTTTTTTATATTTTTGTATTCAAAGTAGTAATTTTGGGAATAAAACATCCTAATTCCGCTCTGCCTTAATCTGTGTCGGATTTGCAAAATTTTATTTAAATTTAAATCGAAGTTGATTAAATTAATTTTTTTAGTACAAAAATATGATTTTAAAGTTGTTCTTGTTAAACAAAACATTAGTAAAGGACATTTATATTTCATGATAAAATTTATAAATTGTTAAATTTTATTAGAATAGAAATTCTTTCAGAAAAGGGTTTCTAAATTGTAATATTTTGCGAGACACCCTAAGATTTTGATTTTGAACAGAACTTTTATTTTTTTATTTTTAGAATTTTTTTAAAGAAAGTTTAAACTCTTGTTTAACAAAAAAATTAAATGCCAACTTATCCAAGAAAAAATCGAGAAATCTGTAATTTTTATACAAATTCTTTAAATTTGACAACAATTTCTCAAAACAAATATTGCTTTAAAAAATTTAAGATACATTTCACGCTTTGTCGATAGAAACTCTAATACAAAAGACAGAATACCAACATTGTGATCCTTGATTATGTATTTGGGTTGTCTAAGAACAATTTTGCGACAAAAATCAAAATCTTTGATCGAAATTTGTTTAAACTTTGCCAAAATTTTAATGTTCAAATTTTGTCGAAAATTGTTTTGTGAAAAAAAAAACTTAAGCGCATAAGTAATAAATTATTTAACCGAAATGACTCCAAAATTTTGCATCCACTAAAATATTTACGTGGAGAGAGAAACTAACGAAACATTATGCATTAAAAAATGTTGTCATTTTGCATCAGAAAAACATAGTTTCAATAAAATGTTTGCTGTTTTAAAGTGTTATTTCTTCCTTCTGGGTCGATATTGACCCCGTTCTTTGCATGGTTGTATTTCATCACTCTATTACAATAAAAATAAAAAACGAAGATGAATGTACCATTGGAATGTGAACGTGTAGAGTTAAAACTTCATTAAAAAATAATTTAGAGCAAATGATTAACAAAATTCAAAAAATATTTATTCTAATAGGGTTTTCTATGCATATATGGTTTTCGACTATTGTTTTTGAGAAATTTAATGAAGTCTTAAATTTTTTAAAAAGATTTTAGAACACAAGAATTTTTTTTTTTTTTTGCCGAATACCTTGCAAAAAATTTATTTTGGGGTTTCTACTTTACTAAAACGATTGAAATAATTGACAATTGTACACTTAGGTAAATTCTGCTGTAAATATTTGCAGATGTTTGAGCTGTAATACAGCATCTTTATTTTTAAGTGAAAAAAACCGTAAAATTTAATTTTTGACTACATGTGTAGTTCATTTTAAAAACAAACCACACCAAATTACTATATTATGATTTTAAATTCATTTTATACAGTAGGTTTTTAATTAAAAAAACAGAAATACATAAATGTTTGTTTATTTTTTACTACTTATCCTTCATAACACTAATGAAACAATTTCATAGAATTTTTTTCGTAGATTGAATGAAGAATTTCATTATATTCAAGAAATTTTATTAATTTTCTTTAGAGGTATGAAATTATTTCAAAAACTTGATTTTAGAAATGTTGAGGTTAAGAAGAAGAATAAACGTTTTTCTCTAAAAGACTATAAACACTATTAATTTTTAAGTCAGACTAGACTAGTTTCTGCCTTTTTATTGACAGGCGTCATCAGTGATTTTCCATTTTTAAATTGTATTATTATTTGTGTATTTATAGTTGTCAGATTGTCTCTATATGATAAATTTTTCAATTTTTTTTTTTTTTTTTTTTTTGAAAAATATTGATTTTATATTAGGAAATGGTATTCATTATGTGATTCTTCTTTGGAAAGTTTGAAAGCTTAGGTTTTATTTGGTACCGAAAATGTCTACCCATCCATGATTAAAATATTTGTAAAACCAAAATTTTTTTCATAAATTTTGCCTTATATTAAAACAAAATATTTTTGAACCTACTGCCATATCTGGCAATGATATATGGGCTTATGTCAAATATTTTTAAATATTTTGTAACTGATATTATTTTTCAACAACTTTAGCAATATTTTAAAAATGTTCTAATTTATATATTTTTTCCCCTGACTTTATATAGGTTAACAACATTAACACTTCAACTCGAAGGAGTTCAAAACTTCTAAATGTTGTTGTTAAGCTAAGTTAAACATTTTAAAAACCTCACTTTTTTTGTTTGGGGCTTTCAACTTTTGGATTCCATTTGGTATTTCATTTATCTCCCAACACTTGAGAAATAAATTCACCACGTAAATTTTCAATTTATAACGAGCTTTCAACCCCCGTATATTTACAAAAATAAAGCAAATCAAACATATTAGCTAGGTTGATACTAGTATTTCGATCTGGCTAAAGATCTCATCAGAGCCCGTTATAAAAAAGCTAGAGCCTCCATAATAAGCAGAACTTTAACAAAAAACCTATTTATCAACAATTTTGCTCCATTCTTGTCTTTTTAGTAATTAGTAATTTCTGACGTGCCATCACCCAGCAAAAACTGAAGCAATTTTTTTTAGTTTTCAAATTTTTTAGGTGTCGTAATTTCAATCTTAAGTTTCAAAGAACGGCCCACCAGGTCTATCAGGCGCTGTTGAATTAGACACCAAAGTATTCAAAAATTTTTAGAGCTTGCCAAATTTATATTTATCATCTGATTTTCTAAAATGAAACACTTTTGTAATCTGATTGTAAATTTCGACTTGCTTACTCTGATTGTAAATTCCCACATGCTTACTCATGTGGGTTATATCTTAAATTGCTAAAGTTATCCGCATTTGAAAATTAAAATTTTCCATTTTTGCAATAACCTGGTCCGGTTTTTAAACAATGGAAAAGTCAAATCAAGGCCGATTGCTTTGAAAACTGTTGGTGATATTAAAAACAAGTTATTTAATTAAACAAAAAAATTAAATACAATATCTTGTTCACGCTTAAAATAAAATGTCTCGAAATTTGTAAAATACAAAAAATGTGATTTTACTAATTTTTTGGTCAAAAAGGTAGCAAGACTCTTTTTGCAAATTGGAAAATGGATAACGGGAGAAGGTCGTCCAATATAGTCTAAATATGATAGCATTATCTTTTTTTAAAATCACTTCAAATGTGGACAGTGTAAAAAGTCTCATTTTAGGAAGTTTTTAAAGTTTTTTGGGAATTGTGGGATTTATTTTAGTCCTATATTAATTTTTTTTCTGCTTTAATAAAAACAATAGCAACAATATACAATACAATACGTTCATTAACAAATATTTTATTGCGGAATAAAAGTTTAACATTTTTACAAAAAATTAAAAAAAAAATTTGAAGGATATACGAACGGATATCCTACTAAATATAGTTGCGTATTATGGAAGTTATATTCCACAGCTAGTTATTATTCTCTCCCCCAATTCGACCATTTTCTTACACAAATATCAACTTTAACCAATTTTTTCTTTGAGTGCACCTCCGAAATTGGAAAATGAAAAACTGTGGATGGTCCTCCAATTGAGTTCAAATATGATAGAATTGTCGTTGTTTAACATCGCTTCAAATGTGAAGAAAACAGCAATAAATGTAAAAAGTCACATGTTAGTTTTGGGATTTAGTCCTATACCCGAAAATAGTTTCAGATTCGGTTAAAACTTGGCACATAATATTTAAATTTGATTTCAAATTTGAAGCAAATCGGTTATTATTTAGACAGGCTTTTGCAAAAGTCAGTTGTTTGCAAAAAGTTCTCCACCAATATATAATATTTTTATCGCAAATATATATTATTATCGCAAAATTGTTTTTATACCGTCCAAATACATAATCAAAAAAAAAAATAAGTTGAGAACGTATTCATATTTAGAAATAGTATGTATTCCAAGTACAACATTCATATAATGATGAAAATTATTTATATTGTAGAAAAAAATTGGCTTTTGTGTAATTTCGGAAATTTAAGTTTTCAAGATGGGCTTAAAAAGCCAACCGTTGTTTAATTTTGTAACGTTCAATTGTCTTAACTGAAATTTCAAAAACATAACAGCGCTATTGTATTAAAAATTAAGTAACAAAATTTAAGCTTTTTAAAGTTTAAACTTTTTTTGTAGAGCTTTATCCTGAAAGTCTTGTGTTCAAATTTATACCCACTTAAAGCGTCAATAAAAAAATGTATGGTATTGTTCACAATTGGATGCCCCAGGAAAACCTTGGTAATGGGTGGGATAAAATAATGTGTACTCCTTAACTGTATCATTATTTACCAATAAAAAAATAATGAGTTATCGATAATGGGTTACAGTATGCCTCACTTTGTAATGAATTCTCCTTACCTCCACCATTATTTGAAACATGCAGTAAAGAGTTACCAATAGTTGGTTACATGAGCATTACATTGTAATATATACTCCTTACCTTCAACATTATTTTGAAACATAAAGTCATGAGTTACCAATATGTGGTCACTCATGGGTTACATTCATGATACATCATTAACTTCTACATTATTTCAAAACACAAAACAGTCAATTACATAATGCAATTAATAAAAACGTAAAGTAATAATTAAAATATCTTTTTGAAAATTTATTTATAGACACATTACTTTATGATTTTTTTGTAAGCATGAAGGTAAGGTATATATTTTTAACATCACAAACGAAAACTCCGAGCACAACAATTCATTTATATTTTAAGTAACCCATTGTTATATGTGACGATAGCTCAGTTGATAGAGTTCTCGCCTATCAACCAGAGACCCCAGGTTCGAATCCCAGCGCGACCACGTTATTTATTTAATTCAAAAAAATATTAGTAATAATTTTTTTTCTAGAATTTTTTTTATGAAAATCTATTTATAGACACATTACTTTTCCAAACACGGTAACTATATAAGTAACCAGTAACTTTACCCCCTACTAGGTAATGAGTCCAACCATTACTTTTTCATCGCGTTTAAAATTCATCAGTGAAGTAAGGTGTATTGTAATTCGTGGAACCCTATGGCGACACATTACTTTATCCTTTCTTTTGATAATGTGTGGTTTTGCTGGAGTGGTTAAATTAGGGACGTTAAGAAGTTAATTTTTTAGTACAAATTTTCTCTAGTGGTGACCAAAAATTTTGATTTGTAACCGATAGTATTTAAATTTGTTTAAAAAAACCAGCAACATGTAAAAGCTATGCGTATAAATGTTTAAAACACTTGCAATATATAAATATATTAATATATATATATTTCAAATAAGGTTATAGCTTTTCAATTAAAGTTATTTTAAGTTTCGTTTACCTTAACTTTTTAGAAACAAATTAGTTAAAGTAGTGCAGCATTTAACCACAACATGAAAAAGCTTTATATCCAAAACTAAAAACGGCAAATTCCTTATGTTGTCATTAAAAGCTTGAAAAGTATAGCATCATAAAGACGAAAGCTAATGTAATCAATTGGAAAATATTTTAAGGATAAGTTTTAAGGATAAGGATAATACATATATAAAAAATATACCACAATTGTTTTATATTGGCAACCATTTAACTAAAAGAAATTTTTAACAAAAATGTATTAAAAATACTAAAAGATTTATTTAAAAAAAAATATAGCAGGTAGATCAAACAGAGGTTTTATTTAGGATCACTAAACTAAAAAATTTCTTTTAAATTGGGATAATTTCATTTTTAAACAAAACTGATGGAGCATAAAAGGGGTTAGTTTAGGATAACCAAAATTTTTGCGCATAAATTGATTTGATATAAAACAATAAAAATATTTAAACCGATTTATTTAAAATACTAAGACTAATACAGCAAAATGTAGCTTATTTTGGAATCAACTTTATTTCAAAAATATAATACTAAATTTGTAAACAAAAATGAAACGAAATTATTAATTAAGGTTTATATATTAAAAATGGTCGTAATTTGTGATCACCTATATTTTCAAACAAAAATTGGGTTTTACATAAAAAATTAATAAAAATATTTAAGTTTGTTATTTTTAAAATTAAGGCAGAAATGTGTATTTAACATCTCAGCTGCGTAAGACGTATATACAGTGTCGTCAAAACAATATTAAAAAAACATACGTATATCTTTAATTTGAAAATTTTATCTTCCAGGTCGGTTAGAAAAAAAATTTTGATTTGATATTTTATACCATTGACTAGAGTAATTTGAAAGTATATAAAAGAACCAATATATAAATATGTGGAAAATACCAAAAAAAATGGTAACTAACATTATGAGGCTGTGTAAACAAAAGCAACAAAATGAAAAATGTTTAGTAATATTATAAAAATTTAAATTTATATGCGTTTTTTTAATAATTTTTTTTTAAATATTAGTTTTAAATTGCTACACTCACAATATTTTAACAGAAACGAAATTTAGTTTATTTAAAAAGTAATCAGTAAACTTTGTTTTTTAAGGAATGTACATTTAAACTAGAAAGAAATATTATTTTTAACATATTTTATCATTTATTAAAAAAAAAAAAAAACTACACATAAATACTGTGTTTCGGTACCAGTTATTATATTTATTTAAAATTTTCTTTTTACAAAAAATTCTTTATTTTAATCAAAAAGTTAATGATAGTAAAAGAAAAAAGAAAAACTGTAGGTTTTAACAATTTGAGAGTTAATTTTTGATAGTTAAAATAAAAGCAAAGCGTTTATTTTTTTAAAATTTCTTATTTTATTTTTGATAGAAAAATAAAATGAAATTTTTATTTTTATGAATTTTTAACTGATTTTTTTAATGGTTAAAAATAAATGAAAAACATTTGATTGAAAGGAAAAGTGAGTAGACCGGTTTTTAACTATATGTTTAATATTTCTATTTTTTTTTTTTATTTTATTAATTAATAATTACAAATTATATATTATTACCCTAACCGAGCATTAGCTACTACGACTTTCGGCGCGTTGTAGCGAAAACAGACCAGTGCCTCTGGTGGGAATCGAACCCACGACCACGACATATATGTTTAATAGTTTTACAGCACATATTCCTCTGATTTTAACTACAAAATATTGTGAGTGTATTTAAACAATGTTTGTTATAATAAAGTTTAAACTTTGAACTTAGTTTTCATACTATTTCTCTAATTTAAGTCGCACATCTAAAATTTATATTATTAAGAGTACACTTAGGATATTATGCAGGTAAAGGCGACAACAATTGTAGTCAATAACAAATGAAGTTTCACTTGAAGAAAGGACGTCTAGCAATCCAGGATTCTAACCCCTACAAGAAATGGATGACCGAAACTAACACATGCAAATCTTGCATCTTCCTCTAACTTATGAATTTATAAATTAGAGGGAGATGCAAAATCACACGTACACAAAGTTTCCATCACTTTTTTCATATTGCCCTTGAGAAAATGATAGAAACTTTGTTCTACGCGCTGATAGATATTTCCATCAGCAGTTCCGGTCATTTGACCGGTTATATGACCGTCACTGTTCTTGCTGGGACCTATCATAGAAAAAAATTTTTGTTTTTAATTCTAGAGGGGTCCACAATGTGGACTCCACATACTTCGTTTTTTTTTTTTAGAAACGCCCTATATAGTAAATTTTAGCTGAAAGATTTTTTTTTTGTAAAATTCTACTCACACAAAAATTTGGCTCACTCACACTTACTCATGAAGAATTTTATCCTACTCACACTCGCTCACTTAAGTGAAATTAGCTTCCGCGTGATCACGCATAATTCACGTGAATCACGCGTAATTCTTCTCATGTGCCCATATCTAACGAAAGCAAAAATTTAAATAATTAATATCTGAATTTAAAGCTTCTTCAAATATTTCTCTTCTACAGCAGCAAATTCCAATTTTGCTCCTATTTTATTTCCTGGGATCCCAGGGAGTGGGGATCCATAGGAAAGCGAGAAATTAAAGCAATTCAAACGGGACGGAAAATCCCTGGAAAACACCCTAATAATTAGAGGCGTAAAAATTATGACTAGTCGTGTTTTAACAATTAACCCTCAAACCGGTGTAAGCTTTCTTGCAATGAAATTTATACCACTTGTTCGGCACGAAAAATAAACAATATGTTCTTCTACCAAATTTTTTCGTTTCCTATTTTGAGCCAAAATGAGTTTAGAGCGAATCTCAAACACTAATCGATAAAAATTAATAACTTTAGGCATAAATTATTCCACTTACTGAGATCTAAAAATTACACTCTTTGTGCTTTTACTTAAGATATGGCGATTTTCGTTTTTTGAAAAACGCGAAATTGAGCAAATGCGGTTAAACTGCAACATAAATTACTTAAACTTAAAGACTTTGATAATACTACTTAATAAAATCTTTCTGCCAAATTTCATAAAAATCCGTCCATACGTTTTCAAGATAAGGCGATGTTCTTTACAGGTATCCTTTTGGAGTACTGTATGTTCTTGGACCACAGTTAGAGCGATTTTAAAATTTAAGCTTCATCTTACTTGGTGTTTAGTATCAAAGGTTTCTAGTCTACATAAATATGTTTTCAAGATTTTTGAAAATTGTGTTAATTTCAAAATATTTATTTTTGGAACTTTTACGAAATTTTAACTTTAACGTTTTCTCGCTGACAAACCGTGCCATGGAAACAAAAAACTGCTTCATAAAATATTTTGAAAATTCAATTTTCTATCGAAATAGCTACCATAGTATAATACATTTTTTTTTTTTTGTTAAAATTCAATCGAAAAATTCTGTTTTAACTTAAAAGCATTTACATGGTTAAGTTCTAAAGAAAACTTTGTATTATGAATATTTTTTCTTTCAAAGATTTATGGTTGCATTACCCACATACATAAATACAAAAACATGTTACGGGTATTAATCGCTACGCTTCTTACTATTGAATGTTGCAAATGTTTTTTTTTTAATGGTGTTAATAATAAAATTTTACTTTCTTTCTTTCTTCATGGAAGCGTTAAATATTAAAAATAAAAAATAAAAACATGAATTGTTTTTACAACATTTTTGCCATAAATGTTTGCAATAAAGGTAAACCTATAACGAAAATGTAATCGGTGTAGAAAATATTAACGGTTTTTTAAATTATAAATTAAGAAATCGGTTGAAATTGCTTTGACACTATAAAATATTACAAATATAGCTTAAGAGTTCATTTTGTTCATTTGCATTTATTGAACTAGTTCATTCTTTTAGTTCATAAGTTTGCTTAACAGTTATTCATATTGGTCAATGGTTTGCTTTATAAATTTGCATACTATTAGAGAATACCCCTGAACCCTCAAAGGGTTTTGCGAAGTTAGCTCTTGGTTGCAAATATAAAGGATGTTTTTATAGAGGTAAATGGAATAAATGAAATGGAATAAAACAAAGATGATTTTTTTAAATTGACATGAAATTTACTTTATTCGAATGATAATCTTCTGGCATTATAATTTAAATATGAAATAAATAAATATTTAATAAATCAATTGTGGACTAGTTGTGTGACATGCTGCTCCGTCTTGTTGAAACCACAGTTGGTTTGTTCAATTGATGAACGAAAAAGTCAGCAATCATGACTCTATAGCGGTCACCACTAACTGTAACGTTCCTCTACGTCTTTCTCTACACTCAAAAAATTGTAATTTAGTCAATTTATTTGCAGAAAATCATAAAACACATTTTTGTGATTCTTTTAAAAATAATTTAAAATAATTACGAAATAAAAAAATTTTCATTTTCCCACATTGACGACATGAATTGATTTAATATCTGAAAATATATAGAAATAAATATATATAACATCAATGGTTGTCTAAATGATGCTATCTTTTAAAGGACGCCCGATAATAATAAAAAAACAACCCTTTTTTTGCAATAAGAAAAAGGAACCATAAAAATCTACCAAAGTCTTTGTCTTTCGCTTTACTCTGTTCACTTGTCTGTATATGTTTGTTTGTAATTTGACCACACTAGATTATTAATCTATAAACATTTTTATTTTTATTTTGTCTTTTGTTTAATTAATAGACAATTATTTTCACAAGCCGGTGACAACGCAAAATTTAAGTTGTTTTAATCCTCAAATTTGTTTTATATATGAAAAACAGATACAAAAATCTTCCATGGTTGATTTTTGTATATGTCATTTTCCTCTTCTCTACTACATCTTGACATGTCGCGAAATCTACTTCATTCTGCGTATATCTTTCAATCTGGTTGTCGTCCACACTATTAATGCGCTTATCAGCACAATTTTTTTTAGCAAAATTAATTATTAAAACATTAGTATAATATTAGTAAAGCATTAGTAGAAAACAGTTAAGTGCTGAATAAGTATAACAAAAAGTTTAGCTGAAAACACGATTTTAGCAAAAAATTTGCTAAAAAATAGTATACCTGATTTACAAGACGTTTTACTAACTTTTCTACTAACTTATTTTTTTTAAGTGTACGCTACGTTCTACAGCAGCAATGACTTCTTCTGTAAGGACTGTACGACGTCTCTGTGGATGCATATTATCATTTAGAGTAAACGTGATGCGAAAACATTCCAAAGTTAATTAATTGCTCTGATGGACGATTATGTTTACCGTAAAAAGGAGGTAGTGCGCGATACGTATTTCGAACAAAGCCTTAAAACCATGATTTTCAAAATAAATTTACACAATTTGGTAGAATTGTCCAGGCGTCAGTCTCTTCAAGTTGAAATGCCAAACCAAACTAAACATAAATCACATGCCAGTTAAAGAAGTGTTGCCAACTTAAAGTTGTATACATGTATAAAAAACACTGTCTATAAAATTAACCACTCGATTTCCTCCACCCCTTCAGATTTCAACCAAACTTGGTATAGTAGATGCACATCATATACATAACTATATCCTCGTCCAAATGTAGGACAGATAAACACAGCGGATCTTGAAATATCGCGTTTTAAATTTTTAAAAGTATTCGAAAATTTTAAAAAAGTAGTCGTAGTTAATCGTCCATATCTTAAAAACTGTAAATTGGGGTTTTACGGGTGTACACCTATTATGCACTTCTCTACTGCAAAATATTATTCGAAAACCGCAGTTCAAAAAGGTGTATTCCCAAAAAGATTTTTTTTTTTAATTTTTAAAAAAAGCATATGTCAACTATAAATTACTTTCCTATGCCGTGTCCAAATCCATATATGGAGCTCGATGTCGTGAACTATGAATAAAAATGGTAAAAAATTTAACTAAAAAGCCGATAAGCCAGGAACATGCAAGAGTCCCGGGTAAACTCTGGTAATGGGTGCGATAAAGTAATGCATTACCTTGTAATGTGTACTCCTTACCCGTATCATTATTTTGCAACAAAAAGCAATGAGTTACCGATAATGCGTTACATAATGCATTACTTTGTAATGAATACTCCTTACCTTCAGCATTACTTCGAAACACAGAGTAATGCGTTACCAATAGATAGTTACATATGCCATTAAATTGTAATGTATACTCCTTACCTTTAATACTATTTTGAAACATAAAGTAATGAGTTACCAATGTTTGGACACTCATAGGTTACCTTGTAATGATACATCATTACCTTTTACAAAAGTTCAAAACATAAAATAATGACTTACCAATCATCAATTACATAATACATGATATATAAACGTAAAGTTATAATTAAAAAATCTATTTATAGACCCATTACTTAATGATTTCTTTGTAACCATGAATGTAAGGTATATATTTTTAACATCATAAAGGAAAATTCGAAGCACAATAATTCATTTACGTTTTAAGCAACCTATTATTATAAGTGACTATAGCTCAGCTGGTAGAGTTTTCGTCTAAAAACCAGAGACCTCATGTTCGAATCTCAGCATGACCACGTTATTTATTTAATTGAAAATGTTAGAAATAAATTTTTTAAAATATTTTTTTATGAAATTCTATTTGTAGACACATTTCTTTTCCGAACCCGGTAGCCACATGAATAACCAGTTACTTTATCCCCTACTAGGTAATGAGTCCGCCCATTACTTTTACGCTTATCGCCAGTAAAATTTTTCAGCGAAGCAAGGTGTATTATAATGCGTGGAGCCCTTTGATGATTCATTGTTTACCCATTATTTGGAAATGTATAGTTTTGCTGGGGTACCACATACAGATCTGGAAAATGTATAAAAGAATAATTTATAATTAACATTTTTTTAAATTTTGGTGTACCAGATTTTTAAAATACAGATGTTTCAACCACGGATTTAAAAAACATATATTTATTCGTCAAAAAGTGAATTATTTTTGTTTACCGGTAATATCACGATTCCAGTAGCTTTAAAATGATGTATCAGTGACTCTCGTAGCTTAAGCCCTTAAAAAGATAGGGACATCATATGCAACTACTTTTGTAAATCTTTTATTTTTAGTTTTTTTTTTTAGAATAAATTATTATTTTTTTTTTTTTATCTTTTTTTCTTTAACTTTGGATCCCGTAAGAGCTCCACATAGGGATTTGGTAACGGCATAGTGAAATCAATTATAATTAGCATATATATATATATTTTTTTTTTAATTTAAACAAATACTTTTTTAAATACAGCGCTTTAAACAGCGGATTTTGAAAAAAATCATTTAAAAATAATTTTGTTACTTATATTATATAAAACAAGACAATAGTGGCTTTAAAAGGAGATATCAATAAATCACGTAGCTTTAACAGTTTAAAAAATATGGATATGTCCGACTACTTTTGATAAATTATCGAATTTTTTTCATATTATTAAACGCGATATTTCCACAACAGTTAGAGTTAACAACACAAAACTTGTACGATGATATATTCCTACAATCCATACTAAGTTTGGTTAAAATTTAAGGGGATCGTGGTCGAAATTTGGATATTTTTTGATGGTTTTATATGGAATGAGTCTCATATTGATTTTGTATAGCCTCTTGAAGTTTGCTTATTTTTGACAGTTTTTTTTTTCCATTAAGGTGAAAATAATATGTTAAAAATCAACTTATGTTGTCTGTACAAAAGTTATGTTGTCGTATTGCCCTTCTAAATTTTATATTAAAACAGAAAAATCTTTTTTTTTTGTTAACTTTGCTAGATAGATGGGTAAAAATTTTGAATGAGTCATTTTGGGTCAGTTTTTTTCACTTTTTTGCAGAAAATTTTAAAGGTTTGCATTGCATATATCTGAAAGACTTTTTATTGGCTATTGAGTAGTAAGTAATTCGCCCCTGGGGCACATATGCCACTCCCTATTTCCGCTGTATTTAAAAGAGTTATTGAAATATTGCTTTCCATAATTTGTGCAGTTATTGATCATCTTTCATGTCACCAAATTTTACACTTGTACTTCAATTACTGTCGAGGATAGACATTATGTTGTGCTTTTTGGGTTGCAAAACAAATAATGACATTTCGTGTATTAAAATAAAATAACCATCGAGATGTCGAAGCGTTGACATTAATTTATTATAACTATTAACACCAATTTTTCAGAATTTTTTTTCGAAAAAGTGTAAAAAAAAAATATAAAATTCTTCGTCTTATCATGAGGCACATACGCCAGACCACCAAGTGGGATAGTTTCGTTAGCAAATATTTTTAGCACTTTAAAAGACGTATACGTGATTTTAATATAATATGTACATAATAATGTGTGTTGAACGTATACGTAATATGAATTCGTTACAAGGTTGTATGTGTTGCACGGTTCAGGCGTAGCTTTCTTTCAATAAATTCGAAGAAAAATAACTTTTTTTTAATTTTTTTTGCTGAAATTATAGATATCTTTAGAACCGTTATTATTATAGCTGAAAAATGTAAAACATCAACTTGGCGAATTTTCCCAAAAAGGTGGGGCAGTCTAGCCGATTAAAGTTACTTTGAAAATCTTAATAAAAGATTTGTAAAATGTTAGATAAAAAAGAATTTTTCCAAAAAAAAAATTTGGTTGAGTAATTACAGCGCTCTCAAAAAAAAGCGCCCCCTTCTGTCTCGCATTTATTTAAAACAAAATTCGTAATTATATACACACAGAGAAATAAAGTGGCAACCAAATTGAAAAGTGTATTTTAATTTTAACAACTTATAAATTCAGTTAGTACAACGATATTTACATTAGATTTCTGAATATTTTCGGTGTTGCAATTAAAATTCAGTTGAATTAACTGAACTTTGTTGTGAAAACTAATGTTGAGTTGTACCAACCCACATAAATTCGTAATAACCGAATTTAAGTCGAAGTAGCCGAATTTCAGTTGGCAAACAACTACATTTTTCTCTGTGTGTAATATTATATATTTCATATAAGCAAATACTATGCTACGTTCGAGGTCTTATATCGGCTGGATGCTGTAGTGAATCATATATAACTATGCCCTTATATCTGGAATACCAATCACACAAAAAACGCAAGTTCTTAATGTATCCAAATTATAACCCACTCAGAAAATTATCTGCATGCTATCAATGAATTTTTGCATTAAATTAGTAACGTTGCACTAAAATTCGTCCCTTGCAACTTTCCATTAGGTTAATGCAAATTTTCATAAAACTGCTCGAAAAATAAGCAACCATTGATTTTTGGTAAAAAAGTGTTCAAAACTGATTCCCTTTTCTTTAGGCTTAAAATAAAAAGGAGAATACAAACAAAGAGCGTGTATTGTAAAGGGTGGTTAAATTGTAAGGGCCGATGTTGAATGTGAACCACACCTAAACGTCAAGGTTTTTTCTGCATTTAATACGACATTTCTCAATTTCAGACTAGCTCAATTTGGACCATGGAAAGATACACAATCGAGCAACGTGTTAAAGTTATTCAGGCTTGTTATGAAAATGGGCGTTCAAATCAAAATGCATATCGTGCACTTCGTGATTTTGATGAGGCGCTTTTTACCTCAGCGGATTCGTCAGTAAGCAGAATTGCCGCATTTGGGCGAATGATAATCCAAGAGTGATTGTCGAAAAACCAATGCACCCACACAGAGTGACTGTTTGGTGCGGTTTATGGGCTGGCGGCATCATCGGGCCGTATTTTTTCCAAAATGAGGCTGGTCAGGCTGTTACTGGTGTTCGCTATCGTGAGATGATAACGAACTTTTTATGGCCCGAATTGAAAGATATGGATGTGGACGATATGTGGTTTCAACAGGACGGTGCCACTTGCCACACAGCTAACGAAACAATTTCTCTTTTGCGTGACAAATTCAATGGCAGTGTTATCTCACGTCGTGGCGATGCCAATTTTCCGCCAAGAGCATGTGATTTGACACCGTTGGACTTCTTTCTTTGGGGTTATTTGAAAGAAAAGGTGTACGTCGATAAGCCAGCAATAATTCAAGAGCTAAAGGATGAGATCATTTGGCATATAATGAGAATATTAACGGCATATAACCTCAATTATGCCTCAGCGTCATAGAAAATTTGGACCATCGAATGAATGTGTGCCGCTGAGGTCGCGGCGGCCATTTGGCCGACATTTTTTTCCATACATACATACTTGCACCATACCAATATTATCATAATAAAAAGATATGACAATAATTTCCTAAATAATTTGTGTTTTATGCAAAATCAACATCGGCCCTTAAAATTTAACCACCCTTTATATCTACCAAAGGTAGAGCTTTCACATAACGAACAAGTTTACAATTTATTTTTGATCAATGGTGATAATCTTTAACTTCGAGCTCATATATTAGTTCTCATTTAGTGAGAAAACTAGTTTATATAAATGTTTGATGTTTTGCATGGGAACCTAGAAAATTCCCGAAATAGATCTATCAACACATTCTTGAAAGTGTTCAATTAATAATAGATTATTTGTTAGGAAAATATCCTATTTTTATTATTGAGCAATTCCATATGAAAACGATCAAAATTGTCAAATTTTTGGACGACCCCTCTCCGATTTTAAAATAAATAGTCTCAATCGATTGCCCAGCAAAAAATAATGTACCTACATATTTTTTTTTTTTTTTATAGTGACTGGTTTAGTGGTGGTGTGCACCACTGTCATGTGACAAAATTGAAGAATTCTTCATAAGGGACCTCATTGAAAGTTGTTTTAAAAAACTAAAGCGATCGCAACGAGTGATAGCTCGTTGGAAAGGTATTGAATCAGGCTTTAATTGAAAAGTAAAATTTTCCTAATTTTTCTTGTTAAATAATTAAAAATAATTCAATTATAAAAAATATAAAAACAATGAGAACAAGGTGTTCTCTTAAATGCTCTTCTCCTGTCCAAACAAGGAGTCGGGGCCCATTTTTTTATTGCTGATTCTTAAAGCAAAAATTATGAGGAATCCAAAAAAAAATAAAATTAGCCGGAAAATTTAGGAGCTTCTGTGGAAAATCGGAAAATTTAATTTTCATGGGAAAATTTAATTTTCATGGGAAAAAAGGTAAATTTCTGAGAAAAATTAGGAAAGTTTTATTTTTCAATTAAAGCCTGATTCAATACCTTTCCAACGAGCTATCACTCGTTGCGATCGCTTTAGTAGTTTTTTTTAAAACAACTTTCAATGAGGTCCCTTATGAAGAATTCTTCAATTTTGTCACATGACAGTGGTGCACACCACCACTAAACCAGTCACTATAAAAAAAAAAAAAATATGTAGGTACATTATTTTTTGCTGGGAAATCGATTGAGACTATTTATTTTAAAATCGGAGAGGGGTCGTCCAAAAGGTGATCGCTTTCATATGGAATTGCTTTATTATTGAAAAAAGTAACTCATGTTTTTTGAAATTTTATTGTCTGATATGAAAATATAAATCATACAGTGCCAGTAAGAAATAAACAAATACTTTTTTGAATAAAAGCTATTAAATTATTCATAATAAGCACAAAGTGAAACGTTACATTACTGTTGACGTCTTATTCAGTAGTCCATAAATAGAAAAATACCAAAACTTGTAATACGCTAAATATGAAGCAAAAAAAAAACTAATGAACTTCACAAAAAATAATTCGACCATGAAATTTAATATGTTTTAGCTTCTAAGACAGAGTTAGTGGACTTGCTAATGTAAAAAATATTTTCCCCCCAAAAAATAAAATTTCTTCATTTTCTATTTTTAATAACTTTTTCTTATTTCTTAATGCATGAATTTCTTTGTTCAATTTTTTGTAGTTTAAAAAAAATATCAATTTGGCTTTAAGCTTGGCAGCCTTTTCAGCCATAACTAGTTTTTACTATTCATTCAATTATTTAATTGATATTATAAAAATTTAAATTTTTTTACCATTATTTTTCTCCATAGTTATAGTACAACATATTATGATTGAGAAAAAAAAAGATAAAAGAAGGTCAAAGTCAGGGTAAATGTGTGATTCCATGAAGTTCATTTTGCTACAGAAAACATGTTTAGTAATGAACACAAGAGCACATAAAGACGACCATTGTAACTAAAGTGCCACTAAATAATAGAAAATGTTCAGTTGAAAAACATCTTGACATATATTTTTGTATTGTAAAGTAGCAATAAAAACAACAAACTGGAACAAAAAGAAATAATATTTTTATGAAAATGAGTTTTACGGCGCCGAATGAGATGTAACATTTTACAAAAAAACACCCAATAGGAAAATAACATAAAACAAAAGAAAACAGAATAAAAATAGCTTAAGATTAGACATTTTGTAAAATCTGTATATTTACGAAAATAAAAGGATATATTTTAAGAAAGGTCATGGATAAAATAAAAAGTTATAGCTAAATAGGTGCAACCAAATGATCACTTAAAAACCCAAATAGAAAAGTTTTGTAAAACAAAAGATAATAGAATTGGTATTAATAAAATTAATTTAAGATCCCAGCAAAATTTTTTAGAATTGGTAAACTCAGCATCTATTTCAGAACATCTTCTTTTACCATCGGTTGCATACAACTGGATCGAGAACAGGTTCCTGGTAGTCAAAATGTAAGGTTTCACTGTCCCAGAACCAGTTATATAACTATTTCTAGAACCGGTTCTACCTGTAATTGTTTAGAGGTAAAGAACCTGTTGTAAACTACTCAGTAAAATAGTGAAATCAAAATAACAGTTGTACAGTATTATAACAGGTTCCAATTTTTGTTTTACAACCGATTACTTTTATATGGAGTTTATCTTATTTGTAATAGTTTCAAGAACAGGTTGCTTTAGAACCGGTTTAAGAACCAGTTGTAGAATTGGCTTTGGGACAGTGAAACCTTACATTTTGCCTCCCAGAAACCTGTTCAAGAAGAAGCTGTTCTAGAACAGGTTTAGGTAATCTGAACCAGGAAATGCTTCATACAAAAAGAATCGATTGTAGAACAGAAATTTGAACCTATTGCAATATGGAATAAGTTGTTCTGCAACCCGTTAATTGGATTTTACTCATTTATTTAGATTATTTTAGATATTTTGTAAAGCCTGCATATCGAGCCCTAACCGCCAAAAAGACGTAAGCTCCAAAATCATAGTTTAACCCTCTAGCCGGCAAGCCAACCTTCAGGCGGGGTATTTTAAATTCGCCATAAATGCGTGAGTGATTTATAATAAGAATTTAAGTTATTTGAATAGAAAACCAAATTTACAAAATATTTTTTTTATACAATTTTTTGTGTGCAAGCGGAAGTGAGAAAGCGCTATAGTTAAAATTTCGTAAAATTTCAAAAAATCTGAACCAGGAAAAGCTTCATACAAAAATAATCGATTGTAGAACAGAAATTTGAACCTATTGCAATATGGAATAAGTTGTTCTACAACCTGTTAATTGGATTTTACTATTTTATTGGGATTATTTTAGATATTTTTTAAAGCCTGCATATCGAGCCAAAACTGCCAAAAAGACGTAAGCTCCAAAATCATAGTTCAACCCTCTAACTGGCAAGCCAACCTCCAAGCAGGGTATTTTAAATTGGCCAAAACGCGCCACATGAGTGATTTATAATAAGAATTTAAGTTATTTGGATAGAAAACCAAATTTACAAAATATTTTTTTTAAACAATTTTTTGAGTGCATGTCACGGCTTGGAAGTGAGACAGCGTTATAGTTAAAATTTCAAAAAATAAATATTTTGAAATGAAAACAATTTTCAAAAACTTAAAAAACATATTTATATTGGCGTTAAACCATTGATACCAAACACAAAGTAATATTGAAGCTTATACTTTTAAAAAAGCTCTAATTTTGCTATTAAAACAATAAGGATTCTAAAAGGATAACTGTAAAGGACTCGCCTTAACTTCGAAACGCATTGACTGATTTTTATGAAATTTGACAGAAAGATTATATTAAGGATTATTAGATATTTTTTTAAGTTTAATCAATATACTTTGAAGTTAAGGTGTGTTTTCGCTCAATTTCTCGTTTTGCGAAAAAACGAAAATCGCCATATCTTCTTAAATAAAAGTACAAAAAGGGTAAATTTTGGATTGTAGTATTATAGTTATGCAACACTAACAAAATATTATTACAGAATTTTTCTCTTAAAAGGAGTTACAGTAAAACTCGCTTAAGAGGAACTCGGTTAAGACGAACCATCGGTTAATACTAACTAATTTAAAAGTCCCGACGTTTTGGCAACAACTTTCATATAAATACATCTTTAAATACGAACTCGGTTAAAACGAACCCTCGGTTATTACGAACTATTTTAAGCAGTCCCAAAAATTCGTTTTCATACAAATTACCATGTTTAGTACACTTTTTATCCGTAATATGAATTCCATATCCGAGGATGAGTTTCTAGATATAGATGTTAATGTTTTGACGTCACATACATTATCAGATAAAGAAATATTGGAAATTGTTAATCCTCCCGATGTTAAAAATTTGTCAAGTGATAAGAAGTCGAAATAGAGGAGGAAGTACATAATATACAAACGGTACACAATAGCTTAATAAACATAAAAAAATATATTTGAACAAAATCGTGTGCCGAAGAAGAAACTTATAACGAATAAAATCGTTAATTCAGTTATTCAGAAAAAAATAACAGAATTTTTTTTTTAAATTAAGAATTCCAATTGAATTTTAATTGTGAATGCATGAAATGTTAATTTTATTTATGTAATAATCTGAATAATCTTGTTTTTGTTTTAATAAATACATATTTTTTATCGTTAAAAAAAAAACCCCCGCTTAATACGAACCTCGCTTAAGACGAACTAATTTTTTGGTCCCTCGGAGTTCGTCTTAACCGTGTTTTTCTGTATAAGTTTTTAAAAAATGTTTGTAACATTAGAAAAAATAGCAAAAATCCTTTGTAATTATAGTTATGCAACGCAGTGTATACTTAAACATGTCTATGCTCGACCACGTGTGAAGTGCAAGTGTAAAATTTGGTGATATAAAAGATAATCAATAACTGCACAAATAATGGGAAGAACATTTTAATAGCTCTTTTATATACAGCGAATATCCGGGGGTGACATACGAGTAAGTTGCCCCGGTGGCGAAACCTCACCCTACTACCATACACCCTTTTAATTGTCATTTGCAGTTAATTCTTCGAACATAATTTCGTGAGTGTTATAGAAAATAAAATAATTAATTTGAATGTTATAAAATATTGTATTTATTTTCTTACAGCTTTTTTAATATTTTCATCTTAATTCTATCTGGCGACAAAAAGAAATCAAAGAGACAATATTACATCCATCCCAGACAGGCATATGGCAGGTATGATCTAGAAAATTTTCGTAAAACATGAAAATAAAAGAGATATTTACTGTAAATTTTGTTTCCCAATGGTGTTGATAATTAAAAAATAAAATCAATTTAAATATTTTTATAGATGCTGGTAATGTTCCCAGCCAGAAAAATACGAACGGCAAAGCATTGGCCCAGTGCTTTCAACGGTGGTATGAGCGTTGGCAGAGCGTTGGATATCTGAAGGCAGGGCTTGGCCGTGCGCTTTTCCAGTACCAAAACTATAATTTTAAAACGTTGGCAAAGCATTGGTAGAACAACCAATAAAGTGCTATTTTAATAATATAAAAAGTGCTTTGCCAACCCCAAAATGATAACACCGGGCAGGGCTTGGCCGTTTCTTTTTTAAAACGTTGGTAAAGCACTGGCAATAAGCGCTTTGCCAGTACCAAAACCAAAAACGACCAATAAAGTCCTACTTAGTAATTAACTTCAGTAAAGAGTTGTATTATTTATTATTTCATGATTTTGGTAATTTGAACAGAAATAACAATAGGCTTGCTTCAGCTAAGTTAATTCCATAATAACTGAATATTTTTTTTATCAAATTATTTTTGTAATAAGTTAGCACGATTTTTTACTACAATTTTACTAAAGAAAGAAATTTGAAAATAAATTTCTTAAGTAAAATTTTAGTACAAAAACTATACTTTGTGCTGACTATAATAGGAGACCTTAATATTCTTAACTTCAAATCATAAATTGCAATTTAGTTTTGAATTTTTCCACTCTTGTTGTGAACAAGGGATGTGGCACTGTTTTTATTAAGTTAACGGTTGTAAATTTTGTATATAAGTACTGGCATTGTACTTTATGCCAATGTTAGGAAAGCGTTCTAAGTCAGTACTGTGCCAGTGCTTTTTTATTTTTACTGTTGTAAATATTGTAAATGAAGTACTGGCAAAGCATTTTTTACGAACGTTGGCAGAGCGTTCTAAGCCAGAGCTGTGCCAGTGATTTTATTATTTTTACTGTTGTAGATTTTGTTAATTAAGCACTGGCAAAGCACTTTTTACTAACGTTGGCAGAGCGTTGTAAATCAGTGCTTTGCCAGCACTTTATTTGTTGGATCAATGGCAAATAGTGCTCTGCCAGTGCTAGATTTTTTAGACCATTGGCAATTTCTGGCTGGGTTGTTTTTACTGTATATGTAATTGTTTTTACTACATTCGCCATTTGATTTCAACAGCTAAAAACTACTACATATTGCAGTTAATTTAATTGCAAAAGTCACTATCATTTGCAATTGATTTTATCTACAAAATTTCTGAAACAAAATTCTGTTTTTTTTTTTTTATTTTTTATATAAATATAAACATCATATATATATGCTAATAATATTAAAACTTTACATCATACATTTCCTATTGGGTACTTACAATTGTTTCATTTTAATACTCAAAATACTTTTTATTTCCTATTTGTTTTGAGAAAAATAGTATAATATTTTTTCTTTTATTTAGTACATACATACGAGTATGTAAGTACATACTCATATAAATAATACTACTAAAATTTAATGAAACTTTATTCATAAAATAATTTCTAAATAAATTAAAACAGTTTTTCCATTTCACAACATACAACTCGTAGAAAATGTGTTATTGTTAAGGCCATTTCTATATTTTTGCATGTTAAATTACTTGCATGTTTTATTAAATATTCATTTATTAATGTATTTTTAACAATATATATTGTTATAAAACTAATTTTGTAAAAATTTGCACTACAAATTAAAAAATTTAATATACGCATGAAAACACAATTGAAGAACTTAGAGCAAAAACTTCATAAGCCTTAAATTTATAATATTGAAATATTCGACTTTAAAGTTTTAAAAAAATGTTGAAAATAACCCAGCAAGCGTGGCAATACGAAGAAGATTCGCCGATCATATCGCCTGGAAGAAAACAAAAGTTTCTTAAGCCGGAAACAACTGTTACCAGAAAGCGACACATCCAGGCAATACGAAAGCAATTCCAATGGAAGATAAGTTAGCGATATTAATCATCGCCGGGAAGATAAATCGGCGTTATTTCAAGACGTTATTTATTGCCAAACTATCGCCGGGGAGATAAATTGGCGATATTGCCTAAATATCACCGGCAAGTTAATAAGAGAAATGCGTTGTTTTATGTTATTAAATTTGAGATTTTGTGTGTTTTTACAGAAACAAAACAAAAAGAGAACAACCACACCAAAACACTATCCATTGATATCTAGGACTTCAGTCTTCTCAGATCTTCATTATTTACGTTTTCTCTTCTCCGAAGACTTGCTGCAAGGAAGAAAAGGCGGATTTTTATTTATTATCTTTACAGAAAAATACCAACCAAAACTTAAACTATACACCGGTTTGTTGTAAAGAGGTTATGATGTGCAGTAGGTAGCTCGAAATTCCATTATCCAACCAAATGGTTGTTAGAAGAAATTTTTTTTTATGACCAATAATTTTATTTTTGTTTATCTTCCGGAAGATAAAAAAATGATACATTCGCAACAAAAAATTTCAAAATTACAGTTTATTTTTAACATAACTTCTTACTTTAATAAATTTTTCATAATGATAATATTACCGCAATAACTTCTAGGCGATATATTTTCCAAATGTTTGAAGGGAAGGCTTTAACTAAACCAAACTGTAAACACTCGTAATAGGTGCTTAATAGTATGTCCCAAAATTTTTTTGTTTTTCGTTTAACGTGGTTGCTCAACCAAGCTTAGTTTGAATGCTTATGGGGTGAAGTATTTTTGAGATTTTTTTCGGAAGAGGTTTGGGGTTGCGTAAATCGATTTTTTCCGCAAAAATCTTAGTTTTTGCACGTTTTTTGAATTGGAATTTTGGTCAATAGCACAAATTTTATTTTCTTTATAAAGAAAATATAAAAAATTTATTTTTATGTGCATAAACCATAATTTTCGGCAAAGCTTTTGTTTTTTTTTTATAATTTTAAAATGAAAATGAAAATGATCTATGGTTATAATCTTTAACTTCAAGCTCATATATTAGTTCTCATGTAGTGAGTAAACTAGTTTATATGAATGTTTGATGTTTGGCATGGGATTGTTACCGCTTTCAAAACGTGTTCTGATGATGGTAACCTAGAAAATTCCCGAAATAGATCTATCAACACATTCCTGAAAGGGTCAAATAATAAATTTGAAAACAAAAAACTCTATAGATTATTTGTTAGGACAATATCATAATAAAGAAATATAGAGTACGGCCTCGAACTTTAATAATTTTCATTTTCATTGCACAATTAAAGGTCGAAAAAAACATAATTTTTATTTTTAATAAAAATTATATCAAACTTGTAATTTTAAAATAAATTTTGTAAATAACGCTTTATAACTTTTAAAATTTCTACTGTAATTAAAAAAACTAATGATGCAATTTAACTCATTTTTGACACAGTGTTCCTTTTTCGACCCAGTACTTTTAAACGGCTATATTTGTTTTACTGAAAAAAGATAATTATGTGATGTAAAAACCTTCAACTTATTCAAATTGCTATCCAGAGCTGCCAAATAATTATTTGAAAAAATAAATTGTTGACCTTTTTTGATGAAACTTTTTTCAAAAAGTATTTAAAAAAAATATATATATATTATATATATGTTATATTAGATATACTTATATATATATACATAAGGCGCGGTTCCTGGGGGAATGGAAAATTATATATAAAGGGGCCGCCATCTAACGTTTTTTTTTTTCAACTAGTGCTTATTTTGTGAATGGTAACACTTAGCTCATGTCTGATTTGACAGATAATTAGTTTTATCCTTCCGCTGAATGAATATGGTTGTGTATACGCTTGAACAACGCTGGGAAATATTGCGACATTACTTTGAAAATCATGGTAATGTTGCAGAATGTGTGCGAAAATTCGAATCAGCCGCAGAGCTGCTGTCGTTTGGCCACCTCGGAGCTGCGATTTGACACCGTTGGACTATTTGTGGGGTGCCGTCAAAGATAAGTGTTGCGCCAACAAGCCAGAGACAATTGACGCGTTAAAGGACAATATTCGTGAAGCCATTGGTGAAATACAGCTGCACACAATCGATAATGTGCTTAAAAATTGGACCGATCGTGTAGGCTACTGCATGGCCAGCCGAGGCAGCCATTTGAATGAAATTATTTTCCATTATTAACCGGAAGGATTGTACTTTCAAATAAAAAAAGACATTTGAGAAAATATTCAGTAGTTTTTTATTATAGCATTTTCAAAAAAAAAAAAAAGTGGCGGTATGAAACAAGACCCCAATGAAATAAGGGCCCAAACCGAAAATGAAGTAAGGCCCCAAAAATTTCGATAAAAAGAAATTGGGGTGTTATTTCATTTTTTGGGACTTTATTTCATGTATTTTTTGGGGACTTTATTTCATAATGAAATAAGGCCCCAGTATGAGAAATGAAATAAGTCCCAAAATAATATTTTTGGGGTGTTATTTCATTTTCTTAAAAAGCACAATAGTTAAGTAATATAAGCAAATAACCGTTATTATTACTGCATGAATTATCAAGTTATTAATGTAAATAGTTATTTGCTATTAGTAAGTGACATTATACCGTGTAGTAATTTTGAAGTTTCTTTTATGTCGCACGCAGAAAAATACTTTATTTCCCGAAGCCGCCTGCCGCGTTCTACGGAGGAAAAAACACCTAAGACTGGCCGAAGGCCGCCACCCAGAAGAACTTGTTTTTCAAATCAGATGTCGAATCCGTTGAAATCTTATATTTTTAAGACATCAAGTAATTTGTAAAAACAAGTTTTTCTGTGTGGCGGCCTTCGGCCGCTCTTAGGGTTTTTTTCCTCCGTAGAACGCTGCAGGTGGCTTCGCGATTATACGATTTATAAATTTTTTTTTAATTTTAAAAGGCTGAGAAAAAAATCGCGCAACTTTTTTTTCAGCCTTTTTACTATGTATTAATTAGGAATAAAGAAATATTTCAAAGTAATATATAATTTTGTTTTTTTTTATTGGGGCCTTATTTCATTTTCAAAATGGGGCTTTACTGCATTACGAAATAAAGCCCCAAAAATTGGGGCGTTACTTCATTTTGTTTTGGGGTGTCGTTTCATTTGGTTGGGGGTTTGTTTCATTTTTTTTTTTGGGGTATTGTTTCATAATGAAATAAAGCCCGAAACAATGGGGCGTTATTTCATTTTTGGTTTGAGGCCTTATTTCATTGGGGTGTTGTTTCATACCGCCAAAAAAAGTTATTTGGCGGACCCTTTATATTATTGGTTGTTATGTTGATGAAGAAATTAAAATGTATTTATCCGCTAGAATTAGTTCATCGGCCAGCATTGCCCGTTTAAACAAAGTTTTTGAGTTGTCAAAACATAGCAGCTGTGAATGAAAATTATACATAAATAAAACAGCTGTTAAGTAAAAGTCCAAAAAAACAATATATGAAACATTTTTGAAAAAAGATTTTTATAAAATTGGTGTCTTTTTTCATCCATCAATTAAATTAAAAATTGAATTTCTTCTGTTAAAAAATTGTTTGTCCGTATGCTGCCTTCCATTTTTACATTTATTTTAGAGTCTTATATTTAATTACAATCAATATTAAGCAAAATAAATATTTAATTGTTGGGCAAAAAATAAACAAACATTTCTTTTCTACGCGCCTTGTTTTGTTTGTTTTTCATGACACTCGCAAGTGCTACCATATTTATTTTGAAAGTGGCATTACTTTTTTTGGTGTAAAATATGGTAATCTTATTTAATTTGAGATTTTTTAATCCATCACTGAAAAACAGGATGGAGGTTTAAAAGCAGTTACTGTCTTATTCAAGTTTAACTAAACCGCAGTAAAACTAAGTTTGATAGTCCTCCCAAAAACAGGCTCTAAGAGGCCCATTCTTACGAACAAGTTTGAGACTATAGTTAAGACTGTATTCCCCATGTGTTTGTTGTTGCAAGAGTCACAACAAATTTTATTTATTTCAAATTTAGTTTATCATCATCATAAAATGACAAATAAAATTTGAATTTTATTGTTGTATTGTGTAGAAAGTTAAGACTTTCAGTCTTAAAAATCGTCTTCTGACAGTCACAAGTAGGAATAGGCCTGTAAGTCTAAAATATTCCAAAATTTATTCCGTTTTCACTTAAAACATAAATAATGGATGGATTATATGCTTGCCTTTATTTGAAAAAGAAAAGCAAAAGACAAAATTAAATGAACCAAATTAATCTCGCTTGCATTTTGTGTAAGTCTTATAATGGTTGTGTTTGTTTCTTCTGGAGTTGTACTTCTGAGATTATGTATGCAAGAACAAAAACACCGTGTATTGAATAAAACTAGTTTTAATCACAACAAAACTCGACCTGACGATAGCTCAGTGCGCTAAAGCGCTATGTCTAACGTGTAGTGCGAGTGCATGTGGCATTAGAAATCAGTTTATCTATACCACGGTCAGTGATTGCACAGAAAAATTTCATATAGACGCAATCGAACAAATAAAAACATAACAAATATTACATTATTCAAAAAAAAGGGTCACTGACGAAGGTTCAATACCAGAAACAATTGTACATACAATGTAGTAATGATTTTTAGAAAATACACTCATTCTACGCTACCACGCCTTTCACAATTTAAGTAGACGTTTTACAAAATTTTGATGTAACCTTTTTTCTGAGTTCGCAACACATACAAGTATTCCCCTTGCGAACACATTATTATCAAAAAATAACTTAAGGCTTTTAACGACAACAGAAAGTTAACAAAAAGTTAATTTGCCAGAAGAAAGATAATAGTAAAATAATTAGAAGTAGCTTTTAGTTTTTCTGTTCTCGTCTAACTTTTAGTTAAGCGTACTTATAGGAAGTATGTGTATAAAATAGTAGCGGTATTCACTCTTGGTAGTAAATCAGCAAAAAAACAGCTGACTGTTTTGCCGTCAAAAAATTTTATTTTGTGTTAACTATTGGAAAAACCTCAAAATTAATAAAAATATCGCAGAACCCAGTTTAAAACGAAAGCATTTTGCATGTTGCAGTAAAAAATTTGTGATTTTGTCTTTTTCTGTAAATTTTGATGTTTTTCTTAAATTAAAATAATTTTTGATACATATGTGGCGAACAACAAAAATCAGCTGATTTATAAATTTACCATGAACAAATCGTAGTAAATATAGCACGAAGTACATAAAGGGTGTTTCTTATAGAGGTATAGAAATTTGAAATGAAATAAAACAAAGATGATTTTTTTTAAATTGACATGAAATTTAGTTTATTCGAAAGATAATCATCTGCCATTATAATTAAAATATGACTTCTGGCATATGAGGTCCAATTTTCGATGACTTTTTAAAACATTTGTGGCCGTATATTGGCAATAACGCCGCGAATATTGTCCTCCAAGTGGTCAATCGTTTCGGGCTTACCGGCGTAGACTAGCGACTTCACATATCCCCACAGAAAATCGTCCAGCGGCGTTAAATTGCACGATCTTGGAAGCCAATTCACGGGTCAGAAACGTCAAACTATGCTGTTACCAAACGCTTCCTTCAATAAATCAATTATGGCTCGAGCTATGTGACATGTTGCGCCGTCTTGTTAAAACCACAGCTAATGCACATCATGGTTGTTTAATTGATGAACGAAAAAATCAGTAATCATGGCTCTATAGAGGTCACCATTTTTTTTTTTTTTTTTTTTTTTTTAAGAGAAGCAACACTCAGGAAATTCTTCCTATTAATTAATGTGTTGCTTTCTTTGGAAAGGGGATAGTGGAGAGATGAAAGGTGGTGAAAGATGAAGGGCTTCAAACATGGCAACATTGTAATTGCGCGAGTAGATAAGTCTTAGAACAGTTGTTGCTCGCCACCTGATGTAGAGTTGGCGAATTTATTGAAGCTTTTTGTTTCATAGCCCTGATTCATTATTTTACTTCGGTGGGGTTAAGTGCTATGGGACCTCTGACCAGCATCGTTTTTAAAGAAGTACGGACCAATGATTTCACCAGCCCATAAAGCACACCAAACAGTCAGTTTTTCTGGATGTAACGGTGTCTCACCATACACTTGAGGATTAATATCACTCCAAATACAGCAGTTTTGTTTATTGACGTATCCATTTAACCAAGAGTAAAATTCATCGCTAAACCCAATTCGAAAAATTCGTGCGCGATACGTATTTCGTATAGCGCACCAATGATTTTCAAAATAAATTTGCACAATTTGGAAGCGTTGTTCAGGCATCAGGCATCAGTCATCATCATCATGTTGAAATGCAAACCAAGCTAAACATAAATCACTTGACAGCTGACAAAATGACAGCCAGTTAAAAAAGGGTTGCAAACTTAAAGTTATATACATATATAAAAAACACCCTTTATAATAACCAATAATGAAATCCGATAGTGTGATGATAGACACCCATCTTTAATGAATTTACGTATGTCTATAATTAAAAATTGTTTAAAATTTAATTACAATGTTTTTTTTTTAAC
Organism: Delia radicum; assembly: GCA_021234595.1. Taxonomy (NCBI): domain Eukaryota; kingdom Metazoa; phylum Arthropoda; class Insecta; order Diptera; family Anthomyiidae; genus Delia; species Delia radicum. The sequence continues at coordinate 20,644,685 of CM037854.1, read as the reverse complement.
TTACTTGTGCTAAACCCATTATAATATCAAATATGAAAAATTAACTACAGCACGGATTGCTTGTTAATTAAATTTTGTAAAAACACTACACTAACAGAAAAAAGTCTGTAAAAACGTTTGCTGCAGCTACAGAATTCAGTTAAAATTTACTTTTTGCCGAAAAAATTGCTGATGAGAGTTAAAATAAATAAAAAAGGCAGGTGAAAAGGTGTGCCCTACATTTGCAGTTAAATAAACAACTGACAAAAGTAGTAAAAACAACTTCAAAGTCAGTTAAATTGACAGACATAAAATTATTGTGAGAGTTGATTCAGTAAGTTGATTGATATATATAGCTGATCAAACCATGAGTTCTTGTGGGTGGTGTATTAGAATGAGGTTGATGCTGACCTAGTCGCTTAGGAGAAAAGTGCGGTACTTCCTCTAGCGATGATCCTCACAAGATTTTGTTCGTCTTTCTCTTAAATTTATTAACAATTAATTTTTTCTATTTATAATAGTAACATTTTAATTATGATCTCAAACCTGACAATTCAAAATGAAAAATAAAGGGTCCGCCAAATAACTTTTTTTTTTTTGAAAATGCTATAAAAAAAAACTACTGAATATTTTCTGAAATTTCTTTTTTTATTTGAAAGTACAATCCTTCCGGTTAATAATGGAAAATAATTTCATTCAAATGGCTGCCTCGGCTGGCCATGCAGTAGCCTAAACGATCGATCCAATTTTTAAGTACATTATCGATTGTGTGCAGCTGTATTTCACCAATGGATTCACGAATATTGTCCTTTAAAGCGTCAATTGTCTCTGGCTTGTTGGCGTAACACTTATCTTTGACGGCACCCCACAAATAATAGTCCAACGGTGTCAAATCGCAACTCCGAGGTGGCCAAACGACATCAGCTCTGCGGCTGATAATGCGATCTACGCAATTTTCGCACACATTCTGCAACATTACCATGCTTTTCAAAGTAATGTCGCAATATTTCTCAGCGTTGTTCAAGCGTATACACAACCATATTCGTTCAGCTTAAGGATAAAACTAATTATCTGTAAAATCAGACATGAGCTAAGTGTTACCATTCACGAAATAAGCACTAGTTGAAAAAAAAACGTTAGATGGCGGACCCTTTATAATAAAAAATATGTTAAATTTCATGTAATATCACGATAATTGCCTAATTTTAAACATCAGATGTGTATAATTCTTGTATACACATTTTTGTCTACAAAAATACACATAATAGGCATTTCTTATTTACAATTTCACACTATGTGTGTAGAATTATTATTTTGTGACCTAAACAAATATTAGGCATAAAGTGTGTAAAAGTATCAACATTTTAAAATGTTGTATCAACATTTTAAAATGTAATGTTGTATATAGTGTAAACATCGTATTTTTTATAACATTAGTGCCATAAATATGGTAACCATGTTTTTCTGACATAAAATCAGTACAAAATTTTCAAAATAGATAAATTTTGTGATGAATTCAAAAAAAAAATTCAATTTACTTTTCCTATATAAAAATTCAGATTTAGAGAAAGGTTGGGAGGGAGGTTGAGAATAAAAACTATGTTCTATACTATTAAATTTACTGATTTTTCAGTTATTTTCACTGACATCTTAAACAAATTTAAAAATGTTTGTTGTCAGAGTCTTGTTAAAATAAATACTATGATATACAATGAATAAAATATGCTGCTGAAAATTCTTTGTTTATAATAAAAACCCAATTTTCTATGGAAAATACACGTACGTATAACTGTCTTGAATTTAACGTAGCAGAAAATAAAACAAAATAATACACTCACAATAAAAGTTGATTGAAATGTTATATGTATGTGGAAACATTAATCAAATTTTAAAATATTTTAAATTATTGAGAACAAAAGTTTATTAGAAATTTATAAAACATCCACAATTGAAATATTTTTTGTTTTAACTACTTTTATACTTTTGGTGTATAATGCAGTACATACTGCTGGTGAAACAAAAAAGTAAAACTATTTTATAGGCCGTTTTGTTGTAAATGATTCATTATATAATTTTGTTTGCAGCATACAAAAAAAAGTCATTCTATGTATTTTTTCAATTGATTTTTTTCTACTTTGTGCATCTTATCCAAAAAAATGTGTACCTACATTAGGGTGTCCCTTAAAAAAGATTTGTCAATACATCCCACAGTTTTAATGCAAAAAACGTAAAAGAGTGTCGAATTTTGGTTGAAAATGTGCCATTTAAAAAAAGTGTGTCTATTAAAAATTCTAAAAATATAAATATTTTCTTTCATTTACTTCTTTAGCATACAACAGTTATTCAGATATGGATTTCTGATTGCATCGGATATCAATAACCCACCTAACACTATGTTTCCACTGAAGGTGTTTTGGACGTGTTTTGAAACAAAACATGTTTTGTACATGTTTCCCATTCATTTTTTCCACCAAACACATGTTTTGCTCAAAACGTTTAAGTGGAAACAGAGTAAAATACCGTATACTTTATTTAGCCGTATTGCTTTATTTACCCGATGAGAAGTAAAAAACAAAATTGGAAGAATTGAACTAATTCAAATCAAAAATAAAATATTTTTAACAGCGTTTATTAGTTAAAAATGTTTTATTTTTGATTTGAATTAGTTCAATTCTTCCAATTTTGTTTTTTACTTCTGATCGGGTAAATAAAACAATACGGGTAGAGCGTTGATTTTTTTTTCCTTTAAAATTTGGGTAAATCTTCTACCCCTTTTACATTGGCTCTCCGATGTGTGACAGGCCTTCGGCCGGGCTTAGGGGTTTTTCATTATGTGATAGGCAGTTAACCCTACACTTCATATTGTATCACTGGTGATACACAATTTTATTATTAGAATAACAGATATTTCGCTCTTGTTTTCGAAAAATATTAACTCATATTACATTATATTGATCATTTTTGCACAATAAAAAAAAAGAACCGTAATGTGATTCTCAATAGTTTTTAAAATGTCTTACAGTTTAAGTGAAAGTGTCCGGAGTGCTTAGAAAAAGGCAGCTGCACGTTTTGAATTTTTTACGTAAAACGCGTTAGTTGAACTAAATTTGCGTAATAATATACTATATGTATTATTACACAACATTTTATTATATAACTTATTCTTATTTCATTTATAAATAAATATTATTTTTCCAATTTTTACGAAAATAATTTTTTTATGAAAATTGCATAATATCTACTAAAATAGTGATTTAAAATTTTTTTTTAATATTTTTCCTGAACTCAGACGGTAATTTCCCCTTAAAAACCATCTTTTCGATCAAATATCAAAAGTCATGCAGTGTAGGGTTAAGTGGCTTCGCTGATTAAAGTTTTTCTACGTGACCGGCCGGGCTTAGGGGTTTTCTCCCATGTGAAAGGCAGTTTAGTGGCTTTCGATTTTTACTATCTGATAGGCAGTTTAGCCAAGGGCTATGCAATGCTCTCACTCTTTGTTAACAACTTGTGCCTACAAACGGCATGTTTTTTAGGGAAAACCAAAGCTAAATTAAAAATTTTGTTCTCAAATCATAACAAATATGTCGAAAACTATCAGCAGCAACATTAGAAATAATCAATTAATCAATTAAAAGTCTCGAAAAAATATTCATTTTCCTATTTGCAGCCACAAGTTATATATTTTTTCTCAGTAAGTGAGAGTATCACAATCTCTTTTTTTCTAAACTCTTTGGATTAGCGGCTTCGCTAAGTAAAGTTTCTACATTTTGCGATTATGTCAAAAACATTTATTTTGTTGTAGTTTCGATGTATTTGTAAGTGTTTTCGAAAATAGTGTTGCCGGCAACATTTTTAAACGTGTGTAGAGGGCGCTACGTATCATAGATCCTAAAAATAATATCCTAAGGAAATTTTCTTTCGTACCCACACTTGTAAGTTACTACGCGTACCGGTTTTTGGGTCCCAGCCCCCTTAACCGAAAATATAAAAAAAAAAATTCTTTTTTAATTCTGGTGTGGACCATAAAGAGCAGTTTAGCCGATTATTTACTAAATATTAGTAATATAAGAATAGCAAAAATAAATGTGTTGAATTTGCCATAGTTATATTTGAGCTAAATTTTAGTTAATTAAAAGTAACAAAATAATCTGCTAAAATCAGCAAACAAAAATGTCATTTAAATATATCAAAATTTAAAAAAAAAAAATTTTTTTAATGCGATTAAAATTCTGCCCTTATGAAATCAGCAATCTACAACTTTTTAGCAAAAATTTCTGTTGATTTTAGCAAGCTAAACTGTTGTTTGCATTCTACTAAATTTGAGGTACATTTAGCAAACTTTTGTTAATACTACAGTTTTTGTTTGCGATTTAGAGTTTATAAATATTTAGTAAAAGCTTTTGTAAATTTTACAGAGTAAATTGCTATTTTCAATTAACTAAAGTTCACATCTAAAAAATAACATTAATTTTGTAATCATGACAGATTTATTTTTGCTGTTCTTATTTTATTAATATTTAGCAAAAAAAAAATAATTAAAAAAATACAACTACTTTTCTTTGTTGCATCAACCGAAAGCTAAGACAGAGATGATTAATCTTCCGAAGTCACCTGAGCGATCGGTTTAGTTGTTTAAGAAATAATTGGAAAACAAAATTACGTTACAGCTATAAAACACAGTGTATAAGTCAAATTGAAAGAACGTCTAATTATTCAGTCAGTTGATTTATATTTAAGTTTTCATTTTTATTTAGAATGTAAAACAAAATAATTTCCAAAAAAATTGTATAGAGTTGTAACAAATTCAAATTATATAGACCAATTTTTCGGATCATATTATATTAAATGAGATCCTATGGGATCTTATGAGATAAGGTTATTTATGCCATTTGTAGGATAAGCTGAGATATAATGTGATATGAATTTATATATATATATATACACTCACAATATTTTATAGTTAGAAACAAACGAATTTGTACATTAAAACTATAGAAAAAGTTGTTAAAAACAGGACTACTGATTTTTCGTTTAAAACAATAGTAATTTCCAATTATTTTTAATTGTTAAAAAATTAACTAAAAATATCGATAAAAACAAAGTACTTTCGTTTATTTTAACTATTAAAAAATAATTGCTTAATCCGTTAAAATAAACGACGTTCGTTTTTTTTGACTATCAAAAAATTACCGAAAATCCATAAAAATAAAAGATTTTCCATTATTTTGACAATTAAAAATTTAACTCCCAAAACTTAAATATAAACGATTTTCCTTTATTTTAACCATCAAAATTTTACCCCCAAAAACGTAAAAATAAACGATTGTCGTTTATTTTAGCTATCACCAAATTTAATTTAAAATAAATAAAAATGTATTATTTACATAATGTATTATATACTTAATAATAATATATGTTAGGCTTTATTTTTAAAACTAAATAATAAGATTAATTGAATAATAATTAATTGAGCGAATGGCGCCTAACATTTATATGGCAGCATAACGAAAAAGGATGACCTTTGAGTTCATCTTTTACTATAATATGCAAATAACTTAAAAAACTATGTGTTTGTAAAATAAAAGACAATTAAAATCTAAAGAAAAACTATAGTGATGGTAAATAAAATATTTGGTTTAGTACTAAAGTAAAAAGCACTTTTGTAAACATTTTGGTACCTTTTGATTTAATTTAATTGTTAAGGTACTCTTGCAATACTATTGCACATATTACTGACAATTTTATTATCATTCAATGTAACCAACTCAATATTAAATATTTAACACATATCTTGTGCAGACACAAAACCTTTTTGATTTTTTTTTAAACATACACACGGGTAATTTGTTGCAAACTAGCAAAAGTTGCACAAGAATATTGCTTAATTTTAAATTTACATTAATCATTGATGCGCTTTATCTTGTTTACCTAAAAAACACTAGACTTTTACCATATTGCTAATTAATTTTCTTGTATTCAAATAATCAGCTAACACATGTTCTATACTGCGAAAATTATAATCCTAACTTTTCGTTTTATTTTATATATATTAAACTTTGTTATTTGTACATGAATAAAGAAACTCAGAGTTTTTACTCTATCTCTATCTCTTCATCTCCTAGATGTCATCTAATAGATGTGCTTTAACATATAAATTTGGAACAGTGAGGGAACTCCATCTCTGTTCTAATATGCACATTATGCACCGTCAATACTGCTTAAGGATGAGAAAGTGCAAATTTGCATCGTGTGCAAATAACCACGCTGAATACCCTCAGTAAAATAAAAAAGTAAAACAAAATTTACTGAAACAAAGCACTTAATCGCCAGCTGGGCCACTTTGGTACTTTTTGGACTGAAAATGTAAATAAGTAATTAATTTACCATCCCCATTTCATGCATATGAAAAACGTTTGAGAGAACTTTTAAAAAAAAAGATTACTGTGATTTTTGTGTGATTTTTTTTTTAAACAAGTAGATTTTTTTTAAACATGTAGATTTTAAACGAAAATATTAACTGCTACAGAAAATCCGTATTAATTCATAGTTTGTTTTTTAAATAACAGGCAAAAAAGTTGAAAAATATGTTTCTTTGTATTTTAATAGTTTATTCAGTTAAAAACAAACTTTACGGATTACTTTTTAAATAAACTACAATCGGTAACGGAAAATATATTGTGAGTGTATGATTGTATATACCTATATCGGACTTTTTTCATCGGGTACACTTTTTTTCAAAAATTTGCCATTATCTGTCAAAATTCGGCAAAAAGATAGATTTCTTCCATTTGGACGCATTTGCATTAAAACCCGACAAATCGTTATTTTAAGGGACATTCTAACATGCATTCCTTATAAAAACTTTACCAATTCAAATATTTTTTTTTTTTTTAGGTAAATTGGCAATTCAATGCAGTTGGTTTTTTTCTTAATTTGTAAAATATTTACACGTTGTTAAGAACGAGTAGCATATTTGTTTAAAACAAATATTGGCATTTTCCAGAAAATAGTAAATTACAAAAAAACCACCGAGAAACTTAATCAAATATTGATGTTGCATTTACCGCAAAATGAACACAAAAACTATACCACAATATTTGTTTTTAATTAAAAGATTCCTGTTGAATTTAATTAACCATAACTTTGTTGTGAAAAGATAACTGTAATTTAAGCAGCAGAGTTTTAAAAAAATATTTAGAGCAATTAAAGTTTAAAAACAACAAAATTGTTTTTAAATAACACTACTCAACAGTCAAAAAAAAACTAGAGCTTTGCAACACTCCTTTTTTAATAGACCTACACTCACAATATTTTTTCCGTAAAGACTACTGAATATACACATTAAATTAATTGAAAATCAGTTAAAAAAAGAACTACTTACTTATGTTTAAAGCAGGGGTGCCCAAGGCCTATGCGCTTGGTGCTCATTTGTTTTTGTAAAAACACTTAGCTATAGGCTGTGTGTTTTAATACACATATAGAGCGCTCAGCACTAGCAATACGAAATACACAAACAACTTTGTCTTATTAGTTTTTTTGTCGTTCTTCACTGCCCTGCAGGAAGCTTGGGGTCAAGTGCCTCCAAGTCTCCACTTTTGTCTACTATTTTGTTGACATTGTCAACTAAGCGTCTACACTTTTTACTTTATTAACTCACTAGTAAATTTTTGGTTAAAATGTCTACATATGGTCCCATTAGAACTAATTAGTCACTAGTGAATCTATGGTTCTTATGTCTACATGTGGTCCCATAAGAACTAACGAGTCACTAGTGAATCTTTGGTAAAATGTCTGCATATGGTCCCATAAGAACTACCTAGTCACTAGTGAATCTATGTTTCTAATGTCTTTATATGGTGCCATAAGAACTACCTAGTCACTAGTGAATCTTTGGTTCCAATGTCTACATATGGTCCCATAAGAACTACCTATTCACTACCTAGTCAATAGTTCTAATGTCACTAGTGATTTTCAGTGACACGTACATGTTAAATGTCTATAGCAAATTACATTGCCTGGGGAATATTTAGTTAGTAGTACTGGTGACACAGTCAATAGTGAATCAATACTTTTTCACTATTGACATTTCCTGCAGGGTGTATACACGCAAGCGCAAAGCAACAACACTTTCGTATGCTTTGCTGGTAAACATTGAAATATTTTTTTCTTTTTTCTTTGTATGTATTGGTTTTTACAACAAAAAATATTGAACAAAAATTAGTTTTTCTTTAAATGTATTGGTGTTTGCTCTTCCATAAGGAACTTTTGGGCACTCCTGGTTTAAAGCAATTGTGTTTTTTGGTTTATTTTCAACTGTTGAAAAATTAATTGACCAAATCGGTATAAGCAATAGATTTTTTCGTTTATTTCAATACTCAATATAATATAACAAGTTTGTGTTTTAAATAGAAAATTTTAACTGAATATTTTAACTAAAGGGTCCTCCAAATAACTTTTTTATTTTGAAAATGCTATAAAAAAAACTACTGAATATTTTCTCAAATTTCTTTTTTTATTTGAAAGTACAATCCTTCTGGTTAATAATGGAAAATAATTTCATTCAAATGACTGCCTCGGCTGACCATGCAGTAGCCTACACGATCGGTCCAATTTTTAAGCACATTATCGATTGTGTGCAGCTGTATTTCCTCCTCTTCAATTTTTGTGAACAAATATTCGTTCAACATGGCCCGATAACGATCGCCATTGACGGCCATTGTAACGGCCACTCCTTGCTCATTTTCGAAGAAAAATGGCCCAATTATGCCTCTGGACCAAAATCCGCACCAAACAGTGACTCGTTTTGGGTGTATCGGCACACATTCTGCAATATCACCATGATTTTCAAAGTAATGTCGCAATATTTCCCAGCGTTGTTGAAGCGTATACACAACCATATTCGTTCAGCGGAAGGATAAAACTAATTATCTGTCAAATCAGACATGAGCTAAGTGTAACCATTCACGAAATAAGCACTAATTGAAAAAAAAGTTAGATGGCGGACCCTTTACATTATCATTGTGTGTTTTCAAACCTTTTTTTTATAGCTTTTTACAAAATTGATACCTTAATAACATTTTAGCATTTAGCGATTTGCCAAAAATCTAAAAAAACACAGTTTTCCGTCCACTCTATTATCTAAACGGTGCTCTTTGAAACACGGGAAAACATTTTTTTAAATAATTTTTGACGTAGAATCGAATTTCAGGTTCAAATTTCATATAAATTATACCCTTTTTGCTGTGTTTAAAAAGGGACCCCAAATAAACGGTTTTGGCCACCACGCGTCTGTGTAAGGAGTTGAAATTTTAAAACTATAATAACACAATTTTTTTTATTGATGCAAAAACCGTAAAAAAGTGATGATATCCTCAAATCAAATTTGTGTAACGAACTCTAGTATATAAATAAATATTTATTTATCGCATAAGATATTCTAAAAAGATTTTAGTGATATTTTTTTTTATTTTTAGCAACTAAAAAAAATTACTTCAAGTGCCCTAATGCCCCACGATGGTCATGCACTTGAAAGTTATGGTGTTCAAAGTTAAAGTTAAAAGTGAATTTAATTTCAAATTAAAATTAAATGTAGGAACGAGGCATACGCTAAAGATGTTTTTTTTATCACTAACAGATGTGTAATGCCAACGAAAGGCATCGTTATCACTTACCCTAGAATATATTGTAGATTCGAAAGGTAAAAAACCTGCTCGTGAAGAAAACCAGGCAAAGTCTCAGGTCCTAAAACGTTTCCTAAACGTGCATCTTCCTGAATATCGTACAGTGAAAAAGAAAAATCTTATTGTTTCCACAGTGCCCCAAAGTAGCTTAATTGGACTTTTAAAACGATTTTTTAAGCATAAGCTGACAATTGTTAATTTTTGTCTAATCTTTTAATATCTTCTGGTTAACTTTTTAAACAAAAAAATTTAAAAAACTTGAGAAAAAAGCGTTTAAAGCGAAGAAAGTCTAATAAAACAAGTTAAAAGCTCAAAAATCTTAAGAAAAAGCTCTTTTAAGCCCAAAAATGAAACAATGGCAAAAAATTAAACCAATACAAAAAATAATTGTATTCTCAGAAGATCATTTATAATATATATTTCTTAAACGTTAATGTAATTAAATTGTTTCCTAAAAAAGTGCATCTTCCATAATATCGTACTGTGAATAATTATTGTTATTGAAAGCAAAATATAGTTTTAAAGTACCGAAAAGGCAACTGTTAATTACAGCAGTTTTTTTACTATTTTTACAGTTGTTTCAAAATTTATGTAAAAAAAAAACTGTCAGTTGTTTTTACGATATTATTACTTGTTGTGCTATATTTGTTAGTTGTTTTTCAACAGTTTAGAACAACTAAATTTTTAGTTATTTTAATGGCAATTGCCTTTTTAACTACATTCAAAAATATAAGTTAGTAGAAAAGTTAGTAAAGCGTCTTTATTCAGCCCTTAACTGTTTGAACTAATGTTTAACTAATATTTTACTAATGTATTACTAATTTAATTTGCGAAAAAAAAAAATTGTGCTACTTACCACATTAATAGTGTGGACGACAACCAGATTTAAAGATATACGCAGAATGAATTAGATGTCGCGGCATGTCAACATGTAGTAGTAACGAGGAAAATGATATTAAAAAGTACAACTCTAGTAAGGCATATTAAAAATACAACCATGGAAGATTTTTGTATATGTTTTTCAAAAAAATTGTGGTTTGAAGCAACTTAAATTTTTCGTTGTCACCTGCTTGTGAAAGTAATTGTCTATTAATTAAATAGAATACAAAATAAAATATTTAAATTTAATAAACACTAAATGTGTATTTGTAAACTAAATGTTTATAGAGATTAATAATCTAGTGTGGTCAAATCGCAAACAAATATACAACGGGTAGACAGACTAAAGCGAAAGACAAATACGCACATCTTAGGTATATTTTTATGTTTCCTTTCTCTTATTGAATAAAAAGGGTTGTATATGTTATATTTTGTTATTTTTCGTTTTGTTTCTATAACTATCTGCGGCATTTGCGTTCCTTTTAAAGATAGCATCATTTAGACTACATTGATGTGAGTAGTGGAAAGAAAATTTTCTTTGTGTTATATATAATTATTTCTATTTTTTAGATATTATATAAATTCATGTCGTCAATGTGGCAGTATGAACATTTTTATATTTTGTAACGTATTGTAAAGTATTTTAAAAAGAATCACAAAAATATGTTTTATGATTTTCAACAAATAAATTAACTTAAGTATAATTTTTGTACAAATTTTTTGATTTTTTTTTAAGAATACTAATATTCATCAAAAATTTTATTAATTATTAGCAAAGGTTTTTTAATTTCTGATCCACTAAGTGTTAGCAAAACTTTTGCTGAATCTACTAATTTTGTTGCTAAAAATTAGCTCGCTGATTTTCAGCAAAAGATTTTGCTGACACTAGCAATTTTTTTTGCAAGCACCCTCCTGACTAAAATTTTGCTGACTTTACTAACTTTTTTTTTTTGAGTGTAAAATTACAGTTGTCTTACTGTCATTTTCAGTAGATTCTACTGTAAAACTTTTTTGAATGTATGAAAAAGTATGGTTTTATATATAAAAAAATAAGTCTCTGTGTAGCTAATTTAATGATTTTAAAAAAGACATGAATGAATTTGTTTTACAAATTTTGATCAACTCAGATATATAGTTTGCTAATTGTTGTCCCTTATAAAAATTTGTATTTTTAACACTTACCTTCATGATTTTTTTTTTTGTACAGCCACTCTTTAAATTATCAAAATTTCGAATTATTTTGTAAATATTTCAAGAAATATTCTATGATTTTCTAACTTTAACATAAAATATGTTTTGTTTAAAGATCTAGTTTAGGTAAAAACTAGAGGGCTTCAACTGAAAAATGGGACATTTCCAATGCATAACTTCAGTAGATTTTAAAGCTATAAAAAATTATCAAAAATGTTGTAATTTTTGTATTAAAAATACAAAAATGGTTTTTCCGAACTTTTTATATATTTAGTTAGAATATTGTTCTACCTCAAGTCCAAGAACCTAATATGATATTGTCATATTAGATTTTATTTGTTGATATTCAAAAAGTTTGATCATGTTCATGATAGAAAGTACAATTGTTTCATTGGCATCACCCAAATCTTCAGTTGTCTGCAATAGAAAAGATAATTGGCTTAACTCAAACCGAGACATTACATACATTTTGGACTTGTGGTAGAACAATAATCTAACTAACTATAAAAAAAATGTTTAACATTTTCAGTTCGATTCCAGAGTATTGCGACAAAAGTGAAAAAGCAGGGCATTCAATGAAAATCAAAAAGTTTAAAGATTTCGAAAACTAAACGTTCGATTTTGAAATATTTGTGTTCAGCGTGCCAAAATTATGCAATAATGATGTATTTCAGGAGATTATTTCAAAAATTAAAATTTGCCGTATAAATTGAGCAATTAAATTGAGTTTAAAATAAAAAGTTTTTGCAGTAATGTAACTAATTTTCACTTTTGTTGTCTACCGATAGAAAGCGCCTTTAGTTTATAAGAAATTTTGAAAATGGCGCAATTGCATGCGTTTTTTAAAAACAGCTCATTTCTTTAAAACTTTTTTAGGAATCAATTCCTTTAAAATTCTGTTATAAAATGATGTTAAATCACTTCGAAAATTATAAAATTGTGTAGCAAATACTTAAAGCCTTGGAAAACAACATTAGTGACCGCAACATTTTGTGGATTAATTCTGCTATATTGATTGTTTATTTGCATGACAAATAATCTCAACCTCAAGTGGAAACTACGGAAATAATAAACAAATCTGGGTCATTTACTAAAGCAGGATCCTTTTTAACTATAAAATACAATTTGTTTTCAATTGAGAAGAAAATAATAAAAACTGCAATTAATTGTTAATTTAACATAAAGAAAACACAATTGCCTCATTTATTTAATTAAAATTTTATATTGTTATTATTTTTAAATAAATTATTTTTATTTAGAACTATTGTACAATATTACAAATATTTTAAAAAATAAAAATTTTTAATTAATTTTTATTCTACATAGTTTTTATATACTATTTTACATATAATTTGATTTCGTAAAAAATAAACATTATTTAAATTTTAATTAATAATTAATTCGTTATCTTTTCATTCTTATTTAGCATTTAATTATTTTTTTTTTTTTAATTCAAGGCCTACATAATAACTACATTAAAAAAATGTATATGATATAAAAATATATTTAAAATAATTTAACCAAATTTTTTATTTTTTAATACACTTTTTATATGGGGGAGTTTGTAGTACACTCAGGGAAAAAAGTTTCATCATTATGGTTAAATTGTTTCATAAATCGTTTGTCGGCAATTATTTAGCATGTTTATGAAGTTTTTATAGATATGATGAAGAGTTTCATAAAAATGTATGTCAAATGTTTCATAAATCTTCATCATTTCATAAAAAAGTTTCATAAACTGTGTGATCTTATTTTTGTTTGTTTTCCTATCGATTGAAATTAAGAATTTTCATTTGAAATTTAGAAATCATTGACAGAACTACAGATTTGTCATTTAAAATTAAAAAAATTTAATACGTAATTTAGATTTTTTTATTTAAAATTCAGAATCTATAAATTGAAAGTTAGAAATTGTAATCATTTAATGTGTTCTAAATTTTGCAATAAATTTTGTGAACATAAATATAATTAATAGTGAATTTTTATCGTTGATCTATAAATTTATGTGTGAGATTTTATTTGTTCGGTTTTAGATCATGACAAATTTTTCTCTAAATTAACAGAAAAATTATAATTTTTATATGATAATTTACTTTGACTATTAGAAAAAAAAAACACAGAAAAAGTTATTAGACACTAGCATGAATGGAATGCATTTTCTGACCCACTACGGTCTTCATCAACATTCTTCGTGCCATTTTAGTGTTAATCGTAAATATCATCTATTTAACTCACATGTTAAAGAAATTGGGTAACTTTAAATCCCACATTACTCTGTGTGTTGAGTTAGAATGAAATTTACCACGAACGATTTCTATTTATAGTGTGTTTATTGTTATATTGTTAATTTAGAGAAAAATTTGTCATGATCTAAAACCGAACAAATAAAATCTCACACATAAATATAATTTTTATAAATTTTAGTGGAAATTCTTAATCAAATAAATGTTTTTAAATTCAAAATGAAAATTTCTAACTTAATACGCATTTCACAATTAAAATTAAATAAAATTGCATATTAATTATAGTATTAATGGCAATTGTCTCAAAAAGACGTTAAAATTCAAACTCAAACAAAAATCAAACTTTGCTCTCTGGCAATTCTTCCCTAACTACGTAAGCGTCATCTATCGAATGTACAAAGAATATATCATAGATGTGGCATCACTTACAACATATGGGAAAACAGTGGACATTAGAGTGAGGTGAGTTTCTAAAAATAGAACTGTTGTGTTGTTGGAGTTGTACTTCAGATATTATGTATGCAAGAACAAAAACACCGTGTTTTGAATAAAACTAGTTTTAATCACAACAAAACTCGACCTGACGATAGATTAGTGGGCTAAAGCGCTCTGTCTAACGTGTAGTGCGAGTGCATGTGGCATTAGAAATCAGTTTATCTATACCACGGTCAATGATTGCGTTTATTTCATATAGACGCAATCGAACAAATAAAAACATAACAAATATTACATTATTCAATAAAACAGGGTCACTGACGAAGATTCAATACCAGAAACTGCACAGTCTGATTCAGAAAAATTGAAAATTTACAATGTAGTTATGATTTTTAGAAAATACACTCATTCTTTTCTACCACGCATTTCACAATTAAAATTAAATAAAATTGCATATTAATTATAGTATTAATTGCAACTGTTTCAAACTCAAAACTTAATATTATTTATTTTTTTTTTGGATTTAAATAAAAATTGATTTTATTTTGAAATTGTGAGCTTTAATTTATATATTCTGAATTACAAATACAAGAATGTTGGGTTTTAAAAATAATTTATTAAAAATAAATTGTCTACATTGGCCTTTATCGTATTTGTACGCTAGCAAAGAAAAGTTTTCATTTCATAAAAATTTATGAATTTGCTTCATCATATTAATAAATTGTCATATAACATTTAAGAAACACTTCATGAAAAGCTATGAAACTTTTTCATATTTATGAAATATTTCATAAATATGAAGAAGCATGTCATCAATTTGCTCTTTTATGACGCAACAGCATCATATTTTTCATAAATATGGTGAAGTTTTTTCTCTGAGTGTATGAGGTGGTGTAGTACCACCATATGAAATTTAATACACCTTGTATATTTCTAAGTTTAAATATTTATTTTTTAGTTTTTTTTTTATTGTATTTTTAGTTTTTTAATACTGTGTTTCCACTTACGTGTTTTAGTAAAAAAAATATATGGGAAAACATGTACAAAACGTGTTTTGTTTCAAAACTCCTTCAGTAGAAACGTAGCATAAGGAAAGAAACTTAAATATACTACACTGAAAGAATTATCTTTACTTCAATAATGAATTTCTTCATAGCTTTAAACCTAGAAAGTTAATCTTATTTCTCTTACATTTTTTGAGCTTAAAAAATTACACAAAAACTCGGCTTAAAACATAAATAACTTACGTCAAATTTAAGAGCACGTACTGGTAGTTAAAATATGGTACAACGACTGAATATTGATATCAAGAGATCAGAGAAAAAAAATTTAAAAAAAAAACGTGTGTAGGTTCAACGTCTTGGGTTAATGATTAACTTCCTAGGGTTAATCAACATTGTCACTGGAACTCGTCCATTGAAACGTTTCATAGAATCTATGAAACAGGGTTCATTAAGGTCAATGATAATGAAATGTTTGTAGAATTAATGAAAATCTTTATAAAACTAATGCACGGGTGCGGTCCCAAAATTAGACGACCTAATAAAAAAAATCACAACAAACTTGGGAAAAATATTTTTTATTTCTTTTAGCTCCATACACACTGCTAATATTCCATGCGTAAAAATACAAATAAATGTCAAAATAACCAAAAACTTTGTAAAATAAACGAGAATTTGTTCATTTTACAAAAGATTTTGTTGTTTTGACATTTTTTTCGTAATTTTAACATGGATTATTATGAGTGCACTTTTCCCAGCGAGTATCAATAGCTTCGATACCCTGTTTATGGTAAGAACTGTCTAGCTTCTTAAGATAGCCATCAACCTCAGACTTCACCTCTTCATTGTTGGCAAAACTTTTACCAGCGAGTCATTTTTTCAAGTTTGGAAATAGAAAATAATCTGAGGAAGCTAAATCTGGCGATTAAGATGCTTGATGAAGCAATTCGAACTTTAATTCATGGACTTTGGCCATCGCAAGAGTACATTGTCTTGATGAAACAACACTTTCTTTTTCGCCAAATGCGTCCTTTTTTCCTAAATTTCATCACTTGTTTTTCCCTTTTGAAGATAGTTAATAAAAATTATCGCTCGCGCATCCCAAAACACAGACAGCATGACCTTGCCTGCAAATGGAACATTGTCTTCGCTTTCTATTTACACGATTCACCCATTCCAGTCCACTGCTTTGACTGTTCCTTTGTCTCAGGTGTAAAGAGGTGGAGCCATGTCTCATCCACGAATCGACGCAAAAACTCATCTTTATTACGGTGAAACATCGTCAATCACACTTTCTCGATGCTGTTTTTGTTCTATTGTGAGTATTTGCGGAACTTATCTCCAAATTTTCAGTCAATATGCAAGGTATAGTACTTTTTGAAATGCCTATAATTTTAGCCAGCTCAAGCACATTCAGCCGACGATCATCAATTACCATTTTGTAGATTTCTTAACCGTTTCTGGGTTGACTATTACGGTGTTCGTCTTGGCAGCTCGTACGGTCTTGTTTAAATTCTGCCACCAAATATTTTAAAGTCGTAAACGAAGTAGCAGGCTTCCCCAAGAGTAGAATCTAGCTCGTCTTTAATATTGGTTTGACTGAGACCTTTCAAATAAAAGTATTGACTGTCACCAATTTTGTCCATGTTCAAAATAAATAAAAGGCCAAAAATATAAATAAAAGTCCCAAATAATAAAGCACTTCATAAAATATGTCTTAAAACTAAAGTTTAAAAGGTACGAAAATTAATGAATTTATGAAATTTTATGGAAAAATAAAAAAATTAAGTCTTTGAAATGAGTTTATAATCCAAAAGAAAAGTTTCATAAATTTATGAAGAAATAATTTATAATCGAGTAAATTTTTTTTTATGAAACTATGAAATTTTATGAAAAATTTCTTAATATTAAAAAAATTTATTGGATATAATGAAATTCTACGAAAAACATTTATTGTTTCATTAATATCATTAAAGATATTCTTTCAGTGTGCTTAAAACTAACATGTTGTATTTTTTTTTAAGTATTTAAATACAATTTTTAATAAATTTATAGCTATTGAAAACTATAGAACTACATTTCTTAACCCATATTCTCCTGAATTTACAAATTGTGTTGTTACCAAAGGATATTTATGTTTTTTTTATTATCTTGCTACGGCCTCTAACAGAAGTATTTGCACTAGAGATTTCACAATTATTCTGTTGCAATTCAGTATTGGGCATGTTTTTACTATTCGGCCGAATATGGAATAGTTCATTAATGTCGGTTCTTGAGGTAGTGCCGTCATATGACGACGCCATTATACTATGGGTTAAGAAATACTAAAAATTATGTTGACCACTTTTTGACTACACTATCTAAATGTTATATCAGAATTTATTTGAAAATATATATATAACGGTACTCCCTTTCAGTGGGTTTTTGAAAGAACTTATAAAATTATTAAAAATTTTTAATTTTTCTAATTTGTCTCAGTTTGCCCCCTCTAGTGGAAATATTCACAATGAAAGTTGAAACTTTGACTAAATAACTATGAATCCAAGATGGTTTAAACGAGCTTAGGATCATTTATTTATTAATTATAATTGTTTAATTCCAATATTTCGTCTCCACATTGGGTGACTTCTTCAGAGAACAATTATTAGAATTTTGTAATAACTGTAATAATTGTTCCCTGAAGAAGTCATCCAATGTTGAGAAGAAATATTGGAAATAAACAATTATAATTAATAACTAAATGATCTTAAGCTCGTTTAAAATAAGAAAAAATAAATAAAAGAAGATCAAAGAAAACTTAAAATTTTGTAATAAATATATATATATAATAAATATAAGTATGTGAAATTGACACACAAAAAACCCGGCACACGTAAACATAATTTTTGGGCGTATAATCCAGTTGTATACTCAGTTTTAGGTCAAAAATAATCAAATATTTAAATTTTAAGTTTGCATTGACTCATGTGATTTTTTGAGTGTATTTTAAGTATTTTTTTAACTGACCTTATTTATTGTTAATTTGTCTAAATCTAAGTCTAACAAATGGCCGTCCAATTTTAGGAGGATATATTTCATTTATATACAATACGAAACGTTATGGTAATCACCTTTAACGTATACAGACAATTGTTAGTTCAGTGTAGTATGGTTCGAGTCTTCAAATTTCATCATAGTCTCAAAATGGGCGGCCATATTTGTTAGCTTTAAGTTTCGACATATAAACAAAAAAGAATAATTTTTTATATAAATAGAACATTTTTGGTCTTCAAAGTTTAGTAACGTCATGATGCTTGTGAGGAAAAGACCCTGTACACGTGTTTGATTTCCAAGAAGACAAGAATGGAGCAAAATTGATGATTAATAGGTGTTTTGTTAAAGCTCTGCCTATTATGGAGGCTATAGCTTTTCTAAAACTTTGGGTTCTGATGAGATCTTTAGCCAGATCGAAATACTAGTACCAACCTAGCTAATATGTTTGATTTGCTTTACTTTTGTAAATATACTAAGGTTGAAAGCTCGTTATAAATTAAAAACAACATAAAAATAATCTCGATGTATATAAAAACGAAAAACTAATAAAATTGTAAATAAATAAAGTAGTTTCAAAAGAGTTTTCGATGCCTTTTACTTAAAATACACTCAAAAAATCACTAAAACTTTAAATTGAAATATCTTTTTATTTTGACCTAGCATATAAACACGGAGTTTACCGCTGAATTCTACGACCCAAAATTAAGTTTACGTGTCCCGGCGTTTTGGAGTGACATTTCAAAAGTTGAGATTTTACTTACAGCGTAATTAAAGCTCGTGAAAAAATCTTGGGGTAAATTTATTTTCTTTTCTATCAATTTTCCTGTATAATCAGGAGTTTTAAAAGATTTAAAATTTAAGCTTTAAAATCTTTGATTAGTGGTTTAATTAAAAGTGTAATGTAGTTCACAATCACAAATGTCAAATAAATTAATTTTCTACCTTTAAGCTTACAATTAATTTTGATAACTACTTAATTAGAGGTTTTCTAACTATAAGTTTATTTAAACATTATTTTTTAAACATCAGACTAATTAATTATTAATTTATTTTAATAACTAGTACATTTTTTATTGTATCTTTCATCATGTCTTAATAATTTTAATATCCCAGTCAGATTAATTGAACTGATTAACAACTGACTAATATAAAATATATTCCAACCAACTACAAATTCTGCCTGTGATTCTTTCTCACCTACATATAAGCACTATTTTTCAGGGATGGCAGGCAATACCACTAAATAACTGAAATACAGTTATCCGTAAAATGCCGTTACCGATATAACTAAAACACCGTTAACGCTAATATACGGTTTCCGAAATAATTGAAATGGCGTTATCATTAAAAACGGTTACCGAAATAATCGCTGTAAATAGATATATTTTCCCAAAGTTTGATCATGAACTACACTGAGAGAGTTATCTTTACTTCAGTAATGAATATCTTCATAGATTTATAAAAATTGTCTCTGGAACTCGCCCATGGAAAATGTTCATACAATTTATGAAACAGGTTTCATTAGAGTCTATGTTTATGAAATGTTTGTAGAATTAATGAAAATCTTCATGAAACTAATGAACCATTCCGACAATGAATCGTTTATAGAATTTATGAAGCATTTTCATGAAATTTTCCTTTAATAAATAAAATTCTTCACGAATGTCTTAAAAATACATTGGAACTAAGCCAATGAACCGCTTCATATGATTTTTTAAACAATTTCATTGAAGTCCTAAATTAATAAAAGGCTACACAGAAAAATCTTAAAACCGGTTTCAATTAAAAAATTTATTGAATCAATTAATATTTTAATTGATTTTTCACCTATCACGGCAATGATACTATCAATTAAACCTTTTATTAAAATTAAAAAGGAAAAAAAAGTTATAAATAACTTTTACAAAAAAAAAAAATATGATACTCACAAAAAAAGTGTGTGATCTATACGTTGGTATGTGTGTTTTTTGCAATGCTGAGTCTGTTTGTGTGTGGGCTGGTTTTGTTTGTTAACTTCAAATGTATTTGGTATTTTATACTGAAAATTTTCTATTTATGCATACAGTGTATGAAAAAATAATATGATAATTGCGTCTAAAATAAAATATGTATTTATATACTTAAAAGTCAATTAAAATATTAATTGATTCAATTAAATATTTGTTTAGAAACAAATTAAATTAAATTCAAATCAAATTTTTAATTAGATATTTTGGGTTGATAATTTTTTCTGTGTACATTG
Source organism: Delia radicum (assembly GCA_021234595.1). Lineage (NCBI taxonomy): Eukaryota > Metazoa > Arthropoda > Insecta > Diptera > Anthomyiidae > Delia > Delia radicum. The sequence goes on along the minus strand of CM037854.1, from coordinate 20,624,002 downwards.
AAATAATTTATAAAATATGCTGAGCACTTGAGAATTAAATATTAAAACAAAAGTTTGAAATGTATGAAAATTAATGAAATTATAAAATTTTATGAAAAAATTAAAAAGTCTTTGAAATAATTTCATAGCTCTAAAGAAAGTTTATATTAAATTTTGTTAATATCATAAAGGATAATTCTTTCAGTGTAGCCAGTCATTGAAATTAGAGTAAATAGGGCTAAAAATATCGGTGTGCATAGACATTACCTGAATTACTAAACGTTATCCTTAAAATACCGTTACCGAAATAACTGACACCTCGTTATCCTTAAAACACAGATAGCGAAATAACTAGAATACCGTTACCGCTAAAATACAGTTACCGAAATAAGCGAAAATACCGTTACCGCCAAAATACAGTTACCGAAATAAGCGAAAATAGCGTTACCTTAACCGTTACCCGCATCGAATCGGTTACCATCCATGCTCTTTTTTCAACATTTTATCTACGTAGAAGATCATGTTTATATTAACAAACTGTTTTATATCTATTTAGGTTTTTTAATTATATGAAATTAATAAGTATGTGGTTTTTAAATTCATAGTCTAAGCAAAGTATCCAGATGTTGTCTGACTTTGTCGGTCATACGGCAAAACCTTATTATATTCCACGTTGATTATTATTAAATATTGATTTTGCAATTAATTAATAACATTTTTCTTAAATACACACTCATATTTATTTAGTATCCATGTTAATGTAATTCAATACTTTTTAATGGGTTTAGAGAGGCAAAAAATTTTAAAACTTAAAATCGTTTGGTAGATTAACAGAAAATACAAATTCTACATGAAAAAACACATTCACTTAGAGAAAAAATTTGATTGAACATAATTGAGAACAAGAAACTATCATATTATGATCATAACAATCATATATATGATTGTGACTGATCATATTATGATTACTGAGGAGGATTTCATCATAATCCAGGATCATAATATGACTTTGAGGATGATGTTATGATTGTTACGTGTTTCAACCATAACATGATGCTCTTGGACTATCGTAACATGATGCTCTTTTCTCTGCGTGTTCGGAAGTTAAAAATATATAACTTTCTATGAATGAAACCCGGAATCCTGGGGTCAATCACACTTTGCTTAAAACAACGACAACTACCTAAACGGGATACATCACAAACCATCAACATTGTCGAAGTCCGATTTTGCACGAAATAAACAAAGTGTTTTTAATTAAAAAATATCGTCCTGAATATATGGAACAGGTGTCCCAATTTACATCAGTCCCAATAGTGGGTCGGTAATCGGGGTTCACCAGTATAGATAGAAGAAGGTTGGATAGAAGAAGCTGGATCGTTAAAAAGTATTCCTATATAAAATTCCTATATAATTGGCTATGGTACAAAAAACAAAGCACTGTCAAAGAGCGTTGGTTAACAGTAATTCCAAGAAAAAATCATTGAGAAAGCACTTATTTGGAACGCTTTGTCAACGTTTGCAAAAAGTGCTTCGCCAATACATGCTTTGCAAAACATACAACTTTTTCTAAAAAAAAAAACAACCACTGGCAAAACATCTGTTAAAAGTGATTTGCTAATGTTTGCAAAAAGGACTTTGCCAATACTTTTATGACAAAATGTACGACCGTATATGAAAAATACTACTGCGAAAACATCTTCTAATGTGCTCTGCCAATTTTTTTTCGAATCCGATAACCATATAAGTAACCAGTTACTTAGCCCCCTATTAGGTAATGAGTCCACACATTACTTTTAGGCTCATAGCCTGTAAAATTCATCAGTGAAATAAGGTGTATTGTAATGAGTATTGTAATGAGTGAAGTCCTATGGGCGATACATTACTTTACCCATTATTTAGTAATGTGTGGTTTTGCTGGATTGTATTCGAATTAAGACTAATCCAGATTTCATATTTAGAAAAAAAATTACACACACACAAAAAATTTCGTCATTTGCCAACTGAAATTAGGTTGCTACGATTGAAATCGGTTTGAACAACTAAATATTCGTTATTACAACAAAATTCGGTTAATACAACCGAATTTTAGTAGCACCAATCAAAATATTCTGAAATCATATTTAAATATGATTGTACCAACCGAAATTATTGGCTCTAGCCACCAAAATACACTTTTCAATTCGGTTGGTACTTTATGTTTCTGTGAGTACTTTTTATTTTTAGTTTTCTCATAAACAACGTATTTTAAATAAAAATTTTGTGAAAAACGTTATTTTCACTAATACCCAGTAAAATTTTTTAGAACAGCTTACCTTTCAACCTGTTCTAGAACAGGTTCTTGGGAGTAAAAATGTAAGGTTTCACTATTCCAGAACCAGTTCTAAAGCAACCTGTTCTAGTTTGGAGATAAAGAACCTATTGCAAATAGGACAAACTCCATATAAAAAGAATCGGTTGTAGAACAGAAATTAGAGCCTACCATAATACACTATAAGTTGTTCTACAACCTGTTATTTGGATTTTACTATTTTACTGGTTACAATTCTCAATTTAAAGTAAAAAATACAAATTTCAGTTTAGGTTTTCCTTATTTAGCTGTTCAATACATTACATATTTATAAATTTCAACTAAATTTTCCAAATATCAGATCAAATATAAAATCTTTAAATTTGATAATTTTTTGAACGTAAAATCCATGGTTTGCCAAATCCGCGGTTTAAATCGCTGTATATAAAAAAAAATGGTTTTTTAAAATTTTGAAAACAATATATCGCTCATTTACTTCAAGACTGTCATAAGTCGAAAAATGCAATTTTTGAGTTAATGATGAAGATTTATTAGTTATATCATGCTTTATATTGTGTAAAAATTTCATATTAATATCATGTATACTTTTCGAGATATAGGGTAATATATTTTATTTTTTCTTTAAAGTGGGTGCAAAGAGTATATACTTCATAGAAAAAATGTGATTCTTAGAGGTCTCTCGATAATGAGCGTAAAAGCCCGTATTTATAAAAAACGTGACCAAATAAATAGAGAAAGGGTCAAGCGAGGCAGATATGGATTGTAAACTTTTAACTCGTTTTCTGCTAAATCGTGTTTTTTGAGTTATGTCAGTCTTGAAGTAAATGCGCGATATGTTAATTATAATTTATTCCTCTATGCCGTTGCCAAATTAATTGGTTGAGCTCTTACGGGATTCAAAGTTATGGATAAAAATCTAATCTTCGATTCCAAATCATTTAATATTACTAAATAATATTAATTTTGGCAGAGCACATATTTTGCCATTGTTGCAAACGCTTTGCCAACTTTTCAAAAAATCCAACGGCCAAATGAAAATTGACTTTATAATTTCAACACTTTTTCCAACAATTGTACCACCCTGTATAGTACTTTTCCAACGCTTTGCCGTTTTTATTTTTCTACACGGGTGTGTACATGAAATCTTGAATAAGTTGTTCCCTTGATAAATATTTTTAAATCTAAATAAAATCATGTTCTCGTTTCGCTTCGAAATCGATTGTAATAGAGGCGCGGAACCTTCCAGCCTATTCACTCATTGCTTCATTAAACTATGTAGTACAATTTCTCTGGAGTTCTTTAAGTACATTTTTTTAAATACAAAATTTGCAAGCACATATTTTGGAATAACATCATCGTTGAAATTGATTGTCTTCCTGTCATAAATTGTATATGGAAAAATACTTGGAAATTTCGTTCATATACTTTTCACTCCATTTTTATTTAAATACCCAGCAAACAATAATTACATCCCCTTTCATGGAACACCTCTTAATTAAGAAGAGAAGTTAGTTGAAATTGTATGATCAATCATTCTTTTCAACCTCAAAAAAAGTAGTTTTTAAGCTGGTATAGACACACAATATTCCTCAAATAAGAAGAACTTGTTGGTTTGAAAATTCTCTTTTGATGAAGAAGAGATGATTTAAACATTGTGTTTTTAAAGCAGAGAATCGCCACTTCTTAGAAAATTAAAAATAACGATTTTACATTAAATTTCATATAAAGAAAATAAGTTTTTTTCTATTGTGATTTTGGAAGTGATTTTAGACGAGTTTTATCAAGAGATATAACTATTTTTTTCGCTGGGCAATAATGAAACCTTATTAAAAAAATATGAAAAAAAAAAGAAAAATTTCAGGTAAATTAATATTTTCTTGTACATATTTACAACAAGTGGTCATAGCAACTGGAATGGAAAATTGTTTGAGTGAATGATAAAGAGGAGCGAGGATTTTTTTTTTTTGGTTTTTTTTTTTAAACAGCTTAGAATGTAAATTTCAAAAAAAGTACACTGCGTTGCATAACTATAATTACAAATGATTTTTGCTATTTTTTCTAATATTACAAACATTTTGTTAAAACTTATGAAAACAGTCAGAGTGTGATCTCTTATTGTTTAAAATTTAAGAGATTACTTAATAGATTTAAGAGAAAACTTGTGTTATAACTTTTTGTAAGTGTTTCATAGCTTTAATTAAATATTTATAAATTAAAGAATTATTTTTTGTTTATTATGCAATTTTAATCAATTTACAATAAAATGCAGTGTGGTTCATATCTAAGTGATTTTAAAAAAGCGCAAATTTCAGCCTACTTATTTAAAAATTGGCTTAAGTTTTCGGGAAATTGCTAGAAAAATAAACGGTTCACAAACTTTGAAAATAATCCTAGAGCTGGCATAAAATAATCAACTGTGCTAGCAACACAATGAATAGTCTCAATCAGATAATCGATGTATGTAAGGTAAATGTATCCAAATCAATCATAAGTAGGCTCTTCAAGGATTCCCAGAAAATTTCTTGCCAAAAACTGATGTCTGAGCCAAGGTTGTTAACCCGCCACAAAACTGCTCGACTTAAACTCGCTAAAAGAGATTTATAAACCTACTGGAGGAAGGTAAGTCAATAATCGCTGTTGTTGGTAGGAATGTTTAAACATAAGTTTCTTTTAAAATTTCAGCCTACTTATTTAAAAATTGGCTTAAGTTTTCGGGAAATTGCTAGAAAAATAAAGGGTTCACAAATTTTGCAAATAATCCGAGCGCTGGCATAAAATAATCAACTCTGCTAGCAACACAATGAATAGTCTCAATCAGATAATCGATGTTTGTAAGGTAAATGTGTCCAAATCAATCATAAAGTAGGTTCTTAAGGGATTCCCAGAAAATTTCTTGCCAAAAACTGATGTCTGAGCCAAGGTTGTTACACCGCCACAAAACTGCTCGACTTAAACTCGCTAAAAGAGATTTATAAACCTACTGGAGGAAGGTAAGTCAATAATCGCTGTTGTTGGTAGGAATGTTTAAACATAAGTTTCTTTTAAAGGTCACTTTTTCTGATGAGAAAATGTTCAATCTTGAGGGTACAGATGGTTTTAACAGCTATTTGGGGGACCTCGTGTATGGCACCACAATATTTCTCAAAAATAAATTTCGAAGGCGGATTCTTAATGGTTTGGGCGCTTTTTGTTTGAAAGTATGGTTGGTTTGGCATTTTCAAGCACCAGAATGAATTTTTCTGTATTAGAAGAAAAATTGCTGCCATTTATTGAAAATAGTGACGAAAAAGAATTAATTTGCCAACAAGACAATGCCTCAATACATGCAAGTCGTCAGACAATGGAATGGCTATCATCAAAAAATTTAAGAGTATTGGAACATTTGGAACATTTGCCAACAAGACAATGCCTTAGTACATGCAAGTCGTCAGACGATGGAATGGCTATCATCAAAAAATTTAAGAGTATTGTAATGCCCCGCATGTTCTCCGGTTCAAAACCCCATTGAGAATATTTGGGGAGTATTAACCCGTCGAGTTTATGCCGAAACCCGTCAATATGAAAGCGTTTTTCGAATACATCTGTTAGACATTATGTCTGATCGAATATTCAAGTTGATTAAAAAATGTTTTAAAACATATTTGCTGATTTAAACTATTTTTCTTAAATGTTTGTAAATTTTTTATATATTAAGTTAAGTTATTAGTTATGAAACACTAATGGATTTTGTTATTCCTTTTTAAATAGTAAAAATTTAATTGAATTGTTTTTTTCTTAAATACTTTTAATTTTCCAGTGGTCTTAAATTTATGCCGGTTAAACTATTCTAGTTTTGTTTTACTTACAAAATTTAGTGAAATTAATGTGTAATTACAGTTTTGCAACGCAGTGTAGTTAGTTGGGCGTTGTTATGGTGTTTCTTTTTTCACCATCAAACTAACAAGTTTTGTAAAAAGCTATATGGAAATTATATTTCGAAATTCGATTACACATTTAGTAATTTGGCTTTTTCTTAGTCAAGGAAAATAAAATTTAGCAGACATAAGTCATTAAAGCTGCAAATCGAGTTCTCAATTTAATGATATTAATTTTAAATATACAAACAAGAGGTTTGGAAAATTTATAAGATTATCCATACTCTCAAAAAAAAGTTTACCAAATATTAAGTAATTTGAACTAAATTTGAAGTAATTCGGGAATGATTTGGCTCCAAAGAATTTACTTCAATTACTAAAACTTTGTATATTTTTGACTTAAATTAAGTATAAATTTTGCCTAAATCTAGTAGAAATAACTTACAATCGAGGTAATTCTTCATAAATTTTAAGACGCTTGAACTTGGGCTAATGCAAAATTAACTTAATTTTAGTACATAAGTTATACTCATAGTATGCAGGTATATTTAAAATATAGAACAACAAAAATTTGGCTTGTTTGCTTATTTTTTTGTTATAATATATTTATTAGTTTGTAATTCTCAAAAGGTATAAACTTCCAAAAATATAAGTAGCTTAGTTATTCCATCTATCATTAAGAAATCAATTTCATTTATCGTTTTAGTTAATATTAACGAAAATTAATGAAAATTATTCAAGTTCGAGGCCATACTCTATATTTCTTTATTAGGATATTGTCCTAACAACTAATCTGTAGAGTTTTTGTTTTCAAATTTATTAGTTGACCCTTTCAGGAATGTGTTGATAGATCTATTTCGGGAATTTTCTAGGTTCCCATCATCAGAACACGTTTTGAAAGCGGTAACAATCAAATGCCAAACATCAAACATTCATATAAACTAGTTTACTCACTACATGAGAGCTAATATATGAGATTATAACCATTAATCAAACAATAAATTGAAAACTTGTTTGTTATGTGCAAGGTCCACCTCTGGTGGATATTCAATACACGTTTTTTGTTTTTTCCTCCTTTTTATTTTTTGTTTAATTTATAAACAAAACAGGGATAGTAAACTAGACTGTACTTTGTCTTTTATAAAAGTTTGATATAATTTTTATTAAAAAATAAAAAGTTATGTTTTTTTCCGACCTTTAATTGTGCAATGAAAATGAAAATTATTCAAGTTCGAGGCCATACTCTATATTTCTTTATTAGGATATTGTCCTAACAAATAATGTTTTCAAGATTCCGATTTCAGAGATTTTCTCCAGATCTCGCATCAGATAGTCCCCCAGACAATTTACCCTGGAGCGTGCGAGTGGCACATGAATGTTGAATTGGCCTACACTACCGCTCCGAGGGAAGCGTTAACAGGTCTCCTGAAGAACAACTTCTATAGAAACCATACTGTCGAGCGCTAACTGGTGAGTTAGACTCCAAATAATTCTCAAGATGGTAATCAACCATGCTCTCCATCACATTCGACAGCGCAGAGCAAATTGTGATTGAACGGTAACTTTCAGGTTTATAAGCCACACACTTTTTAGGGACTGGTACTTTGTAAAAGTACAAAGCGCTAAAAAGATTAGCCAATGGTCAAGCTAGCGTCAAGGAACACTATTTCAGCAACAGTACTGGTATACCATCCAGACCCGGTGACTAATTTACGTTAAGGTCTGAAAGAACACTTGTAACTGCTCGAGGTCGGAAAAATATCATAGATGTAGGGCACAATAATTTTTCGAGTTCGGGCAGTGTTTGATCGTCTTTCGGCAAGAATGAATTTTTTGCAAAACATGTCAGCTATGAGGTTGGCCTTATTAACCGGATCAGAGAATATTTGGTCATTCTTTATAAGAGATTTAGTTGAAACTAAATCTTCCTTCTAAAAGATGCTGCAGTAATAAGGAAGTTTATACTACTCATCGATACCCAGCACGCGATGGAAGAACGCTGTTCCGAATACCTCTACCATCTAAGAACAGTCCGACGAAATTCGGATATAAAATAAAGGTGATGAAAGTAATAAAAAATTGATAAGAAACATACTTGCGCAAGCTCATATTGAGGGTTTAAAAATTAGTTTCGAAGTTGGTCGAAACTTTTTTGTTTTAAAACTTTTAACTTTTCATTCAATAAAAAATTTGTTATTGTTTTTTGTTATGAAAGAAACTTGAATGAAACGCAAATAACTTACAGCTAAAAAGGAACTCATTCTTATTTATTTTGTTCACTCTTTCACATATACAAATTTATTAAAAACGGAGGGAACACATCAGTAGTGCTTCCTTGCCACAGCAAAGATCTGCACACAGACAAATAAATTGCCAGCCGAGTTGAAAAGTGTGTATTAATGGTAGCAACTTATAAATTCAGTTAGTACAACGATATTTATGTTAGATTTCTGAATGTTTTGGTTGTAACTGCAATTCAGTTGAATTAACCGAATTTTATTGTGAAAACTAAAGTTAAGTTGAACCAACCGTCTGAAATTCATAATAACCGAATGTTAGTCGTAGTAACTGAGTTTCAGTTGGCAAATAACGAAATTTTTTTCTGTGTGTGCTATTTAAGACCAACCCCCAGTTCTTGGCATATTTTCCATAAAATATACAAGTTGTGCAGAACAAGGATTGCTCGAGAGATTTCCTTTGATTTATTTAACACGAAATAGACAAATACATGACCACGAGTCGACAATAACCTTGGTGCCATTTAGAGATCACTATAACTCTCTTCAGTAAGAGAGTTTACTAAGATTTGAGATTGGCGATCATGTTACCGGTTAGTCTGACACTGATGAGCGTCTCATCTCTTTTTTAATTGTCCAGCACTACAGATGATCCATCATAGAACTTTAGGTGGTCACATACTATTGCCTAATAGTGGACAAATCGTAAGTCAATCTTACCTGTAATCTTAAATTTTCATGGCCAGTTTTACGACTTTTCTCTCAAATATCTCTTAAGCAAACAAGGTAGTTCAAAAAAGTTTCCTTATTGAATAAAATTATAGAAAAAATTCGTACTTAGTTTCGACTATAAAATTCGACCTCAGGTTATGAAAGAGTACTCAATACAAATTCGAAGTTTAATTATAGTATGTGATATTGAGTATAATTTGACGACATTTTATATTGGAAATATTTGATTGCATTTTCTATTGGCCAAATAACTTTAAATTAAATATTAACGGTGCATTTATTATGGATCTTACCATTAATGAAGTAACTTTAAAACAAATCTTTGTCAATATAACTCTATGAGAGGATAAATTGTATAAAAAAAAGTATTGAGTAGTATTGAGTGTCCAAAAGTTCCGACTTGTTAATACTCTACCTAGAACAAGATTAAAAATTAACCATCTAACAGTTTAATAAGCCAAATGAGTGTTTTTTTAATAAGATTTTAAGCTATTTCGAAAGCAACCCAAATTTTTAATTTAATTTTTTGATAAAACTTTTAAGACCATGAATTCAAAAACCATACATTTCAATTGATAAATTATAAGATACAAGTATTGATTTCTTTGGTGCTAATCTAATTTTTATCTACAAACACTACAATTATAAGAACAACACTAACTATATAAATAAGTATAGCTTATCAGGTGCGTAGTTTGATTTTTTTATTTCACTGGGAGGGAATAGTTTTAACTCCTTACACAACATTTAGCATTTTACAACTAAAAAAATAATAATTGATTTACTTACAATTATAAATGACTACTATTATTAACGATACAATCTTACATGTTAGCATCATTTTAAATTATTGCCCCGCACTGTCCCCTTGTATTTTTTAAGTTTAATATTACTTACTATTTAGATTAAGAACTTTGGTTTATTCAGTTAGTACTACTAGAAGTTGTAGAACTATCACTATGTAACGAGCTGTTAGAGGAGGTTTTACAGTGTTGCTCGGAAGAATCCGCCACGGCACCACAAAGATTATTAGCAACATTTGAAGCTAATGAGCAGGGAGTTACAGTATGACGACAAGGTTGAGGTGAGGTGGGATTTGAGAGACCCGATTCATGTATTGGCGATAAAGTAGGAGATCTAGTACGTAAGAAATGTTTACGTCTTTGACGTCTATAGACATTATTTATGGTTGGCAAACGTTGGATATGAGAAGTATACGACAAAGAAGAATTATGATGATTGGACGGTTGGGCGGCAAAAGCCAAAGTTTCAGCCAATTCTTCTAAATCGGTAGTATTAGGTATTCTTCTGCGCGTGGGTGGCGGTAAAGCTGGAGGCAATGTTATACCCACTGGAGTGGTATAAGTCACTGAAGTATCATCTCGTATAATGGAGGTGGGCAACACAGACGTCTTATAAGTTGCGGTAGTTTGAGAGGATGATGATGTCGACAAATTACTCGAATCCGAATAATGACTTTGATCTCTAGAACAATCCGTCTGTGGTGAATTTGATGAATTCGTAGCGAGAGGTGATGAATTACAATCGAAATGTTGTTTGTGTTGACAACAATTTTCGTCATTTTGTAAATGTAATGGTCTTATTTGATTTTGTTTTAAATTATCCTCGTTATTATGTTGTAAACGACATCTGGGTCTACGATAACGATTTAGGACACGCATAAAGTGCCGAAATCTAGTAACTGGCCAAGTACGAGTATTACGTAGATGAGTTTGGGATACTTTTAAATGTTCCACCGATCTAGGTGAATTATGAGGTCCAGCATTTCCATTGGAGTTTATGTAGTTAATGGGTTGTTCCAAAGTCTTAGCTCCCATTTTGGCTTGTAGCTCCTGATGATGTTTATGGTTTAGAGCAGCTATTATATCATTGGGTACATCAGGACTATCGGGTACTGCTGAACAACAATTCCATTTTCTACGCCATCTTTGATGTTTCGAAATCGTCTGCATACAACATCTCTTTTGAGGAGCTGCGGCTGCTGCTGTTGTGGTTACAGATGTTTGGGATTTTCCAGAAGAAGTTCGTGAAGCTATATTAGGATTTTCCAATCTTTGAGAATTTGCTGATGGCGTTTTATGTGATTTGGATTTCCCTTCACGTTTACCGATTATAGGACTACGTAAACGAAAAGAACAAAATGTACATTGTTCGGTATATTGCAGATAAGAACGCCTATTGTTTAAAGCGGCAGCAGTTTCCAAATTTGTTACTAAAGTAGCTTTGGTAGTAGCAGCACTTACTCTTCTTTGTGTGGAGTTAGCCTTGAAGGAAGAACAACAGTGAAATGTATTAATTTCCTCATTATTATCCTCGGGCGTGGAGTCTAAGTCATTGAGATTAGCTCCTGAGATATGAGCTATGGTAAGAGGAGATTTGATACTGGTTTCTTCTAATAACGAGCACATATAATATGTCTTTAAGGCAGTCTGATGATATTCCCTAGAATTGGCACAACAGTGAAAATTTACAATTGGATTATTATTGGCTTCTAATTGATAAGATTTTTGAGTCCTTTCTGTGAGATCACCATCATTGGGATGTCTGACTTTGGAACACATATAAAATTGGCCACAGTCTGAAGTCCGTTTATTTGACGGATGATGATTGTTGGTAGTAGGTGGTGTAGATTGTAAATTGTCAGCATTAGCGGATTTGGCAGCAGCTACTAATTTAGCTTTGGCTTCTTGGGCTTGGCGATGGTTACGTATATACTCATAGGTAGTTAAACCCAAAAAGGAGATGTATATATGGAAAAAGCAAAGATGCAGTAAAAGACCAGCTGTAATAGCGGCTAATAAACCCAGACATCCTAATAACACCAAAAATATAGTATGACTAACAGCTATTCCAGCAAATGATACTAAGGTATTGTTATTAGGATTAACAATTGACGAGTCCTTAAATAAATCCTTACTCTTGCTTTCATTATCTTCATCGCTGGTAATATTAAGAGTAGAGTTACTTATCAAAGTCTTATTAAGAGTATCATTTACTAATAAAGTAACATTTTCCGCTAAAGATATTAATGTCGAATTATTATCCGCGAATAAATCATTCTCATAATCTATAGAGGTAAAATTATTGGTAGTAATATCCGTTATATTGTTAGTAACGTTTAAAGACAATAGTTGAGTTCCTTCTTGTGGTGATCTGGTCAATATTGATTCCGTATTATACCAATAACTAAGCCATTCCGGTTGCAAATAATATAAAGCAATCTGAGCTATAACCGCTAATAATATCACCAACGTAGCGCACACCGCACTTACGACACACATTAGAAAGGCGACATAATTACGTGAGCCAATACAATGATTTAACCATTTACAATGATGATCGAATTTCCCGACACATTTATTACAAACCGAACAATGTTTCGTACGATGTGAGGAGGTACGTATATTACACAAGTGGCAACGACCGTTTTCAATAACGTGAGCGTGTTTGGAGCGATCAAATTCGGGTACTATACGATCGTTACGGTGAACACGTCTTAATTCACGATCGGCAGGATCTATAAGTAAGGCTACTAAATGTGACACTATGTGAACTATATATAAACCAGTTATAAGTCCATATAAAGGTCCTTGTATTTCCACATTAAATGAGGGTATTAATATCCAATAGGCCGCTAAACCAAAGAGTATTAACACAAACCAGCCAAACAGTTGCAGAGGATGTAAGGGTATTTGTAGACCATTCAAACGTCTACCTTTTCGATGATGTACATCGGCTATATTCTCTTGAAATGATATACAATGTGCTATTTTCCATGGTCTTTGTAAATCCGAGGATGTTCTTATACTTGCCAAATTATTATTATTATTTGATGAAGATTTTTCCGGTAAAGCTTCCGTGGAACTTGTTGTATTATCTACTGGACTTTGATTATCTTTTTTACTAAAAAATTGTAATATTTTTGTAGCCGTAGTATGGGTCTTGCGAGTCTTAACTTGTGTTAATTCTGTATATAATTCAGGATTTTTAGCATAATTATTTATACTAGCTGTTGTTATAGTTATAATGTTATCTTCGGTATTTTTTTCATAAAGTTTTTTAGTAGTTTCTTTTAGGCTACCGCTATCTTCATCACTATAGGAGCTTATAACAGTTATACCGTTTTGTAGTAATTCGGGATTATCAATTAGTTCAGAATCTTTGGTGGAATTTTCAGCAGTTGCTTCAATTTCTCTACGTTCATTATACTCTGGGTGCATGTTGTTTTAGATTTGACATTTGTCTTAATATCTTTAAAGTTTAAGTAGATATAGGCAAATAATAGTTGATTATTGTTTAAAGTTAGATGATGAAATTTCGGAAAGAAATAACTATGAATGAAATTAGGATGATTTATGATGCGTAGTCTAACAAACATTACAAGTTGCAAGGATTGTTGAGTTATAAAAGTCTTTGATTGTTACGTTATCACTACGTAACGTTTTCCTCCACACTTCGTTTTTTACTGAAGTTTTTTGTCAAAAAGTTATGATGATTTTTTATAAGTTTCTATTTTCTACAGTTTGTTGATAATTTTCACTACGTAACGTTTTTAGGAAGTAACTAATTTTATATTTAGGATACAATTTTTGATATTTTTCGGTGATTTTTAAAGTGTTTGATGTAGATGTATTTTAATCACTACGTAACGTAGTTAATTATTTGCAAAGTTTTTATTAAGTTATTTTGATTTGAGTTTTATCTACTAAAATTTTTTTTAATTGTTGATGATTTTTTTAGAAGTTTAACTTTTTTGAAGTGTGACTACGTAACGTTACTAAATTTATTACGTTTTTCACAGTTTATTGGGTATTTTTTTTAGCAGTTTCATTTGAATAAAAAAAAAATATCTTTAATGCTAAATCACTACATACCGTTTTTATTTAGAATATTATTATTGGTTTTTAAACTTTTTGATGTTGACGTATTTAAATCACTACATAACGTAGTTAAATGTTTTCGAAGTCTCTGCATTAATAACTCTTTTTTTGATCTAATATTTACAGTAGGATTATGATAAAAAAAAATATTTTTTTGTTATTTAATTAATGAAAACACCTTTACAAAAAACAATTTCAGAGATTTGTTTAAATTACTCATTATGCACAGTGGTTCAAAACACCAATATTTTTAATATTTTTATTCGAATAACTGATTGGAACAAGGAGATTACAAAATTGGAGTTAGATATTTTCGCCTTACGTAGCTTTTATGACATAAGTCTCCTTTTTTGTAAAAACTCTTCGTCTTTAGATCTGGACCAAAGCTTCAAATAAAGCACAACATAGTCTCGATTGTACAAAATTGTAACTATTTAAATTAAAGCCATGGGAAAATCAAGAGTGAATACCGTAAACATTTAAAAACCGTTTAAGTTTTAAGACCACAAACGAATCAAATTCCATTACGTAATTTTTCAAACCCCGTCACCATTATTTCTATAAGGCTTAAAAAAATGGATATAAAAAACTGTAAAAAAAACACTAACCATTCGCTTTTAATTCCGTTAACGTTATTTTACATAAGAAAACGGGTAAACATCCCAGTAAGTAACACGTAATATTTGTCTTTGTGCTTATGCATTGATCGATTGCGAAATGGGATTATAAATTTTTCAAAAATAGTAAAATATAGTTAAAACTGGAACAAAAAACGGAATTATTTGTTAATCCTGCACATTTATTAACCAAATTTGATACCCGAATGTTAATGAAGGTCTTTTATGTATTTACCATACAAAACCAAGATAAAATACTTGATTTTTAAAATTTTATGTTAAAACATGCAAAAATTTAATGCAAATTTGCAAAAAATCTGACCCATAAGTGAAAAAACTGGGTGCGACAATAAAAATCAGCATAGCCAACATATTTAGGACCGATGGTCGGAAATCTTGTTTTCGATTTCAGGCGTCAATTTTGTTGCGCAGTGTAATAAAAGTGGGGATTATGACCGAATTTGTTCCAATTTATAAATGAATAGATTATGATTTATGGTCGATTCTGTCATAATATCCAATTTGAAAATTATGTCCCTGGGGACAATATCCAGGGGCCGGATCGTGTGGAATGAGTTTGAGAGAAATGGCTCAGAGTCGGGTGAATATCTGGTACAGGCGGATGTTTTGGTTTCTCTTGTACGAATAATGATTGCGGATTTATCGTATAGAGTTGGGAGGTAAGATCGAAATGGACGACCTGGACTACGTGCGATATGAGGAAGCTGTGATGACGAGTATTTGTCTTTTTTTGGGTACTCAATACTTAAAAGAAACTATATACTCGATATTTTCAGAGTTGTATTTTGAACAGAAATACAATTAAAAAATGCGATCCCGATTAAATAATTAGACTTAAAATACAACTCTGATAGAAGAAAAAACCAAAGCTGAACTTTTTAAAGAAAAACGTTGACACCCTGTAAAACGTTGAAAACCTGAATCGCAACTAAACTAAAATTTTAGAAATATATTTTTAAAATTAAAATTTTTAATAAAAGTGTTTCCATAAAATACTTGTAAAAAATTTGTAAGAAATTAAAGTAAATTTTAAATGTAAAAACCTATAAAATTATCGAGTTGTATCGAGTATCCAAAATAAAAAATCGAGTATTGAAAAGTAACCGAATTTAACAGTACTAGTTAACATACAATATTGGGTAATTCAAGGTTTTTCTCAAGCTGGACACTTCATTTTAATAACGTTAAGTTAAAATATAGTTAAACTAACACAGTCAGCGGAATTTAAATAGTCGCATATAAACTTTATGTAGTATTTATTTAATATAGGAGTCAGTTTTTTATCTTTAAAATTAATCATTGATGGGTAAGCTTATAGAATATAATATATTAGAATTATAAACCTCAATTAAGTTAATTTTTCTAGTAAAACATCAAATTTAGATCGTAATTTAAATAGGTGCAGCTCTTAACATTAAAGTACTTTGTGAAAAAAGTTAAGTGTTTTGTAAGTACATATACTAAATTCTAGGGAATAAGAAAACAAAATATTTTTTTTTCGTAATATAAACATAAATGTGGAGTTTGAAAGCCGATAACCAAATTTTACCCCACACATGTCCCCCATTTGTTAAAAACAACTAATTTCGAGCTTTCACCACACATATATGCACAAAAAACACTTCACCTCAAGAAAAAATTTGCAAAAAGAAAAATGTTACTATTGTAGCATTATGGAAAAATCAGAGAAACTTGAACCAAAACTAATAATTTGTTAACGAAAATGAATTTTAACTTGTTCTAAAGACTAAAAATATAATGATTATGCAAAATTATTCTATCTAAGTAGTGATTTTACTTTGAAATGTATAACGTAACAAGTAGGGCAACCAAAAATAAGCTAGAGCTTATTTTTTATTTTAAAGGAAACAACTTTTACATGTACTGATTACGGAATTATAAACATTTTAAGCTATATTTGATAGAGCTTTTATTATTATTTTTTTTATATTTGCTTATTTTTAGCTTATTTTCTAAATATAAGCTTCTTTTTTGTTTGTAAAGTAAGCTTATTTCAGCTTTTTTCTTTTAAAAAAGAGGTTTTTTGACATTTTTTACAAATATATGCTTTAAAGTATTTTTTAGTTGAAAACTAAATGCAACATGTTGTTGCTTAAAAATATTTTTTGATAAACTTATTTAAACATTTAAGCTTGGGAAAACCCAGTTCTCTCCTTTCTTTGTCTGACGAAGTTCCAAAGAAACAAATTTTACACAAATTGTATTTGTAGTAGCAATTATATTAAAAAGTTATGAAATTACCGGTTTATTTTTTAAATTTAACGGTTTATTTGACTGTTTTTAAAGCTTTTTTTTATTTGCTTAAAACATAATTTTAGAGCTGTTTTTTTGTTGCCCTAGTAATAAGTGTAACACAGCGATAAAAAATAATTTTAACGCAAAAAAAACACGGATTTTGAGCAAAACGGCGCTTAAGAAATTTTCGTATTTTTAATGGATTTTATTTTTCAGAATTTGAATGTTAAATTACTACATTGATAAAATAACTTTACTAAATCAGTATATTTTTAGTCCGGAGAACAAAGTTAAATACATTTCCCTTAAAAAATAATTTAGTTTTGTTTCAATATTCTCTGATATGGCCATAATGCTGTAATGGTAAAAATTATCCTTTCTCAATTTTTTTTTTTTTCAGAAAAAGTGTTTTTTTTCAACTTTTCTGTGTTATAAAGGATCCAAAATATTTATTTTGTATGGCTTTCCTCAGTTTAACTATCCTTTATACGCAGAATAATCCTACAGTAACTACATGTAGGTCACTTGGGTAGTAAACAGTAGGTAGTTAGTTGTCTTAACTGCAATAATAGAAATTTCTCTATGAGTAAATGAAAAACGACTAATCTAGACAGTCATTTCTAAAAAATAACTAACCAAAAATACTACACTTCAGTAACAGTTGTTTTGAGTAGTTATATTTGTTTTATAATAAACAACTACCAAAACAGTAATTTTGAAGTAAACAGTGAATTTTTGTTAGTTCTTTAAAAATAGAAGTTTATGTCGCGTTTTTTAAAATTCTCGTTTAGTTTATATTTGTTATTATCGATAAGTTCATGGTTAGTTTGCAAATAATAATTAGAAAATTGCATTGTATCACCAATGAATAAAAACGTCATAATTGTAATACCATTTGAAGTTTTGAGTTTGCATTTTAATTAGAATGTAGAAAAAAAAATATTTTTTTTATTAAAAAATATTTAAAAAATGCCGTAAAAATAACTGTTAAAAATAACTGTTAAAAACAACGTATGTAGTCTTTTTACGTTCATTGTTTTTATTGTTTTGTTGCTCGTTTTTATGGTTTATGCATTTATTATTTGTTTTTGACCGCTTCTCTAGTCGTTTTTACTACCATTGTAGTTGGTTTATCAACAGTTAAAAATGTCTACATGGTTAGTAATACAGCCACAGCCTTTTTGACTATATTTGTAGTCATTTAAACAGTAATTTTTTAGTCATTTCTAGCTTTTTAATTTACTAAGTGTAGTAACCATTTTTTTTTAGTCTGGAGACATGTGTGCTGTAAAATCTAATGTTCGGCTTTCAAATTCCACATTTATGGTTGATTTTACTAAACTTAATAATGACAAACCCTTTAATTTTGCTTCAGCTTCAACTCCTTAAACAAAGAAATCAAAAGTTAGGAAAAGACCTAACCACGTGGTTGATTATTAAGAAGACAAGAATGGAGCAAAATTGATTATTAATAGGTTTTTTGTTAAAGTTCTGCCTATTATATAGGCTCTAGCTTTTCTAAAACTTCGGGTTCTGATGAGATCTTTAGCCAGATCGAAATACTAGTATCAACCTAGCTAATATGTTTGATTTGCTTTATTTTTGTAAATATACAGAGGTTGAAAGCTCGTTATAAATTGAAAATAACATAAAAATAATCTCGATGTATATAAAAACAAAAAACTAATATAACTGTAAAAAAAATGTTACTTGAGCCAGAGTACACACTAAAAATTTTTTATATAAATAGAACATTTTTGGTCTTCAAAGTTTAGTAACGTCATGATGCTTGTTAGGAAAAGACCTAACCACGTGGTTGATTATTAAGAAGACAAGAATGGAGCAAAATTGATTATTAATAGGTTTTTTGTTAAAGTTCTGCCTATTATATAGGCTCTAGCTTTTCTAAAACTTCGGGTTCTGATGAGATCTTTAGCCAGATCGAAATACTAGTATCAACCTAGCTAATATGTTTGATTTGCTTTATTTTTGTAAATATACAGAGGTTGAAAGCTCGTTATAAATTGAAAATAACATAAAAATAATCTCGATGTATATAAAAACAAAAAACTAATATAACTGTAAAAAAAAATGTTACTTGAGCCAGAGTACACACTAAAAATTTTTTATATAAATAGAACATTTTTGGTCTTCAAAGTTTAGTAACGTCATGATGCTTGTTAGGAAAAGACCTAACCACGTGGTTGATTATTAAGAAGACAAGAATGGAGCAAAATTGATTATTAATAGGTTTTTTGTTAAAGTTCTGCCTATTATATAGGCTCTAGCTTTTCTAAAACTTCGGGTTCTGATGAGATCTTTAGCCAGATCGAAATACTAGTATCAACCTAGCTAATATGTTTGATTTGCTTTATTTTTGAAAATATACAGAGGTTGAAAGCTCGTTATAAATTGAAAATAACATAAAAATAATCTCGATGTATATAAAAACAAAAAACTAATATAACTGTAAAAAAAAAAAGTTATTTAAATTTCGCTCTAAATTTGATGTTTCACAGGAAAAAGTACCGTTAAATGAGGTTTATAATTATAATATCAAATATTGTGTAAACTTACCAATCAATGATTAATTTTATATAAAAATATCAAAAATATTCTACCATATAAAATAGTTCATAAAGTTTATATGCGACTATTTTAATTTAACTGACTGTAACTCCAACACACTTTGTTCCTAGCGGTTTAATAGTTTGAATTATATTTATTACCATGAGTTTGGTTTTAAAACACTGTGCATAGTCTATTCTCTAATATTTAATTATATAGCGTTTCTTTAAGGATTTTTGCCGAACTCGTTGATTTATACCGTAGTTTAATCTTAACTGAAACTTCAACATTTTTTTTTTACATATTTCACACAATTTTTTAAATATCCTTGATTAATATATTATAATGTATTATTGCCAACATTACACGTGTAACAGATTGGAAAAAATCGTTAACGTTTGTCATCGTATTCTCATATATTCACTACGTAACTACGTATTTATATATTTATGAAAAAATATACTACGTTTTCTAAGAGTTCTTTTTATATTTTATATTATTATTTTAAAAATCATTGAGAATTTATAATGTTGGCCCAGTCACATACGTACGAGTACAAAAGGGCCTTTTTCCATTCACATTTTTAATATTTAGGTAGAATGTATGATATTAGGATGTCCCTTAAAAAGAGATTTGCCGATTTTCGAACATTACACCCCCAGTTTTATTGCAAATGGTTCCACATGGAAGAAATCTTTTTTTTTTTTGTAAAATTTTGAGATTTTCCATTTCATTTATTCATTTAATGTACTCAAAATTATTCAGATATGGAATTTTGACTTCTTCCGAAATTCAAAAATGACTTACAAATTTGATAAAAATGAAAAAAACGTTTTTTTTTAAATTAATTGTTAAGATTTAAAAAAAATGGAGATGTCGATTGCTATTTTTATACTATAAATTTTAAATTATGGAACATTAATTTAAAGTCGGAAATTTCATATTATTTTTCACTGTTGTTTTCTGAATTTTAAGCGGAATTTTCTGAATTACAAATAGAGTTTTTAACTAAAAATAGTATTTCCTGAATTTCAATAGATACTCGTACTAGTATTATTTGATGTGTTATATTAAATGGAATTTTTTGAACACATCTAAATTTTCTGATTTATAATTGTATTAAAAGTAAAAGTGTAGATTAGATTAGATCAGATCAGAAGGCACTATGCACCGCGACCAATGTAGGTCTTTTCTGCTGCCTAAAGTTACCTACAGATTCAAGCTACCTATAAGCGAACATTTTTTTCAGACTCTCTCCATGCCCTGAGCCTTTCCCTAACATACCCCGCAGGTATTCGACAGAATGGTTCAGGACCAATAAAGTAAAAGTGTATTAAAAGTAACTAATATTTATAAAATTTATTTATTTTAATTTTAGTTTTCCAAAAATTTAACTAATATTTAGTAAAAAATGTTGTTGATTTTAGCATATTGATTTCAAAGTGTTTACTAAAATTTTACTTAATTTTAGTAATTTTCACTATTTTTTTTTAATACTTTTACTTTACTAACAAATAACAGTCACAATTTGCTAAAATTAGCAAAACGATTTGCTTGCCTAATGTTAGCAAAATTTTCTGTAACAATTACAGTTTTCTTCTGTAACTTTTACAGACTTTTTTATTTGAGTGTACCTTTATCATTACCTATATTTAACTGTTAGTGGCCTGTGGACAAAATAGACCCACAGAACTTTATTTATATTATGACTTTAAAAAAAATAAAAATAGTCCACTTGATAAATAGTTATTTTATGCAATGTGATCCATTAAGAATCAAATTGTTTTCTCTTTTGATCAAAAAAAAACCCACTAAGAAATTCACAGAATGACTTCTTTCAGATTTTGATTTGATAATCAAATTTAAGTGATATTTTTTGGAAAATTATGCAAACTTTGATGAAAACATTTAATTTTTTTTTTTTTTTAATTTTTGACAAAATAATTAATTGTGAGATGTTATTTTCGGTCGGTTAAAGAGCATGAACATTTTTCTAAAATAATAGAAAAATTATAATTTATTTGTGATAATTTACTTTGAATAACAGAGAAAAAAAAGAAAAAGTAATTAGACACCAGCCTGAATGGAATGCACATTTTCTTGTCATCTACGACCTTCATCAACATTCTGCGTGACTTTTAGTGTTCATTGTAAATATTCCTTCCCAGCAAAAAATAACCTCGATTTGGTAAGCAGTAACTATAAGCGATATTCCAAAATATCGCTTAACCGTCTTGCATACAATAAAGCAGTTAGGAAGGCATTTGTATGTACTTTCCTGAAGGCATTCTTTTGAAGCAGTATATAATGCGTACAACGAAGCAGTAAAGAATGAAGCAGAATGAATGAAGAGATATTCCAAAATATCGCTTAACCGTCTTGCATACAATAAAGCAGTTAGGAAGGCATTTGTATGTACTTTCCTGAAGGCATTCTTTTGAAGCAGTATATAATGCATACAACGAAGTAGTAAAGAATGAAGCATTAATGTTGACGAAAAAAAAATTGTCGCAAAAAAAATTGCATACGAATGCTTCTTAAAGCACATGACAGAAGAGCTTTTCACCTGCTTAAAAGAGACATACCAAGTGGGACATCGCGAACAAAAATCATGCCTTCTGGATTTGCTTTGGAAGCATTTGATAAGTAAATAATACCTTCCAGAACTGCTTCTGGGTGAGCACTATTTTTTGCTTGCTGGAACCCCACCTGGTGGTCAGACGCATGTGCCCATAATCAGCCGCTTACATAATTTTATATTTTTTTTTTCACTTTTTAGAAATAAATCGTAAAAAATTAGCGTTAATATTATAAAGTAATAGCAACTCTCCAACATCTTAAAGAGTATTTCGTTTTAATGCGTGAAATGAAAAAGTTATACCAAAAATAATAATTCTTTATTATTTTTTTTTTTTTTGCAACACAAAAACATGTCTATTGTCGAACACGTGTGAAGTACAAGTATAAAATTTGGTGACTTGAAAGATGATCAATAGCTGCACAAATTATGGAAATGAACATTTTAATAACTCTTTTAAATACAGTGAAAATCAGGGGTGACATATGTGCCCCAGAGGCGAAACCTCCCCCTTCTACCCTACATTAAATGAATAAATGAAATGAAAAATTTTAAACTTCAAAATTTCTAATTTTGGGAATTTTTTAATAAATAAAACACTATTTTTCACAAATTTTCCACTTTTGTCCGAAATTTGCCAAGGTTAAAAAATACCAAAAATTGTCCGCTCCAATTAGGAATCATTTGTAATGACAAATCTATTATTAAGAGACACCCTATTGTATAAGTTGGCATTTTGCAAATTGTATCTTATATGAGTAGTAGATTGTTAAAGAATCCATAAGTCAAGGTTAACCAGTTCGTTTTCCATTTAAAATCCTTATTTAAATAAATATTGTAAAATTTAATTCAATTAATATTTAATTTTATTTATTCAATTTATCAACAAAATCACTTTAATTAAGTTTATTAAGTTTTTCTTTAATTTCACTTTTATTTCGTAGTTTTTATTTGATTAGCCATATAATGCTTATAATTGTTCTTTAGCATTTAGTTTTATGTTCTTTTTTTATTTTATTTATTTAAGTTTTAGTTTCGGTCGTTTTAATTTGTATCATGGCAGAACAATACAGGTAAAGGCATTATGGAGAAATAGGTCTTTTTATTTGACTTAATATGGTTTTTTGTTTATTTTTTTGTATGAATTTATGACATTTTGTTTTTGAAAACGAGAGAACATTTTTTTGATAAGTGTACCAGGTATTGTTTTGTCATGATTTGTATATTAGTAAGGTATATAGTTCATTTTGTTTGTGCTCCATAAATAGAACAGAGTTCTTTGGAAATTGTATGCATAGAAACTTGAAATATAATTTTAAGTATCGATTTTTTCTTACTTTAAGTACTAAATACAAAAATAAAACAACAAAATAAGGATAGTTTCAGTGACCACATACTATTTGGTTTAGTTCGTTTCATTGTTACTTTGTGGTCATTTATTTTATTTGTGTCATCATCATAAACCCACCAGAGAATGAATTGAGTTATTGAAGGATATAGTAAAAAAAAAATAAAAGGAAAAGGAAAAGGATACCGAACACCTTGCAAATTATGATTGGTCATGTATAAAAAATTTAGGTATTACAAACTAAAAATTATGAATCAATATTCTTAGAAAAGTCTCTTAAATGGAGAAAAGTCTCTTAAATAGCTGTCAAAATTTAGAAGTTTAACAAAATCATTTTAAGACCACGTGAAATTTCGAAGATTGACTTTGTGTCAATCAAAACATAAATCGTCTCAATCCAATTAAAATTAACTTTTGTTTGGAAAAGTACTCATGGGCACTATAACTGTTATATGGCGCCCAACGTAGGGCCACTAAAATACCACCTAAAGAATTTACCTTTATTATACGGATAGTTCATTTGCATTATCATTTTATCACTGAAGACTAGGCGGGAATTTCGTTCTCGACTACTTCCTTTGCAAAAATAGAGTTATCGCTTTATGTTTGGCCATTGTTACTTCAACTTCTCTTAAAGACAAATTGTAAAATCTCACTTTTTATGTGTCACCTATTAAATAACTTTTAATGGAAAGGAAATAATATTTGAAATAACATTAAATGAAGGTTCAGTATAGTCCGCATGTATCCATCGGAGCTAATACTTTAAGTTAACAAACTCATCCACAATTCAAGTAATTTTGGATACCAGATTAACAGGATTAACAGGATTAACAGGATGAGAACTTCAAACAACTTGTGGTACTTAAACTTTTAACTCGCTGAACTTAACTAAGTACGTAATATTATTTATTTTCAAGACTTGACTTGGCAATATTTCGTAGTGTAAGAGAGATTTATAGGTTTTGCATTCTGACCTTAACTACTTATACAAATATATCTTACTAACTTGAAGTTAGTAAGGGCCACTAAAATATCACCTGATGTAGACAAATATTCCTTACAGATTGTTCAATTCAGCAAAGTTAAAGGAAGTTATAAATTATTGCAATCTGTGGCGCTGGGTATTATGACTTTACATTAATTTTCCCACAGTCCAAGCGCTTCAAAATAGCCTCATTGGAATAGTATTCCATCTTCGCTCAAGTTTAGGATATCGAATGGAGCGAAATTAATATTGCTTTATTTTAGAACACCAACATACCTTAATGCTTCTTTCGTCATTTGAAAAAAAGTTAAACGTTAAAGGAATGCCCCCTACTAAGGCATTACATTTTGCTGATATCAGAAAAGCAGGTCATCGAAAAGAGGAAAGTGTGTTTTTGGTCATCTGACTGAGGTTTTTTTTTTGTTGCTAGTTAGGGAGATGAAAACGCGAGTAAGATATTCTTGATAAGCGAGTAGTAGGCACTAAAACTCATGTACTCGGGATGAATTCACTTATCTCAGTAGAAAATATCTATAGAACAGAGTTGCACAACTCACACTCCGGTGATGCTACAATGAATCAATCGAGCTGGGTACTCATTGTCAAGGTCCGACGGCCTCCTTTGCACATACTCCAAAAGATCGAAAATTGACTTTGAAGTTCCTTCTCATATATGGGAGCTGTATTCTATTTTCGTCCGGATATAGGTGATATATATAGTGAGAATATCGGTTGGGCTGAAGTACTTCTTGCACCGTTTCAAAAAAACCTATACACTTGAATGCTAATTAATTTACATTCCGAGACCATCAAGAGTTTCCCGTTCCTCAGTGTCGATACCACTCAGCTGACGACGTATATTCAACATACATTATTAGCCTTATGTGAACTAAAGTCGACCTCATTTGCAAGGTCCACGCAGTGATTTTCTGAAGGTCGTGATTACGTGTGTCATTCATAATCTGTATTTTCCCCAATATCCAAAAGGCCTGGTCTCTGATCAAATGAAAATCAATGACAAGTGTTGCTGTCTTCTGCGAAAGAGTAGAAAGAGTTGAAAGTGTGAGCAAGAAGGTCTTAAAGAAAGACTCTAAAAAGAGAAGGCGAAAAACAGAACTTTGCGGTATCCCTGAATTTAGCTGAAACAAGTCGGATAAGACACCATCTATAACAACACGTATATTGCGATCTCTGAGAAAACTCTATATTAAACGAGCGAAGTTGTTGCCATTACCAAAAGTAATAAGTTTTAACACAAGAGTGCAGTGACACATACGAATGAACGACTTAGAAATATCTAGAGCAAACACTTTGCACTAAATACAACTATGAATCGACCGAATCCAACGTTCCTACTGGAACTCTAAAAGGTTTCCCGTTGAATGACCCGTTGAATTCACAAAATAGTAATTTACTATACTCTCCATCGCGTTCGAGAGTGCCGAGCATATTGCGATTGGGCGGTCATTATTAGCCGCACCATTTTTTTTGGATGTGCTGAGCTGAACTTAAGCAACTTTCCAATAAGATGAAAAGACTCCAGCAGGAAATGAATAGTTAAAAAGATTAGATAAGAAACTAGCTAACTTCGAAGAGGACTGCTACAGCACCAGTGCTGTAATGCCATCCGGCCCAAAGACTTATTTACCTTGGAATCCGCAAGAACCCTTTTAACTGCATGACCGTGGAATAATACATTTATTTGGTATAGTAGATGATACTATTTCGTATTCCTGCAGTGGTTGATTGCTTTCCGGCAATAAAGCACCCTCTTTAAGGATTGTCTGAATATTAGCAATATATAGTAATAAAAGAAAGACCACCGAATGGTGATGTAGAACTGTTTCAGTACCAGACCAGGCATGCCGTCCATCGCAGACGACTTGAGATATCCCCAAATTCGTCTTTTTCCTTTTTTTAACTTTATTTAAACCTCGTTCTTATTGGAGTTTTAAAAATTTTCTATTTAATAAAATCTGGAACAAATGTATATGAGGTTGCGTTTACATTACGCTCAAAATCCACTTTCCAAATCGATTTCGTGTATCATTTTATACACTACCACATGATCGAAAACTACTTTAAACATACCACTACGCCAACCGCGTTGGAGACCAACATTTTAAAAAGAATCGTATTAGTGAATCAATTCACAGTGTAGACTCCACATTCCAAGACACCAATGTATTAAACTTCAAGTTTGGACAGGCCGCCAAGACTGAGGTTTTCAACCTTTTTGCTCCTACCAGTAGAAAGTTTCATAATTCCGTCTAAGCGGATGTCTATGCAACATGAGGAACTCACGTACCGAATTTCCAGATCCTCGCTTTAGTGGTTTGGCCTGACTGTTGTGGAGGAGGGTTTCACCCTTTTAACTCCTATATTTACCACGCTGTTGGCAGAAATTCCAAAAATTATCACACTAGTGAGTTAGTATATATTTTCAAAATTCTGGACAAAAATTTCAAGTCTACAAGTTGGTAAATAAAAATTACTTTAATCTATCTGATCTTCTTACAATTGACATCACTTATATTTGACCGAAAATAAAATATTTTTCTGTTAGAAAGAAGTATCCTCAGTTATTAGGTAAATTTAATACGAAATTGTTGGTACCTACAAAATTATCCGTCATAAAAATGTACACTCATTAAATTAAGAAGTTATAAATGATTAAGGTTAGAGTTAAAATGACTAAAAATTTAGCCAAAAAGGTGATTACTGTATTTTTCATAAAAATTACTAAACATGCAGTCATTTTTAACTATTGCTGAAACAACTGCAATGGTAGTCCAAACGACCATCGAAGCGGTCGAGCAACAAACCAATAAACGTTAAATGACTACATAAGTTGTAAAAACTACTATTTTCAATAGTTATTTTTTTTTCGCGATTTTAAGAATATTTTTCAATAAAAAAAAATATTTTACAATAAAAATTTGTATTTCCTACATCCTATTTAAAATGCAAACTAAAAATTCTAAACGGTATTCTAGTTATGACGTTTTTATGCCTGGGAGATACAATGAAATTTTCTAATTATTATTTGCAAACTAACTATGACCATATATCAATAATAACAAATATAAACTAAACGAGAATTTTTAAAAAAGTCGACATAATCTTCTATTTTTAAATAACTAACAATAATTAACTGTTTACTGAAAAATAACTACTCAAAACAACTGTTAATGAAGTACAATAATTTTGCTTAGTTATTTTTTAGTCGTTTTTAATTTTCTCATAGAAAAATTACTACAAAAGTAGTTAAAACAATTACTACTGTTGACTACCCGAATGACCTATATGTTGTTATTGTAAAAATATTCTGAGTGTATCCTCTCATTGACGTATCGTTTATGGGAAGATTTCCTGTGGAATTATTTCTTAAGTTTAATTTCAATTAAATATTAATTTTGGTTTTAAAAACTCAAATGCATTTTAAAGTAGCAGAGGTTATAATCGACTGTAATTATATATATTAACTGTAAAATTACTGTTTCAAGTTTTACTCATAATTTTCCAAAGAACAATATACACTTTGCATTGCAAAATTTGAAAATCTTTTTTTTTTTTTTTTTGTAGAGCAAATTGCAGATTATAATTTCCGTAATATTTTTAAACTTTTTTGTGTTAATTACCATTAAGTCACACTTATTCTAAACTGTTTTATTTAAAGTTTTTTTTTTATAATATTTATGACATTTATTTAATATTCACTTAAAAATTTTTTGTTCGCTACTTTTGTTTTAATTCAAGTATTTCTTTTTAAATACCATCTACTTTGCACTCCTCACAACTACATACACAAGTATTTTGCACAATTAACTTTATTTGTTTGTCACTATAATGAGGATTATGTTGGCCATTTTTTATTAAGGATTTCTTTTTTCTTCTTTCATTATTTTGCTTTTGTGCTTTGTAATGCTAGTTATTGTAATAGTAGTTATAAATGAAAGGAAAGGAAAAACACATTCATATGTATGGAAAAACGAAAAAAAGTTTGTGTATGAGAAGTAATACACTATATGCAATGATGACAATTAAGTGATTTTAGTTGTTTAATAGCAGATTTTTATTAAAAGTTTAGTTCTTTTTTACATGTAATTAAATAGGGAATTGTTTATAAAATGTTTAATTTTAGTCTCCATTTTATTATTACATCAATTTCATAATAATTTTATATATTTTAATATTTCTCTTGATTTTTCTTTTTGTGATTTTTTCTTTATTAATAGTTGCCATCACTAATTCCATACATACACACACTAAACGTATGCAAAAGGAAACCCACTTTTATCAACTACGGTTATTTTGTAGTTTTTCACTATTCTGATGATGGGTGGTGGGTGGTAGTATTAGATTTTAAAAAGAGTATGAGTTGGTTTGTTTGATATTTACAAAATTTCGTTGCTGATGATGTTGATGGTGGTGGTGTGTTTTCATATTTCTATATTGTATAAGTTTAACACACACACACATTCACGCAATCACTAATGTACATACAAATGTACAAATATTTATTTTAAATAACAACAACGTTTTATCTTTTAATTTTTCTATCGTATAATTATACCGTTATTTCATGTCTATTCTCTAAGAAATTCGTTGAGCAACTGAAAATCTCTACTTGAAGTACAGTGAAAGTATTTTCCTTCAATGAAAAGCTTTTGATTAGTAAAATTTTCTCTTTGAAGTAATACCAGAGAGCGGAGTAGCAAAATCTGATTATGAAGGTACTTTATTTGGTACTTTTTTGAGAAAAAAAAACTCGTCGATGTCTGTATTTTTCATAAAAAATAGTAATAGAGGGTCCGCCAAATAACTTTTTTTTTTTTTGAAAATGCTATAAAAAAACTACTGAATATTTTCTCAAATTTCTTTTTTTATTTGAAAGTACAATCCTTCCGGTTAATAATGGAAAATAATTTCATTCAAATGGCTGCCTCGGCTGGCCATACAGTAGCCTACACAATCCGTCCAATTTTTAAGCACATTATCGATTGTGTGCAGCTGTATTTCCTCCTCTTCAATTTTTGTGAACAACTATTCGTTCAACATGGCCCGATAACGATCGCCATTGACTGTAACGGCCACTCCTTGCTCATTTTCGAAGAAAAATGGCCCAATTATGCCTCTGGACCAAAATCCGCACCAAACAGTGACTCGTTTTGGGTGTATCGGCACACATTCTGCAACATTACCATGATTTTCAAAGTAATGTCGCAATATTTCCCAGCGTTGTTCAAGCGTATACACAACCCTATTCGTTCAGCGGAAGGATAAAACTAATTATCTGTCAAATCAGACATGAGCTAAGTGTTAATAAGTGTAGTAATTTTCAACTATTAAAAAATAAC
Source organism: Delia radicum (assembly GCA_021234595.1). NCBI lineage: Eukaryota > Metazoa > Arthropoda > Insecta > Diptera > Anthomyiidae > Delia > Delia radicum. The sequence continues at coordinate 20,594,252 of CM037854.1, read as the reverse complement.
TATATAATGTCGTGAAAACAACTGTACAAAATAGTCAAAATGACCTACAGGAAACAATTACATGTATGTATTGTAATATCAAATGCAAAACTAAAATCTACCACATACACAGTCAAAACCACTAACAATGCTTTTAAATAAATAAAACTGTTTTCATTTATAATTAATTTAAATTACCTAACTATAAAGAAAATAAATATGGAAGAAATCGAATCAGATTCATAGGTTTTTTTTTACAAAACGTGGTTGCAGTGTCAGTCGTTGAAACGTTAATAACAATATAATTTTAATAAAATGCACATAAAGTTTTTTAAATTATTACTTACCATTTTTGTTTTTTTTATTATTTTCTACAACCATAATGATCACGACTGTCACCAAAGAAATTAATTCCTGTAAGAGAAAATCATCAAATTTCATTAATGAATAAAAAAGTAAACAATTTTAATTTAGTTGTTTTGTTAACTTACCAAACGCACAGAAACAACATGGTTGGGGCAACCATAATCGAAGAGCATCATACATTTTTAGATTTATGATTGCCACAACTATGTTACTATGTTTGTGACAACCATTCCCTTATCTTTTTCTTAGTCATAATATGATAATTAGACTACCATATTATGGTTCCCAACTGATCTGAACATCGCTTTGCGATGTTTACATAAATTTTTTATTTTAGTATCTAAAAAAGCAAAATTTAACTTTCTTTTTTTCAGCACAAATCTTATTTTGCCAGGGAAAATAAAATAATGGAAACATGTGATTACAGCATAAATATATGATGATTCTAACATATTTGTAGCAATCATAATATATTCACTATAGCCATATTATAGTCATAGTTATCATATTATGATCATGAAAAATAATTTAGTCATCTTTTATTACCATATTATGAATATTGCAAACACAAGTGTTCTTGTTATATTTTTATTTCATATTTCTTAAAATTTTTTTTTGTTTACTATTTATTTTGCTTGAGTACAACAAATTTAAAAATACATCACTTTTTTACCTAATTTATAACAGTTTTATGTATAGTAAACAATAACTTCATTTAAGGGATGCGTGTAAATTTAACTTTTGCCTCAGCCCCTATGGTAGACCGTGTTGATACTACCAAATTATCCCTTTTCCCACGAAAAATATCACCATTACAATTAGTTAACACCACTCACTGTGCGCCTGAGTAGTGAGTGAAAGCCGATTCTGTTTCGATATTTTCCAACGAAAACAAAAAAAAATTTAGGTGGCGCTTTTTTTTCGCGACCAATCAAAATTTGACCTGTCTTTATTTTTGTTGCACTACATCGATTTTAATAAAAAATTTAGGAAATTTAGAGCTGAGTTGAGAATTATATTTTTTTTGTCAGACATGCTAATATGGAGGCGGCAAAAGTTAAAAGTTAAATTTTTTTATTAAAATTTTCTCAAAAAACAGTTACCTGTTCGGGACAAATTATATGTCATTAGGATATCGTCTTTCGTATGACATAATTACATTTTTATTATCCAGGCATGGTGTTATTTCACTTTAAAAGTAAAAATTACCGAAATATTTTAATTGGAAGTTCTGTAATCATAGTTTTTATCATTAAAGAACAGCTGAAAATAAACAGAAGTAAATTTTATTATGTCAGATAAAAATAAGTTAAATGCAAAATAAAAAGTGAACAGTGAAAGTAATTGCTTAAAATGACAAAATAGAGTTTATTTTTTGTTTTTCGTCAATCTGTACCTTTAAAGTGAAATAATATGCTCCCATCCCTGGAAAATAGAAATGCATAGATATGAACCAGATTTTATAAGGTTTCCAATGACATATAATTTGTCCCGAATATATAAGTAAGAAGAAAAGAAAATTGAAATTAAAAAAATTTAACTTTTAAGCCTTGAAAACAAGATCTTCGTTCTTTAAACAGAAGTAAATTTTATCATATCAAATAAAAGTAAATTAAACGTAAAATAAAAAGTGAGCATATTGTAAAAAATTGATAAGCTACAGTTAATGCTTTTTGGATTTTCGCTGTTTTCTAGACATCTATTGATTAATATTTGATAGAAGTATCGCTTTAACACTTATTACAAGTACCTTAATTATAAATGTCCTGCAAAAGCCACCATTAAAATGCTAAAGCAAACTAAAAATAAAATGTTATAATAAGCTCTTCAATTGTTCAAATTGACAATATACAGTTCGTTTTTTTCTGCCAATTTTTAACTTTAAAGTTAAATAACACGCTCCCATCCCTGGAAAATAGAAATGTATATATTTCATAGGTAATGAGATTTTATAAGCTTTCTAATGCCAAACAATTTGTAACGAGCATGTAAGTAATTTTGGAGAAAATTGAAGATCAAAAAATAGCTTTTAAGCCTTTCCGCCTCCAAAGGAGGCAAATCAGCTCACGTTTCTTAATCGTTCCTTAATTTTTTATTAAAATCGGCGAGGTGCTCCTAAGCTAAAGACAAAATTGTACTCGAAAAAAAGCGGCACCTAGATTTTTTTCCGTTTTCGTTGGAAAATAGTTTCTAGACCATCTAGAAACAGAATCCGTTTTCAGATTGGGGTAACACTCAAATTTTATTTAAATTGGCTCAGGCGCACCATGCACTGCGTTGTTTTTCTTGTTTAATATTATTTAATTTGTTTGGACTGACTGCTTCATAAATATGATGAAGCTTTTTCCCTAAGTGTTGCGATTATAGCTTTTGCACAATCTGCATTTAAAAATTGAAAATTTTTTTCGTTTCCACCCTTTACATACAATTGACAGCAATTCAAGTTAAATACCAATAGACATATTTTCTATTTCCGTGTTCCCATAACCAGTTTTTCTAATACCAACACAATGCGCTGAATTTGGCATCCCCTGAGTGTTGTTCCATGGTCAACATAATATCCCAGAGGAGAAAACCCCTGAGTCAGCCAGACCAACCATAATCCTTTATTTAGCAAGGAAGTAATAGAATATAGCAGAGAATTTAAAAATGTCTAAGACCAAAAATGTTTCGGTCGTGTGTCCTAAACATTTTCAAATATCTTGAATCTATATTATGTGCTATAGTATTATCAAGAAATCCTTTACTTTTAATAATACGCCGTCCGATATAAACTTTTCTCCAGTTCTACGTCATTCAAGACACAGGTTTTTTAGAAATTCTGTTATAATCCCAAAACCTGGTTATTTCAGAAAGCTGTTGAATTATGGAGAAATTGATTAAGATATCCATATTCTTTCTTAAAAAATGTACATTTCTAAACTTGAGTTGGTACCAAATTCAAATCTCTTGTGCCATCCCTATTATGGAGTCATATACAAGAGAGTAGAATTTTTATCTCTTTTCAGCCGTTACAAATTTTCATTCGTGTTTTTCTTTTTTTTTTTTGCATTAAATGTTTGTTTTTCCACAAAGTGAAGCCATTAATAACGACGGGGGGTGTTTTTCATTTTTCTTTTGTTCTGAATAAATTTATTTTTTGAGTAGATGTACTTCTGATTACATCTTATACCTGTTGTTAAACAGGCTTGCCATACTAGGGGGCTTGTCCCCAAAATTTGGGAAATTTTTTTTTGGTCTTGGGAACAGAATTTCTTAATTGGGGACAGGGAATTTTTTGGGGGATTTCAAAAAAATGTAGGGGGAAGCTTGCTTTTTCAAGAAACTTTAACATGGTTTTATATATAAAAAATTTTAAATTTTCTTAAAACAATAAATTAATCAAAAATGAGATATACTTATATTACTAAAAGTTAAAATTTGCATGTGAAGATTGTTTATTCAAAAAATTAGAAAACAAAATCTGTACTCATATTCACATATTTCTGAGTCATTTCTGTGCTATAATTTAGAAAACTCCCATCAAACATGAAGGCTCGTTTACGACTCCTAACTAGAATAATAATCTTTAGAAATTTTCACAAAATTCGCTTCGCTATTTTTAAATCATCATGTTAACTGTAGAAAAAAACATGATTAATAATTGAGTATACGTCTAATATTTTTATTTATCTGAATTTTTTTTAATTAAAAAATGTCTGAGATTGAAAGTCCTTTAAACTTAATGGGGTTTTTAACAGAGGTAATAAAAGTCTAAAGACTTGTTTGCAAAAATTTAAAAGTTTGAGAATTAAAAAAAAGTGCACGAAAAATAGTTTTGAATTATACTGATTTTCAGAACTACACTATTTTCAATTAGCAGATGTATTTTAGATTTAAAATTTAATTTCAGAAACTACTGGATGAAAAACGTTCTATATACTCATATACATCTTGATATCATTATAATTGCTTATATGTGCGGCATGTACATAGTTTATGAAATTTTTTAATATTTCGTAATATTTATATGATCATATATCATTGTATCATATGTTATATATTAGCATATCTTGTATATGCCAAATAACTTTTTTTTTTGAACTCCTGAACCAATTGGACTTTGTATGGCGTCATACCAAGGTCTTTATGCAAAATTCGTCTCAGTGATGTCTCCGAAATGTTCAATTGTTGAGAACGACGGTGAATTGATGTTGATGGCGCTTCACGCACACTTTCTGCCACAGCAGCAATATTCTCGGGTGTACGCACTGTTTTTGGCTTTTCACGCTTTGGTTTATCGATGAGGATGCCAGTTTCTTTCACTTTTTTCACAAGATAACGAACATACGGACCATATTCGTTCAGCGGAAGGATAAAACTAATTATCTGTCAAATCAGACATGAGCTAAGTATTAACATTCACGAAATAAGCACTAGTTGGAAAAAAAAAACGTTAGATGGCGGACCCTTTATATTTGACCATATATTATACCATATATGATCATATGTAAGTGTATATGGTACAATAAAGCAAAAATAATCACTTTTATATATAATTATATTTGTCAGTAATAAAATTTAATTAAACAAATTCTATCAATTCCTGATTTAAAAAAAAATAATTATATTGGGCTTCATGTAGTCATATTAATTTCTATGTGACGATACGTGATCTTATTACATTTCACCCGAAATATGGACCCATGTAATTGTGTATGATGCAGTTAGGTAAATGATCAGTACAATTTTATGCCCAGTACAATTTTATGGCCCGATAGAATTGTGTTAATTTTCAAAAAGGATTTCCTTTCGGGCTTTTTTGGTCAATAATCGGTTTTTTTTGTTAATAAAAATTAATTTATATCATGTTTATGCTCAACGTTTCGTTTGCTTTATTCAAACTTCTTCAGGAGCGTTAAGTTATAAAATGATTTTTTGTTACATAGTCAGAAAATATAATTTATAAAATTAATTTGTAAATAAAAACTGGACATCATTTCTGTTGTGGACACAATTGCACAATATGTCCAACATACTATAAAATATTACTTTGTATCAGTTTTGCATCAGCTTGTGGGAAACTCTGTAAATGGAACTTTGTGAAATAATTTTTTGTCAAATAATTTCAGATTAGCCGTTTGTAATTTCTTTCAAAAATCAGTTCGTTTTTAAATAAAAAATATGTAAAAAAATAAAATTTCGTATTTGTCGTAATTTTATAAGCTTATACATATATAAGCTAATACAAATAGATATAATTATGTAAAAATTAGATATGTTTGTATCCGGATTTTGCTCTGGTATAATAGTATATAATTGTATGTACACTGATACATCTAATTAATCTATAGAAATTTTACAAATGTTTTTCCCATAATATGGTCAGCATTTCCAAACTTTTAGACTCTACTTTGTCCAATAATTTAAAAAATGCACTACGAAGGCAGCGGTTAGCAACTATAAGTACCCTCAAAACCAAATTTTAGGCTTTTATCCTTAAACAGCTCAATAATACCTATATTTTTAGTACGAAATTCGCCATTTTTTTTAAAATCCATGACAGACTAATAGACAGCTATCAGACTTTATATACGACAATAAAAAGTTTTATATATATAAAAGATCTTCCTTTTTTTGGTATGGAACAATATATATTTACATATAATTATGAATATGGCAAGATAAAATTTTAAATTTAATTTTAATTGCTTTACCGCTGTTAACATTTTTTTTCGAAACTCACTTAAAAGTAGTTCGAGTTTTTAGAAGCGTTGAAAACGGCTTGTTTGAACAAATGAAACACCCAACCCTTATAACATACGTAATGGATTCAAAATGTTGTATTTTCAAAATTAAATAGTTGCTTAGTTCCACTATAGGCAATATACTTTCTACCACTGTGATTAACAAAATAGTTGTTTTGAACAATCTGAAATTTGTAAAGTACTAAATAGGGAGATTTATCCTTTATAAAAAAATATCGTATTGATCCATAATACCGACCGTGTAATTATTATATTTTTTTTTTTATTTTTATTTTATTAATTAATAATTATATAATTACAAATTATATACTATTACCCTAACCGAACACTAGCTACTATGGCCTTCGGCGCGTTGTAGCGAAAAACAGATCAGTGCCTCTGGTGGGAATCGAACCCACGACCCCCGCACTGATAAGCCAGCACGCTACCAACTAGCCTACCGGGGTGCACAGTTATTATATTATTTAATTATTTTCTATAACAAGGACGTGTAAAGTTTGCTGTTTAATTCTGTTCTGGTAAACAATTTGTAAGTCTTCAACCACAAAATTTTTCGAACAAAAAATTTTATTTTCTGCCTCGGTAAATGTGTTTTTTTTTTACCTAGCGTTTAAAATTTTTTTGTTCCAACTCGGGTTCATAAATACATTACATTTTTGTATTTAACACTATTTTTTAAAATTAATATTTATATGTTTCTATAAATAAATTACAAGTAGTACTTAATTGGATTAAATTAAAAAGTTCTGATCTCTAAAACACTTAAAATTTTCTTTACATTATTTAATTAAAAAACTTATTAGATAAAATTTTATCAAATTATATATAATATGATCATAAACGGTGGGCTAATGTCATCATACTCAATGCAAGAACGTGTAAAAAAAGTTGAATTTTGCTTGCTAGAGAAATGACAACTTTTTGACCAATCTCATTATGAGTGCTGAAGCACATTTTCATTTTAATAGATATGTTAATAAACAGAACTGCCGAATTCGGGGTACCCAAAATCCAAGAGCAGTGTATCAGCGATAATTACACCCCTCAGATATCTGAGATATACGGTTTGGTATTGAATTATGGCTGATAGAGTTAATATTTTTTCGAAAATTAAGCTGATTAACCAGAAACCGTCTCCGGGGCAGTATATTATCGGACCATGTTGGGAATTTTTTTAAGTCCAGTAGTTCTCAATAATCCTGACATATGTTTCCAGCAAGATAAAGCTACAGCTCAAGCGCGAGAGACACCATGGCGTTTCTGCGAGAACTTTTTGATGAACGAATAATTTAAAAAAATTGTGATTTTGCGTGTCCACCTCGTTCTCCAGATTTGAAGGTCCGTGATTTTTATTTTTTTTTGGGGTTTCTTGAAAAGTCGGGTTTACATCAACAAACCACAAAACATTCACCGACTTAAGCAGAATATTTGCACGTTGCCCAACGTAATGGAAAACGTCTTGAAAAGAGCCATTAAATGCTAACAGGAAAATGGACACGATTTAATGCTTTAATGCTAAAAAAAAATTATAAGTTATATCCCAGTAAAAAACGCTGCTTACATGCAAGCAGGTTTGTAAGGGAGTAAGACAAAAAGAATCCCTTACAAACCTGCTTACATATGCTATGATTTTTATATGGCGAATTCCCACTTGGAAGCATTACTTTTGGACAAAATAAGCGCTGATTTTAGAGCTTATAAAAAGCTGTGATTTCATGGCCTGCAGTAAAATCATATTTCATGTCTATATTATTACGATTAGAAGTAATAACATGAATATACCATACATAATTTATTTTATATAAAATTCTGCAGACATTAATTTTTTGTTGTTAAATTTTTTGACATATAATATAATCATTTCATTTTTGTTACCGCTCAACGTGCTAGCTCTTCAGAAACAGTTAAATGACTAATTATTTTTTATACCATACTCGAAAACACCAAACACAATCGGAAATCACTCGGGAAAATTGGTACAGATTGTTTTTAATACACGATGTGAAACTTTCTGCATTACAACCTGCATCCTTGTAAGGGATTAGAGTAAGCTGCTTACAGCCTTCATCCTTGTAAGGGAAAGCAGTAAGCTCAACATTTTTGTTTGTTTATTTTTATACGAAAATTATTCGTTTCTTTTGCTGCTTCTCAGTATTATGTAATAGAAAGCACTTACATCAGCGCATTTGTTTTATCCTGCTTCTAAAAACACGAAAATTTTTTACTGGGATACTGTCATTTAAAAATAAAATAAAAAACTGTAAAAATAATAAAGTTATAAGCATTTCAAATCATGCAGTCGAAAATGGACACCCTGTATTTGATAGACTCATTTTCGGATCAAACTATATGAAATTAGATCCTATCAGATACCATGAGATCAGCTTATGTAAGCCATTTTCCGGATCAAAAGAGATGTGTATGATACTGTATATAATCATATATGATTATATCGGAACTTTTTTCGTCGGGTATCAATTGTATTTTAAAAATTATCAATTACTTTTCAGAAAATTTCTAATTGCATTTCAGAAATTGTTAATTGTATATCAATTGTCAATTGTATTTCAGAAATTATCAATTGTAAGAGGTAATAATAAAAACTTGTAAACCTTTCTGGAATACAATTAATAACTTCTGAAATACATGTGATAAATATGAAATACAACTGATAATTTCTAAAATTCAACTTATAAATTCTGAAATACAATTGAAAATGGTGTAGTTTGCAATGATTAAAAGCCAAATTTAAAATACAAAGTGTGCGCCCCGGTAGGCTAGTTGGTAACGTGCTGGCTTATCAGTGCGGGGGTCGTGGGTTCGATTCCCACCAGAGGCATTGGTCTGTTTTCGCTACAACGCGCCGAAGGCCATAGTAGCTAGTGCTCGGTTAGGGTAATAGTATATAATTTGTAATTATATGTTATTAATTAATAAAAAAAAAAAAATACAAAGTAAATTTGGGCTATTTTTTAACAATGAATCTGAGCTCGAACTTGAACTTAAATATGACATTGTCAAACAATGTTTCACAGCGGCAACTCTTTCATTAACATACACTTAGTATCCAACTAATGAATGTGAATAAAGCGCATCATAATGTGAAAAAGAGATAACAATAGGATTCTAGTTGAAAAATAAATTGTTCATAGGTATTAGTTAACTGTGTCTCTTTTGATTAAAACAATACATTGTGAATGCTGTGATTGACAAAACTCCACATAGCCACACTCGCTGTATCGACCGTGGTTCAACTCGCTAAGTGGTGTTACTACGAGTCATAGCCTGATGTATGGCAGTGGGTTTAAAACTCACTACACTCAAAAAAAAAAGTTTGTGAAGTCAGCAAAAAGTCAGGAGGGTGCCAGCAAAAAAATTGCTAATGTCAGCAAAAGCTTTTTCTGAAAATCAGCGAGCTTATTTTTAGAAATAAAAAAGCGTTGGTAAAAATTAATAAATTTTTTGCTGAATTTTAGTAGACTGAAAAAAACGCAAAAAAAATTGTAAAAAAATTGTAATTTAGTTAATATATTTGCTGAAAATCATAAAACATATTTTGGTGATTCTTTTAAAAATAATTTACAATAATTACGAAATATAAAAATTTCCATTTTCCCACATTGACGACATGAATTAATTTAATATCTGAAAATATATAGAAATAAATATATATAACATAACAAAAATTTTCTTTCAACTACTTATATCAATGGTAGTCTAAATGATGCTTTCTTTTAAAGCACGCAACTGCCGAAGATAATTATAGAAATGAAACGAAAAAATAAACAAAAACAAACGAAAACAAACGAAACGAAAAAGACAACCCTATTTTTTGCAATAAGAAAAAGGAACCATACAAATCTACCTAAGATGTGTTTCTTTGTCTTTCGCTTTACTCTGTTTACATGTCTGTATATGATTGTTTGCAATTTGACCACACTATATTATTAATCTATTAAGATTTATTATAGAAATACATGTTAAATTTAAATATTTTCTTTTGTCTTTTATTTAATTAATAGACAATTATTTTCACAAGCCGATGACAACGCAAAATTTAAGTTATTTTCATCCTTAATTTTGTTTTATGTATGAAAAACAGATACAAAAGTCTTCCATGGTTGATTTTTTTATATGTCTTTTTAGAGTTGTACTTTTTAGTATCATTTTACTCTTCTCTACTACATCTTGACATGCCGCGACATCTGCTTCATTCTGCGTATATCTTTCAATCTGGTTGTCGTCCAATTTTTTTTAGCAAAATTAATTAGTAAAACATTAGTATATTAGTAAAGCATTAGTATAAAACAGTTAAGTGCATTAGTATAAAACAGTTAAGTGCTAAATTTTAGCTGAAAACACGATTTTAGCAAAACAATTTGCTAAAAAATAGTATACCTGATTTACAAGACGTTTTACTAACTTTTGTACTAACTTATTTTTTTGAGTGTACTACACAAAGTTTAAAGTTTTACATATAGAGCAATTTAACAACAAAATAAAATACTTTGTTTAATTGACACATAAATTAACTTCTAAACGAGTCCTTGGAGGTGACGAAACTGCGGCAGTCTGGAATGTCCATTGTATCAGTTAAATTTTTAAATTTTTCTTCTTCCTGTAAAAATCTGACAAAAAAAATTATTATATAATTAATTATAAAAAAAAATTAATTACGATTGCCATTATACGACGCTTACAAACACTACCCCAGAGTTTGTGGATATTTGTTGACTTCATATCAATAAAAAGTGTCTGGCAAGCCTACTAAATGTGCGCAAAGCGAACTCTACTACTTTGTTCAAAATTAGTTCAGCATGATGATTTTTTGGGGATATTTTTTGATTTGTTTGGGAATAACGAAAAAAGTATCTGGCAAGCCTGTTGTTAAAGGCTATTTTATGATTTTTTTTTTTTTTGCGAAGCTACTAAGTTTATGTTGTTAATTTGAGTGCGTAAGAAAAGTTTCCTAATGCAATGTTTATTTTTAGTTGTAAATTTAAAAGAATTAAGTAGAATGAGGTGGCAAAATAAGCCGGTAAACATTTAAACATGCAACAATGTTCAGAAGACATGCAATGCTGTGATTGTTGTAATCTCTTTTTATAGAACTACATGGAAATGTTAAATGAAAATTTTTAAATTAACTTTGCATGATGATGAATGATGTGATTTTGAAATATGATTACAAAGAAATAATAAATGAAGTTAATACTTTTTTTTAGAATTTTTTGTTTAAATTTTTAGGGTTTCGTCAGTATTATCAAATATTTTTTTAATAAATCATCCCCCAGTTGATTCGCTATTCGGAGTTTAAATTTTAAAATATCCTATACAACTTTATTGTATACGAACATCATGTAATTCAACTGAACTTCAAATTGTTTCTGCATTAAAATTATTTTCAAAAATATGTTTTGATTGCAGTAAAATCATCGTTTAACGTGTGAGCCCAAATAAACGTTAACGCAGAAAAAGTTCCATTAATGAAGACTGATTTAAGCCATAGTATAAAATATAACTTTTTATTGATTAAATATTATTCAGATTTATATTCTGTACCATCCCTATGGGGAATGGGACCGGTTCTGCGTTTGCCACAGGTCCCTTCGTGCCAGAGACCGGTCCTCTGCTAAACCCCACCCTATGTAAACAACTGGCAACTTTAACATTGGCTTGTCATAGGAGGGGGTCATTTGTCCTGCTTTAAACCAGCTAGTGGCATGCAACAGGACTAACCAAAGATGGGCATACCACAAGTCTGTCGCAAAAGGCACATTTCGTATAAAATAAACGAAAACTAAACAGCTTCCAATGGGTAAAATTCTGGCCAACTGGCTTTTTCTTGTTAATAAGCATTCTGGTTAAGTGGTATGCCTCCCTTTACCAGTCACGGAATTGGTAATTTTAGGACAATTGGCACTGCTTAACCAACTTCAGTATTAAATTATACCAGTCCTGTGATAAGTCCTTCTTTAACCAGTCACTTTTAGGACAATTGACTCCTCATTTCCCATAGTGATCTTATACAAAAGTTAAGCGTTTAATATAATTTTTTTAATTTTTCTGGTATGCCTCCCATAAGCAAATTCTGCTATGATTTTTTTGTCCACTTATGTATATCGAAAGTTGGAAATATATTTGAGAACTTCTTTTTAGAAATTTCGATAATTTTTTTAATTGTTAGTATTCTGGGACGTCTCTAAAAATATTCGCTACATAAAACTTCCGTAGGGAAGATTTAAAAAATCTGGAAATAAAGGGTCCGCCAAATAACTTTTTTTTTTTGAACTCCTGAACCAATTGGACTTTGTATGGCGTCATACCAAGGTCTTTATGCAAAATTCCTCTCAATGATGTCTCCGAAATGTTCAATTGTTGAGAACGACGGTGAATTGATGTTGATGGCGCTTCACGCACACTTTCTGCCACAGCAGCAATATTCTCGGGTGTACGCACTGTTTTTGGCTTTTCACGCTTTGGTTTATCGATGAGGATGCCAGTTTCTTTCACTTTTTTCACAAGATAACGAACATACGGACCATATTCGTTCAGTGGAAGGATAAAACTAATCTGTCAAATCAGACATGAGCTAAATGTTACCATTCACGAAATAAGCACTAGTAGAAAAAACGTTAGATTGCGGACCCTTTACATAACTTTTGTCGTCCATAATACAACATCAAAATTTTTGAAAAAAATCTTTTTCAGTACACTCAAAAAAAAAAAAGTTAGTAGAAAAGTTAGTAAATTATTAGATTAGATTATTTTTCCAGTAAAAATAGCTCAGTAACAAAATTACGGAGAGTAAGACACATTTACAAACGTTTACAAAGGTTAATAGCGTTACAATGCTATTAACCTTTAATGTGGAGTTTAAAAGTGTCCGTATTAACCTGGTAACTTGCAAGTTGAACAACCAACTTTACTCTGTGATTGCGATTTATCTTAGTTGGGCATATAAGGAAGACTTTTGTGGTGATCAGATATACGGTGGTGATCCGTCAGTTACAACGGCCCTCAGAGTCTTAGTGACTACTACCGTTGGTCACAACAGAAAAATTCAACTGATGCACAATCGCACACGAACATTTTTTTCTACTTACACTCACTCACGTTCACATGAGAAAATTCTAATATTACTGACACCCACTCGTGATTCACGTGAATTACGCAAATTCACGAAATAAATTCTTATCGGAATGTAAAAATTAATGTAGATTGTAATTCTTAAACTTAAAATTGTATTTTAATAACACTAAAATAATAAATCTGTGAAAAAATTAAAGAAAAAGCAAAACTATTTTCTGGTTACGTTCGACTGACGCAAAAATTTGATTCTCTCGTTCACGTGCGTAAATTTAGTTTTCACTCACTCACACTCACTAGTGATCACACGTCATTCACGTGAATCACGCAAAATTCTGCTCACGTGCCCATCTCTAGTTAATAGTTTTTGTTTTGCTTATTTTTCATGTTGTAATATGTAAATAATAAAATTTGGAATGAATTATTTTATGTGTATGTTTTATTCAAACTAAAAGTATAAAAAAATAAGTCCCAAAATCCCAGAATCCCTAATAATCCCGGGATCCCGTAAAATCGCGGGATTCCGGGATCGTAGTTTGAACAATCCCGGGATTTGGCTTACGTCTTTTGAGAAATTCTTGCAAGGGAGCAATCCCGACGCGGACCGGCTGCCCAATCTTGTATTTATGAGTTACTAAGTGGTGTCAAATATTACCCAAATTAAGGTTTCTTCGTTCTATTAAAAGTAACTATAGACAAATTGGTATCAAATGTAAAGTTTTTTGAATACACATTCACAGGTATACAAATTATTTGCAACACTTTCAAGTATTTTTGTTATTCAAAAAAAAATTGTTTTAATAACATTAAATCTGGCGTTTTATTGAGGAATTTAAGTTGTATTTAGCTTAAAATAATTCGTACACTCATAATAATCCATGCACAAAAATACGAAATTATTGTCAAAACTACAAAAACTTTCGTAAAATGTACAAATTTTCGTTTATTTTACGAAAAATTTGGTTATTCTGACATTTTTTCGTAATTTCACGCATGGATTATTATCAGTGTAGCAATGCCTATTTAATTTAATCGAGAGGGTGTATGAGCTTTTTCGATATTCGAAACTGTTCGGTTTTTATGCTATTTTTTCCCCCCCTAAGAACCTTTTTCCCCTATATTTCAATAATTTAAAAAGATGACAACTACACATAGAGTAACCAACTGAAATTCCGTTACTACTACTTAAATTCGGTTATTACAAATTTTAGACGGTTGGCACAACTTAACATTAGTTTTCACAACAAAGTTTGGTTATTTCAACTAAATTTTATTTGTAACACACAAAATATTCAGAAATCTTATATAAATGTAGTTATACTAACTGTGTTGTACTAACTAAATTTATAAGTTGTTACCATTAATATACAATTTTTAATTCGGTTGGCACTTTATTTCTCTGTGTGTATGGGTCTACTTTATAGGAAATATGGGTATTCAAATTTTTCTTGAATACTTTTAACCTGCTTATAAATAAATCTAGTTTTCGTAAATTCAAGTTTTCATACAAAAATAAATTAATTTTAAACCCTGCTTTTTAACCCTTAAATGTGAGTTTGGGCAGCTAAAAAAAATATACCAGCCTCTTTTTTTTTTTTTGCTCCTTTACAACTTATCCAAAGTTTATTAAAATCTGCGAGTCCGGGTCGGGATACCACCCTTGTTAGTTGAATGTTTCAAAGCGATTTGGAACCCAGAATGAGACTTGGTATCCAGAATTGCATACATTGTGCAAGTGTATCGACTTCAGAAAGAGATAAAACTCTTTTAAATTTATCGGCCACCATTTTAAATAATAATCGACTATAATAACTCCTCAGTTAAGTTTTCAAATTCCAATAGTTAAAAAATGCCTTATTTATGCACCTCTGATTAAGGACTTTAAATTGCCGTGTTTATTTTCAAAGAGACACTCAATTATAAAAGAGAACTCAGCAAATAATATATTAAAGCTTTAACGCCCTTCGAGCTTTTTGGTAAAACTTATATGAGAATATCTTTTACAATCTCTCTTTTGAACAAAATAAAAACCTTTAGCAAATATTAACTATTTTAGGTTGATTTAAATCAGTTTTTATATTATATTCCTATTCCTATAGTGTATTTGCTCTTTCTCTCTCTCTTTTTATACTCGTTAAATATTTGATTTTAATATTAAAGCAATCCCCATAATGCCTTTTATATTTGTATCGTGTTTTCTTTTCATTTTCGAAACTCCTCCACATAACTCAAATAACTTTTTTTATATTCGTGACTAAAATAAGGATACAGATTAAATAGTTCGTAACACAAGCATAGTAACGTTTAAGTTTCCTAGGTTATATGGTATAAAAGCTAAATCACACTGTTTTTTTGGTAGAAGTTGTTATTGTTATGTAAACACGTGTCTCGGGAGTTGGGGATGTCTGTCTGTCTGTTTGTCTGCCGTGTTTGTTTTAATAAAAGGTGAATGCTTAAACTAACATCGATAATGACAATTGACTTTTTTTTTACACCCCAAAAACAAACACACAGTGGTATAGATTATTAAAAAAATTAACGAAATTTTGTAGAATTAAACCATCCTTTATACACATTGACAGAATTATTTGCATGTTAACAAGGAATTTTTGTATTATATCTACACTCAAAAAAATAAGTTAGTAGAAAAGTTAGTAAAACGTCTTGTAATTCAAGTATACTATTTTTAAGCTAAATTTTTTGCTGAAATTGTGTTTTCAGCTAAAATTTTAGTTATACTTATTCAGCGCTTATATGTTTTGAAATAATGTTTTACTAATATTTTACTAAAGTCTTACAAAGTTATTTTGCTAAAAAAAATGTGCTATAAGCACATTCATAGTGTAGACGACAACCAGATTGAAAGATATACGCAGTATGAAGTAGATGTCGCGGCATGTCAAGATGTAGTAAAGTCAAGGATAATTATCAGAGAACGAAGTCGATATATTAACAATCGGCGGCGGCTAAAAGTCGACTAAAGTTGAAAAAATTTTGGCGGCAGCGGTTAAGCAAAATCGCCTTTTTTGTAATTCAATTAATTTGTTTTATTTATATAATAAAAAAAAATAGTTTCTTATATTTCTTTGTGGCATTTTCAAATTTGTAGTATTTACTTTTTCTAGTAACAGAAAACAGATTGAAAGTGACTGTTTTAATAAAATTTAGCTAAATTAGTCGGCTTAGAGCGAATTTCCATTAGGGTTCAAATCCACTTAAAACGGGATTTAAATAGATTTCGACCGAAATCTAATAAAAATTTGGTATTTCAAACAGATTTCCCATACAAAATGAAATCCCAATTTAGTTGAGATTTCAGCGAAATCTAATCGAAATCTAACTATTTGTGCAGAAATTTAAAATACAGCCCTGTGCTTTCCTCCTATTTGCGGAAAATGAGGGTTTTCTGCAGAAAATTAATCAGCTATTTATGAGAAAAAATATAATGAAAATATACATTTTTATAAATTGGAGAAACTGAAAAATAACAAATTAAAAGGCATTTTTTCTTTGAAAGAAGTATTACGAGCTGAATGCTTCAATTTTTGTTTGTTTTTGACCAAGAAAAACAGTAAAAAACATTGACTATTTTGCTACAAACTGATCATTTCTATAAAGTACATTAGAGCGACTCGCCGAAAAAAGTTAAAAAAGTGCCCTTCTGAAAATGTGAATTAGTTTGTTTTTTGACTATTCCCAAAATATTTTAGGTCGAGAGGTCGCCGTTCATGAGCTGGACCGTTTTAAAAAAAAGGGATTTTTTTTGATTTTTTGGAAAATTTTCGACTTTAACCCACTACACTATACAAGTTATGCACATCATATGAAACCTTTGTTGAAGGCTCGTCTAACGACGTATATGACATGAAGAAGCATACACTATATACACGCGGAATTCAGTGAAATGTAATTTTTTTAAGGTTTTTGCACAAAAATATAATAATTTTGCTGTCACATCAATATATTTTAATCACTATTTGACATAAAAGAAGTTATAAAATACTCTTTCTTTTTTGCTATTTGTTTTAGGTCGCGATTTACCAAAATTTAGCGGATGTTTTTAGTTTGGGCAATATGGGTATCAAAATTTTTTTTCACGAAGACTTGTCCAACGGGGTTTAAGACATTAGTGAGCATGAACTTTACACGTGCAAATTCAGTGAAATGTTTTTTTTTTGCAGATTTTTGAATAAAAATATAATAATTTTGCAATCTCATCAATATATTTTAATCACTTTTTAACATAAAAAAGTAAGTAAACACTTTTTTTCATATTCGTTTAAGTTCGCGATTTACCAAAATTTGGCGGATGTTTTTAATATGGCCAATATGGATATCAAAATTTTTCCTTCGCGAAGACTCATGCAACGGCGTATATGACATCAATGACCTTGCACTATATTAATGCGATATTCAGTGAAATATGCTCTATTTAAGTTTTTTGCATAAAAATAACATAATTTTGCAATCACACCAATAAAGTATTTTAATCACTATTTCCCTTAAAAAAAATTATAAAATTATTTTATTTTTTTTTTAAATATTCGCGACTTAACAAAATATTTGCATACTTGGCAAAAGAAAAATGTTGATACCAAAATTGCCCATATAAAAACATCCGCCAAATATTGGTAAATGAAAATATAAATAAAAGGGTTTACTTACTTTTTTCTGTTAAAAAGTGATTAAAATACATTGATGTGATTGCAAAATTATTTTATTTTTATTCAAAAATCTGCAAAAAAAACATTTCAAGGAATTTGCACGTGTAAAGTTCATGCTCACCAATGTCTTATACCCCGTTGGACGAGTCTTCGCGAAAGAAACACTTTGATACCCATATTGCCCATACCAAATTTTGGTAAATCGCGAACTAAAACAAATAGTCAAAAAAAGAGTATTTTATAACTTCTTTTATGTCAAATAGTGATTAAAATATATTGATGTGACAGCAAAATTAATATATTTTTGTGAAAAACCTTCAAAAAAATTACATCTGAATTCCACGTGTATATAGTGCATGCTTCTTCATGTCATATACGTCGTTAGACGAGTCTTCAAAAAAGCTTTCATATGATGCGCATAACTTGAATAGTGTAGTGGGTTAAAGTCGAAAATTTTTAAGTTTTGGTTATTTTTTATAGTTTGTTTGGAAAAAATTTTTTGTTGTACAATCGAAATCCAATCAGCTGTGAAATTTGCTAATTTAAACGATTATGATTTCGAATTGAATTTCAAACTGAAATCTACTGAAACTTTTTTATAATGTAAATTCGGTATTAGCTAATTTAGTCGGCTTAGCCGAAATTAGCCGCACAACTCGGCGGCGGCTTTAGTGCCTTAAAAAGAGTCGGCGCACAGTGGTGCATTTTTAGAGAAGGCGGCCAAAATTCAATTTATTTTTTGTAACCGATTTTAAAACAATTTAGCTCATTTAAAAGAGAACACCTTAGAACCTATGGAGCCAAAAAATCTAGGTGAAATGTTTGATATTTCACACCGATTAGGGTCATTCAAAATATAATATTTTTGTGTTTTTGTAAATTTAACATTTTTGTTAAATTTTCCGCATTTTAAAGTCCCATATTTTTTTGGTTGTGAAAGATATTAACTTCGGGTATTTTTTTTTTAATTACTTATTATATTAGCTAACATAAGGTAAAAACTTTTTTATTCTACATTGCTCCGTAATTTTTATATAATGTCAAGATTGGGATAGCTTTTTAACACAAATTTTCGACTTTGGTAGAGTATAACTAATTTTGTATAAAAGTGTACAAAAAAAATTTTATATTACCGGAAAGGTGGTACTCTCCTCTAAAAGTACATACCAAACACTTCAGACCTTTCCATACCTTTTAGCAGCTACAGTAATTTTTTGATAATATTTTGAATAATAACCACTAAAATAGCTGTATATTAGGGTGGCATTGAAAAAAAAAAAAAGTTCGACTATTTCTTAGGACTGCCCGGAAATAATTTAATTTAAAAAAATATATATTAAATTATGTTAAAAATGTTAGTAACAAACTAAAATATAAATATTAGAGTTATTCTTAAATCTTTTTTGTTTTGATTTTTGGATTTTTAAAAGGTTTTTGTATCAATAAAAATAATGGCGTTATTTTTTTTTTTAATTCCAACAAGCGGATTTTAAGTGACTTCTGTAAAATGTCAAATACTGTTGGAAATATGCTAAATCGGGATTGACTATTCGATAATTAACTAAATAAGTATTTTTAACGCTTTTTCTGTGTGCAATACAGCCATAACTGAGGCCGAAATAGTCGCGTTTTTCGGGAAATATTTTAAAAAAATTTTTGAACGAACAATAAAACCATTTCCTTTTGAGAAAGACGCAGCAACATTTTTTTTATTACAACCCATTAAAAAGTTATTTAACCTTAAATAATTGTTCTTTGTAATTTTTAAATATATTAAAAATTACACTGAGGTAATTATTTGGACGAGTTTTAATGACACTTTTTCAATAAACTGATGAAGTTTTCTTCACAATGTGAAAAAGCTTCATATATTTAAAAAAAAATTGCTGCATCTTTCTCAGAGGGAAATGCAGTTCCATTTTGCGTTCTAAAAAAATATTAAATTTTTTCTCGAAAAACGCGACTTTTTCGGCCTCTGTTATGACTGTATGTCACATAGGAAAAACGTCAAAAAAAAACGTATTTACTTGATTTTTCCTGTTGATACGAAGAGTCAAGCTCGATTTTGCATATTTGCAACAGTTTTGGATATTTTTCAAAGGTCATTTAAAATCTGCGATTTCAGTCGCCTAGAGGCAAGTAAACAATTTGGAGTTTTTAAAAGAGATAATATCCAAAAATCCAATTTTCTTTACTAACTCTAATGAATATATTTAAACAATATAAAATCAAATATAAAAAAAAACAAGTCAACTGCTTTCATAAATTAAATAAAAGTTAAATATTTTTTGTTGCTTTTGTTTTTCAGTTGCAGCAAAAAAAAAAAATACGTATTTTACTAACTTATTTTTTGGGTGCACGAATGTAAAAATATACAAAACCGTTAGCGCTTTACACTGCCTACTTTTATGATAAGTTGCACTCCAGTTGTTGTCAAATAATTTAAGTATCGCACTAAAATTTGGCAAAAACATGTAATATAGTAGTTTAACCCTTAATATATATTTATTTCATTGACCGTTTTTTTCAGTCGATATCTTAAATAAAAGATAAAAACGTCAGCTCTCCAACAAAAAACCGCGTTGAAATACGTTGAGTCCTTCAAAAGTTATAGAATTTTGGCCGCCTTCTCTGAAAATGTACCACTGTGCGGCGGCGGCTTAGCTGGGACTGTGAGCCGATCGGCTTCGTTCTCTGATAATAATACTAAAGACTACTACTCTTATAAGACATAAAAAAAAATCAACCACCCGATTAAAAACGTTCATATACAATCACATCTTATTTAATATAGTATTATATTAAAATGTACAGCTTTATATAGCTTAATATGGATATATGTGATGGCGCATATGATCACATATAATTATTTGGGATTTGGTTTTTCGAAAAATTTCTAAATGGTCCCATACATATTAATATCTAAATATACATATATTGATTTATACTCCCGTAGATGTGACATATATTAAATAATACATAAGGTATATATTAATTAGCATGATTTCGTTTATAATTTCATATCGCTAAATACAATGTTATGTCATTTCACCACAAAATGTTATCATTCTTTGATTAAAACTGTCATTTGTGTCCGAACACCGAGTATTTGAAGAAATTGAGTTAATTTTCAGATAAAATTCCTCAATTTTGAGAACAAACACAAGAGTTTGTATTAAAGTCGTTAAATATTTATTTTCGAAAAAAAACAAATATTTTTTGTTGTACTATAAAGAAATTTTGTTGTCAAAATCAACCGAAATTCACGCTTTATTCAAATTAAGAAGTAAATTGAAAAGTTCGGCTAAAAAAAACTTGTTTTCAACCTTGAGTTACTGTTATAAAATAAAACAACAAAAGTTACTAAAGAAGCTTATTTTCGATTTTAAATATTTTATGACAACAAGTAAGCCTTGTTATGTATTACCAAAAAACACAATTTCCTCGAAATCCTTAAAAATCAAATCGTTGCCCTACTCAAATGTACTGGGGTATAATTTTAAATTTTTTTACTTGTATTCTCTAAGATGTTTTAAACAAGACTCTGTAGTAAAAATATAATTTTTTTCGCTTTTGTTGAAGAAAACATTTTAAAATTTGGAATTAGAGATTTCAAAAGCACCTCAAAAATGTTGTCCGTTTTTGACATCACCTTAAGACAGGTTAACGACATCCAAAAAAAAAAAACTTCTTCCATATCTCACAGTTTTGAGTCTTTTGAATAAAAAAAATCTATTGAAGTAATCAATTTAAAAAAATATTAAGATGTGTTCTCGAACTGTTCGGTCAAGTAATAATTGTCACATTAGTGGTCTTGGGCAGTATTTATTACTGGGCTAGTTATTAGCCGATTTTGTATTTTTATACCTTTTTGAATACATAATATTATCATTATGTCGAATAATTTATCATTACGAATAAAAACGATTACCATATTTTAAAAAAATTTCAAAAATTGAAAAAAATTAATATTTTCCCCATATAAACGCATGTTTTGCTCTTTAATGCCTAGTCGCTTAGGGTAGGCGTTATCGTAGAGGCCTATAATTACCCATGAGTTATATTCAAAAAAAATTAGAGGGTACCGTATTAATATTTCCAACCTTTAAACTTATGGAACACTTTAAGGGACACTCTAAAGATCATATATTTTTATATTAAAGAATATATCATTATATAAAATTTTTTTTATTTGGGAAACTCAAAGATTTTTTTTCATTAAATTTTATTATATATAATGATACCCAGCAAACAATCCGGTCCGTTTATGTGCCGTTTTCGGTACAGCATAGTCGGATCCGGAGTCCGTTTCCGTACCGTTTTCCGGATCAGTATACGGACCAGAAAACGGATTAAAAGGAACATCGAATACGGATTCGAATCCGTTGCAAGTCCGTCAATGACGGACCGTTTACGGACCGTTGGGTCGTGTTAAAAACTGACTCAAATCCGTTTAAAGTCCGTCAAATACGGACCGTTTCCGGACCGTTTTGTCGTGCTGAAAACGGATGATTCCGTTTTTTACGGATATAAAACGGACAATAAACGGATCGTTGAAAATACTTATTTGGTCAGTATTCTAACCATTTTTTTACAAAAAACTCAATGGATTTTATTTTTTTTTATACATTTATTAATTTATTTGAAAAAATATTAAAATATACTTCATTTAACTTTAATTAAATACGAAATTCGCCACAGCTACTTTTTGTATCCAGCTTAGCAGCATCACGGAACATTTGTGGTCGATAATATTCAAAATCTAAAAGGAAAAAAGAATTTATTATTTTAGTTTCAAGAGATAGTAAGAGTTTTCTTGGAATATATTTTTTTTATTTAAAAAAAAAAATTGATACTTACTTTTTCGATGCAGTTTTTTGTTTCCACCAAGAGCATCATTGTTAGTTTGTGGCCCATTATTGAATCAGATATCTACATGTAAAAAATATTAAGTGGGGTTTAAAAACGATGGATTCTATGAACAAATATATTTTTGTTTGCAATCTCATTTGAGCGTTTTAAATTATATAAATACTTACCATCTAACGTATGCAATGCATATTATGCATGCTATCTGAATTTATTTGGCGCCCGATCTTTTATATTATTTACTTAATTTTATTTTAATAAAACAAATTGAAAAAAATTGTTACCGATTGTGACTGACTTGAAACGGATGAAAATCGGTGAAGTCCGTATTAAACGGCACGAAAACTGATATCCCCAAACGGACTAAAAACGTGTTTTCGAAAATCCGATTAAACGGTCCGAAAACGTACCGTAAACCCCGGATTCAAGAATCCGTACATGCCGGAGAGTCCGTAAAAATGTTTCTTGGGTATGTTTTGCCATATATAATTATATATAAAATTGATAGAAATTTTTTTTTTATTAATTGTACCATATGATCACATATGATCATATATGGTAGAATATATGGTCACATATATTTCTATATATATTTCACATGATCAGATATACAAGATATACTATTATATAATATACGATACAATGATATATAATGATATATTACGCCATATCAGAAAATTTGCATAAACTAAGTACAAGATATGAACATATATCGTAATATATTATCACACATATAAGCATATATAATGATATCAAGTTGTATATGAGTATATAGGAACTTTTTTCATCTTGTAGTCCAAGTAAATTGTCTCTGTGTATAATAAGCAAAGAAATATAAAAAATCGTTTATAACAATTAAAATTTTCACCACTTTTACACTGAGGTTCCACTACCGTGTTTTCAGTAAAACATGTGTTTTGGTGAGAAAAACCTATGGGAAAACATGTAAGAAACATGTTTTGTTTCAAAACACGTCCAAAACACGTTCAGTGGAAGATATGCCTAAACCAGTTGAAACCGCATTAAGTAAAATTCATTGAAACTTTTCATTGAAACTTTTCATTAACTTAATGCAGTTTTTCATAAAATTTTATAAAAATTTGTATTTCATTTATTAAAAAATTCATATTTCTAATGAAAAAATTTCTTTAAAAATAGTTTCGTAAAAGTTATGAAACTTTTTCATATGGTTTAAGAAATTTTTCACTCACTTTCTGAAGATAACTTCATTAGAGTAATGAAACATTTCATTAAAACTCGTCTAAAAAAATTCTCTCTGTGTATGGGTTTTACAATGTGAAACCCTCTATTTCTGTCAATATATATTTCAATAAAATTTTCATAAAACTCAAACGAACAAATCATTACAAATTGTAAATTTTTTTAACCAAAAAGTTTTAATAAATTCTATTTTCATAAAAATTCCTTCAGAATTACATCAAGTATGACTGAATTATTATCTTTACCACGTAGACCAAATCATAATGTGGTCCATTTATCTAATGTAAAAATCAAATCTGGTTTACCCATTAACAGTCTACCCGGTTGGGAACATATACCACTGAATTCAAAATTGCCAATGTTAAAATGTCCCGGAAATCAAGTGATATTTTCGAAAAATAAAATTGGACAATCGGTAAGGTAACACATTTTTAAAAGGAAAAACTATCAGAGTTTGAATTTGCTTTCAGTTAAGACACTTAAAACATGAATTTGATCCAGCTGGACGCGAAAACTTTCCGGAATATAATCCACTGCATGATTCCAATCTGAAAACATTCTATGCCAATGAAAGAAATTTAAAGAGATTGAGAGAAAATGGAGAGATAACTAATGATAATGATGTTATTTGTAATCTTAAAGACTTTAATGCATATCGCCAGCAATTGCATAAATCACAACTGTATTATTTGTTAAAGGAACTAAATCGTAGGGTAAGTTTTGAACTAATTGAACTAAAAACTATATGGAATCCTGAGTCTATCCTAAATCTATGGATAGAAAATTGTGATTATCAATAAACATTAGTAATCGATTGATTTTAAATTTAATTCAAGGATTATTTAACTTTCAATTAGAAATTGATAGCTCTTTAATTGAATTATTTTTCAATTAAATAATAATTCATTTGATTAAGAAAATTGTATAAAGAAAATCTTTGTGTTCTTATTCTGCGTAAAAAGAATTATATAATATTTTTTTGAAAAACGTCGATTTTTAAAGTCAAAGCGCAAAAAAGCTTTGAAGTGCTTTTACGCCATATTTAGGGTCAAAGGTTCAAAACGTAGCCTTTTGCATCCAAAAAAAGCGGTATGAAACAACACCCCAATGAAATAAGGCCCCAAACCAAAAATTAAATAACGCCCCATTTTTGGGGGCGTTATATTTTGGGGCGTTTTTTTTTGGGGTATTGTTCTTATAAAACAATACCCCAAAAAAAAATTAAATAAACCCCCAACCAAATGAAATGACACCCCAAAACAAAATGAAGTAACGCCTCAATTTTTGGGGCTTTATGTCGTAATGCAGTAAAGCCCCATTTTGAAAATGAAATAAGGCCCCAATAAAAAAAAAAACAAAATTATATATTACTTTGAAATATTTCTTTATTCCTAATTAATACATAGTAAAAAGGCTGGAAAAAAAATTGCGCGATTTTTTTTTTCAGCCTTTTTAAAATAAAAAGAATAATAATATTTAGTATATCAATACAGTTTTTTTAATATTTTTTAGTAGTATATCACAAAATAAAACTAAATTTATAAATCGTATAATCGCACGCAGAAAAAACTTTATTTCGCGAAGCCGCCTGCCGCGTTCTACGGAGGAAAAACCCCTAAGAGCGGCCGAAGGCCGCCACACAGAAAAAAATTAAATAAAAAAATTAAATAAAGTCCCAAAAAATGAAATAACACCCCAATTTTATTTTATCGAAATTTTTGGGGTCTTACTTCATTTTCGGTTTGGGGCCTTATTTCATTGTGGTCTTGTTTCATACCGCCTCCAAAAAACCCACTTTTTGAACACATTACTTTTTTGCTCCAATATGAACTACCGGAAACTGATGGTGGAGCGAAGACAAAAACACTTTTGCACATTCCATACATTTTATGGGTTGTCTAATGTAAACAATATTTTAAAAATTGCTCAACTTAAAAAATTTTAAATTTCAAATATTTCTGAATTAAGATTTGCCCATAAAATAATAAAAAATAAAAATTCATAATATATCTTCAACCGTCTAGGGTTTATAATGTGTCAAAGTTCATACTGTGGATGCTAATATTTTCACTAGAGAGCTCTTTAAGGCAAAAAATACAAACATTTTTTAAAAAGTTTTCCAAAAACTATAATAAAAACTTTCAAAATCAAAAATTTTTCAACGTAATTAGAAAGTCCTTATAAAAATAAAGCATTATGTTAAAAACTAAACTTTTTGTATAGGAGTGCACTTCAAATTTAGGAAGTTCCAAAAAATTCAAAAAAAAAAAATAATAAAATTTAATTTATCTGTAAATATGTGTAGAGATGGGCAAAGGGTAAATACCCAAATGGTAAATACCCGGTAAAATAGGTAAATTGGGTAAAAATTGGTAAATACCCGGGTATTTACCAAAGAGGTGGGTATAATCTTTGTGGGCGTTGTAGTGTAATGGTTAGCGCGTTGGACTGTTACGCAGATGGTCCCGGGTTCGATTTCCGGTGACGACAACATCAATTTAGAAAAATAATATGTATGAGTTTTCTATCACTTATATGTATCGCTGCGCCCACCTTCGGTGTTCCCATAGCACTTAACCCCACCGAAGTAAAATAATGAATCAGGGCTATGAAAAGCTTCAATAAATTCGCCAACTTTACATCAGGTGGAGACCAACAACTGTTCTAAGACTTATCATCTCGCGCAATTACAGTGTTGCCATGTTTGAAGCCCGTCATCTTTCACCACCTTTCATCTCTCCTCTATCCCCTTTCCAAAGAAAGCAACACATTAATTAATAGGAAGAATTTCCTGAGTGTTGCTTTAAAAAATAAAAAAATAATCTATGTTGTAGAAAATTTGGTGAACAAAAACATTTTGCAGCAAAATTTAATGAATTTTATTAATAAAAATTATTACAGAACTGTTGGAAACTAGTTCAATAACTATATTATATATATATATATATATATATATATATTTATTTTTGCAACATTACATTATCCAATCGAAATCACTGTCACTGTCGCTGTCGCTGAATGTTTCATTGTCACCCTCACTCCGAAAATAATTAAACGAATAATGAGTAGAAGTAGAAAGTGCTTCCTCAAATGAATTAGCAAAATTGATTTCATCCTCAGGCGGTACAATTTTTGAGGAAGTATCCTTTTGTCCTATGTCTTTATTGGCGAGATTCCAGTTATGTGCTATATAACATACTTTTCCGGCATTATCTGCAGTTAATCTGTTTCGTTTTTTTTGAGTGCTGAATAAGCTTTCAGTGGCAGCAGAAGTCCATGGAGCAGTCAATATACGAACCGCTATCTTGCTCAATTCTGTGGACACACAAATACTTTTCCGCCATGTAGAAGGAGATATATCTTCTATGCAGCTCCACACAACATTGTTAGCCCACAAATCCTTTTTAGCTTTATAGTTTGATAGGTCCACCATTACATTTATATTCAAATTGGTACTCGTTTCATAAATAAACTCCATTGCAATTAGATAATCGGATGAACTTAAATCGTGCCCTTGACTATTGGGGTCAAGCAAGCTAGCAGCAAATGTATTGGCTTAATAGACATTTCCATCCTCTTATCAAAGGAAGACAATTATTCTTGTTTTCCATAAATGCATCTCGTAGCTTATTTTGAATGTCTTTAAAAGCAAAATGTAATCGATGAATTCTAATTTGGTTGGATTCGAAAATAGTTATCCATTGCGCCATCGGTTAAAATAGTTTAAAATTTACGTCCAGCATATGCTAAAAATCTTCAATTAAAATCTCCACAATTTTAAGTCAATTTAATCCACTTTAATATAGTTTTAATTCGATTTTATCCGCTATTGATATTTAACAATACACTATTGAAAACATTAAATCAAATTGCTCATTTCAAATGAAGTTTCAGCTGATTGACAACTAGAGCTTGCTAGATATTGCATTTCAAATAATTTTTATACATACCCAAATAAATTCCCAAAAAGGTATTTATCTTTTATTTACCCGATATTTACCCATGCATCGGGTAAATGCCAGGTAGAATCAAAACAGTAGGAATCTTAAAAAACGCAAAAACACGTGCCCTGTGATACCAAAATTGCCCATATAAAAACATCCGCCAAATTTTGGTAAATAGCGAACTTAAACGAATATGAAAAAAGTGTTTACTTACTTTTTTATGTTAAAAAGTTATTAAAATATATTGATGTGATTGCAAAATTATTATATTTTTATTTAAAAATCTGCAAAAAAAAAACATTTCACGGAATTTGCACTTGTAAAGTTCATGCTCACTAATGTCTTATACCCCGTTGGACGAGTCTTCGCGAAAGAAAAAATTTGATACCCATATTGCCCACACTAAAAACATCGCCAAATTTTGGTAAATCGCAAACTAAAACAAATAGTCAAAAAAAGAGTATTTTATAACTTCTTTTATGTCAAATAGTGATTAAAATATATTGATGTGACAGCAAAATTATTATATTTTTGTGCAAAAACCTTAAAAAAATTACATTTCACTGAATTCCGCTTGTATATAGTGCATGCTTCTTCATGTCATATACGTCGTTAGACGAGTCTTCAAAAAAGCTTTCATATGATGTGCATAACTTGTATAGTGTAGTGGGTTAAAGTCGAAAATTTTCCAAAAAATAAAAAAGAAGACTTTTTTTAAAAACGGTCCAGCTCATGAACGGCGGCCTCTAGACCAAAAATATTTTGGGAATAGTCATAAAACAAACTAATTAACATTTCTAGTCGCTCTAATCTATGTATATACTTTCTTTATTATTTATTAATTATTTTTTATTTGTTATTATTAATATTCATTTGTTAATAACAATTGAAATTTTCAATTTTTGTTTTAACTTTTTCTCCCAGCAAAACCACACATTGCCAAATAATGTGTAAAGTAATGTATCGCCATATATCCCCACGCATTACAATGCATCTTACTTTACTGATGAATTTTACAGGCGATGAGCCAAAAAGTAATTTGTGGGCTCATTACCATTAGTAGGGGCTAAAGGAACTGGTTACTTATATGGTCACAGGGTTAGGAAAAATAATGTGTCTATTAATAGACTTTCAAAAAAAAAAATTTATACAAAAAAATTATTTTCAAAAATGTTTTTAATTCAATAAATATCGTGGTCACGTCGGGATTCGAACCTGGGGTCTGTGGTTGTTAGGCGAGAACTCTACCTACTGAGCTATCGTCACATATAATAATGGGGTTCATAAAATGTAAATGAATTGTTGTGCTTCGAGTTTTCGTTTGTTATGTTAAAAATATATACCTTACCCTCATGCCTACAAGAAATCACAAAGTAATGTGTCTATAAATAGATTTTCAACAAGATATTTTAATAATTACTTTACGTTTATGTTTTGAAGTAATGTAAAAGATAATGAGGTTCATTACAAGGTAATCCATGAGTGTTCAATTATCGGTAACTCATTACTTTATGTTTTAAAATAATGTTGAATGTAAGGAGTATACATGCCATTGTCACACATTATGTAATCAACTATTGGTAACTCATTACTTTTTGTTGTCAAAGAATGATACAGGTAAGAAATACACATTATAAGGTAAGGCATTTCTTTATCGGACCCATTATCAAAGTTTTACTGGGTTGTTAAAATCGGTTTAAATGGGACAAAGTTATGGTACGTTTTATATATATATACAGAGCAAATTTGGTTTTTAATTTGTGCGAAGGGAGAAGAAACAAAATTTTGTATGTATAGATAAAGTACCATAACATAATCAATTTTCAGCCGATTTTAACAAATGAAGGCTAAATGTACTCAGGAAAAAAATATTGTTGTTTTAAAAGAAGATTCGAAAAAAACTCTCGTAGAAGTTGAAAATGTTTAAAAATAATTTTAAATTTTAGTTGTTATTAAAAAGATCTCTGCCTATTTATATTAATAATATAAAGAAAGTATATATATTTTTAGAAAGACCAGGTAATTTTCTTTTAAATACCGTTGAAAAATTTTAAATCGGATAAAAAATTACTGATTAAAAAATGTTTAAATGCGCCAGTCGCAAAAAATACTCTTTTACCGTTATCTCCAAAATTTGAGGGTATATTGTAACTTCTCAAACCGGTTTTGTAATACACTCAGCTGGACTTACAACCTACATTAGGTCGTTTGACGGGTGATTTTTCTGTGTAGCATAGTGTAATAATTCGATATATATTAAAGAAACTACGATGTTGAACCTTACAAACTTTTTGTATATTTTTTATTTTTCAAAACAAGAAAATCGCAAACTAAAACATGTTTTTTCGAATTTCGAAAAAATAAAATCGTCAATCTTTAAGTGGCTTTGTAGAGATTCGGCGTGCAAAATTTAACTTAAAGCTGATGGCATAAGGGCAGATTTTTGGCCGATATATCGTGGAATGGCCGATATATAATAGACTGTCTCATGCATCTAATATAAAGCAGTTAAACATAATTTTTCGCAAAAATTTTAAAAAAAAAACTTGTATTACTCTACAAAGGTTTTCTCCAAATTATTGAATATATTTTTTTTTAAATAGTTCTAGGTCTAAAATAACTGATGTAGCTTTTGATCTTAAGTTTTACATTATACTAATATATAATAAAACTTCTTTCAACTGTATTTTAGAGAAAAAAATTACTAAGATCTAGAAGAAAACTTTCAAAATCATTTTAATTTATAGCCCAAATTTATGTTCCATTCTAATTCAAAAACATTTATTATCTCCATTATATTTTGACAATAGGAAGCCGAACATAATGATCGTATGCTAATAGCCCATGCTGAATATATCACAAATCGGGATCATCGCAATCTAACGGCACGAGAATATACCTATAAGGAAATACTATTGCGCAAGTCCCATTTGGATCAACAAAAAGCTGAACGTTTTAAAACACTTTACGATAAGACTCGGGAAAAGTTTTCGTATATAGAAATGTTAGAAGACATTAAATTTACCACTGTGCAACATAAAAAAACCTTAAGACAATTAAAAATGCAAAAACATTGGGATGTACGCGATGATTTACAGCGTAAACACTTAATTCATCTTAAAAAACAATTTCAATTTAAAAAAGAGCGTTTACGAAGAAATTTGTTAAAACTTCAAGAGAATCAATTGCTTGAAGAGCAAGAGAAGCAAACTGTCTCTTGGAATAAACGTTTAGGAGAGAGAATAGCAACTCAGGAGAAAATCGATATGTTACTGGAGAAAGCGGAGCAACAAAAGAAAATCTTTATAGAAAAACATAAACAAAAATATAAAGAAAAATGGCTGAAAATACAACAACAAATAAAAAAGAAATCTTTATCAAATCGTAGGAAATTTAAATTAATGTTAAAATCTTGCAAAAATTTTACCACAAAGAATTCTAACCAAATAATGTCTTCAAAGGGAACTCGATCTTTTTGTGCTGAATTTCAAGAAAGTTTCGATAAACTTTTAGATACTGAAGTTTGTAAAGCATTAAATGCCGCTTTAGATATGGGTGATCAAATAAAAGTACCCTTTGAACCGGATGATCCCATTTACAAAGCCGCACAATTTATTATGCAACATATTTTAACAAAATTCCATAAAGATTTATCTTCGGATGAAGTGGCTTATAAAAGTGTTTACGATCGTATTTATTTATTCTTTGATGAGGCTAAAAAATTTGTTATTTTTGTAAGTTAATTCCATTTAATACGTCCCAGTCGCAGTGTAGAAACTATAATAACATGTCATTACTTTTCGGACTACCAGTAATGACACCAGCTTACTCTCTGCATTACTTTAACACAAATAATAAGGACTTACTAATAACTAGTTAATTTTTTCCATTATTTTGGTACATTAGTTTTTGAAATAGAAAGTAATGATCTCAAAATTTTTTGAAAATCTATTTTTAGACTCATTATTTTTTCACCTCTTTTAAATACATATATATCTACTTATTTCAGATTTTTAGTCAGTTGGGAAGTAATGACATTTACATTTACAAGCAAGTCATTTATGTTTTTATCTATCAAGTATCAATATGTCGACAGAGTTCAGATGGTACAGCGATTGACTAACAACTTGGAGTCCCTGGTTTAAATCAAAAAAAAATTTTGTAAAAAAAATATTTTTTTTTTAAATTTATTTTTTTTTGAAAATTTATTTTTACTATCTGAGCTATCTCGACATGTTACACTTGATAGATACAAGCATAAAATCTCACTACTTTTCAGCTTTTAAAAAATTAAAAATAAATAGTTATATATGTACTCACTATAGTTGATAAATAAGTCTAAAAATAGATTTTAAATAAAGTTTGAGACCATTACTTTATATTAAAAATAATGATAAAAATAAGTACTAATGGGTAACGTATTATTTTTGTATTGAAATAATGGACAAATTAACTAGTTATTAGCAGGGATATACCGCTAAAATATCGTTATCGATTCAAAACCCTTTCAGCTGACTATCGTTATCAATAAAATACCCTTACCGAAATAATTGAATGACCGTTATCCGTAAAATAATAACCGTTATCCGTAAATTAACTAAAATAGCAATATCCCTAAAATACTGTTACCGAAATAACTCAAATACCGTTATCACTAAAATACCGCTACCGAAATAATTGAGATAGCGTTATCCTTAAAATACCGTTACCGAAATAAATAGATATATTTTTCCAAAGTTTGATTGTAAACTAGCCAGTCATTAGAATTCGAGCATAATGGGGCTACAAATATCGGTGTGCATTGACATTACCTGAATAACAAAAATAACGTTACCCTTGAAATACCGTTACCGAAATAACTGAAAACCCGTTATCCTTAATGTAACTTTACTGAAATAACTAAACTACTAAATTACCGTTACCGAAGTAAGTTAAGTATTGTTAACGCTAAAAACCCGTTACCAAAATAACTGAAATATCGTTACCCCTATAATACCGTTACCGAAATAAACGAAAATAGCATTACCTTTGCCGATAACCGCATCCTAATCGGTTACTATCCATGGTTATTAGTAAGTCCTTATTATTTGTATTAAACTAATGCAGAGAATAAGCTGGTATCATTACTGGTAGTCAGAAAAGTAATGATATGTCATTGCCGTTTCTACACTGGAGCTAAAGATCATTTTTAATTATGATTTTTTCATAATTTTTTTTAGAGATCTACACAAATTATAGCTTCTTTCCAAGAGTCCTTGAAATCAAATACTAACGGTTCGTGTCTTAAGCGTAATTCTATAGGAAGAGTATCATTTAGTCGAATATGTAGTACAATTGGCATGTCAAGTTATAAAATTAATCCTTTAATTGAAATTAGAGAGGTTGCAGATAGAAAACCAACACCAGCTGTAAGTATATACACTCAAAAAAGTTTAACAGTAGAATCTACTGAAAAGCCCAGTGCAGAAAAGTATGACCATATTATATATTACTCACGATTGTCATTACAAATCTCATTACTTTTATATGGGAATGTCGCGCAAAGTAATGACATATCATACATAAACACTTTACAAAAAAATCAAAAAATATGAGGTTACCTATACGGTTACAAGTATGGACAAAAATAATGAGCAGGGACTTCATTTACTTAAAAGGTGTGTTTTAAGCGCTTATAATATGCATGAAAAATCTTAAAATACAATGTATATCCCAGAGTAAAAAAAAAATATTATATAATCTTATATAATGTAATCCAGTTTTATAAAATTCAATATAGTTAAATATGACATCATGTATAGTAAGATACAATTTTACTTGAAACTGTAATTTTTCGTAAAACGGCATATTTAATTGTATCGTACAATATGTTATTCCATACTTTATTAGACCGGCAATATATAATTAATTGGATTGGCGGAATTAAATTAATATATGGGATTAAACAAAACAATGTATTGGCTCATATAAAAAAAATTTTGTAATTTGTGGAAAATTGGGGTTTTTTGTTTTGAAGTCCATAACATCCTACTCAGAATTTAAATATCAACTCGAAAATTTTCTTTGAAAATATCTATTGAAATTATCTTAAATGAACATCACAAATTTAATCCTTTGACGAAGAATGGTTTACTTTTTGCCATTTTTAGGAAATGCTGGAGGACGATTTAAACTAAACTTGTTGTGATCTCAGGCTTTTTAGCGATACTATATATATTACTTCCTAATAGTCTTTGTTATTTTATGATTCTTTTTTACGTTTTTGTTTTTAGTTTTTATAATTTTAAAAATGCAGGCTAAAAATCTTCTAATTAGTAAGGCTGTTTCAGGGCAGCCTTCATAAAATTGACCAAATTGACGAAATCGTCAAATGAGTGGTTTGTACTTAGAAATTAATATATTCCGATAGAAAACTGAATTTACTAAATATTTTGCTAAGAAATTTTTCGTGTGACGTCCACGGTTTGGAAGCGAAAAAGCTCAAAATCAAAATTTCGTAATATTTCAAAAAATAATTATTAAAAAAAAAATAGTTTTCAAAAATCTAAAAAACCAATTTAAGTTTACTAAAAACTCTTTATAATGAAATCTAAGTAAGATTGAAGCTTTATCTTGAATAATAAGTCCTTACTTTGATCCCAGGACACACAGGATTTTATCAGGATTCCTCTAAAGGACATAGTCTTAACTTCTAAACTAATAGATGGATTTTTATGAAATTTAGCAGAAAGCAGACATTTAGTATTAGTAGTAAAGCGTTAAAGTTTGAACAATATGAATTGAAGCTTAGATACTTTTTCGCCTAGTTTCGGTTTTTCCAAAAATCAAAAATCGCCATATCTTCTTAAATAGAAGCACAAAAAAGTAATAATTTTTGAATTGTGGTTACCTATTGGTAAAAGCAATAATATTTGTCCAAAACTTCTCTTTTAGTTTTAGAGATGCGCCTTAAAGTATTTTGGCTCATATCGTCCAAAGTAGGCAACGATACAAAATTTTCTAGAAGACCTTATTATTTCGTTTTCGAGACAAGCACATAGTGTGAATTTTATTGCAAAACAGCGTTTGCCCGTTAGAGGGTTAAGTTTATACAAAAATTGGTTGTTATTTTTGGATTAGGCATAACTTAAAGCAAAATACAAAATAAAAACTTAGACAAAATCTTAACCCTTTCTGGAGTGGCAGCCCATTAATTTAGCTTAAGTACTATATTTCTCCAAAAGCAGCACAAAATTTATTTTTATTCATAGGCCCAAGTCTCCATGAAGTTTCGTTTAAAAATCTTCAGCGGTTTAAGTTGGGTTGTCAAAGGGTTAAATAGCAAACTCCAAAAATTTAAGTTTGGCATACAAATTTTTGATTGTTCAGCATATAAAATTTCAATTTATCTGAACGTTAAATTTAAAGTGTGCTTTTAATAACACAGTAGGTATGTGAAAATGACACACGAAAACCATGGGACAAGTAAACTTAATTTTGGGACGTAGTATCCAATGGTATGCTCCGTGGTGTACTCCGTTTTTAAATTTCATTACTTTAAATAAGTAGTACTTACTAGAGTTGAATTTATGCCCTTTTGCTTTTTAGGTGACAATATAATCTTCTATTTTTAAATTACTGCAAAATTACTGTTTTGGTAGTTGTTAACTGGTTCAAACAACTGTTCAAAACTGTCAAAAAAAAATAACTGTCAAAGTGGTTGTTTTGTAATCTTTCAAAGAAAAACAACTGTAATTGAAGTTAAAAACAACTACTGCTGATTACTACACAAACAACTCACATGTGGTAACTGTAAAGCTTTTTTGAGTGTACCATTTTTAATGAGAAGTTTTGCAGTTAACCCTCAACCCGGCCTAGGGTTTTTTTGCAATGAAATTTGTACCACTTGTTCGGCACGAAAAATAAACAATATGTTCTTCTAACAAAATTTTATTCGTTGCCTATTTTAGGCGATATGGGCCAAAATAGTTTTCGAGTGCATCTCAAAAACGAATCGTTAAAAATTAATAAGTTTAGGCTTAAATTATTTCGCTTACCAAGATAGAACTACAGTCTAAAAATTACCCTTTTGGTGCTTTAACTTAAGAGGAAATGGCGATTTTCGTTTTTCGCCAAATATCATAAAAATTCGTCCATACGCACAATGGGATATATCATCAAATTTTTGTTCTACTAAGATTGATAAATGCTCTTTTTAAAATTTTAAAATACCAAAAAAGAACTGTTAAAAACAGTAGTTTTTACCAATTTTTAGTTGTTTGAAACTGTTGTAGTAAAAAATTGTCAGTTGTTTTTATGACATTGTTAGTTGTTTTTACTACATTTGTTATTTGTTTTTTAGCAGTTAAAACAACTACAGTTTTAGTTATTTTAACGGTAATTACCATTATCGCCTGTTTAACTGAAATTACAGTTGTTTTAACTGTCATTTTCAGTAGATTCTATTGTAAAACTTTTTTGAGTGTACACTTGGGTTTGGCGATTAGTATGGAAGGAAAAAAATCTTAATGGGCGCTACGCGTTTCTAATTCTTGGGATTGTACTGAGCAAAAAATTCCACTAGACCATACGTCTACGGTGAAAATCGAGCTTCCAGATTTTGAGTTTACGGCAAAAAAGCCCTATTTTGAAATTAAAAATTAACCCCTTAAACCCCACCCACAAATATGATTGATGCATTAATCTACTAGATAATCTTCCAAAGAAAAGATTGATACCATAATCTTGGATAAGCTCCTCCTACTTCCTGAGATATGTCCATCCCACACATTGTTACTTTCACAAAATACGGCAGAAAAGCCCTATTTTGAAATTAAAAATTAACCCCTTAAACTCCACACACAAATATGATTGATGCATTAATCTGCTAGAAAATCTTCCAAAGAAGAGATTGATACCATAATCTTGGATAAGCTCCTCCTACATCCTGAGATATGTCCATCCCACACATTGTAACTTTCACAAAATACGGCTAAAAAGTCAAAATCTGGAAGCTCGATTTTCACCGTAGACGTATGGTCTAGTGGACTTTTTTGCTCAGTACAATCCCAAGAATCAGAAACGCGAAGCGCCCATTAAGATGTTCAAATCGCCCCACCCTAGTGTACACATTAATTAATAGAAAAAATTTCCTAAAAAAAAAAACTATTTTTGTTTTATTTTCTCAAGGGCTCTTTGGCATCTTTAGTAGTGGATTCAACAACCAGTCTGGCTCAAAAAACTCAATCTAGCTCCTTGTGTCGCAATGAATTGGTGTTCATCGAGCACTACGTAACCAAATTTAAACGAGAACTAATTGTGGGCATTGGACGTCGAGTATTTGCAGCCATACAGTGTCATTTCGAACATAAGATAATGGATGTTAGACAAGAATTATTGGGTAAATATTAGACATTAGTAAAAAATAATCGGATTAATTCAAATTTTAATAGAAATTTGAAAATGAAAATTATTCAAGTTCGAGGCCATACCCTATATTTCTTTATTAGGGTATTGTAACAATCTTTAACTTCGAGCTCATATATTAGTTCTCATTTAGTGGGAAAACTAGGTTATGTGAATGTTTGATGTTTTGCATATGATTGTCACTTCTTTCAAAGCGTGTTCTGATGATGTGAACCTAGAAAATTCCCGAAATAGATCTATCAACACATTAATGAAAGTGGTCAATTAATAAATTTGAAAACAAAAACTCTATAGATTATTTGTTAGAACAATATTCTAATAAAGAAATATAGAGTATGGCCTCAAACTTGAATAATTTTCATTTTCATTGCACAATTAAAGGTCGAAAAAATATAACTTTTATTTTTAATAAAAATTATATCAAACTTGAAATTTGAAAATATTTAAATTGGTTCTTAATTTTTAATAAATTCAATTTATCATAAATTAATTTTTGAACAGAGATTTTGATGAATTAAACTATTTTAATTTTTGATTTATCTGATAACTTCCATTGCGATTTTCTGACTACACGCTCTTTTGTAACATCAACAGACATTGATCGTAAATTTTTGGTTAAACAAGTCACCAAATCCATACTAAGCTACTCGATAAATCCACTTAATTTCGAATCAAATTTAAGATTGTGCATCAGTGCCCTTTCGAGTGATATTATTTGGTCTTTACAAAAACAATTGTTGAAACCTTCTCGAGATCCCAGACGAGTAGTCCAGCCACAAATTAAATGTTGTTGTAAACAGGATACCATGAAATTGTGTTTATATTGTCATGGAGATGATGGGTTTAATTAAAAGAAAGAGGATTCTAAAGGATAGATCTTGTTTTGTGGAATTTAGAAATGCTGTTCATATATTTTTATGTTTTATTGAAATAAAATTATGAGAATAAAATCAAAACTTCAATATTTTTTTTTAGTTTATTTCAGTCGAGTTTATTGCAATTCCAATTATTGAGATTTTCTTTACAGATATTTAATGATTTATATATCTTTTAGTGATTTTAAAACCAGATTATTATTAAGCCTCTTTATGAATACCCTGGCGAAATTGAAATGTTATAAGATAACTTTATTAAATATCTTAAAATCGATTTAACTACACAGTACAACACTTGATTTTGGGACTCAATTCTGAGAATTGCACGTGAAAGTAGCCCCAAAAATAAGAACTTCTGCATCATCCGTTTTGTCAAGTTGGCTACAGTAATAATTTAATGGACATACGAATTTTTTGGTTCAAGGCGAATTTTTTAGCACTTTTCCGATATTTTAATACGGTTATATCCCGGTATACCGTACGGAATATCTCTTTTGTGTCTGAAGCAAAGTTGATATTGAATAGGAGAAAAAAAAATGCAAAACAATATTACTCTAAAAGAAGTGCATCCGGTGCCTTAAAAACCCCAAAAATGTCCATTTTTTCCCTTTTTTGGTCAATAACTGGATTACAAATTCACAAATATGCTGTTTTTTTTATGATTTTTATTTTGCATGAAAATAAAAATTCCGTATTTCAAAAAAAAAAATAAAAAAATTTAAAAAAAAAAAAAAAATCGGAATTTTTATTTTTATGCGAAATAAAGTTTATAAAGAAAAAAAAAACAGCATATTTGTGGATTTGTAATCCAGTTATTAAGCAAAAAAGGTGAAAATGGGGAAAATAGACATTTTTGCGATTTTTAAGGCACCGGATGCATTTTTTTCGGTTAGGATTGTTCCTCATTTTTTTTTCTAATATTCAATATCTACAACTTTGCTTCAGACACAAAAGAGATATTCCGTACGGTATACCGAGATATAACCGTGTTAAAATATAGAAAAAGTGCTGGAACCACAGCTGGTGAATTTAGTAGATTTACTAAAATTTTTAATACGTTATATTTTCGGATTAAAACTTCGTAATCATGCTACACGATACGTTAAAAAATTTCTTGGTTGCGATGTCGAGAACGTTATTGGTATGAGAACATTGATATATTTTTACAAGGTAATCATAATCATAGCTTTCCTAACTATATTGTACAAAATTTCCATTTCTCGCATTCTACAGGGTGTCCGCCGGGAAGGTATACTACTTTGTTTGTTTATAATTTTTTATTAAATGAAAGAGAATGGATCTTATATTGATAAATGTTTTATTTAATGTCGGCAATTATGTATGTAATACAATATCAGATAAATGTCCGCCTCTGTTAGCCTCAAAAAATCCGAGCCCTTTTGAGCACATTTTTCATTACATTCTCACACATTTCACGCGGTATTTCTTTAATTTCATCACGAATATTTTGTTTGAGTTGCTCAAGCGTTTCTGGTTTGTTTGCATAAACCTTGCTTTTCAGATAATACCACAAAAAGAAGTCCGGAGCAGTCTAATCAGGCGACCGTGGAGGCCAATCAACATCACCATTTCTTGAAATAACTTGTTGTGGAAAGAGGTCTCGCAGTAGTTCCATTGTAATCTGACCTGTATGCGATATGGCACCGTCTTGTTGATACCACTGAATCTTAAATGGAAACAAATGCAAATCCTTGTGCAAAATTTTGGCCAAAGTTGTTCTTTGAAGACGATATTGTGTCCTTTTTCATAACATTTATTCGTTGTATGTAATGAGCGCTTGAAATATATGCCGCAATATCCGCCAGATTTGACGATTTATCATCATTTTGAGGATTTTGTAGATTTTTTTTTTAAATATCGGAAAGTTGACGATTTTTCACAAAATTTATCTGGCAACTCTGTATGCGACTGGTATTGTGTTGTATAGAGCTCTTACATATATTGACACTTGTTGCAGTCAACTTCACTTTTATTTTGAATTTATTAAAATTCTGAAGAAGTGAAAATTAAGTTAAATTATTGTTAAAGAAATGAAAGACAATGCCAAACAATCTTATATAAAATTTTGCGAAGTTTTGTCAACCAAAGTCAATTTTAATAACGAATCAACTGAAGTTGTTAAAAAATTAAAACATTTGTAGTTTTTGGTCGGTAGTAGCCAATTTTCAAAATGAATTGAATGTCAACATGTTTCCTGACATTTCTAGAGTCGTTGCTGGAATTTAATCCATTCCACACTCGCCTGCAAATGTGGAAACAGTTTTTTCTTTTCGAAATATAATAAAAACTAATGAAAGAAACAGACTACATGTGCCAACATTATCAAGTCTCATACAGACAAAGGATTGGTTAAGATCGACAAATTCATGCTGCTATGATGTAGAAATTCAAAATAGTTTATTAACTAAACAAATAATTCCATGATTTTGATCTCATATATTCATGACTTTTTTTGTACCTTATTTTATTCATACATATAATGTATGTTATTGTTAAGTTTTGTTTTTTTTTGTGTATAAGTGAATTTTTATGTACTTTTTTGTTGTTTTATAAATTAAAAAAAATGGTACCGCGAAGGTCCAAAAAGTACAATTTTTTTTTTGGAGGTTGGTACAAAATTGAAAACCCCATTTAACATCCCTGTTGTGGAATGCTTTACCCAGAGTCTTAAAGTGTTTTTCATATTCGACTCAGGTCTTTAGGCGAAAGCTTGAAGAACATGCTAAAACTCATAACTTAATTTAATCTTTTTCCCCTTTTTATTTATTTATTTTTTTGTTACGATTAAACTGAATCCACTAATTATTTGTTTATTTGAATAATAATTTAAGCATTAGCTGTATTTTTTCTTAAAATTTTAGTTATATATTGAATTATTTTTATCTTTAAGGTATATTTTATATATATTGTTTTTTTTATGTTGTTGTTACTGTAGTAGCCTTAATTAACTGTATATGGCCCTAAGGGCTCGGTTAACTAAAATGAAGAAATAAAAAAAAAAAAACTGTATAGCCATTAAATAATTACTGTAGCCAACTTGACAAAACGAATGATGCAGAAGTTCTTATTTTTGCAGCTACTTTCACGTGCAATTCCCAAAATTGAATCCCAAAATCATGTGTTGAAAACTGCTGTTAGTAAACTAAGGCCCGTGGGTCAAAAGGAAACATAATTTAACAATTTTAACAAAAGTCTTTAAATCGTTTTAAATCGTACAAAAATGCTGTTGGATATTTTATAAAGTGAGGCTTATAAATAATTCGCTATCTCGCTTTTCACTTCGCACTTTTTCCATCTTTGTTCTACTATTTTAAATAATATGGAAAATTTTAATAATATTTAAAATTTATTTAGAAAAATTGCTTTGGTTTTTTGTCTTGTTTTATTAACTTAAAAGGTAAATGTGCTAAATAGAAATCAATTGTTTTTAAATATTTATTGTTTTTTAAATATTTATTGGTATTCTCTACTGGTATTTTATTTAGTAAGTTATTTATTTTTTTTTTTTTTGTTTTTACATACAGAAATTCACTTTGCAAATATCATTTTGTTATTAATTTAAATAAATGGTGTATAAAGAAAGTACATATTTAATTTTATACTTTAAACATCAGACATGATTTATTTAATTTGTATCTCAATAAATAATTAAATTTAGTACAATAAAACCTAAATGCAGTTTTCACTAATTTCATTAATAATAATATCAATATCATTTTCTTTTTTTTTAAAGGCTCTCACTTAAAATTATTCCATAGATACAATTGGTATTTTATATTTAATTTATTTGATATTAAGAGCCATAATCAAATTAAAAATTTTTTTAAAAAAAAGGCTTTTGATTATGTGTTTACTTTATTAAAAATTAAAGCTAATTTATATAAAAATAATTGAAAATCTGGTTTGAAGAAAACATACATTACAAAAGAAAATTAATAAATTATAATAATATACATAAATACAATATGTATAATAGGGTGTCCCTTAGAAATAGATTTGTCATTATATCCCCTCCCTCAGTTTTATTGCAAATGGAAGAAATCAATTTTTTATAATATGATAATTTTGCTCAAAAATTACGCATTTTTGAAAAAGTGTATTTTTATTAAAAATATTTGCAAAATTCGAAATTTTTAAAAATTTAATTTTTCATTTCATTTATTCATCTTATATACTGAAAATTATTCAGATATGGAAAAGTTTTTTTTTTAATTTACAAAACTCGAAATACAATTTTTCATTTCATTTATTCATCTTATATACTCAAGTGTATTTAGTAGGGTATTCAATCGGTTAACCGTTACTCGATTAATCGATGAATTTCAATCAAACAAGTGTTCGAGTAAATTAAAATGGCCAATTTCGAGTAACGAATAGCTCGAACAATTTTGGTCGATTAATCGAGTTAGTCGAGTAAATCCAAATATGTCTATTTCAGTTTATATTTTATAAAAAAAAAAAACTTAAAATTGTTTTATATGTTTTAATAATTATTTCTTTTTATAAAACTACATTCACACTGAATACCAAATACATATTTCCGTTTTTTTTTTTTTTTTAGTTTTCGACTTTGAAATTCCATACAAATTTTAAATCGAAAACGTATTTTGAGGTTCAATATGGAGCAATGCATCAGTTACCGTCTTAATTTACATATTATATATGTGTAGAAGGGCTATAACTTTTTTACGTTGTAACACGATAAATGAAATACTGTACTGATAAGTAATATTTTTCTTTGGTAATTTTGGAGATAAAACGTTCGGCACCGAGACCTATGTCTAAAATATCAAAAAAAAGAAATTTTTAAATTATCCTTGAACAATTGCCTGTACTAGTATACTCAAATAAATGGACGAAACTATAAAACAAAATGTAAGGCCAAAAGGTCCGATTTCCATAAATTAAGCGAAATTTTTAAGTATCTAAATGTTCAACAAAAACTAAAAATCGCAAAACCATTCGATTGTGTTAATTTTCTTTTTGCGCAGGATTAGAATTGTCTTAACTTATCATAATTTTTTGGTGTTATAGCTCGGATTGGGTCTTTCACTCTTTTCTTCAATTCGGATCCATATTCACTTAATCAAATAAATTAAGAGTTTATGTAATTTATATGATTTTTTCTCTATATTTTGCAAGGCATAGACTGCATGCCATATTATTGATCTTTGCAAAAAATTCTATAAATTTATAGCTCTAACGTTTTCTTAAAAACGAAAGTAAATAATGTAAAACCACTCAATTGTATATTATTTTAAAAGATTTTTTTAATTTTAAATAAATTGCCCAACGTTTTTTTTTTTTTAATTTTGATAAAAATGCATTTCGAAACTCCTGATTTTGTATTTATTTTGTATTTTATTATGAATTCTTAAGGAAAAATTAATGAAATAAAACTATTGAAATTATTTGAGTTACTCGAGTAATTTCAAAATCTTACTCGATTAATCGAGTTAGTTAAAAACCTCAAAATCGAGTTACTCGTTTACTCGAACAAAACCAAACCCGAGTAATTTGAATACCCTAGTATTTAGATATGGAATTTTAACTTCACTTTCGGCTGTTATCAAAAATGACCTACGAGTTTGATAAAAATTTAAGAACCTGATCTTTTTTAAATTTATTTTAAAGATTTTTTAAAATGCCTAATTTGTAGATGTCGATTTATCTAAAATTTTACCAAAATAATTTTAACCCTCAAATGCCTGAGGCTGCCTTTTGTCACGCTTAATTAATGCGTCGAATGAAGGTTTTATACTTAGAAATTGACATATTTCGATATAGAACTAATTTAGCTAAATGTTTTGGGAAAAAAAATTTCGCGTCCCGTGCACGGTTGCAGCTCGATAAAACTTCAAAGTCCAAATTTTGTAAAAATTCAAAAAATAATTATTTTTTAAATAGCTAACCCAGGTAGAAAAATACAATCTTTAAAACGTTTTAAAATCATTTTTCATGATGGTACAAGCGTTTTCAGAACATACCAAATTACAAATTTAAAGCGTTTTGAGAATGTGCAAAATGATAACCCAAATTTACGGTCTGAGGATGGTATTTTATAACGTTCTCAAAACATTGCAAAACAAAATTTTTGCAGAAAATTTTGGCTTACAGTTATTAAGCGTTATGAAAACGACCCAAATGATAACCGCTTTGAGGGTTGTAATTTTGTACATTGTCAAAACGCTCGAAAGACAAATTTTAAAGATCTTTATGAATTGTTCATAAATACCAATTTACAGTTTTAACGTTCTCTAAGCGTTAAAAAAGCTACAATTAAAGTACTTTGTCATTGTTTTCAACACAAATATCAGAATAATAATTTTAAACAATTTTATATATTTACATTTTGAAAAATAATATTTTTATTGAATTTAATTAAAATATATTTTAAAGTAACAAAATATAAATTAATAACCTTGAAACATAAAAGTATTACTTCAGGGTTTTAAATTAAGGGAAATGTGATTTAGTATAAAAAATATAAACATAAAACATAATTTTGACGAAACGATATTGTGACAACCACAAAAGAAAAAATAGATTTAAATTTGATATATAAAAACATATCAATAAAATCAATGAAATTAAAAATCGAATATTCAAATATGAAAATAAAAAG
Source organism: Delia radicum (assembly GCA_021234595.1). Classification (NCBI taxonomy): domain Eukaryota; kingdom Metazoa; phylum Arthropoda; class Insecta; order Diptera; family Anthomyiidae; genus Delia; species Delia radicum. Next base: position 20,549,447 of record CM037854.1, on the reverse strand, counting down.
CCCTCTATTGGAAAATAGATATATTTCATTATATAAAAAAATTGCATAAGAAACCGAGTTCGCATATAGATAGACCCCCTTATGACAGTGTTGTTTTTTAATCAGTAAAATATTTTGTAAAAAAAAAAGTATTTCTAAAGTACTATTGGCAAATGTTAGAAAAACGCTTTAACGCAATGGTTTCATTTTATAAACCGTTGTAAATTTTGTACGATAAGAACTTCTAAAGTACTTTTTACAAACGTTGGAAAAACGCTTTGAACCAATGTTTTTACAGTGTTTTTATTTCACAAATATTTGTAAGTTTTGTATAAAAAGTATTCCTAAAATACTTTGTCCGAAAGTTCGAATAGCAATCCAAAATAATGTTTTTTAAATGCTTTTTTTTCGTATTATTTGCAATTATCGCTTTGGAAACGCTTTTATTTTAGTACCATCAAAAACAAACGTTTTGAAAACTCTTCGTTTTTTGTACCATCCCAAATTTCTACCTGGGTAAGACTTCAAAAATCTAAAAAACAAATTAAATTTGACTAAAAACTCTTGATAATGAATCCTACGTAAGATTAAAGCATTATATTTAATAATGAGTGCTTACTTTCGTCCAAGGACATACAGGATTTTACCAGGATATCTCGAAAGGACATCCTCTTAACTTTTAAACTAATGGCTGGATTTTTTTTGAAATTTGGAGTAAGAAAGGCAATAAGTTGTAGTAGCAAAGTGTTAAATTTTAGTTTACATATATTGAAGTTAAGGCATTTTTTCGCCCAATTTCGTTTTTTTCAAAAAGCGAAAACCTCCATATCTTCTTCAAAAGAAGCACAAAAAAGTTTAATTTTGGATTGTTGTTATATCTTTGTAAGAACAATAATTTTTGGTAAAAACTTTTGTTTTACTTGCATTAGTTTTCGAGATGGATTTAAAATTTTGTTTGCTCATATCGCCTTAAGTAGGCGACGAAAATCGTTTTTGTAAAAGCAATTATTATTTATTTTTCGAGACGAACACATGGTATGAATTTCATTGCAAAACAAAATTCAGGCATTAGAGGGTTAAGGGGTTTATGTCTATTATTTTTTTCCTGGGGCCATAATGGACCTCACTTTTTTAACCCTTAAACATAAGATTGGTGCGATTTAGAATTGCGCTTATTCGTTAGTTTAGTATCCTTTATCACATTGATGGTCACCGGTTCGATGTGGGTATCAGTAACGCTATTTTGATTTATTTTAATAACGGTATTTTAATGGTAACGATATTTCAGTTATTTTGGTAACAGGTTTTTAGCGTTAACGGTATTTTTCTTATTTCGGTAACAGTATTTTAGCAATAACTGTGTTTTAGTTATTTCAGTAACGTTATTTTAGGAATAGCGTTATTTTAGTCATTCAGGTAATGTCAATGGACACCGTTTTTTTTAGCGCCACTATGCCAGAGTTCCAATGACTGGCTAGTTTATGCTCAAACTTTGGGAAAATATTTCTAATTACAGCGATTTTCTTTTTCAGATCCAGTCAGATTGTGTTGGTAACGATAAAGTAGGGTAACGCTATTTTAATTATTTCGGTATTTCGGATATTGATATTTTAGTTATATCGGCAACGGTATTTTTTTTTTCTTTTTAAAAGAGAACCAACACTCAGAAAATTCTTCCTATTATATACTGTGTTGCTTTCTTTGGAAAGGGGATAGAGGAAAGATGAAAGGTGGTGAAAGATGAAGGGCTTCAAACATGGCAACACTGTAATTTCGCGAGATGATAAGTCTTAGAACAGTTGTTGGTCGCCACCTGATGTAGAGTTGGCGAATTTATTGAAGCTCTTTGTTTCCTAGCCCTGATTCATTATTTTACTTCGGTGGGGTTAAGTGCTATGGGAACACCGAAGGTAGGCGCAGCGATACATATAAGTGATAGAAAACTCATACATAATATTTTTCTAAATTGATGTTGTCGTCACCGGGAATCGAACCCGGGACCATCTGTGTAACAGTCCAACGCGCTAACCATTACACCACAACGCCAACGGATAAAGGTATTTCAATTATTTCGGTAACGGGGTAGCGATAGCCAGTTGAAAGGGTTTTGAATCGTATTTTATCGATATTGCCTTCCATCCCTGCTTTATCAAATATTATATTTAATGAAAATCTGTAAGAACTTATTCTGTAAATTTCTAAGTGGGTATTTGTTTTTTTTTTTTTTGTCAAAAGTGGAAACATTAACCCTATGTGGATCAAATTACATTAAATAATCATTTTTATCAAGTGGATTGCTTTATCAATTTAAAAGCTTGGCAATCTAGTAGTCATAATTAAAATAGCGTTTCATGGGTCTTTTTTGTCCCCAGCCCACCAAGCGCTAGAGATTTTATAAATAAAAGTGAATACAGTAAACTATTCAAAAATGGCTACTAAATTAAAGGTATTTTAAAGATCTCTCTAACGATTTGCCAAAATAATGTAAAGGGGTATAATGAACCATAATGGGGCCATAATGGACCTCACCTTTTTTCCCTTAAAAGTAACATTGGTATAATAAAGAATTGCGCTTATTGGTTACTTTAATGCCCTTTATCACATATTATATTTAATGAAAATCTGTAAGAACTTATTCTGTACATTTCCTAGTGGGTCTTATTGTGATCAATAGTGGAAACATTAACCCTATGTGGATCAAATTACATAACATAATCATTTTTATCATGTGGATTGTTTTATCAATTTAAAAGCTTGACAATCTTGTAGTCATACTTAAAATAACGTTTCAAGGGCATTTTTTGTACACAGGTCACTAAAGGTTAAAGATTTTATAAATTAAACAGAATATAATTAAACTATACAAAAATGTGTATCACAATAAAGGTATTTTTAAGATCCATTAAACGATTTACTAAAAAAAAATTAAAGGGTTAAAAGTTTATTTGTCTTTCCTGATACCATTTTGGACCTCAGCTTTTTAAGTCTAAAAATTAAGATTGGTACGATAAAGAATTGCGTTCATTCGTTAGCTTAGTACGCTTTATCACATATTATATTTAATGAAAATCTGTAAGAACTTATTCTTTAAATTTCCTGGTGGGCCAAAAGTGGAAACATTATCCCTATGAGAATACAATTACATAAAATAGTCTTTTTTATTGTAAAATAGTCTTTTTTATCTATTAAAAGCTTGTCAATCATGTAGTCATAATTAAAATAACATTTCATAGGTATTTTTTGTTCCCGGGCCACTAGAGGGCAAATACTTTTTTAACAAAAGTGAAGTCGAACCAAATTAATGAGATTTTTTTTACGAAAATTATGCATATTTTGTTAAAAAGAAACTTTGTTGAACTTTTGACATAACAATAAATTTATTTGATTTTTTTGTTTGCCTCTGTGGTCCGATGAAATAAAGACCAGCAAGACCATGATTTTTATTATATATTTTATTGCCCAATATTTCGATTAGAATCTTTAATCATCTTCACGGGGTATTTAAAATATTTAATAACGATCACAAAACACTTCTTAGTCTCCTGATAAACTTTTTAATACTTCAGCAGGAGAATAAGAAGTGTTTTGTAATCTTTATTAAATATTTTAAATATCTCGGGAAGATAATTAGAGATTCTAATCGAAATATTGGACAATAAAATATATAATAAAAATCAGTTTATTTAATCAGACCTCTGAGCCAAAAAAAAAAAAAACAAAAATCAAATAAACTTTAAAATGTCAACTATATTTGAACTATTTAATTTGAAAGAGATATGAGTCACTTTTTTAAATGAAAAATAAAAGGATTCGCATTTCAACATTTTTAAAACTGTAAACGTCAACTTTTGTAAAACATTTTTATACACATCTCATCAGGGGACTTTAAATTTATGTATACTTAAAAAAATTACATATTTATTGCGAAAATCTGTGCTTTTTCAGTTTCATATCACTTTCAAAATAAGAACTTTTCAAAAATTAGGTACTAGTTTTCTAAGATTTATTGTAAATTTTTTAAGAAATTAGAAAATTAGCGGTTTTATGCACATGATTATTTTATTTTTAGATTTTTTTTCTTCACTGGGAATCGAACCCAGAACCGTCTGTGTAAAAGTCCAACGAGCTAATCAATATACCACAGTTGGCGCTATCTCAAAATTAGGCATCTTAAAACGTGGGTTAATGATATCCGATGAAGTCAGAATTCTATATCCGAATAATTTTGAGTATATTAAAAGAATAAAGGGCTTATTATAAAAACTTGATAAGCCACATTTATTGTTTTATGGATTGTCGCTGTTTTCTAGACATCCATTGATTAATATCTAATAGAAGTCTTGCTTTAACATTTATTGCAAGTACCTAGAGTATAAAAGTCCTGCACCTTTTTAACCTTTAAAAGGCCAAAACCAACTAAAAAATAAATGTGGCTTATCTAGTTTTTACAATAAGCCCTTAAAATGAAATAAAAAAATATTTTTTTTTAAATTTCGAATTTCGGGAATTTTTTATAATACACTTTTTTCAAAAAAAAACGATTTCTGCAAAAGTCATATTTTCCGTATCTTTTTAACCTTTAAAAGGCAAAAACCAACTAAAAAATAAATGTGGCTTATCTAGTTTTTACAATAAGCCCTTAAAATGAAATAAAAAAAAATAAATTTTTTTAAAATTTCGAGTTTCGGGAATTTTTAATAATAATACACTTTTTTCAAAAAAATCGATTTCTGCAAAAGTCATATTTTCTGCATCTTTTTAACCTTGAAAAGGCAAAAACCAACTAAAAAATAAATGTGGCTTATCAAGTTTTTACAATAAGTCCTTAAAATGAAATAAAATAATATTTTTTTCAAAATTTCGAATTTCGGGAACTTTTAATAATAATACACTTTTTTCAATAAAATCGATTTCTTTCATTTGAAAACATTTGCAATAAAACTGGAGGGTCAATGGACGAAAATCGACTAATCGTTTTTTAAATGGGCATCCTTAAGTATAATCAAGGCTTATTTTAAATCAACTGACTACAACTTTAAATTGTTAAATAACAAAAGTATAAATTAAATTTAAATACTATCCTATACTCCAACTTTTGTTATAGTTTATTAACAACTTAAGGTTCCCTTCAGTTAATTTAAATATCGGGCTTAATTGTTTTGATTTTTTTTTTTTAATACAAAAATAAATATATTTTTAGGAGTATCATACAACACAATGTAACACAAATTAGTACATACAGTCATTATTTTTTTTTTTTTAGAGAAAATACGTTTTTTTAAACTTTTAAAAACGCAAGAAAAATTTGTGAAAACAGAAACTATTACAAATTAGTAGTAAGGCTTTAACTTAAACATCATGACTTAGTAGAGGCGTATCATAATAACGCAGTGTTGAGGAGGACGATGAAAAACTGGTACATGGCAATAGCCAACACGCCGGGTGTCCCCTACCAAACACATCGGCCAATAGATAAAATTTACGCCTATTTGGTCTATAGGCTCCTTTTTGTTGAGCCTGTTCCACGGCCGTTTCATCATGTAATATTGCGTGCATTTGATCGACCATTATTGCCAACACAAATAAACCAAATAAGGCTGATTCCAAGAGTAATATAACACTGTGTAGTCTGTAAAATTTGATGGATTTTAAATGGATTTCAGAAGAAAACAATATTTATTTAAAAAAAAAAAATGATAGTGAACGGAATAAAATAAAAAATACTTTATGAAAACATGTTGCAATTATCAGTTTTTTTTAACTCATTAAGCACACTTCATAGATCCACTGGACATTTAAAATAGTCCCCGCTTAAATGTGCAATAAAAATGCTGTTTAAGGCTCATTTTAGTCTTAAATCATTTATCAGAAAACTCAGAAAAACGTGGACAATAACGCATAGATTAATTTATTTTTCTTTAAGTAAAAATTGCTTGCACTTTTTGCTTAAAAAAAATTTTTGTTTCGTTTTTTAAGTTTTAGTTAAAAATATGTTAACCCTCTAACGGGTAAGGCTGCCTCAGGGCAGTCTTCATAAAATGTACCACAAATGCGTCAAATGAGCGTTTTATACTTTGAAATTAATATATTCCGATAGAAAACTAAATTTTCTAAATATTTTACGAAGAATTTTTTTGTGTGCTGTCCACGGTTTGGAAGCGAGAAAGCTTCAAAATCAAAATTTCGTAAAATTTCAAAAAATTATTTTTAAAAAAACATAGTTTTCAAAATGTCTACAAAACCAATTTAAGTTGACTAAAAACTTTTTATAATAAAATATAAGTAAGATTGAAGCTTTATCTTTAAAAGTAAGTCCTTAGACTCAAAGTCCAAGGACTCACAGGATTTTATCAGGATTCCTCTAAAGGACATCGTCTTAACTTATAAACTAATAGACGGATATTTATGAAATTTTCCAGAAAGAAGACATTAGGTATTAATAGCAAAGCGTTGAAGTTTGAACAATATAAATTGAAGTTTAGATACTTTTTCGCCTAATTTTGCATTTTCCAAAAAGCTAAAATCGAGATATCTTCTTAAACTTCTTCGCACAAGCGCTATAATTTAACTGGCTGTACTGAGGTAAAACAACAGTATCTTCAACGTCAAAAAGAATTTAATTTTCTTAATTAATTTTTGTATAATCACAAATCATTTTGGACATTTATTCGGTCTAAGAAACAGAATACTGGCATTCCATCTTGAATGGTTTATGGTGATCTTAATTCTAATAAATTTGATGAAATTGTAAATTTATTTGCGAATTATTTCAGGTCAAATTTAGCCTCTGATAAAGATAATTTAAGACTTGATGCAAGTTTATTTAGGAATTTGTAACCTTTTTCTGATGTTAATTTGGGAATTGTTTCAGTATCTGAAGATGAGGTTTTACAGTCTATTTTAGATGTAAAGGATTCATACCGTTCTGATGCTGATGGTTTGTGTGCTTTCTTGTTAAAGAAATGCTGCTTTTCAATTTCATACCCGTTAATGAATATTTGTAATAAATCTTTAATGGAAGGTATTTTTATTGATCGTTGGAAATATACTATAATTTCTCCAATATTTAAATATGGCCGCAAGGAGGATGTGACTAGCTACAGGTCAATTTCTAAGCTAACAATAGTTTTAAAACTTTATGAACATGTGATATATAATAGATTATATTTTGCAAATAAATCTCTTATAATTTCACAACAGCATGGATTTCGTAGTGGAAGATCCGCAGTTTGAAGTTTCTTCACAAGTTGATGCAATTTATATGGATTTATCAAAAGCTTTTGATAAATTGTCACATAAGATTTTATTAGAAAAGTTGTCAAGCTTGGGCATTCATTCGGCTTTTAATAGTTGGTTTTCTTCCTATTTACATAATCGGGAATGTGTTGTGAGGATAGATGACTATGAATCGTCACCTTATATTCAAACTTCTGGTGTGCCACAAGGGAGTGTATTGGGCCCTTTATTGTTCAATATCTTCATAAATGACGTATTTACATGTTTTAAATATTCTCAGTTTCTACTCTATGCTGATGATATGAAAGTATTTTCAAGAGTTGGTAGTTTGAATGATGCATTAAATTTACAAATTGATCTTGATAATCTAAATACATGGTGTTTTCATAATAAATTGAATTTTAATATGAACAAGTGTTCTCGTATGTCATATGCAAGAATCCGTAATCCTATACAAACTTCTTATAGAATTAGTGCTAATTTAGTTAAATCTGTTAATGAAGTTGAAGACTTAGGAATAGTATTTAATTGTAAGATGTCATTTTTGCCGCATATGGAAAAAATGATTCCCAAAGTTTACTCTACGTTTGCTTTTATTAGAAGAAATTGTAATGATTTTTCTGATCTTTATACCTTGAAATTGTTGCATACTTCTTATGTGAGGTCTAAATTAGAATATGGTGCAATAATTTGGAGCCCTCATGCAGATATTCATATTAAACGTATTGAAAAAATATAGAAAAAATTTATTAAGTTTGCATTACCGCATTTGAATTTTATTTATCCAGTTCCTACATACGAAGTCCGTTGCATGTATCTTGGTTTGGAAATGTTAGAAACTCGGCGTAGGATTCAATCAATGGTATTCTTATTTGATTTAATAAATGGTAGTATTGATTGCTCCAGTCTCTTGGAAAAAAATCAGTTTAATGTACCCAGTATGACGCGAACTCACACCACACGATATGGGGCGGTAAGGACATCAACACAAACTAACCTACAGATTGATAACAGGGGTGAGGCACCGACTTATATAGGGCCCACCTCCAAGAATGTTCTTGATTTGACACTGTATATGGGTGAAAGAGTGGGGGTGGAGGATTGGAAGGTACAGTAGTTTTGATTTAACTGCCTTTTACGTACGTGCACTTTTCACATAACTGCACAAAATTTTGGTTTCGTTGTTATTTTACAAAATTACGTATGCAATTGCCTTCATTAAGTGCACTGTGTATACCTGCGCATTTAAAATAAGTGCCTCATGTTTTTGGCAGTTGTACATTATTTTCATACAAAAGATCGCCGTTAGCTGCCTCTTATGTTTTGCTTACTTAGTTAGTTTGGTTAGTTAACGCTTGTACCTACATAAATTTGTATGTAAAAACCTTATAAAATTTTTTATGAATGTTCTTTTATTTTCGTTTTGTTGTTTTTTATATAAATTCTATTGTATGAAATAAACAATTAATAAAAATAAATTAAATCATATCTGGTCTTTGCAGTTTTCAACAATTTAGTTTACCTGCACTTTAAGGCAGGTAACCAATTTGAGTTAGCAGCGCTTTTGGCTTACCTGCACAAAAATTCGTGCAGAAGTTGGTTGTGCAGCTAAGTCAAAACTACTGTATTATCACGCCCCTCCTTCTCTGATCACTGTTACATCTCTTTTAACGTGTGTTTTAATACACCGGACAGTAGGGTATTTAGGAATCCTAGAAGAACTGACTGGTCCAAATACTCTTCTCTACTGGTCAGGGGACTAAGCCATCCGCGGACGTTAAACAGTCCGGGTGAGGTAGACTCTGCGGTTGACGATTTGGTGACGAAAGTTTTAGGTTCCTATGAGGCATCATGTCCTCTTACACGGACCAGGCGTAAGTCCAAACCTCCCTGGTGGAACAGGGATCTGGACTGTCAAAGACGCGAACTCCGTGAGCTCTTTAAATTGGCGAAAGGTGCGGACCAATTAGAGTGCTGGGGGGAATACAGAGATGCACTGAGATCTTACAAGCGTGACATACGTAAGGCTAAGCGAAGCTCGTGGCGAGACTTTTGCGGCAACATCGAAGGGTTTGGGGAGACCACCAGACTAAGGAAGATGCTGGCTAGGGATCCGTCTATGCCAAGCACTATATGTACGGAGAATGGGGAGTGGACAGGAGGTAGCGGGGAGACTCTGAATGTACTGTTAGATACTCACTTTCCGGGCTGCACTGACCTGTCTACCCTTGTTGAACCGGATATCTATCCGGGGGATACTGATGACGGCTTGATCACCCGGGAAAGGGTCAAATGGGCTGTCGACTCTTTTCAACCATATAAGTCACCTGGGCCGGACGGTATATTTCCGGCCTTGCTGCGATATGGTGGCCACTGTTTGGTATCGTGGTTGGCCGAAATTTTCAGGGGTTGTCTGAGACTTGGGTATGTGCCTGTATCCTGGAGGACAGCAAATGTTTTATTTTTACCGAAATCGAGTAAAAGCAATCACTTGTACCCAAAGGATTATAGGCCAATTAGCCTAACCTCATTCCTCCTGAAGACTTTGGAGAGAATTTTGGACTTCCATGTTCGAGAAAGCTTGGAGCCTAATTTTCTATGCGACAACCAGCACGCTTACACGAAGGGAAAATCTGTTGAGACAGCACTCCATTCAGTTGTTTCACAGATAGAAAGGGCCCTTCATTATGGGGAATTCGCCCTGGGAGTCTTCCTTGATATAGCTGGTGCTTTCAATAATGTGCATACAGATGCAATTTTGGAGTGTTTGGCAGGAACGGGAGCTTCTATGGGGGCTATAAATTGGGTAGGCAACCTGCTGGGATGCAGGATAATCTCAGCGGATTGGGGAAGCGCCAGACTGCAGAGGGTGGCGCGTAGGGGAACTCCCCAAGGAGGAGTTCTCTCCCCTTTGTTGTGGACACTTGTTGTTAACGGACTTCTCGAGGAGCTTAAGTGCGATGCGGCTTCAACGACTGTGTATGCAGACGATGTAGCCGTCATTGTCACCGGCAAGTACCTGGATGTCGTCAGTTCTGTGATGGAGACTACACTTGGGATCATTAACAGGTGGGCGACCAAAGTGGGACTGGGCGTAAATCCAGAGAAGACGGATTTGGTACTTTTCACTCATAAGACCAAGGTGGGCCCGTGGACCACACCTAGGCTAGGGGGAACCAATCTTGTTTTGAAGGACCACACAAAGTACCTGGGGGTCATATTGGACAGCAAGCTGTCGTGGAAACTCAATGTAGAGGAGAGAGTTAAAAAGACTACAAATGCGCTCTATGCATGTAAGCGAATGTTAGGCAAGACTTGGGGTCTATCTCCCAAACTCATGCACTGGGTTTACACGGCAGTGGCTAGGCCAATTTTACTCTATGGAGTACTTGTTTGGTGGAAAGCGTTAGAGAAAATGTCTTACTGTAGGCGGCTTGAGAGCGCGCAGAGACTCGCTGAACTTTGTATAACAGGCGCACTTCGCAGCACGCCTACCGCGGCACTGGATGTAATCCTAAATCTACAACCGATTAATCTAGTGGCAGAGGGCGCCGCCAGGAAATCCTCCGTTCGCCTTTGTGCTACGGGGCGATTTACGACGAGACCTTATGGTCACGGGAAGATCATTGATGATAGGATCTGTAGCAGTGACTACACCATCCCGAAAATTGGCTTCACCACTGGCTTGCGTGTTACCCTGAGTGAATACGGCTGGTTGGCGGGCCTTCGTCCTGACCACAGAACCTTCAACTTCTTCACTGATGGTTCAAAGATGGGGGAGGGGGTCGGGGCAGCGGTTTTCTGTCGAGAGCTGGGTATCGAGGAGTCATATAAGCTTCCCGATTACTGCAGCGTCTTTCAGGCGGAAGTTATGGCGGCCAAAATGGCTGCTGACCTTGCTCTTGTTTCTGAAACGGAGGGCAGTTACGTTAATTTCTTTATTGATAGTCAGGCGGCTATCAAAGCTATCGCCGCCAACTTGACCTACTCTTCGATTGTCCAAGAGTGCAAGAACTCTCTAGGGAGACTTGGGTCCGGAAGGAGAGTCCACATCTATTGGGTTCGTGGGCACCGGGGTATTGAAGGGAATGAGGTTGCGGATGAACTGGCTAAACGGGGAGTCCATTTGCCAGTTGAAATGGCATTGGATGTTCGCGTGCCACTTCGGTCTCTGAAAAGGGATGTAGAATCCACGATGATGCGAAGAGCTGATGCGGTTTGGAGAAATACCGAAACATGCAGAGTATCTAAAGTCATGTGGAAATCCTACGATCCCGTAGCGACCGAACTTTTACTGTCCTTATCCAGGAGCGACTGTAGACTTCTGGTGGGGGTTTTAACTGGTCACTGCTGGACGGCAGTTCTTGCCAAGAGAGCGGGAAGGCTGCAGAGTGACGAATGTTGATTCTGTGGGGTACCGGGGGACAGAGAGACAGTGGAGCACCTAATGTGCCACTGTCCGGCTCTTGCACGCTCCAGGGCGAAATGTTTAGGGGACCACCTATTCCGAGATCTGGGAGAAATCTCAGAAATCGGAATCTTGAGACTTCTGTCATTTGCTAAGAGGGTGTGGGGAACTCTGGCTACCATCACTGACGACTGACCTAACGTGGGGGTTATCGTTTCTTATCTGGTAACGCTAGGGACCTAATGGTCTATGCGGGGTCTTTGACCGGCCAGCTCAACCTAACCTAACCTGTAATGACGGAAGTCGTTACGCTCGTTTCCGCCAACACTCCATGTTTTTTTTTATAAGTAAACGAACGAGAATATATGGAGAATATATTGAATAACGCTCGATTCTGTCTACACAACTTGTAGTTTTTCGTCGCTACTGGCGACACTCAACGGGTATATAAAGGCCGTCACCACAAGAATCGGGATCAGTCGGCTACGGTAGCGCACACGGCCACAAGGTAATTATACTAATCCTTTTGTTTTTCCTTAGATATCCTTCGAAGCCCTGACACGTCCTTCGAGGTCCTTGAAATATCCTTCGAGGTCCTTGAATATCCTTCGAGGTCCTTGAATATCCTTTGAGGTCCTTGAATATCCTTCGAGGTCCTTGAATATCCTTTGAGGTCCTTGAATATCCTTCGAGGTCCTTGAACATCCTGCGAGGTCCTCGAAATATCCTGCGAGGTCCTTGAATATCCTGTGAGGTCCTTGGAATATCCTGATAGGCCCTTTGAATAGCCTTCGAGTTCCTGACAACATCCTGCAAGTATCAGCAGAGCGTGAGCCGTGCGTTGGCCACCTCCCAGCAGGAATCATCACCGAGTGGGAGCCGTGCGTTGGCCGCCTATCATCAAGTGTCAGCAGAGCGTGAGCAGTGCGTTGGCCACCTCCCAGCAGGAATCATCACCGAGTGCGAGCCGTGCGTTGGCCGCCTATCATCAAGTGTCAGCAGAGCGTGAGCCGTGCGTTGGCCGCCTCCCAGCAGGAATCATCACCGAGTGCGAGCCGTGCGTTGGCCGCCTATCATCAAGGGTCAGCAGAGCGTGAGCCGTGCGTTGGCCACCTCCCAGCAGGAATCATCAAAGAGTGCGAGCCGTGCGTTGGCCGCCTACCATCAAGTGTCAGCAGAGCGTGAGCCGTGCGTTGGCCACCTCCCAGCAGGAATCATCACCGAGTGCGAGCCGTGCGTTGGCAGCCTACCATCGAGTGTCAGCAGAGCGTGAGCCGTGCGTTGGCCACCTCCCAGCAGGAATCATCACCGAGTGCGAGCCGTGCGTTGGCCGCCTATCATCAAGTGTCAGCAGAGCGTGAGCCGTGCGTTGGCCACCTCCCAGCAGGAATCATCACCGAGTGCGAGCCGTGCGTTGGCCGCCTACCATCGAGTGTCAGCAGAGCGTGAGCCGTGCGTTGGCCACCTCCCAGCAGGAATCATCACCGAGTGCGAGCCGTGCGTTGGCCGCCTATCATCAAGTGTCAGCAGAGCGTGAGCCGTGCGTTGGCCACCTCCCAGCAGGAATCATCACCGAGTGCGAGCCGAGCGTTGGCCGCCTATCATCAAGAGTCAGCAGAGCGTGAGCCGTGCGTTGGCCACCTCCCAGCAGGAATCATCACGGAGTGCGAGCCGTGTGTTGGCCGCCTACCATCAAAGATCAGCAGAGCGTGAGCCGTGCGTTGGCCACCCCCCAGCAGTGATAATATCAGAGTGCAAGCTCGAAGAGATACTAATCATCTAATTTTTTGTATTCCCTTATTATATTATAGCTTTAGGTGGTAATTAACTTTAAGATAATAAAAATTTATAACGTTCAAACACGCTCTTTTACTCTCGGTCGCTGAAAGAAATAAATTTCTGTGACGATCCCTACCCCCGCGAGCTTACCTCAGCTAACGGAGGAAATCTCGTCGTTACAGTGGCGCCCGAGCAGGGACCGAGAGTTTGAGAGTTTGTTTTGTGTCTTTACCAGATCACCAAGTTAACAAAGGAATACCATTCAGAAAATCGCACTAGGGAAACCTAGATAGTTACACTATTTGTCTAGCCATCGCCTTCGATCCTGTCCATTATGTTACGTACCTCGTGGGCATACTCCCTAAGAAAGGAGGAACTGATAGCATACCTCAACGAATTTAGCCTGGGAACTTCAGGAGGCGTCGAGGAGTTGCGCAAACGACTCGGCCAATTCCTGGGCGGAGAACATGAACCACAGATTATCAACAGACTCCTGGCCATACAGTCCAAGCATGAACCTACAACCGCCGGTGGGGAGAATAAGAGTTTGACTCCTCGGAAGCAGCCGACGTCGGAGGAAATCACCAACCCGCCAAAAGTTGCACACCACGGACACGAATCGATCCAGGTCCCCGTGCCCACCGCTACCAGGAATTCCAATCTGGGATCAAGGGCTGACCAGATCCGTAAATGGGACATCAAGTTTGACGGTGCCACCAAACCCTTGGAATTCGTCGAAAGAATTGAAGAGCTAGCACACATGTATGCGATTGATATCGACACGATGCCGGCTATGATGCCAGAAATCCTCACCGGCAAAGCGCTCATATGGTATCGGAACAATAACCGTTATTGGGTCACATGGTCATCATTCCAAAGGGACCTCCTAAAGTTCTTTCTACCACCCCGGTACTTCGAGCGCTTGGAAGATGAGGTCAGAAAGCGCCACCAAAGACCTCGTGAGTCTTTCAGAGATTATACACTAGACATGCAAAACCTCATGAGACACACCGGATACTCCGAGGCACAGAAACTCGAACGGATATACCGTAACGCTCTTCCCGAATACCTGTTGTACATCCGCCGACGAGACTTCGAGACTCTGGATGACCTCCTAGAAATGTCCGCCGACCTGGAATGTATCCCAGCTGCACCTCAACATCCCCGGGAACACCACCGCTTGATGGTACAGGAGGGTCCTAAGCCCTCCGAACGGGATTTCATTACCAATCCTCGCAGCGCGTGCCGCAATTGCGGACAGTCCGGACATTTTACGGCGCGGTGTCAAAATTCGACCATTTTGTTTTGTTGGGAATGTGGTCGACTAGATGTGAGGACCATTCATTGCTGTCGCCAGTCGGGAAACGGAAACCAGGACCGTACCGGACGAGGGGGTACGAGTCCACAGAACCACAACCCTCACAACTAAAAACATCCATTCAATACACTCCTACCAGGCTCGTGGCCAACATCATTCTAGAGGGCCGGCTGGTAGCCGCCACAATCGACACGGGTGCTCAAAGCTGCTTCGTGAGTCAGCGCGTGGTTAGTACTCTCCGAGATGTCACTACCCTGCAGCCATATGAATCGGAGATCGAACTTGCTGATGGGACGTTGCGGCGAATAACCCATGCCCTTGACCACGAGATTGTCTTGGGAAATCGGAGATTGTATACCAAGCTCCTGGTCATGCCTGATGCCACCGAAGATTTCATTATCGGCCTGAGGTTCCTAGAAGAGTGCGGAACCAAGATTACTTGCGCGGGCCTTACGTGCGAATTCCAAAGAAGTCCCGAGGGAATCGGCCCATCACTAATCCGCGAAAAGAATCGACGCCTGACGTCTGTAGCAATTTCGACCCCTTCAACCAGAGTTGAAGAGCGGCCACCGCAAGAAGAGGTTTCAGCCACACGTAAGTCAACCAACGGCCAGCCTCTTTGTCGCATCGTCGAGGGAGCCCTACGACCTTGGTGGAACACGGAAGTCGGGTTGAGACCACGCACGTCGGGTCGACCTACTCCGGCCCCTATTTCACCAATACAAGTTAGCGAAATTACGTCTTCCCAAGCCTCGACATCATCATCACCCATGTCTCCACCTCTTTCATCAGCAATCGCATCCACAACGTGCCTGACGGTCCTGCAGGAGACCAGCGTAAGCCAGGAATATATAGTAGAAACGGAAAATAGCGACACAGCAGTGGATAGGCCACGTACGCCACCATTTTCGTCTCCTGCGGCAGCCAATGAATCGGTATGTGTGTACCAAGTGGACGGCTCAATGACACCGTCCCGCGCACCAACGCCTCGCCTGGTGGCTTCACCGACACCTTTAACATCGTCCGTGTCATCGACCTCGTCATCGTCATCTTCATCGTCGTCGTCATCTCCACCCACCTCGACTTCATCATCGTCATCGTCCTCGTTATCGTCCTCGGCATCATCGTCCGAGTCCGATACCGATGGAGAATCACCGGCCAGTCTTGGAAGAAATAGGCGAGTTAATCCCAGGCTTACAAACACCAGGTCTTACACGCCACCATTCCATCCACCGGGACACCCACAATTGCCGCCGGCGGCATACATGCCACCGCACTCGACGCTTCCCACGCCAACAGCGCAAACACCGACACCACGATCCTCGTCACCACGAAAAGTGCCACAAACACCACCATCACCGATATCTTTCACTACGGGTGACGACCTCTCAGACGAGGTCCGGGTAAGAATTCAACCCTACTTACGCTATATGCTGAACCGACTTAGGCACGGAGGACGTGGTAGTCGGGTCTATGTCATAAACCATCAGCGATACCGTATCCACATCAATCGCCAAAACAGAGCTATGGTGCAGCAGTTAGGCCCCGTTAGGACAGAACGAAGACCAACAACGTAAGAAGTACCAGGCATAATCTCCTCGCGAGGTTCCCCAAGGGGGGACCATGTGTAATGACGGAAGTCGTTACGCTCGTTTCCGCCAACACTCCATGTTTTTTTTTATAAGTAAACGAACGAGAATATATGGAGAATATATTGAATAACGCTCGATTCTGTCTACACAACTTGTAGTTTTTCGTCGCTACTGGCGACACTCAACGGGTATATAAAGGCCGTCACCACAAGAATCGGGATCAGTCGGCTACGGTAGCGCACACGGCCACAAGGTAATTATACTAATCCTTTTGTTTTTCCTTAGATATCCTTCGAAGCCCTGACACGTCCTTCGAGGTCCTTGAAATATCCTTCGAGGTCCTTGAATATCCTTCGAGGTCCTTGAATATCCTTTGAGGTCCTTGAATATCCTTCGAGGTCCTTGAATATCCTTTGAGGTCCTTGAATATCCTTCGAGGTCCTTGAACATCCTGCGAGGTCCTCGAAATATCCTGCGAGGTCCTTGAATATCCTGTGAGGTCCTTGGAATATCCTGATAGGCCCTTTGAATAGCCTTCGAGTTCCTGACAACATCCTGCAAGTATCAGCAGAGCGTGAGCCGTGCGTTGGCCACCTCCCAGCAGGAATCATCACCGAGTGGGAGCCGTGCGTTGGCCGCCTATCATCAAGTGTCAGCAGAGCGTGAGCAGTGCGTTGGCCACCTCCCAGCAGGAATCATCACCGAGTGCGAGCCGTGCGTTGGCCGCCTATCATCAAGTGTCAGCAGAGCGTGAGCCGTGCGTTGGCCGCCTCCCAGCAGGAATCATCACCGAGTGCGAGCCGTGCGTTGGCCGCCTATCATCAAGGGTCAGCAGAGCGTGAGCCGTGCGTTGGCCACCTCCCAGCAGGAATCATCAAAGAGTGCGAGCCGTGCGTTGGCCGCCTACCATCAAGTGTCAGCAGAGCGTGAGCCGTGCGTTGGCCACCTCCCAGCAGGAATCATCACCGAGTGCGAGCCGTGCGTTGGCAGCCTACCATCGAGTGTCAGCAGAGCGTGAGCCGTGCGTTGGCCACCTCCCAGCAGGAATCATCACCGAGTGCGAGCCGTGCGTTGGCCGCCTATCATCAAGTGTCAGCAGAGCGTGAGCCGTGCGTTGGCCACCTCCCAGCAGGAATCATCACCGAGTGCGAGCCGTGCGTTGGCCGCCTACCATCGAGTGTCAGCAGAGCGTGAGCCGTGCGTTGGCCACCTCCCAGCAGGAATCATCACCGAGTGCGAGCCGTGCGTTGGCCGCCTATCATCAAGTGTCAGCAGAGCGTGAGCCGTGCGTTGGCCACCTCCCAGCAGGAATCATCACCGAGTGCGAGCCGAGCGTTGGCCGCCTATCATCAAGAGTCAGCAGAGCGTGAGCCGTGCGTTGGCCACCTCCCAGCAGGAATCATCACGGAGTGCGAGCCGTGTGTTGGCCGCCTACCATCAAAGATCAGCAGAGCGTGAGCCGTGCGTTGGCCACCCCCCAGCAGTGATAATATCAGAGTGCAAGCTCGAAGAGATACTAATCATCTAATTTTTTGTATTCCCTTATTATATTATAGCTTTAGGTGGTAATTAACTTTAAGATAATAAAAATTTATAACGTTCAAACACGCTCTTTTACTCTCGGTCGCTGAAAGAAATAAATTTCTGTGACGATCCCTACCCCCGCGAGCTTACCTCAGCTAACGGAGGAAATCTCGTCGTTACAAACCTACCCAGTAGCTTGTCCCGTTAAACAGCGTTTTTTGCGATTTCGTTGTAGTAACAGCACTCGAACGACGCTTATTAAAGCCCTTAACAATAATAGTTCAGCATAAAAATTTTTGAAGTTGATCTTCAGTTCCCTACCAGCGATTTAAATTTGCGGTTCTAGTACATTTTGCCTAAAAAAAAGTTTCGACGATTTTTTTCAAATGTGTCTCAAAAGTTTCGTATTTTAGCCCTTTTTAAGAAAAAAATAATTTAAAATTTTTGGTAGAGTAATTTTGGACCACTGGAAGATGTTTTAGTTTTCATCAAGCTAATTTTCTTACAATATTTTCTTTAAATTTTGGCATTAAAACACTCAAAATCTTTTCATATATGACCTGTATTTCAAAAACATGTATTGTAAGATTAAAAATGTAATATCTTGAAAAAAAAAGGTAATATCTTGAATTTTACAGATTTTTCTCGCGTTTAGCGAAAAAAAAAAACATTTTTAATCTTACAATAAACGTTTTGGAAATACAGGTCATATATGAAAAGATTTTTAGTGTTTTAATGCAAAAAGTTAAAGAAAATATTGTAAGGAAATTTACTTGATAAAAATTAAAACATCTTCCAGTGGACCAAAATTACTCTATCAAAAACTTTAAATTATTTTTTTCTTAAAAAGGACTAAAATACGAAACGTTTGAGCCACATTTGAAACAAATCGTCGAAACTTTTTTTTTGTCAAAATGTACTAGAATCGCTAATTTTAATCGCTGGTAGGGAACTGAAGATCAACTTAAAAAGTTTTGATGCTGAACTTTTATTGTTCAGGGCGTTAATACGCATCGTTTGAGTGCTATTACCGAAAAATTTTTTCTATCGGGACACGCTACTACCCAGTATACATCTTCGTCACAATGATTTGTTTTTTGAAATTTGTCATCGTTCTAATTATATCTTGAATAGTCCTCTAATCAGGACAATTAGAGAATTCAATTTATTGAATGTAGATCAAATTGTAGAATTTAATACATCAAAATCCAATTTAAAAATTTTTTTGCTATTTAATTCTGTAAAATTATAGTAGTTATTTTAATAATTAAATAATAATTTAATTTTTTAAATTAATTTTAATTAAAAATTAAGATATTCTTAGTCTGTAAGGAACTATGTTCTATAGACATTAAATAAATAAATAAATAAATAGGAGCAGAAAAAAAATTGTTTTTCGAGCGTGGTTATATCTTGGTAAGAGAAATATTTTTTGTCCAAAATATTTTGTCCCTAAAATATGTTGGCTCATATCGCCTAAATTAGGCAACGATAAACAATTTTGTTGAAGAACTTATTATTTGTTTTTCGAGTGGAGCACATGGTATGAGTTTCGTTGCAAAACATCGTTTGTTAAAGGGTTAAGTTTTCAATATAATTTTGTATTAACTAAAAAATTACAAACATGTACCCAGGTAGAAATTACCTACGGTACAAATAAAATAGTACTGGGACAACACTGTTTTTTTTTAATATGCCCACGGTACAAATAAAATAGTACTGGGACCAGGGACGGAAAGTGCTCGCTCGCTCGGGCACGTGCTCTATTTATAAATCTAGCGAGCTCGTTTTTTAAAACGAACCAAAATATATTTGCTCACCCTTTCTTCAAAAAGGCAACGAGCCAACAAAATAAAGCTAGAGATTTTTATTATTACGGATAAAAAAAAAAACTAAAAAGAACCAAGCAGAAAAATACAATCGGTACAGTGTTGGCAAAGCGTTATCAGAATGTGGGATTGACAATCCTGACAGAATTGTCCTGTTACCCGATTGATAACAGTGGCCAACTGTTGGTTTGAGCGAACTTGCCACCGTTGGCATAACGTTGGTAATCCAAAAAATTTGGTGATTTTAAAATAGCTTAAATTAAATTAATTTTGAGAAATATGTATAATAAAACACATTTAAAAAGCTGCAATACAGTTCGGTCTTAGTTTGGTCTTAGTTAAATGTGCGAAAGAAAATTAAATTAAAAACATGCTTCTAATTGGTTGTAATATTGTTAAAAACAATGTTTGCAAAGAATTTTGAGGGTGGTACTGGCAAAACACATGCTTTGCCAATAAAATAGTGTTTTCCTAGTGCAATATTATTTGTACCTTTGGTCATTTTTAACACGGTTTGTTTTACAAAAATTACCAGTGGTTTCCTATTGTTTGGTTTTTTGTTTTTGGTACTCTTGGCTTCCTAAAAATAAAGGTTAGATATTTTCAAGTAAATTTGCTAGCTCGCTTTATACAAATCGGTCCATAACTTCGCAAGATATTGACCTGGAAAAACAACACAACTCCCCAGGCAGAAAAATACAATCGGCACTGAGAATCGAACCCGGAAACATCTATGCAACAGTCCAACGTGCTAACCATCACAGCGCCCACTGAGTTTCTTTGTAAAAGGCACCAACGAGTCAAAAAGACTTTTTTTAAATTTTAAACGCAATAATTTTATGAACTTTTTTAAACATTTTTCGAAATGTGAGATTTAATTCGTTCGGTTTGAGATCATGACAAATTTTTCTCTAAATTAACAGAAAAATTATAATTTTTATATGATAATTTAATTAATTATTTTTTTCGCAAAAAAAAAATTGATAAAGTACAAAAAAGTTCAATTTTGTTTATTTCTAGCGCGTGCTGATGCTGGGATGATCTGTGATCACTAAAGCGCTTTATCAATTCCGCAAAACATACATCAAATAAAAGACTTTAATGAGATTAATACTAAAATCGAAAAGACATCAACAAATTTTAAGGACTATAAATTTCGGTATCTTATAGCAATATGGACCAATTGGCAAAATGTTTATTGGGCTTAATAGATGCGATTGTGAGTGACAATATTAAGGAAGAGTTAAGCAATGAATTCAATAAGCGTCCAAATCGGATTCAATAATCGGCGGCCGGTTTTTTAACTTTTCAGCTAAGTTTTAGCTTTCTTCTAAAATTTTTTACTGAAAATCGAATTTAAACGTCTCAAAAAATATGTTTTCAATATCAAAATTTGTCCGCATTGTCTCAAAACAACAAAATAAACGACCAAACATCGTTTTTTGGTCGAAGTCTTCGGTCGGACAACAGAAATTAATATATTTTAGTATACAGATGCCTACAAAAAAAGTTGACTGAAATACTTTTCCTAAACAAATATTTGTTCATAACCAGAGACAATTTATAAATATTATTTTTATGAACAAGTTCTTTTCATCAAGTGATGAAATCGCTTGTCTTGCAGAATGTGACCAAAATTTTATAATTTATCAATAGGTTAAAATCGTATGTTTTAGTTTTTTGTATTTAACTAAATATTTTTTATATTATTTCATTATAAAAAAAAGAGATTTTCGCTTTAATCATGAATTATTTTTTAAGAAGTACTTAACCCGTAAATTCGACTGTAGCTTGAAGTTTTTCGCTTAATTTACTCAATATACATTTCCGCCGTATAACTTTGAAAGTTTAGGGATTTCAAAATGACAACTTTTTCTAATACAAGGTAAAGACATTATTGAGACATATGGTTTTTTATCTGACTTTCTATGGTTTTCTGTTTACTTTTTGTATGAATTTTTGTCATTTTCTTTTTTTGAAAACGAGATAAATGTTTCTAATAAGTCTAGCAGGTATTGTTTTACCATTGTATTGCCTTGGGGTGACCCAATCACAATATTACAAAAGACTTTCATCTCTTTTACAATTTCCAATTTGATTCGTTCCGATTAGATCACTAATTTAGAAGTTCTATATTTTTTTTTCAAATCCACCACTGTGCGTCGTATCCACATAACAAAAATTTTGTTTTTTCTTGCCCCGTATAAATTTCAAAATTTTTTCGAAACAGCGAATTTCCAAAATTTTTAAACTATTTTTTTTTTTTAATCCACTCTAATTAAAAAGTTTCTAAACTTAAAACAGGGGCGAATCTTCGTAGTTATACAGAGAAGTTTTGAAAAGAAAATTCACATGAAATTATATATTGTTGTACAAAAACGAATTATTTTATGTGGATTCGTTTTTCATATTAATCTAGTTTGAGATATTTTTCATAAAACAAAAATTCTATAAGCATTCAAAAATAAAAATAAATATAAAAAAAAACAAAATGATCTTACAATCTTGTCTGTGATTCCAATGTATCCGATCCACAATCTTCACAGGGATATACCCAAGAACCCACAACTAAAGCAATGGAATACAAGGCCAAAACACCAACATAAACCAAAAATTGTAAGAAAAACTTTTGATTACGTTCGCCCACACAATTATTAATCCAAGGACAATGATGATCCATCCGTCTAATGCATCGTTTGCAAATGCGACAGTGATGGGCTCTGGGTGGACGATACGTCTCACATCGCGTACAAACAGTCCATTCATTATGGCCATTGCCAGTGCCATTATTTTTACCCACTGTATGTAAATCGGAAAAATCTAAACGATTAGCTGGTAAGGGAACAGTGCCAGGATCGGATAGGACGGCCTTTAAATGTGACAAGCCAATAAGAAAAACAACGGTATTAAAGAGTACCACGTGTAAAGGAGCCCAGATGCTAGAAGAAAAAAAAAACACCAAAATTTTAAATTATCCTTCATGTATTGAGAAATCAATTTACCTGTCCTGCATGGTTTGTAATATAATCCAACGCATTACCACATAATCCGCATATATGACCATTAAATATGTGATTAGTAGACAGGCCACACCACAGGGATCTTTAACAAACCTCATTCTGTATGCGGGTAAACCGTAATTAAAATAATTTTAATTTAATATTATTCTGTTGGATGATTTTCTTTCGATTTTAGTTGGCCAGCCCCCCCAACCACTGCTGCCTACTTCTAACGAATGTATGCAGCAGACTTGTTCTTCTTGTCTTATTCGTATTCACTATTCGACTTCATTAAATATCTTTTTAATTTTCATTGATTATTTGTTTTTAGAAATTTGTCTATAGATTTCTTTTAGTAAATATTGGAAAATTTATATTCTTTTGTTTCTTTTTTATTTAGTTTTTCGTTTTTCTATACTACTGTGATATTTTTACTACTACCAGAAATGACGTTTGTTGTCATTTCTATAAAAGTGAAATGTCAAGAGTAGAAAGAGAATGGAGAGAGTAAAAGATAAAAATAATATACATGGTTGCATAGAAAAGTACTATTAAATATTAGAATTGTGTATTGGAAAAATACAGTGTGATAAAAAACGCGGTTTTTGAAAAAGAAAATTTTCCTCGGTTGCCCAGTTAGTTGATTTAAAATAAATGAAAATTAACTGAGCAACTAACATTTGTAAAAAAAAAACCCATTTAACTAATTTTTAAATTCACTAATTTCAAATGAATTTAAAAACAAGTAATCTACTAATAATGGAAAATTGTTGTTTACGGCTGGAGAGAACCATGGCAAAACAATAAAGGCAGAATTATTAGAAAAGGTTAAAATAAAAATAAACAAAAGTATAAAAACAAAATAAAAATATAAATATATATATATATATATATATATATAACTTACGGGAAAAACTTCAGGCTATAGTTGAATTTACGGGTAAAGTACTTCTTTTAAAATAATTTATGATTAAAGCAAAAATCACTTGTTCACAATGAAATAATATAAGCAAATATAAAATATTAAATTAAATATAAAAAACTAAAATATACGATTTTAATCCAATGATTGCCGATAAATTTTAAAATATTGTTCAAATTCTGCAAGACAATCGAGAACAAACTAAAATACATTTTCCTTAACAATTTATTTTTAGATAAATTGTCTTTGTTTATGAATAAATAATGTTAAAATTTTATTTCGACAATATTTCTTTAGGAAAAGTATTTTTTCAATTTTTTTTTGTAAAAATATGTTTACTAAAATATAATAATTTCCAGTGTCCGACTGAAGACTTTGACCACAAAAAGATGTTTGATCGGCTTATTGGTATTTTGAGACAATGTGGACACCTTTTGATATTAAAAAAAATAATTGTTAAGGCGTTTTAATTTGATTTTGAGTAAAAAATTTAAAAAAATGCCGAAGCTTAGCTATAGAGTTAAATAATCGTCCGCAAAATTTTTCCGCTTTTTCCCATTATTGAATTCATTGCTAAATTTTTCCTTAAAATTTACACTCACAATCGCATCTATTAAGCCTAATAAACATTTCCCATTTGACAAATTTTTCCATAATGCTTTGAAATACCGAATACTGGCAAAAAGCTTTTTCTGGAAGAAGTCCTCGGTCGGCCACTATTAATTCTAATATTTTTTTAGTCTAGGACTTGTATGATATAAAATTTAGATTACTGTTTTCAAATTTCGCATTTAAGAAAATTTATTATTCTCCAGAATAACTATACTCCGAAAATGACAAGCACTTTAATTTTACTCCAACTTCTTTAACAAAGTAAAAATTGATAGGTACTTCTAATAAATGTTCGCTCTAAATTTTATGTTGTACTTCAACTATTAATTCATATTATAACACATATTATAATTATTAATATTAATATCTTATATAAAACAATATCTTATATAAACCACCATATTAAATAAATATTGCATGAAGTGTAAATTCGTCTATTAAAATTTCGCTGGCAAAACAATTATTAAAAACAGTTTTTCTTTCTCTTGCTAGAGACGAAAAGCAATATGAAAAATTTTTAAACCTTACAAATATTTTTTAATTTAAAATTTATTTTGTTTGATTGTTCAAGAGTTGTTTTGTTAAAAAATTCATTTTCTAATAATTCCACCTAGTATTGTTCTACCATGGAGAGAACATTAAAAGAACAATTTTTTGTTTTTATTATTCTTCATTTTGTAATTTGGAAGCCTTTTTTGGCTAATTAGTAAATTACAATAATTCCACTCACTTAAGTTAACCTTAAACTAAAATTAGAATTAAATAAGCCCTGATAACAATTAATTAGCTACTCTAAAATAATTAGAAATATTATTTTATTACTCAATAAAAATCACAATAACTATTTTTTCTTATTTTTTGCTAACCCAATTAGAAAAGAACGCAAAAATATTTCTATTAACCTTGTTGTAAAAAAATTATCAAAAATATTAAAACTGACGTTACTAATGAAAATGATTTAAAAGTTTTCCCTTATAAACATGATCGGTATAGTTGAAATGCCTTAAAAATGATGATAGTGCATTATATAACAAAACCAAACGCCTTTGAAAAGACCGACTTACCCAAGGAGTATTAAATGGTATAATAAGCAAATTTGATCTAGCAATAATAACGTTGTGAGTTTAGGAAAAACATATTTTGTGTCAGCGGCCTATGTTTTCCGAGTTATAGGCCACTAAAGTTTGGATATTTCATTTTATGGATATTTATTTGACTTTGGCATGCGTTGTCATCGCAAAACATTAGAAAGCCTTTTTAAAGACCTTTAATTTGGTATAACAAAATTTTAAAAAATGTTATCCCATTGCAGTACAACTCATGATTTTCCTTTTTTCAAGTAAACGGAACGGCTGAGCCAGTAAAAACTAAATTCTACATTACATTTACGTGGAGTTTGCAGACAGCTGACCGGTAAGTAGGCAAAGTTTTATTTGTTTACATGTTTTCTTGTTTGTTTGTGTCAAAAACACATGCTACATGTTTAAAGTTCTACAATTGCACTAAATTAAGACGTTAATGTTAGATTGCAGTAACGGCTAGCTAACGCAGCCTTAATTCGTTAAGTTAGCGTTACGTTAAGTTACGCTTTGCTAAACCAGTCTTTAAACAACTTAAAAACAGCTTAATATACTGCAGAAGTAGCTAAATTCATAGCATTTTTTATTTTAGAAAGGTTGAGGTTAAGAAGAAGAATTTATTTATTTATTTATTTCTTTTTAATTATAATTAAAATTATAACTAAAATTAATTAAATCACTAGCTGCTATGGCTATCGGCTTTAGAAAGAAGAAGAATAAACGATTTTTTCTAAACATTAAAAACACTATTTAATTTTTAAACTAGACTACTTTCTGCCTTTTTTATGGACAGGTGTCATCAGTGAATTTCAATTTTAAATTGTATTATTATTTGTGTCTTATAATTGTCAGGATGTCTCTAAATGATAAATTTTTAAACAACCTGCTGCTGCAAGAGTCATTACAAACGTAACAATATTATTATAAATGTAACAATACCAAATAAAGACCGTTTAGCGATCACACCCAAATGTAATGCATCTAAATGTAATGCATCTAAATTGCAGTTTCCTTTCTTATTACCTTTTCTGTTATTGCATATTATACTCAGAAGTGACCAACACTAATGCCCAGTTTTTTACTACGTATTTAAATGCCATTTGGACTTTAAATTATATTTAAATACAAACGTCAGTTTTTAATTTCAAATTTAAATCATATTTAAGTGACCAATCTTGGGCATTTAAAGTCTATTTAAATTGTACAAATATAACATATGATTTTGACAGTTTGTTTTTTTTTTTTTGCGTGGTAAAACAAACAATAAAAAATAAATTAAATTACAGCAGCCAATAAAAATTCAACTTCGGTTGCACTGAAATTTTCACTTCTCTCATTTTTATTTTATTAATTTAATTATATATATTTTATTTCTATATTTTATATTTTCTGTTTTTTTCTATTCTTTAAACAGCTGTTTTATTAATAATGATCATTAATTTTTTGACATTTCATGATGCTACCATACTTTTGTCGCGAATAAATAACAATTTTCATTTAAGACTGAAAAACTGAAACTGTATTTAAATGCAACTTAAGTTTAAATGGCAATTAACTAATTGCATATTTAAATACGAAGTTAAAACCTAGGCATAACAAACACAAATATTCTGTTTTTAGATTTTTCTTTATTTTTCTAATCTTCTCTATTTTTATTATCCCCTTTTGTTCGTGTTTTACCCACTGTGGCGAATATTTTGACGTTTCGTTAATTCCAATGACAATCTGAAAAAAAAACATCCAATTGCATATTGGAAATACAGAAACTGGAATAATGACAATTATTCGTGCAAGTCCAACGACATACGACGTCTTTTTGTTAGTCATTTTCATTGCAGATTTAAAAAGAAAAATAAGTCTACTGAAAAAAAAGAAAAATTAACGCGATAACAAAATATTCCATAAAAATTAAACTTAACGAAATTTAATAAAAAACAACAACGAAAACTCGCCGAAAAATAGAAACCATTTAAACGTCAATAGACATCGGAAATATTTGATTGAAAAAATTAAAAGAAAAAACAATTACACAGCAAAAACAATAAATTACAAAACATCTTTCCAATAAATTTACTAAAAACTAGAAATATTAAAAAATCTCCAATTCAAAATGGGTATTTTTGGACAATCTTCTGGTTTTGATGCTGATGTGGGTAAGAAAATCTAATAAAACAAGTAAAATATTTGTATTATCAACTGGATCGGGATTGGGGAGGTCGAGTTTTAGATTTTCATATTTTATATTTCTTATAATAACTACGCCACAAACAAAGACAAGAAGACACCATAACAACATTTTATAATTTGTGTTATCAGCTGAATTTTTATTTTTTTTTTTCTGTGTGTTTGAATGTATTTGTTTTGTCTTCCTTCAAGGTCTTTATCTTGTAATGGAAACAAAGCTTTAGTTTTAAATGTAGAAAAATCCACCTCCTTCCTCCGTTTTAGAATATTTTCAAAATTCTTTGTTATCTTTAAAATTGCACTGTCCTAAGACCTCTAATGCGAGACAACAAAGAATTTGGTATTCAGTTTTGCCAAAAGAAACAAATTCAATAGGAATGGAACTGTGTACGACATTAGGTCATTAAACTTTTACTTGTTTACTTTTACAGTCTTTTGCCTTTATTGAGGCAGTCGATGAAAGTGAGTGTGGTGCTTTGTTCAAGTGGGAGGTCTTTTACTTGGCAAGTGTTTGTGGTTAATAATCGTTTGTTAAAATAAACGATCAAATATCAATCTTAAAAATAATTTCATAATTCTCAGTTAGAAACTAACAGGAAAACTTTTTAAAAGTGGACCCTTAAATATTAATCAAATTTAAAAGTGTCATAGTGAGGAGACTCGTTAGGCAATAAATTATGGTAGGTAGGTTGATAATTTTGCTGATAACACAGTGATACAAAATCGAACTTTCCGAATTGGTTGATTTTGTCCAATCGCTTACGTGTTTGGGTGTGATAATTGATGAATGTCTGAATTTCGGCCAGCATATTGACTCCATTTCGGCTAAAGTTACATTAGATCTTAGAAAACTATATAGTTGTGGGCTGCATCTTCCATTGGGGGTAAAGTATAGTGCAGCGTATGCGTTGTTAATGTCTCTTGTTAATTATTGTATTGAGATTGATTCTGGCACATGGGGTTATAATTTGACTAGGATTGAACTTATAGTTAAAAGAATTGTGAGATTTGTGTATGGTGTTGGTGTTGTGAAAAGATTTCTGGGTTGTTTATTTAATGACTACATGCGGTTAAGAAATTTGTTATTCTTTTACAAGATAATGTACTATGGAGTTCCATATTATTTATATTCAAGATTCACATTCACGAGATATACTACAACGCCACATATTTCATGTAGGATCTTTGCTCAATCTTTCATTATTAGAACTTTTAGGGATTGGAACTACTTACCACACCATTTGCAAAATTTCACGTTAACACCTGGTACTTTTAGGAACATGCTTTTAGCTTACTTCCGAAGTAATTCATAGTTGTATCATTTTATTTGCCTCTTATTATTAAAAGTTGTGATCGATAGGGACTTGATGTATAATGACGTTGTTTGTGCCTCTGCCATATCCAAAAAATTAAATTTAAGGCATACGATTTAAAACATTAGATACTTTTTCTTTTCTTTTTTATATATAATCCTGTTTTAGGGATATTTTTTTTATGTATATACGGCTATTTACATATAACATAAGAAATTTTGTAAATATTTATGTATATGAATTTGTACAATGATTAACAATGCACTTTGGCCTAAGTGGCTTATTGCGTTGCAAATAAATAATGGGATGAAACCAAAAGCTAATGAAAGTTGACATTTTCCATAACAAAACCCTCAAGGGTTTTTTCTAGTTTAGTGCGAGATTTTTTTTATACGCTTTTGAAGTTGTAGATTTTGAAACTCTGTCTAACAAGAAAAAATCATCAAAAATTTGATAAAATAAAGCTTTTTTTATTTTTTATTATCCTGGAATGTTGAGGTATCCTATTGTTTTTGGGTTCGAAAAATCAATTTTTGATAAAACTTACGCCAGATGTCGCTGCCATACAAATTTTGCTATTTCTTGTAGATTGTCATAGAAAAAACGGTGCGTTTACTTTGCTTGAGGCTAAAAAACAATTTTTGATGTTGGCTTCATTATTTAACACATTTCTAATGATATTACGATGTACATTTTATTATTCTCAGTACGTTACTATCACAAAAATGGTATTTTATAAAAAGTTAATAATGTCGATTTTTTGAAAAATGCATTTATTGTAATAGCAAAATGAATTTATACATTATTCAAAGCATTGTAAATCGTTAGCCACTACTTTTCCCATCTTTCTGGTAGCATATGGATTCCACGCCAAAAGAACTGCTCCGGGTTTGAGGTAAAGAATGAATCAAGCCAATTTCTGATACCCTGTACTGAAGTGTAGCGTATTTCAATAAGATCGTTCTGTAAAATGGTGGTCAGAAGGGGTAAGGTCTGGGCTATAAGGCGGGTGAGCCAAAACTTCCCATTCACTGTTTTCCAAATAGGTTGTTTAATTATGTATCTACAAGCGTACATTAGGTAGAATGCAACAAGTGATATACTGTGTGTTTATTACTGTGTGTTTATTACTGCCATGTCTGAAGCCCTTCATCTTTCCCACCTTTCATCTCTATACTATCCCTTTCCAAAGAAAGCAACACACTAAAAATATAGGAAGTATTTCCTGAGTGTTGCCTCTCTTTTCAAAAAAAAAAAAAAAAAAAAAAAAAAAAATATGGGGTTTTTGTTGCTTCTTTTTTAGTACGATCATTTCTTTTGAACATGGAATCTACGTGAGGTCACGTATATTCTTTTGTATGATAAGAAATGCAGCCTGTAGATAAAAGACCACATATAAGCAGGTATTTAGCTTGTAAGATATTTAGTTTTATTTTAGTATATAAGAATTTTAAATTTGTAAATAAAGAGTTGTTACGATCAAACCACTAACGCACAAGGTTGTGTTTCATTTCCCGCATCGTGTTGAAGATACACATTCAACATAGGTTATGACCGGTCTTGCAACATGTGGCCAAGCGTTGTCATGATGGAAGATTATGGCTTCGTGTCTGGTCGAATATTCTGGTCAATTTTCCTATATTGCTCTCTTCAAACGAATCAATTGTGTTCACAGGAGACCTGTCCCTGTGATCGCCTGACCCGATTTCAACAGCTCATGATACAAAACACCCTTCTGTTTATGCATTTTTTGACCCATCCTATAAAGGATCTAAAATTTACTTAAATGTCTCTAGTTCTTTATTTTATAATATTTTTGTAATTTCCCTTTATTTGAGCAAAGTTTTTACATATAAACAAAGTTTGACATTTTTAGACGCTATTTCAAATATCTTTCCAAGATATGTCCTCATTCGTTAACCCATTAACAACCAGCTTATTTTGTTTTTTATTTTACAATTTTTTCATGTTTTTTTATTATTATTTTTAGAATTACCCATATTTAAGGTATGCTAAGTGGTCACTACGTAATAGACAAGACTTTTTGTTTTTATTTAAGGTACAATATGATATCGCTGATCTATTCACCCTCTAAACGGAAAGACCGCCACCTGGCGGGATATTTTAAATTGGTTCATGAATGCCCCAAATGAGTTATTTATAATAAGAAATTAAGATATTTTGATAGAAAACCAAATTTACAGAATATTTTGTGACGAATTTTTGGAAGCGAAAAATTACTTAGTTAAAATTTCGTAAATTTACAAAAAAAAAAAGATATTGTAAAATAAACACAAAATCATAATCGCCTCATAAAACATATTTATTTTAACTGAAAACCGTCGATAATAAACACAAAGTTAAATTGAAGCATAAGCTTTAAAAAAAAAAAAATTTTTGGTCGAAGTACATAAAAGATTTACATAGGATCCCAGCCAGAAATTGCCAATGGTCTGAAAAATCAAGCACTGGCAGAGCACTATTTGCCAATTATCTAACAAATAAAGTGCTGGCAAAGCACTAATTTACAACGCTCTGCCAACGTTAGTAAAAAGTGCTTTGCCAGTGCTAAATTAACAAAATTTACAACAGTAAAAATAGTAAAACCACTGGCCCAGCTCTGGCTTAGAACGCTCTGCCAACGTTCGTAAAAAGTTATTTGCCAGTACTTGATTTACAAAATTTACAACCGTAAAAATAAAAGAGCACTGGCACAGTACTGACTAAGAACGCTTTCCCAACATTTGCAAAAAGTGCATTGCCAGTACTTATTTACAAAATTTACAACCGTTAACTTAATAAAAACTGTGGCACATCTCTTGTTCACAACAAGAGTGGAAAAATTCAAAACTAATTTGCAATTTATGATTTGAAGTTAAGAATATAATAGGAGTATAGTCAGCACAAAGTATAGTTTTTGTACTAACATTTTACTTAAGAAATTTATTTTCAAATTTCTTTCTTTAGTAAAATTGTAGAAGAAAATCGTGCTAACTTATCACAAAAATAATTTGATAAAAAAAATATTCAGTTATTTTGTAATTAACTTAGTTGAAGCAAGCCTATTGTTATTTCTGTTCAAATTACCAAAATCATTCAATAGGAAATAATACAACTCTTTACTGAAGTGAATTACTAAGTAGGATTTTATTGGTCGCTTATTGCCAGTGCTTTGCCAACGTTTTAAAAAAGAAACGGCCAAGCCCTGCCCGGTGTTATCATTTTGCTGTTGGCAAAGCACTTATTATATTATTAAAAAAGCACTTTATTGGTTGTTCTACCAATGCTTTGCCAACGTTTTAAAATTATGGTTTTGGTACTGGCAAAGCACTCATTGCCAGTGCTTTGCCAACGTTTTATAAAAGGAACGGCCAAGCCCTGCCCGGTGTTATCATTTCGAGGTTGGCAAAGCACTTAAATTTTCAGATATCCAACGCTCTGCCAACGCTCATACCCCCGTTGAAAGCACTGGGATAATGCTTTGCCGTTCGTATTTTTCGTATGTATACATACAAAATTTTAACGGGTTCCAATTCAGTTGAGCTAATTTTTTCTGTTGTTTTCGTTTAAATCAATTATTTAACTAAAGTTATTAGTTATCTTATTTTACCTCAAGATCAAGTTTCATCGGTATTATAAATCATTTTTCGACCTAAAATTTAGTAATTCGTGATTCTCAAATTCGCCGCTAATAAATATGGCCCAGCCTCCGGTCAGATCCGGAAAGACCTTTTTATCAGAAATTTTCTTTTGATTCAGCTTAAAAATTCTGTTGGTTTACCTAAACTCTTAGTGAATTTAACTACAACTGTCAATTAAAATTTGGTTCTTCTAAAATTTAGGTCACTTAAATTTAGCAGACTGTGATTCATTCACAACTTCATTGAAAATTCTGCTGAACAAATTTTTTTTTTTATTTATTTATTTTTTTCGAAAATCCTTAAAATCTTATGAATTCGGTACTATTTTCAGGTACTATTTTCCAAATTTTCTTCTATTTGTAGGGGCTTTTTTATGAGTGTAGCTCAGCGTTTTGGCCAAGACAGAAACATTTCACTCATATACTACAACACTGTCATAAGTCAAAAAATTGATTTTTGTGTTAATTATAATGCTTCATATTGTATAAAAATGTCATATTAATATCATGTATACTCTCTGCGTGAAAAGGGAATATAAGTTTTTTCTTCTGTAAAGTGGGAGCAAAGAGAATATATTTCATAGAGGAACTAATCTACTCACGGTTCTCTCGATAGTTAGCGAACTCGCAACTCATACCAAGAGAACAATGCTTAAGAAACCGTATTTATATGAAGCGAGATGGATTGAAAACTTTAAACGTTTTTCCTGCAAAATCGTGTTTTTGAGTTATGACAGGATTCTAATAAATTCAGGATTCTACGTTTTTCGAAAAAGGATACCACATATACATAGTTGTCGATTTTGCTTTAACTTTTTTAGTTCTTGAGATATAAGATTTCAAACTATTTGAAAAAAAAATAATATAAGTGACGTTTTCCATAAAATGATAAATGTTTTATTTAAGTGCGAGTTAAGTAAATTCCATTCATTGAAACTATTAAATAAAGCATGGCAAACAAAATTAAATTAATTAAATAAAAAAAATATTTTTTTTTTATTTTAGCGAAAGTACGCTTTTGACAATCTTTATAAATAGTCTATGTTACAAAAGTCTCAAATTTCTAAATAATTTTTGCTATCAAATATTTCTTAGATTCTAATTTTAACTTTTAATAAGATATATGAATATTTTATTTAAGTCAAAAAATAATTCAAATAGTATGTTAGTTTTGATAAGAAACAAACGAAGCCGGTCGGCTTACAGTCGCTGCTAAGCCGCCGCCGACTCTTAAGGCACTCAAGCCGCCGCCGACTCTTCTTAAGGCACTCAAGCCGCCGCACTGTGGTCAATATTTTGAGATAGCGGCCAAAACTCCTTTTGGTTTTTGTTCTCCGATTTTAAAGTTATTAGACTCATATGAAAGTAGACAGTAGTAAACCTCGGGAGCCAAAAAATTAGAACTCTATTTCAACTATTTCACTGAGAACAGGGTGGTCCAAAATGGGCTTTTTCAGAATTTAGTAAATTTATGATATTTTTAGTTAATTTTTAAAGTTTAAATGATCATAACTTTTTTGTTTTTCAAGATTTTTGGACGAAATAAATTTTGTGTTGTAACCTAACTTATTTCCTATTACTGGTAAAAAAAATTGAAGCACTACTGTTTTCAGAACAATTTAAATATTTTTTTTAAAAAAGGTCAAATTTCTCGGAAATTTCCTACTTCATAGAGCACAACTCCTGTGAGTCAAGCTGAGTCAAAACACAAATTTACTATTTTGTAGTCCTAACTCTCCCCTACATTCCTATATATACATGTCCATGCATCTGGACTGCACTTTTTGA
Organism: Delia radicum; assembly: GCA_021234595.1. NCBI lineage: Eukaryota > Metazoa > Arthropoda > Insecta > Diptera > Anthomyiidae > Delia > Delia radicum. The sequence continues at coordinate 20,515,245 of CM037854.1, read as the reverse complement.
GCTACAGCAATTTTTCTGACCCAAGGTAAGATATTCGGCACAAATGCACGTCATATTTTTTGAGAAGTTATTTGTATGTGAAAGTGGCTATTATGCATATATTTTGATGAAATTTTGTACAAGAGTTGTTATTGACCCAAAAAATAATTCTGTTGAAATTAGGAGAAGTTGGCCCATATTTGGACCTAGTCCACATAGAAGGGTGTATCAAAATTTTGACAAAAATGACAATAGAACTCTCAAATTATGTGGTATCTGGCAATTCATTTGGAAAAGGTAAAAAAGATTTTATTGCCATCTAATATTACATAACTTAAATACCTGAAAATTGCCAATTAATTTAAAACCAATGGAAATAACTGGTAAAACCAAATACCTGTTATATTATTACCAGTACCAGTTAACTCTCAAATTATGTGGTATCTAGCAATTCATTTGGAAAAGGTAAAAAAGATGTTATTGCCATCTAATATTACACAACTTAAATACCTGAAAATTGCAAATAAATTTAAAAACCAATGGAAATAACTGGTAAAACCAAGTACCTGTTATATTATGTTTCAAAGAGGTAAAAAAGATCATGTTGAAACTTCGAGCAATAGTATATTAATCCATGCATTCATTTTTTCTTCATTATTGTTTAAACAATGGCTAAATTCAGTTATAGTGTTCTATCTGATATATATTTTGAACGGAAAGATGAAAACGACATTATTTTACATATAATGAATAATCCATTCTTCAAAATATGCGACAAACAAGAAATTAAAATTCATAACTTAAAAATAAAAAACTTTTTAAATACTTTAAGAAAACGGTACAATCAATGTTCTAGAAACAAGAAATTGTTTTACTCACGCAACCAAGAATGGCTAAGAAATAAACTTATTTTTAAAAAGAGTAAAATTGCTATCATTGAAAAAATAGTGGAAGCAAGCCCCAGACGCACAAAAAGGATTTTAGAAAGTATGCCGACACCAACTGAAGAAAATAAATTTACTCCAGAAGAAGCATTTGCACTATTTTTGGATTTGAAAATGACTAAAAACCAATATACAGAATTGCGGAAGCGAACCAATGAAAAAAATTGTGGAATTTTTCCATCATATCGAGATATAGTTTCTGCCAAAAAAGATTGCTTACCTTCACCAACTGCTATTAGTGTAACTTCAAGTTCAGCAGAAATAAAATTGCAGCATCTTCTTGAACACACTGCAGAACGATTATTAAAGACATTTGATGCTGACTATTTAAAGAAGTTTAAAAATTGCAGCATGACTTTAATTTCTAAATGGGGATGTGATGGGTCCTCTGGCCAGAAACAATACAAACAATGTAATGAGGAAAATTCATCAGATGCCAATTTATTCATGATTTCTTTCGTTCCATTACGTTTAACAAAAACTTATATTGGTTCAGAGCCGTCAACTAGTAGAGCTGCAGAGATAGATGTATGGAAGAATTAAATTCCCTCGTCAACAAAATTTTGTAGACCAATAAAGTTTGCTTACAAAAAAGAAACTATAGATGTCATAACTGAAGAAGTTGGCAAAATAAGAGATGAAATTAAAGAACTTCAACCAGTGATATTTGAATTTAATGACCAATACATCGAAGTTAACTTTAAAATGTCACTTACAATGATCGATGGAAAAGTTGCACAAGCTTTAACCGAAACAAAGTCTTCGTCAAGCTGCACCATATGCCAAAAAACATCAAATCAATTGAGCCAACCACCAACACAAGACGATAGTTTTAATGAAGCATATGAATTTGGAATGTCACCTCTTCATGCTAGAATTCGTTTTATGGAGCATATTCTTAAATTGGGATACGATTTGGAATTTGGCCCGTTAGGCGAAAGAAAATTTGGAAAAAAGAAAGCAAAAAAAAAAAGATATTCAAGAAAAATACCGTGAGAAGGAAATGCTAATGATGGAAACACAGCAAGGAGATTTTTTTCCGATCCAGAAACTGCAGCTTCTATAACTGGAGTAGATTATGATTTAATACGACGATGCCAAATCATATTAAAAGTTATAGCATGTAGCAAAAAGATAGATGCAAAAAAATTTGGTCAGTATGCTAATGGGGCAGCAACCCTTTATAACCAAAAATATTCTTGGAGACATATGCCAACCACAGTTCACAAAATTTTGTTCCATGGGGAACAAATAATTCAGCACAATATGCTTCCAATTGGAGATCTCTCAGAAGAAGCGCAAGAAAAAAGGAACAAAGACTACAGATTCTTTCGCGAGCACAATAGAAGAAAAATTTCCAGATATTGTACTAATGAAGATCTTATTAATATTTTGTTGTGCACATCAGACCCATATATGTCCAGTATTCGACAAAAATGGAAATCAACCTCATTAGAGTTAGATGAAGAAGCTAAACAACTACTGCAAAATGAAAATCAAAGCTATTTGGAAGAAATTTTTACTAATATTGTTTAATTAATACTAGTTTAAAGATTATAATTTGTTTCTAATTTTAGTATAAATTTTTATTAATACATTTAGTAATAGTAAAAGTTTACTTAAAATTTTATCGATGTTGTGTTCTGTATATAATATATCCAAATGGTATTGATATTGTTGGGAATTTCAGTGTTATTTTTCAGTTTAATCCTCACAAGAATTAGCTTTCTTCCAAAAAAACCAACCTTTGGCCCCTGTAAATATTGGGACTAAATAAATGTCAGGGGTCAAATGTTGGCATTTTCTGACCAAACTTAAGTTTAGGAATAATAAATAAGTATTGGTTGTAAAATACGAAAATAAGAAATTATAAAAAAAAATACCTATTTAAAATGTCAAAATATTCAACTTTTACATGGAAACTCAACAAAAAATTAAAATGCATTTTTAACTCCACATTACTTACGTTCCTATCAGTCGATTTTTACGTTTGAACACGCAAATTGAAGCTTAAAGTCCCTCCTAATGAACAAAACAAATTGCGTAAAAAAATACCAATCCGGTCAAAAGTTATAGAGTTTTGACCGCTATCTCGCGAAATTGACCACTGTGCGCCGCCGAGTTGTGCTTCTATTTTCAGCAAAGAATGCTAGCCAACTAAATCAGCTAATAGCGAATTTACATTGTAAACATTTTCAGTAGATTTCAGTTTGAAATTCAATTCGAAATCAGAATCGTTTACATTAGCAAATTTCACAGATGATTGGATTTCGATTGTGCAACAAAAAATTTTTTGTAAACAAACTTAAAAAATAACCAAAACTTAAAAATTTTCCAAACATACATTTTGTTCGATGGCGGAACTTTATAAAATATACAATGTTATTTTTGATAATGAAAGTGGTTTTAATAAAGGGATTAATTACAGTTTATAGCAAAAATGCAGTGTTTTGTAAGAGGTCTTGCCGGCGCCATTGAATGTTTTTTTTGGTTGTAATACTTCTTTTAAAGAAAAAAAATGCCTTTTAATTTATTATTTGTCAGTTTTTCAAATTTATAAAAATGTATACTTTCATTCTATTTTATCTCATAAACAGCTGATTAAAGTTTACTTAATTTTCTGCAAAAACCCTCATTTTCTGCAAAAAGGGGGAAAGCACAGTGCTGTATTTTGTATTTCTGCACAAATAGTTAGATTTTGATTAGATTTCGCTGAAATTTAAACTTAATTGGGATTTCACTTTGTATGGGAAAATGGGATGTTTGAAATCCCAAATTTTTATTAGATTTCGGTCGAAATCCCATTTCAAGTGGATGTGGACTTAATGTAAATTCGCTATAAGCTGACATTTTAGTTAAACTTTATTTAAAAAAAAAAGTTTTTTTTTTCTTTTGAAAATCCACAATTTTTTAACCAATTTCAATCTGTTTTGTGTTTACTAGAAAAAGCAAATACTACAACTTTGAAAATGCCACAAATGAAACAAATTATTTGAATTACAAAAAAGTGTATTTTGCTTAGAAAAGTCATGGACTTAAGTCGACTTTTAGTCGCCGACGGGATTCTTTTAGTCAACTTTTAGCCACCGCCGGGATTCTTTTAGTTCAACTGCCGACGCCGAAATTGGTTCGTCTTTAGTCGACTTTTAGCCGCCGCCGAAATTGGTTCGGCTTTAGTCGACTTTTAGCCGCCGCCAAATGTTTTCTGGTTTAGCCGCCGCCAGCCGAAATTTATTATCGGCTTCGTTCTCTGACATGGAGGGGAAAATATTTTTGTTATCAAACCAAAAATGTGCGAAATTCCAAGTTAAGATTTCAACATTTTCAGCTAGAAATTTTAGATTATACACCTTAGACACTAAACCCAAAGCATTTACAAATTTTAAAGTTAAATGCGAAAAAATACTCATTACATTGTATAAAGCCTTTTTGCAAATCTGATATTTTTAGTGCGGGAAAATTTCTACTATCTTCTCTTGTTGAAAAGTCAACATTATGATATGATTTATGAGTCAATTCTGTTTTAAAACAACCGTTCAGTTCTGACTCATTAGCGAACATCTTAAAACAAAACAAATTGTTTAGAATAAAAACATGATTCATACGTCACCAAGACCAACTGTTTTTGATCCAAATATTGATACAAGCATTAAAATTAAAGGCTTATTTTTTGTTTAAGTAAAGCAATTTACATATTTATCCTAATTTTTTTATTTCTGGTTTTTGGTTTGTATTTGCAAGAAAAATTCAGATATTTCGAGATTAAATCAAAATTTCTATTATAACCACAATAAAAAAATTTGACTTTAGAATTATTTTGAGTTAAAAAGGCGACTAAAGGTAATACCGTTAAAAATAACTAAATACCTGTTTTCAACTGTTGAAAAACAACTCACATATGTAGTAAAAACAACTAACAATGTCTTAAAAACAACTGACAATTTTTCACTACAAAAATTTTGAAGCAACTGCAAAAATTGTTAAAAATTACTGTTTTTAACGGTTATAAAATACAGTAATTTTGTTTTGTTTTTTTTTTTTAATAACTGTTATAATTAGCTCAATGAATTTCATGGAAATGCGTGTTTTTTCTCGATAATCTAAAACTGGTATAACTAAACTAAAAAATATTTATCCGAATCATCAAATTTAGAACAATATGCCATCAATTTGTAGTTCCATATTTTAGGAAAAAAAGTATATTCTTTCATATTTTAACTTTTTATGCATATTTTGCGCTTTTTAATGCATATTTTGCGCTTTTTAATGCATATTTTGTACTTTTTAGTGCATATTTTACATTTATTTTAAGTAAAGGGTGATTTTTTAGCAACTTTCTTTTTGCCAACACTGTTTTTGGCAGCTCAGCTGTTTTCGTGTAACATGTTACTGTTAAACATGTTCAGTTTGGTCTATAATTTAACCATGAATCGACTTACAAACGAACAACGCTTGCAGATTATTGAATTGTACTATCAAAATTCATGTTCTGTTAAGAAAGTGCATCGTGCACTTCTTCCAATTAATAATCAGTTTGGGCGACCTTCTGAGGCGGGTATTCGGAATCTTGTGACTAAATTTTGGACCTAATTTACACTATTGGACATTAAATCACGAACACGCATACGTAGAGTGCGGACAGAGGAAAATATCGCAGTTGTATCCGCCAGTGTTGTTGATCTCTTTGAACATTTAATAATATAGATCGTTCTATCGACTCAAATAAATATTTCATACATTTCTCTAAATTGTATGAGTATTTTTTAAAGCAAATCCGAAAGCTCTTAAAAAATCGCCCTTTATTTTTTTTTAATTAGTTAAAAAAAATAAATTTAGATACATTCCCAGCCAGAAAAATACGTACGGCAAAGCATTGGCCTAGTGCTTTCAACGGTGGTATGAGTGTTGGCAGAGCGTTAGATTTCTGAAGATTTAAGTGCTTTGCCAACCTCAAAATAATAACACCGGGCAGGGCTTGGTCGTTTCTTTTTTAAAACGTTGGCAAAGCACTGGCATTGAGTGCTTCGCCCGTTCCAAAATCATAATTTTAAAACGTTGGCAAAGCATTGGTAAAACAACTAATAACGTATATTATGCTAGGATACTAGGAGGATAGTTCTAATGACATTTATAATACAGAAGAATCTATAGCTGATGACTATAGTCTGGATGCAAACGTTCCAAATACAAAGTTTATGATATTCATTTAAAACGCAATATTTTTAATGAAGTTAGCGATTCGTTTAATTATCCAGTAATATCAAAAGAAATTGGAATATTCACAGTTAATAATATAATTGAAAATAATATTGAAATAAATATAAATATGGTAGAATTCAAGTGTATTCTTACTACTGTAAATAATGAAATATTTGCCATAACTCTTTTACATAAATAATACACTAATAATAATCCATGCATAAAAATACCAATAAATGTCAAAATAACAAAAACATTCGTACAATAAACTAATATTTGTTCATTTTACGAAAGTTTTTGTTGTTTTGACATTATTTTCGTACTTTTTGCATGGATTATTATGAGTGTAGCAATAAAGTATGTAAAATAAATTTAAATAATACTATTTATTTATTATTTTTATTAAAACCTGCTAACTTATTTAAAAACAAGTACATGCATTAAATTTCGTGTTTAAAAACGGTTGTAAATTTAGAAAATCGAGCACTGTCAAAGCACTTTTGCCGAGCGTTGGGAAAGCGTTGTGAACAAGGGCTGTGCTGTTTTTTATGTTAACGGTTGTAAATTTTGTAAATAAGTACTGGCAATGCTCTTTTTGCCAATGTTGGGAAAGCGTTCTAGGCCAGTGCTGTGCCAGTGCTTTTTTATTTTTACGGTTGTAAGTTCTGTAAATCAAGTACTGGCAAAGCAAATTTTACAAACGTTGGCAGTGCGTTCTAGGCTGCGCCAGTGCTAGTGCTGCGCCAGTGCTTTTATTATTTTTACTGCTGTAAATTTTGTTAATTAAGTACTGGGAAAGCACTTTTTACTAACGTTGGCCTAGCGTTGTAAATCAGTGCTTTGCCAGCACTTTATTTGTTGGACCATTGGCAAACAGTGCTCTGCCAGTGCTTGATTTTTCAGACCATTGTCAATTTCTGGCTGGGTTTTTACATTTTGAAGATTCTGTTCCTATTAAAAAAATTGATGCCAAATGAATTTTTTTTGTATAGTTTTTAAGGTTTTATATTAGCAAATAGTGCTTTTTTAAGTGTATATTTCTAATTTTTAGGTGAATTTTATAAGCGCATATTTTCATTTTTTAGTAGCATGAAGTTCCTTGCCATAGTCATAATAGTTGTTTTGTATTATTTCATAGAAAAACAACTGTAATTGCAGTTACTATTACTATTACTGATTACTACACAAACAACTCTGTTAAATGTAAAACTTTTTTAAATAAATTTTTCAATAATTTAGCAATAAAATGGCATATTTTTTACACTGTTTATGAATTTAATGATTTTTATTGCTGATCCAGCCATTTTTTTAAATATTTATTTAAACATCAGAGCTTATTTCTTTAAGAATGAGTACAGTAAATTTTGATTATGTTATCGCTAACTTGGATTCTCAATTAATCTTTAAATAGATAATATTTGATAACCTCACAGTACGCATCTAAGAAAAAATAATAAATAAAAATATTTGTTAGCAAAAATAGTTTATTTCGAAAGTTTTTGTCATAATTGCAATTTTATAACAATTTCTCACAAATTTTTCTTACAGAAAAAGCCACCAGTGAAACAAATACCAATGAAAATTGGACTTTAATATTGGATGTTTGTGATAAAGTCACTTCAAATCCTCGCAATGCCAAAGAATGTTTAAAAGCTATAATGCGACGCATGAGACACAATGATCCACATATAGTAATGCAAGCCATCATTCTGTTAGATGCTTGCGTTAGCAATTGTGGAAAATCATTTCATTTAGAAATTGCTTCAAGAGAATTTAAAAATGAGTTTGTACGTTTATTGAGCAAACCTCAGACCAAAGTACAATTGGTAAGAACAGTGATTTGGAACTTATTTAAATAGATTAACAAATTTCACAAATTACTTATTTTTAGAAAATGTGTCAAGTTTTAAAAGGTTGGGCAGAGGGAGATTTTAAAAGTGATCCCGAATTAAATTTAATACCTTCTTTGTATTTGAAATTACGTCAAGAAAATTATGATTTTACGGCTGCAGATGAAAACTCCAAATCAGTTCAAGCTAAATTTTTAGCCGCTAAAGCTGCTAAAGATCCTAATGTGGTAAGCAGTCAACAAGAAGAGGATGATTTAGCCAAAGCTATTGAGTTATCATTAAAAGAGGCCAAAAATAGTCCAAAGATGGGAGCTGCCGCTGCAACAACTGCAACGGCTAATTATGTAAGTATTTTTGATATAAAAAATTAATTAATTTAAAAAAGGTTATAAAGCCAATTTAAATAAAAAAACTATTCAATTAATTTTATTAAAATTTATAGCCCAATATTTCGGTTAGAATCTCTAATTATCTTATCAGGGTATTTAAAATATTTAATAACGAACAAAAACACTTCTAATTCTTCTCATAAATGTCTTCATAATAAATAAATTTGCAAAAATAAATAAGAAGTGAGAGATCGTTATTAACCAGCTAAGATTTATATTTAAGTTAAAAGTAATGGTACTTTCACATTTAAAGATTTTAATAGTATTAAGTCTTGCTTTTCATTTGAGCTGTAACATTTTAATTTTGGACTGTTTGTTCAAAAGTTATGGTAAATTTTGTAAAATTGGTTTTGCATATTCCGAAAATAATAATCCCGTTAAGAGGTTAAATACTTTAAATACCCTGAGAAGATGATTAGAGATTAATCAAAATATTGGACAATAAAGATAATCAAATTCATTAAACAGTTTTTTATTTTAATCGGTCATCAGAGCTAAACACAAAAATTAAGATAAACCTTAAGATAAACCTTAAGATAAACCTTAAAAGGTCAACTATATAGAATCCATTAATACTACCAAACTTAAAAAAAAATACCAAAATAAAATTTTTTTAAAAATACTGATTTTGTAAAATGTATTACAGCAGTAAACTCCGAGGGACCAACATAACTAGTTCCCTTTTTTAACGCTTAAAAAATTATTTATTTATTTATTATTCTTCAATTAAATAACCGAGCCCAAAGGGCCATATATGGCTACGAAATAACTACCACACAAGACTACTGTATTATATAAAACAAAAATATAAATAATATAATATTAAAGAAAGAAATAAAAATGCATTATAAAATAGTAAAAACATTAGAAATTAAAAGAAAGAAGAGAAAAACAATATAAAGGCACTGTAAACCAATGAATAATTACAATCACACGTTCCATTAAAATGTCAAAAATATTATAACTCATTACCTTGAGCATAGATCAAAATTTTGCGTTTAAAAGTGTAAAATGGTAATTCTAAGGACTTGAGCTTTGTAGGCAAGTGATTAAAAATATGAGCTACCCGCACATGAAATGATAGTTCTAAGAGTGAGGTTAATCTAGGGATTTGAATTTGACGATTTCGTGTAGAATGTCCAAAGAAAAAAATGAATTCAAATATACAAGGTCATCATAATGATTAATCTTATAAAAATAAAGTATAGTCCTTGCTTTAACCCATTTTGTACCAAGCATAGATCCCGTGCGAGTTTTTTGACAAAACTTAGTAGAAAGACACGTTGGTTTCCCAGTATGCATTTTCAGTAAATTTTATAGCCTCATCGCGCCCTCTAGTGGAGATATGATTAATTGAAATTGAAACTTTGAAGCTTTGTACGCACTTAAGGGGTTAATATTTTTTGAAAAATTTATTTTTTATGTATTAACAAGTCAAGTATCTATCCAGAAAGTGCACAAAATTCTATTTGTTCTTTTTTCACTATTTTTAAGAATTTTTTAAAAATTTTGGTATTTTCAGACAGTTTTTGAAAACTATTATTTGCCAACCCTAATCGCTCAATTTTATATGTACGTTTGCTGGTTGAGAGAAAATAGTACATTTTTGATATTTAAGCCAAAAACGGATTAATTTTACGCATACTTCCATTTTTAAAAAGACGGAAAAATCTTGATTAGAGTAATAAATTTTTTTCATTAAGTACATGTCGAATCAATTTTTTATATAATTTAAAAAGTTTTCTTTTATGTCTTTATCGATACCAATAAATCACATTTATTACGCCGGTGTTCCTTATATTTTTAAATGTTTTTGGAAAAAAGTGCTTTCAAAAAAAGTGAAAAATTTTTTTTTCAAATCATTTATGGCAACCCCGAAATAATAAATTTAAAAATTTTTTAAAATACGTTTGTAAACAAGACTTCAAATTTTAACATGCTTTTTACTGCGTTGTTATATCACCTTCCTATCAAATGTTACAGGCTCTCAAAAGTTGATGTTGCGAAAACGCAACAGGGGTACAAAATGAGTTAACATAATTCGAAAATGGACAACCTAAGAATCTAGGAACATACGGCGTCATATGGGTACGATTAAGTCTCCTTAAACAAAAGAGATAACGGATAACGGTATTAATTCGAATGACAAACAATTTATTTTCCTCTACTTTCATACATCATTCTCATTCATTAATATAAGAGTTGCCATATGACAGCTCTCCCACACTAAATAGTAAAAACATAAATTCCAATCCAGTTTAAATAATAGTGCATATAACTAAAATAATAGTTATTAAAATAAAAACAAAATGTTAAAACATAAGACTTATAATTCTACTTCATAATCGTTTAAATGTTCAGGAAGTTTGCGGCTACGTGTTGGTATCAAAGGTTCCGGGTTTGTAGAAACTTGGCTTCCGATGATTCTTTCCATAGATGAAGGGGATTCGGGCAATAAGATGCTTTCGGACGAAGTGCTTCGTTGTTGCTCCCATCCTCGTCGCCAAAATGTAATAAATAAAACAACCGGTCTTATTGAGTGTATTTATTCGAATGACAAACAATTTATTTTCCTCTACTTTCGTAATTCTATTAAACAACAATGAAAGCCTTTTCATAATGTAGCCAAAAGTGCCACTATATACTTCAATGCCGTATAAAAATAAAGGCATGATTAATGAATGTATGAGCATAACCTTGATTCTCATAGGTAAAATTAAATTAACATTATAGAGCCTACGCAAAGAGTAGTTGACCCTAGAAATAACATAATTTACATGTCTTTCGAAATTTAAACTATTGTCCAACCACAAACCAAGACACTTTATTTGATCGACAAACTCAATATTAGTACCATTAATATTTATTACCAAATCCAGTAAGGGTGATCCAAAAAACATAGCCTTAGTCTTATCCGGATTAATATATAGTTTGTTTTCCAACATCCAATCCGTAATATTAGAGACACAGTAATTTAACTGTCGTTGCAAAACATCCGAGAATTGCCTCTCGCCACTAAATAAAAAAAACAAATCATCTGCATATGCATATGCAAATGAAACACATGAAGAAAAATGAATACAGCTAAATAAATCGTTGAGATATATATTAAATAACAATGGTCCAAGTACGGACCCCTGTGGTATTCCACTTATAACGGGTAATACATGAGAATATTTATTCCCAATAGATACGTATTGGCCTTATTTCTGAGATAAGATGATATAAGCCTACAAGAAGAAACAGAAATACCTAAATTACGATATAGTTTAGAAATTAATATACTATGATCGATCTTTTCAAAAGCCTTCTGAAGGTCAATGGATAAAAGAACATTGACATGGCCAATACTTAAAGACCTTCTAATCGTATCAGTAAGTCCTAAAAGAAGCGACGTGGTGTTTCTACCTTATCTAAATCCATATTGAGAATCACTAAAAAAAGAAACATTAGCAATGTGATCCTCTAATTGGTTCTTAAGTAAGATCTCCAAAATTTTAGAAAGTACTGGAAGTATAGAAATGGGACGCAAATTATCCATTGCACTAGACTCACCAACTTTTTAAGAGGTACTATCCTACCAGTTCTATTTAACATTATAAACATTTTAAAAAATTGTGAAATTGTTTCATTTGAAAATGGTCTGTGTGTTATTTTTAAAATTGAATAAAATTCAAAGAATTCAAATTCAAGAAAATTTTGGGAAGTTCGTATTAAAAATAGAAAGTTCGTATTAAAAATAGAAAGTTATATGAAATTTTGATTGTGGAAATTTTGTTCGTCTTAGCCGATGATTCGCCTTAAGGGAGTTCTTATTAACAGATGTTTTTTACATTAATATTTATACCAAAACGTTGTGACTTTGAAACCAGTTCGAAATAACCGAGGATTCGTCTTAACCGAGTTCGTATGAAACGAGTTTTACTGTAATATTAAATATTATACTAAAATGTTTTACCTTGTACTAAAAATACTAAAATGTACTGAAAATTGTACAAAAAAAATACTAAATAATTTCTTATACTCTAAAAAGAGCCATTTACTACAAATACTAATTGCACTAAAAAATAATTTTATTTTTTTAAACACATTTATCTTGTACTAAAAACAGAAAATGCATTAAAAATTTTAGATTATACTGAAAATATTTCCATGTACTTAAACAATTGTACTAAAAAAATGAAATTCACTAATAAATTCAATTACTACAAATAATTAGAATACCTAAAAAAGAATATGCAAATACTAGCATAATTACCATGTGAAAAACGTGATATTTTACACTAGAAATAGTGCTATTAAAAAAATAACAACTAATTGTACTAAAAAAATTGATTCACTATTAAAAGTTTCAAGTAAGTACTCATATCATATCATGTACTAAAAATACAATTTTTTACTTAAAATAGTTTTATTTTCTAAAATTTACTAAAAAATGTAGATTATACTGAAAATATAACCATGTACTAACATTACTGTCTTAAACTTAAAATAGTCTAATTTACTAAAAGTACTTATTGTTCTAAAAAAATAGATTTACTACAAAAAGTTCCAAGTACTGAAAATATTATTAATATTGTGTTATTAGCTAAAAATACTTATTGTACTAGACCTGATAACTTATTTCAACATAACCAAAGTTTTGGGGGGTAACCATAGCTATGAACGTCAAATTTATATGTAAATATCTGAGGTTAAAGTTAAACTCTGGTTATTTTTAGAAAATTTACTCGTCCCTAATTGTAAAATTAAATTCACTAAAAAGGTTTCAACAACAGAAAAAGGTATTTGAGGAATTATTAGGTACAATAAACTTACCTTAAAAATGTACTAAAAATTTATTAATAAAAAAAGTTAGTCCTCTTCGTTTTGAAAAGAGTAATTGTTGTATAATGTCTTACTGTAATTACTTCATATAATTAAAATAATTTAACTAAAAATAATAGACTTGTGCTAAAAAATTATACCATATATGTACTTAATATTGAACAATGTGGGGAAAATAGCAACTTCTTGAATAAAATATCCATGTACTAAAAATATTTTTTTTCCTTGAAATATTACCATTTACATAAAATGTACTGAAGAGAGTTTCACGTACTAAAAGAATTCGATTCTCTAAACAAATGTTTAAGGTACTGAAAATATAACCATGCAATAAAAATACTCTCTTATAATTAAAATTGTACCATTTAGTACAAAAAAAAATTGTGCTAAAAAAATTTAATAAACTAAAGTTAAAGGTACATGTACTCAATATTTTAAAGCTTTCTCATATCTCAAGAAAAAATTAAGTGCAAATAACTTATAAGATTGTACTTAATATGTGCCATGTACTAAAGACTTGTATATGATCTAATTTGATAAATTTGAAATGTTCTAAAAATCTTTGAAATTATAGGTACTAAAAAATATTAACATTTAAAAAATGTACTAGAAATTGGTTTCTTTATCTTTAAAACTAATAAGAATTCTATAATGTACTAAAAATTTGAATTTCGTAGAATTAAAGCTATTTGAATATAAAATTGTACAATGTACTAATACGAATATCCATGTACTAAAAAAATACTACCTAATACTAAATGCAAAATATAAATTTACAGTAAAACTAAAATATCCAACATGTTCTAAACATTTTCTAAACATTTTGCTGCGTACTTAATACTGTATATTGAACTAGTTGTATAAAATATCTATGTACTAAAATTGCTTCCCTTTACTAGAGTACTACATATAAATATATTTATATGTAATGTAATGTAATATTAATATATTAATATTACAGAAGAAATAGTACATATATTTTACTAAAAATAGTTCTACATTGGTACTAAAAGTAGCTAAATACAAATTTTCAGTAAAAGTAGTACAAAACCTAAAATTTTTAACATGTACTAATAATTTAGCTTAGTACAAAAAATTTAATTTTGTAATTATTTTAGTACTTAGCACATGTTTAAACCAATTAATGTAAAAAAAAACTACTGTACAAATATATATATAACTAGTTCAAAATTGGTACTTTAATGTGTGAAATATAAATTTGTACATGTACTCAAAATTTTGCTGTGTACTAAAAGTTGTATCTTAAAATAATTGTAGAACTAAAAAACTATTATTAGAAAATGCACAAGAAATGTACTAATTCTTCGATAGAACAAAAAACTGGCCAGTAAAACAAAATCAATACAATTTTTAATATAGGTACCATATACTGAAAATGATATCTTGTACTAAAAACGTAATATATTTTTGGAAATTTTTATTAACAATCATTGAAATATAAAAAAAATGTAGTAAAAAACTCTTGTTTAAAGCAATGACATCAAAATTTAATATCATTGGATTGAGAAGACACCTTTATTTATATAAAATATGTTGACGTACTAAAATTGAATCCAATTCTTAAAAATGGGATAACGTAATAAAAGTAGTGAACCTGCAAAACCAAAACTAATTTTTTTTTATAAAATTCTAAATATAGAATAATTTTTGACTTTGTTTTGAAAAAGTACCACTTCTTTTGAAAATGTTTCAAACATATTTAAAAATGTACTAAAATTAATTCCATTTAAGAAAAATATTAACAATTTTAAGATATTTTGTTTTTCAGAAAAATGTATTTAAAATTTTTTTATGCCTGTATAATCTTTAAAATGTTTCTTTTTTTAGCCCTCTTTGTATCCTTCTGTATCGGCGTCTGGAGCAGGAGCTGCTGCTGCTGCACCTTCAACCTCGCAAACTATACAACCGGAGCCACGTAAGGTACGTGCCTTATATGATTTTGAGGCAGCTGAAGAAAATGAACTTACCTTTGTGGCTGGTGAAATCATACATGTTACTGATGATTCTGATCCAAATTGGTGGAAGGGTTATAATCAACGTGGCGAGGGTCTATTTCCATCAAATTTTGTTTCCGCCGATTTGTCAGTGGATCCTGAACGTTTAGAAATCAATCAACAGCATAAAATGCAAAAAAGTACACAATTTGAAGAAGATTCCAAAGAATTACAACAAAAAACCGAAGCAGCTGCTGCTGCAGCAGCTACACAAAGAATAGATATTGATGAGCAAAAAATTGATCGCCTATTGCATTTGTTAAATGAAGCCAATCCGGAAGATCCTTCACAGGATACCGAAGAAATGTTAAG
Source organism: Delia radicum (assembly GCA_021234595.1). Classification (NCBI taxonomy): domain Eukaryota; kingdom Metazoa; phylum Arthropoda; class Insecta; order Diptera; family Anthomyiidae; genus Delia; species Delia radicum. Next base: position 20,499,730 of record CM037854.1, on the reverse strand, counting down.
ATTGGAACAAGAAGTACATCAAATGGGTCCTTTAATTGATGCCGAACTCGAAAGAGTTGATCGTAAACATGCTCAGTTGTCACAACTGTCCAGTGATTTGGTAGATGCCATTAATCTATACCATTCTCTAATGAGAGATGATCGTAATGCTTTAGGCTCACCTTACAATATGCCTGGAGCTATGCCAGGTATGCCAGCTGGTATGCCAGGTTATCCACCACATCCTAGTATGATGTATGCTACAAATTCCAATTATCCGGCAAGTTTTGGTCCACATTCATTACCAGCTGGCATGAATTCTTTACCATATTCACCAACGGCTGGTAATTTCCCAACACAAATGTCAGCTATACCAATTCAATATCAAAATGGACATGTAAATACTCAACAAGCTTCTCATCAACAACATGCACTACAAGGACTGCCACCACACATGAATCCACAAATGATGGCACCACCAACATCACAACAAAATCATACACAACAACAGCAACCAATATATGGACCACAGCAACATATGCCACCAAATAATCTAAATTCAGGCGGAATAGATTCTCAACAACAGCAGCCTACAACTCAACATCATTTTAATCAAATGTTGCCGCCACATCATCAGCAACAACAGCAACATTATATACCACAACAACCACCAATTGTTACTACAACCGCGGGAATGTCACAACAACAAATGGCTCCTGCTCCTACTACACAACAACAAACTCCTCAATTTATATCACCACAACATCATGTCCAACATCAACAACAACAATCTTATATGAATAATCCTTCATCTAACCAACCCTCGACAAATCCTCATCTTTATAATCCTTCTGCTATGACAGCTTCTCAGCCACCCCAAAGTTTACCATCAAATATGCCTCCCCCTTCTCTTTCTCACTCTGGACCTTTAGATCAATTTGGTCAATTGCAACAACAAATGGCAAATATGTCTATGGCTGGCCAACATCAATCGTATCAAACGCAACTACCACAAAACATTCCAATTTACCAACAACAGCGGTAAAATAATTTTAAAAACAAAAAAGCTAAGAATTCCATTTATCAAGCACACATTAACACATTTTATTTTATTTCAACGTGTGTATAATTGATCTAAGTCTTGAAAACGTCTTGAGACGTCTAAAAAACATGATTTTTTAAAAAGATATATATTTTATTTGTGTTAAATTGTTTTACTTTTAAAATACACCACGGAGGTTTTAAAGAATTTAAAACATAATTGGAGTTTTGATAACAACTTTTACAAATGACTTGAAGCAGCTTTTCTTTGAAAACGAACTAAAATTAGAACAGTAAAATAAAGTACTAAAAACCAACTATTGACTATAGTACCTAATCAAAACTATATTTGCATATTCTTAACGAATAATATTCTAAAAAATCAGATTTTAAAAAAATGTACTAAAACAAAAACCCTCGATTTCAAATAGTTCAAAAAAATAAAACGTACCCAAAATTACAATTAATAATAAACTGACATTACTACTGAAAGAGTACTAAATTAGAAACTTTTTAAGAAGTGTACTAAAAACTTAACATTACCCATATTAAACAAGTTACGTCCGATTTAAAAGAGTATTAATAATTTCACTAAATAATAGTACTAAAAATGACCTATTTTCATTCAAATTAAAATCTTTAACTAAAATATCATTTGTTTTCTTTGGAAAACTAAAATTTTTATATTTTCAAAAAAGTTTACTCAAAAAAATGTAATTTCCACTGAAAGAATAGGTATAAATAAGCTACTTTTTTAGAAGTTAAAAATTTTAATTTACACAAACTAAAAAAATGACGGCCGATTTATAATTGTACTAAAAAAAAACACCAAATAACAGTACTAAAATATTTTCATTAAAAAGAGTGCGAACCGAGTGCCTCTCTTAAAACAGTAGTAACAATTTATTATAAAAATGAATGAACGCTAAATTATAATTTGTTTTCTTTGGAAAACTAAAAATGTTATCTTTTAAAAATAAGTACACTCAAATATTCCTTTTTTTTGAAGAACTAAAATTTTATTTGTTTTAAAAAAAGTTCTAAAAATTAACACTTTTCACTGATTCATTTCGAAGACACAAAGTCCAGTTTCCATCCAGCCACTTGTATTTTGTTTAAACAACAACAAAATACACATAGAAGATGCAAATTTATTCCGTATATTTGAATTAGGGAGTTTATTTTAATAATTATTTTGTTTTGTCGTAACTCCCCCTAGTTTCATGAAGATAATTTTGAAAATTATACAATTTTAAAGATTTTCAAAAAACAGCACATTTTATGTAGTTGTACTAAAAATATGACAATTTATTTGAAGGAGTTCTAAAAATCCCACAACCTTTTTAAAATATTACTAAAAATAACGATAAAAATTAAATAAAACGTTTTCTACAAAAAATTGCAGCATTTTTAAAAAGTGTACTAAAAATTTTATTTTCTACTTTCTAAAAATAGCACATTTCATGCAAACGTACTAAAAATTATGCGATTGATTTGAAAAATTTTAACAAAAAGTACTATAAAGGTACTAAAACCTGCGTATTTTTAATAAAATAGTCTAAAACATCTAACATTTGACCTGAATGAATTCTAAAATTTTCTTTGATTTTTTGGAAAATGTAAAATTTTTATATTTACTAAAAAATAAATAAAAACTTTTCTTTATGAAAAAGTAATCTTTACTCGAAACTAGACGCTCGTTAAAAAAATGTAATTTGAAAATTTACTAAAAATTGCTCAATTTTAATGATTTTCAATAACTAACATATTTTTTGTAGAAGTACTAAAAATATGAAGATTGACTTGAAGGAAATCTAAAAATAACACCTTTTTAAAAAATAGTACTAAAACTAACTCAGATTTTCAAAAAGAGTACTACAAATTTATATTGAAAAGAGTAAAAATGTTGCATCATTTCAAAAGAATAGGTACTAAAAATAACGAAAAAATTTTAGATTATTTAAAAAAATTACCAAACATTGCATGTTCAAAATCTAATATCTTTAATGAAAGCAATTTTTTACTTTACAAAAGTCGTACTTTTTAAATAAAAATTGTATTTCTAAAAATATGTTCATTAAAGAACTGCTAAATATTAAAATTTTGTTAAAGAACTAACAATAATGAAATCTCATTAAAAATTGTTAAAACTAGTAGTCTTCTTTGGTCATACCTTTTTAAAAAGTACTAAAAACTGCGTATATTCAAATGTACTGAAAATTATACAATTGATTTTCTAAAAAATAGTACATTTTATGCTGATGTACTAAAAATAATACCTTTTAGTACTAAAGTACCATCCTTTAAAGAGAGTACTAAATATAACAAATCTTTTAGATAGTAATACAATTTTAGATTTCAGCAATTCCAAAAATAGCATCTTTAAAAACAAGTGTAGTACTAAAAATATCGTTAATGAAAATATAGTTTTACTTTACAAAATTTTAATTTTTTTAAATACAAATAGTATTTCAAAAAGTGCAATAAAAATTCTTTGTAAAAGTACTAAAAATAACAATTTATTTTAAAACTAAAAAATAATTAAATTTCTTAAAACATATTTACTATAGCACTTTTTTTTAAAGAAATGTTCAAAACATATATTGAATAAGTACTAAAAATTTTATCATTTCATAGCAAAAGAACGGTATATAGTGCACACAGTCTATTAAAATTATAATATTTTAAAAGAGTACTAAAAACTGAAAATCTTGAAAATTCCTTAAAAATATAATGAGTGTGAAAAACTGTTTCCCTTTACAATAAAATGTTCTACAAGAGTGTACTAAAAATGCTTTTTCACCCCAGAAACCGCAAGACGTCACATTGTAATTCCAATTACTTTGAAATTTATTCTTTAAGCCTCTGTAACAACTATTTTTTTAAGTTTTCGTTTATTTTTATGATTGTATCTTTTAAAATTTCCGTTTTTATATCTTTTAAACTTTTATCATACACCAATCAATCTCACTTTGTTAACTTTTGTTTCCTCAATAGCTTTTTCGTGAGACATAATCATCATATATCACTGTTTGTAATCTTAAGTCCAATTTAGTTGTTTGATTGAGAAAAATATATTGGTAAATGAAGAATAATAATAATTTTAAATCATAATCCTTAAATTTAAAACCTTTATCTAATAATACTTAAATAACAGCAAAACAAATATAATATATTCATACATAAAATCAACACATTATTTACTATTATTCTTATGGTATGATATGAAAAAGAAAAATAAATTATTACAATAAAAATTCACTTGGGTTTTCATTATTTGGTAATGAATTATTAAGCTAACAGTTTAACTGCAATGGCAGTTGTTTTACTTAGGAAAAAAATTTCAACGTTAACAGTTATTTTTTTAAATAACCTACAAAAACTACTGCATTTAAGTAAACAAATTTTTATGAAAGTGTTTCGAACTTTTTAACAAACAACTACGAATGCAACAAATTTCAAATATGTGTGGGTCTTTTTAGCAAATAGAATGGCCTGTTCGGAAATGTATCATTGCTTTGCATCTGATATAAAGCGCGTTCGTAAAAGCATAATCTGCCAGCCCTTCAATTGTCAGATGTTCGAAAATGCATCTCTAAATTAGAAGATGCGCAAAATAATGTCAAACACTCATCACAAAAGTGCCTGATGAATCGACATCGCAATTTAATCACTGATGAGCAGGGCAGCGATTTTCTTGCACTAAAAATTGAAAATTATGCGATTAAAATATGCACTAAAAACTTAAAAATATGCACTAAAAATACAAAAATATGCAAGAATAATGGAAAAAATATGCACTTAATTTTGTTTTTCAAAATCGATTTATTATTAGAGAGCGTTGGTTTAAAATGAAATCCATTATAAATATCTTACAAATGACAAGTAGGTGCTAAGTGAAAATATGCAAAAAAAATCTATGCCATTTTGTTTGCAAAATTAAAAATTATTCCTTTTTTCATAAAAGTCAGATGATAAAAGTTATTTTTTGATTTTTATTTTTTCGAGTAAAAAAAAAAATTGTTTTTTGATTTTTATTATGCGAAAATAAAAATCAAAAATAACTTTTATTTTTGCTCGAAATCATAAAAATCAAAAAATAACTATTATTGTTGCCCGAAAAAATAAAAACCAAAAAATAACTTTTATTTTTGCTCGAAAAAATAAAAATCAAAAAATATTTTTTATTTTTGCTCAAAAAAATAAAAATCAAAAAAAAACTTATTTTTGCTAAAAAAAATAAAATTCAAAATTTTAAAAAGCAATGCATTTTATCATAGACTAAGGATCAAAATGGTATACTTGATACAGTTTTCCGACATTTACTTCTAGTTGCTTTTTTTGTTTAAAAATTTTAAAATAACTGTTATTTTCGGTCCCTGAATTCTTTGAATCGGAAAAGTATTTGGTTAAAATCGATTTTGGTCTACTGACTGCAAACATTTATTTGCAAGAAAGTTGCTTCTTTGCTGATGAGCAGCAGAAGCAGAGCAGTGACGCATTTCATAACATGCCTACTATGAGAAGAATTTTTGTGCACTCAAAAAAAATTTACAGTTACTACATAACAGTTGCTTGTGTAGTAATCAGTAGTTGTTGTTTTTAACTGAAATAACAGTGCTTTATCTATAATATAATACAAAACTTCTATTATGACAGTTATTTAAAAAAAAAAACAACTGAAGATAAATACAGTATATTTGTAACAGTTGTTTGCAGTAGTTATTATAGTATTTTAATAAACAACTAACAAAACATTAATTTTACAGTAAACGGAAAATTTTTGTTAGTTATTTAAAATTAGAAGATTATGTCGAGTTTTTAAAATTTATCGTTTAGCGTAAATTAGCTATTATTGATAAGTATGTTCATTAGGATGTCCCGAATTCAGCGATTTTTTGAATTCAGCTTCGCGTTAAGCCTCAAACAACGCGTAATAAAAAAATTAATTACAGGAAAAAAAATGTTTTTGTCATCTTCCATCCCCTACCAGCGTTTGAAGTTGGCGATCGCAGTGTATTTTGTCGAAAAAAAAGTTTCGAATTGGTGTCAAAAGTTTCGTAATGTGGAGTAGATTAAGGAAAGAAGACTACTAAAATTTTTGTAGAGTAATTTTGGTCCACCACAAAACGATTTTGGAGATTATTTTTAAGAAATCTTAGATAGTTTGTTAAAAAATACATTTTTTTGGAAGTTTTTTTTTGAAAAATTTGCTAAGCCTTATTTTTTAAATTCCACCACTTCTAATAGGCTCTTGATGAGCATTTTAATTTTGTGTGCTTCATCTACAATTCGTAATAGTTTCTTTATAAAAAAAGCTGCAACAAAATTAACCAAATTTTATGTATAATTCCATAACATAAAAAATTCAATACCCTAAAAATTTCGTAAAGCAGAGTACCAAAATTTTAATTTTATACCCCGAAAAAATCTCAAAAATCGCCAACTTTTTAAAATTTCAACTTAACAAGGTATTTCGAAAACAATATGCTAAAATTTGTCAATTTTAACTCATATTCAGGTAAAATTAATAAATTTTTTTAATAATGTATGCGAAAATCGTGTTCTGTTGACATATCGTCGGCTTATTATTGGTTTGACCCATACGCCAAAAAGTTGTTATCGAGAAAAACGATAAAGAAGGTGCAGTTATTTCAATTTTTGTGTGCAAAATCTGCAGGTAGGTCAAATTTGTTACTTGATATCTCTGATATGATACGAAATAACGCGAAACGGTTTTCGAAATCAAAAAGAGGATATTTACATTATATACAATTCATTCCTAACTCATTTTTTTCAAAAATGTTCGGTGGGTCAAACCAATAATAAGCCGACGATATGTATTTCCATTGTTCTGTTGGGAATTTTGTGTTTGTAAAATCGCAATTCACAAATCGGCATAAAAATCGCCCGTCGCCATTTCAAAAATGAAATAGCCAAGAGAATTTGAAAATTGCCATGTTTGGCAGCCCTGGTGGATGGATATAAAAATTGCACAATGTGGCCAACACACTATAAAACATTTTTCACATTTATTGGTTGCGCAATACGAATCAAAACCCATTTGAGTTTTCCCAATATATTGCACAACCTTCCAATACGACATACGCACTGATAATATTTTGCGCAATAGCAAAAGTTTCACAAAAATATTGCGTAGTGTACGGGTACCTTTAGAGTAAATTTATTGTGTTTTTTTCTACGATTTGGGGCAATTGTAAAAAAATACTTGACAACACTGCACAATCCGTTGACATTTTCGAAAAAGGTCCTGGGGACGTATGAGTGATTTACATATTTCATAAATAAATATTAAATATAGTTCTTAAATATAATGTATACGCCTTGGTTCGCTTGATAACCAAAATATTGATTTACAACAACAAAATTTAATTTTCTTTACAATTTTCAATTCCATTTAAAAAAAATAAGCAATAATTTAACAGTTTATTGCTAAATCTTTTAAAAGTTGCACCTATCTAATATACCATTACCAAGTGGGTTAACCAGCGTTAAGCGCTTTTGTACTACCCAAAACTTGTATTATTTTTTGTTAGCGCTTTTTATAAAAAATACGCTAGGATGGCGCTTTTCGCAATTATATTTAGCTATTTTAGCGCTTTTTTAGTAAATGGTTTAACTTCAACAAAATTTTTGCAAAATACAAGTTTTTATTACAAAAATACAACATTTTCATAAATTTTGTAATAATTTACTATTTTTTTTTGTTATAATTACATTACAAAAGCGTTAACATTTTTTGTCAAACATGATTTTTGTTACAAATTTTCGATAAGAACAAAAAATGTGTTAGATTTTTATTTGTTCGGTTTGAGATCATGACAAATTTTTCTCTAAATTAACAGAAAAATTAAAATTTTTATATGAAAATTTACTTTGACTATTAGAAAAAACACAGAAAAAGTTATTGACTATTAGAAAAAACACAGTCAACATTCTTCGTGCCATTTAGTGTTAATCGTAAATATCTTCTATTTAACTCACACGTTAAAGGAATTGGGTGACTTTAAATCCCACATTACTCTGTGTGTTGAGTTAGAATGAAATTTACCACGAACGATTTCTATTTATAGTGTGTTTGTTTTTCTCTAGTCATTATCATAATTGCCAGTTTATCTTTCAGTTAAAACTTTTTTTAAATGGCAATTCTTTTCTTAAATGTCATCATATACTATCCTTCTTCATAAGCAAAGCATATCAACAAACATTAAAGATTTTTTTTGTTAATACAAAAAATTTATTAAAATTTTACACTTTCAAAGCAATAAGAATGTAAAATTCAGTTATTTAATCATAAAATAGTATTATTTAGTAGTGTCCGACCGAACAGTTCGACCAGAAAATGCATATGGTCTGTATTCGGTATTTTAAAGCATTATGGACAAATTTGGCGAATGGAAAAAAGTTAATTGGTCTGTAGTTAAGCAATGCATTCACTGTTCGGCCTCAGAAATTTCGGCCAAATTGAAAATAGTTCGGCGGGCGAACTTTTAACTTTATAGCTAAACTTCGGCTTTTCTCTTAAATTTTATACACAAAATCGAATTAAATCGGCTCAACAAACATGTTTCCAATACTAAAATTTTTCATCATTGCCTCTAGATATCAAAAAACCGACAAAAAATAGTTTTTTGGCCGAACTGTTCGGTCGGACACTACTGTTTAGCGCTGTTTCGTAGCAAAAATAAGTTGATAAAGTACAGATTTTGCTAAAATGTATCATCTAGCGCTATTTCAGTGGCCTGACTGCATGTTTTAATAGACTTGGCATCACTAATTATAATGAATAAAAAACACTTTTTTAAATAATATATTTAGCGCTTTCTGATTTCTTTTTATTTAGTGCTTCTTGTTATACTCTTCTGCGCGTTTTGACTATAAATAGTTGGCATCACTGTTGTTAACAAAATTTTGGCTCTCTTTTTACTCTGTGTATTGTACAAAAGTCTCAAATATCTCATCAATTTACTGAACGAAATGGAAAATTGCAATCCTACCAGGGTTGCCATTTTCGTATAATGGATGTTAGATCTAGCACTTTTTTTTGCTATTTAGCACTCAACTTTTTATAATCTAGCTAGATGCTAGATAGCACTTTGTTAAACTAATTTAATTTTTTATAAATAAGTTGATTTTTCAAAATAGTTTTTGCAAACTCCAAAATGAAAATAAAAACCAATTTGAAAATTAAAACATATTAAAAGAAAATCGAAAATGTGCTCTAAAAATATGCTTTTATTAAAAAAAATTTAAAAATATAGTACTCGAAAATTAGATTTTTTACCAAAAACATGATCCAGGACTAAAGATTTATAAAAAAAAGAAGTATTTTTATGATCCCTACAATGTTATTAAAATATCCTTCAATATTTGAGCTACGATTATATTCAAAACTTATGAATTTAAATCTTTAAATAAATTAATCGCCATTTTTAAATAGGACATATTAAATTCTTTTGGACCCCATTTCGAAATAAATGTGTTATACAGGGTCCGCCATCTAACGGTTTTTTTCAACTAGTGCTTATTTCGTGAATGGTAACACTTAGCTCATGTCTGATTTGACAGATAATTAGTTTTATCCTTCCACTGAACGAATATGGTCCGTATGTTGGTTATCTTGTGAAAAAAAGTGAAAGAAACTGGCATCCTCATCGATAAACCAAACCGTGAAAAGCCAAAAACAGTGCGTACACCCGAGAATATTGCTGCTGTGGCAGAAATTGTTCGGAGACATCATTGAGACGAATTTTGCATAAAGACCTTGGTATGACGCCATACAAAGTCCAATTGGTTCAGGAGTTCAAAAAAAAAAGTTATTTGGCGAACCCTTTATATTTAATATAAAGAAAGGGTATCTTGAAGATCCATTTACAAACCGAAAGTACAAAGTAGTCTATAGCGACATAAGTGGCTATGCAATGCTCTCACCCTCTGTTAACACATTGTGCCTGCAAACACGAAATATGCCGTTTTTAAGAAAAACCAAAGCTAACTTGAAAACATTTTTGCTTAAATCATAACAAATATGTGGAAAACTATCAGCAGGAACATTATAAAAGTGAATTCATCAATTTAAAGTTGCGAAAAAATATTCATTTTCCTATTTGCAGCCACAAGCTATATATTTTTTCTCAGTAAGTGAAAGTATTGCAATCGCTTTATTTTCTAAGTTCTTTGACGACATGTGTAATAAAAAATTTACCGTTTTTTTTTCTCTATCTAGCACTATTTTTCCAACGATCTAGCACCCCAGGAAAACTTTGATAATGGGTTCGATAAAGTAATGAATTAGCTTGTAATGTATACTCCTTACCTGTATCATTATTTTGCAACAAAAAGTAATGAGTCGCCGATAATGGGTTACATAATGTATTACTTTGTAGTGCATACCCCTTATCTTCAGAATTATTTCGAAACATAGAGTAATGAGTTTCCAATCATTACATTTTTTGTTATTTTAACACACTAAATAATGACTTACCGATCATCAATTACATAATGCATGAAATAAATACGTAAAGTAATATTTAAAATATTTTTTTGAAAATCTATACTTAGACACATTACTTTGTGATTTTTTGTAAGCATGATGGTAAGATATATATTTTTAGCAGCACAAACGAAAGCTCGAAGCACAAAAATTCATTTACATTTTAAGCAACCTATTACTATAAGGTGGCGCAAAAATAACCTTCCGATGTTTTTTTATTTATATATATTTATAATTTATAGCATTTTCTGATAGGAGGATTACTTTTGCGCTACCTTATATATGTGACGATAGTTCGGTTGGTAGAGTTCTCGCCAAACAACCAGAGACCCCTGGTTCGATTTATTTAATTAAACAATTATTTGTAACAACTTTTTTTAATACATTTTTTTTACGAACATCTATTTATAGACCATTTACTTTTTCTAACCCGGAAACCATATAAGTAACCCGTTACTTTACCCCCTACTAGGTAATTAGTGCACCCATTATTTTTATGCTCATCGCCTGTTAAATTCATTAGATACATAAGGTGCATTCTAATGCTTGGATGGCGATACATTACTTTACCCAATATTTGGTAATGTGTGGTTTTGCTAAACTTTTAGATTATGGCAACACTGAATCCCACCAAACATGCACACAATCAAACACAACATGTGCGCTTTTGTTGTTGGTTTGATTGTCTTCTTGCTTCTTCTATTAAGCTCTACAATTTATAACTACATTCTCCAGTCAGTGTGCGGTTGGATATCAACTGAAATGGTTGCAGTTGTCGTCGATGGGAACAGAGGCTATTCTATTAAGGCGCAGAGCACGAATACTAGAAATAGTATATGTAGTATAAAAATAGTATAATAAATTGTATAGTAGTAAATGTGGTTTGCAAAACATAAAAAAAAAAGATTTAAAAAATTTAAAATTGAATCAAAAAGAATTGTATAAATTGCATTGAACTGTGCAAAATAAAAAAAACGAAAGCAAATTAACAACAAATTAAAAAAAAAAAAGAGTAAAATTGAGTGTCTATTTGAAAAAAAAAAACTAAAAAGAAAAGTAAGTGCAAATCTAAGTACATTTAACAAAATAATTAAAATTTTGCTACAATACATATATAAAGTACTTCCATACATGTATGTATTGTAAGGAAAAAGAAAAATGGAAAATTGCAATGAATTGTATACAAAAAAAAATTATGGAAAAAGAAGTGTATAGGTAGTTAAAATTTATTGAAAAAACAAAAATCAACCAACCAACCACACAAAGACGTCAAACGGAGAGTCAACCTAACATAGAACAGTTATGAACTAGTTATTACAAAAGTACGTTTTTTGGTACATTGGTACATATTTTAAAAATCTAAAATCTAGATAATTTTCAATCCCATGTATATTCTACTTCGAATTTTGTATATTTCCCTGCAGGAAATGTCAATAGTGAAAAAGTATTGATTCACTATTGACTGTGTCACCAGTACTACTAACCAAATATTCCCCAGGCAATGTAATTTGCTATAGATATTTAACATGTACGTGTCATTGAAAATCACTAGTGCCATTAGAACTATTGACTAGGTAGTGAATAGGTAGTTCTTATGGGACCATATGTAGACATTGGAACCAAAGATTCACTAGGTAGCTCTTACGCCACCATAAGTAGACATTAGAAACATAGATTCACTAGTGACTAGGTAGTTCTTATGGGAACATATGCAGACATTGGACCAAAGATTCACTAGTGACTCGTTAGTTCTTATGGGACCACATGTAGACATAAGAACCATAGATTCACTAGTGACTAATTAGTTCTAATGGGACCATATGTAGACATTGGAACCAAAAAATTTAATAAAGTAAAAAGTGTAGATGCTTAGTTGACAATGTCAACAAAATAGTAGACAAAAGTGGAGACTTGGAGACACTTGACCCCAAGTTTCCTGCAGGGTTTTATACGAGACAATTTCTGGGAGACTATCATAGATAAAAAAAAAAACAGTTAAAAGTTTTCAATCCACATCTGCCGTACACCTTGCAATATTCGGCCTATTATCAGTGTCAATGTCGTCTCGTAAATAAGTCGTTTTTAAAAATCGGTATTATGATTGTCGAAAAACGACAGACTATTCTATTACAATTTTCGGTACCTCCAGTGTCGTAGTTAAATATCAAATATTAAAAAAATCGTCGTTTAAGTTTTTGTTCACGACAAACTGAAAAAAATGGAAAAAATTTAAAAATATCTATGTTTGAGTTGTTCGTCTTTTTGTGGTGATATAATATTTATGTGGGTTCCATCTATACATCCCATAACACCAGGAAACTCAGTTTTGTTGTAAAAATATTCCTTGATTTCATACTTTTCACTTTCCTCCGTTGGAAAATAAATTCATTCTGGGCAAAGTTCATCATACATTACATCTATGCACTCTCGGAAAACAATTCTAACTGATTGTTGGCACATGCTGATGTTGTAGTCATTGCCAGCACCCTTTTGATAACTACCCTCGGCGATTAGACGCACTGTTGCTGAAAGTTTTAAAATATTTGGCAAACTTGTGATTCTTACGTGTTCTTTTAATTTAGGCGTAATTCTTTCCAGGACATATTAAAAAGCCTCTGTATTTAAACGAAAATATCTAACAAATCTTAAAGAAAATAACCAATACATTAATTTTGTATTTACTTACGTGGAGTTCGGCATGGTTAATATGTTTGACTGTTGGCGTAATTGTCTTTGAATGGCATTTAACTCAGCCGCAGTCTATTCCTCTTCATCTTTAGAAGATGAAAAAGCAGCAACACTTATTAACATATTTTTTTTCTTTTTTAAACGTATTTAAATTTACGTGTTTAATGCCGACAGATTATAAAACCGGGTTGCTCATAAACATTTAAAATGGTGATAATTATGAACCAACCTGTTTTTAAAAATCAATTACAAAAATGTCGTTGTCGAAAATTTTACATGATAACAAAAAATATTGAAAACGACTACGACAACTGTCGAAATAGGAGAACGACACTCATAATAAGGCCGATTATTGCAAATATGATTGCCAATATTATTTTATATTTTGCCCAATGCACAATGCAATAAGATGTACAATACTTTTGCACAAAATATGGCACAACTGTTTTGTTCTGAGTTGAAGGATATAAAAATTTCGCAATGTGGCCAACATATAAAATATTTTTCACATTTCGCACACCTAGTTCAAAAGTTACTCAACTCAAAATTTAAATTTTTCGTGTTTATCTATAAAAAAAAATATCAGTGTATTTTGTTGTTGTTAACTGTTGCTAAAAAAACAGTTATGTCTTCCTTTATGTTGCATTTGGTATAAAGTTGCAAATATTTTTTTTCCATTTTTGAAAAACTAAAAATTTTGAGTTGAGTCACTTTTGAACTAGGTATGCAATTTATTGGCTGCGCAAAAAGGATCAAAACCTTTCTGATTTTTTCCAATATATTGTAGAACCATCAAATATGACTGGTAATATTTTGCACAATATCACAATTTGCACAAGAATTTTTCTTAGTGCATGGGTACTTTTAAAGCTTCATTACTTGAGCTGATACATTTCGTAAACGAACTGTAACTCCGTCAGGGGCGGATCCAGGAAAAGGTTTTTGGAAAAAGGTTTATTTTGAATTAATTTTTTAATATCTTTTTACATTTTTGTATTGAAAAATATTGTTTTAGGGGAGGAAATTTCTTAAAAAACCTTTAACATTTTACTCTTTTCACGTATTTTTAGAAAAATAATTATAGCGTTATTCCGCGATATTACGTAAAATTATTTTAAAAAATGTACAGTATTTTTGGACCACTAATAATATTTTAATGGTCAAAAAATGAGCAAATGCATTGTTAGAACTTCATGCGGGAGTCTTTTGTTCCAAAATGACCCGAAAAAGCGTTTTTTTTTTATTATTTTACATTTTATTTATTAATAATCATATAATTACAAACTATATCCTATTACCCTAACCGATCACTAGCTACTATGGATTTCGAAAACAGACCAATGCTTCTAGTGGGATTCGAACCCATGACCCCCGCACTGATAAGCTAGCATGCTACCAACTAGCCTACCGGGGCGCATAAAAGCGATTACAAATTTGGCAAAAAATAAAATTAGATTATACCTAGTAGCCATGATATTAATATGAAATTTTTATACATTATAAAGCATGATATAAAATATAAATCTTGATCACAAACACGTTCCGCGTTTTTTGACTTATGACAGTCTTCTAGGAAAAAAACGATATGATCTGTCATTACAAATTGTGGTTTTTGAAATAATTGAGAATAAATAACGTTTTTGCAATCTTTCTGTAAAGAGAAGATCTAAAAGAAGAAGATCCAATCTTTCATATTAGAAAAGATTTGTAACAATCGTATAATAACTTAAGAAGGCATGTTTAACTCTTTCTCATAAGTTAAGCTTAATTCACACACTCAAAAAAAAGTCAGTAAAGTCTGCAACATTTTTGCTGGTTGGATCTTTGCAGAAAAATTGCTAATACATATAAGCAAAAGAATAGTAAATTTTTTTTTTTTTTTTTTTTTTTTTAAAAGAGAAGCAACACTCAGGAAATTCTTCCTATTAATAAATGTGTTGCTTTCTTCGGAAAGGGGATAGTGGAGAGATGAAAGGTGGTGAAAGATGAAGGGCTTCAAACATGGCAACACTGTAATTGCGCGTGATGATAAATCTTAGAACAGTTGTTGCTCGCCACCTGATGGAGAGTTGGCGAATTTATTGAAGCTTTTTGTTTCATAGCCCTGATTCATTATTTTACTTCGGTGGGGTTAAGTGCTATGGGAACACCGAAGGTGGGCGCAGTGATACATATAAGTGATAGAAAACTCATACATATTATTTTTCTAAATTGATGTTGTCGTCACCGGGATTCGAACCCGGGACCATCTGTGTAACAGTCCAACGCGCTAACCATTACACCACAACGCCCATAAAGGGATCCCCCAGCAAAAATGTTGCTGTCTTTACTGATTTTTTTAGTGCACGCTATCCACTCATATCTACTATTTTCCAGTATTAAGAATTGCAATAATTTGACAATTTGTATCACCAACAGAGGGAAATGGTAGATATGGGTGGACAGGGGTGAATAGCGTGTGAATTGTCCCTTAAGCTTGATTTACACGCTATCCACACATGTCTACAATTTGAATGTATTTCAAAAGAGAATTTACAATAATTTGACTATTCGTATAATCAATAATGGAAAATAGTAGATATGGTGGATAGCTGCTTATGCTTGAGTCAAAATTTATCCACCCCTGTTCACCCATATCTACTAGTTATTTCCCAGTATTAATTATAAGAAATATAATTTTTAAAAGAGAATTTACAATAATTTTACGAATTGTATCACCAATACTGGCAAATAGTAATAATCTTGCTCACATCATAGTTTATAATAAATCATCGAAAAATAAACTTTTTTAAAATTTAAAAGTAAAATATTTGAAAATTGCGGAGTACAGTTAAACTGACTTATGGCCCTAATGATGTAGTCAGAAAGTGTTATTGTTTATTTAATGAACACTAACAACACTGTGTATTATGATTAAAGATTGTTGCATTTACACGAACAATGTTTATTAGTTAAAAATGTTTTATGTTTGATTTGAATTAATTCAATTCTTCTAATTTTGTTTTTACTACTCATCAAGTTAATAAAATAATACGGGTAAAGCGTTGATCTTTTTCCTTCAAAAATTATAATTTGCGTAAATCTTCTAACCTTTCTACATTGGTGCTCTGATCATTTTCGGTGACGCGAAATAAAACACGTAGGGACTGTCAGATAAAGTCGGCATTAAATAAGCGAATGAAGACATTTCTGATTATAAATTAACAATGTCTAACAAAAACAAATTATCTTGAACTTCAATAATCTTGCTCACATCATAATTTATGATACAAAATCATTCACTCTTATGAACGTTTTTGTTAAACAAACTTTTGCAATTATGAACTTTTTTGGCTGAATTTTGGTACACGTACTTTTTAAAGCTATTTACATATTAAACTAAATGATGAACTCATAGGTCATACTTTTTCGTTATGCTATCATATAAATTTTAAGGACAATTTTTTTTCTTTTTTACTCGAAATAAGTGTTCTGATTTGTATTTCTGCTTATGTATAAAATGATTTGATCCTTGTCGAAATGGGACGACAAATTGTGCAAAAATAGTCAAATGTAGTAAAATCTAAGAAAAACCGCTGATTTACTTGTTAATGATCCTTTTTTTTTTTTAAAAATATTTGATACCCAAATATTTCTGAATGTCTTATGGGTGATTACCATTAGAAACTAAGAGAAAAAAATCTTATTTTTAAAATTTTATGAATAAAAAACTTTGTTAAAACATGCAAAGCTTTAATGAAATATGGCGAAAAAGATGGACTATAAGTGCAAAAACTGGGTACGCCATTAAAATTAGCGTTGTCAGCACTTTGTTTGCGATTTTAGGTATTAATACATCAAAATAAATTAAATCTAATTGTTCTACACTTAGATAAACTTTGCACTTACTATACATATGTCAGTTATTCGTTAGAAGTTATTTTTAAAAAATGTAGAATCTGTTACGATAATTTTTTTTATATTCCTCTTTAGTTATAGCGGTACTAAAAATCACGTACCATTTGACAATATTAATTATCATCTCTGACATAGACATAGTAATTTTATTTTTCGTTTATTTTTTCAACAAACAATATGCTAGTGAGTGTGAGATCAGCTGAATTGTGCAAACGAGTAAAACAACTGTCGCTGTTGCTGCTTTCAGTCAGTTTTGCTGTTGCTGCTGCTGCTTGTGCTGCAGCTACAATCTACTAGTAGTATTTTTTTGTAGTAAAAATTTGCATGCGTTTTGCATTATTTTTTTTGGGTAGAGGGTTAGTTAAAAAGAGAAATGTGTATAATTTAAAAAAAAAATAAAGAGAGATAGAATACAAATGTTGCCACTTTGTTTTGTAAACTTGAAAATAGGAAGTGATGTTTTTATAGCTTTTAAAAGAATCGAACCAATATTGTTCAATAGTTTAATTACACTCATAACAAAAAGTTAATGCACAAGTCTGTTAAACGGGTTCCAAATCAGTTTGAACCAATTTTTTCTGTTTAAATCAGTTAATTAGTACAAGTTATTTGTTTTATCTAATTTTACCACAAGAAAACAATTAAGCTGTGCTTGAACTTATTTTCCAAAATAATATTTAGTAATCCGTGATTCTCATTTTAACAAGTTACCAAATTAAACCACAATTGTTACCAAAAAAAAAAAAATTTTCACTTGTAGATGGCGTTCTTTTCTAATAATTTTTATTTTATATTCATTAAATAGGCTATATCTTGTAAACTGAACGAAATATACCAAAATTGACCAAAAACTGTTACTCCGTACCTATCAGTCTTTATTAACCACCTATACTCGCAGTAATAAATATAAACCTAAATCTGGTCAGATCCGGAAAGACTTTTTAGCAGAAATTTTCTGTTGATTCAGCTTAAAAATTATGTTGATTTAGCTAAATTCTTAGTTATTTGAACTACAACTTTATACCAAAATTGAGGTCACATAAATTAGAATTTTGAATAAAATTAAAAATCTAAAGATTTAGTTTAAAAAATGGAGAAATTCTCTCGTGAGCAGAATTTTGCGGAATTCACGTATGAATGTGACCGAAAACCAATTTTACTCACGTGAACGTGGATGAGTGTAAATAGGAAACAATTCTTCGTGAATTCTTTTCAAAAATTATTCAAAAATATATAAAAGCCTAAGCTTTCATAATTTTGATTGTTATGTTAATAATAATATGTGAAATGTATTTTTCTGCTAGAAATCAGTTTGAAAACCACAAAATTTTTTAAAAAAATTTTAAAAATCGGATAACTTAAAAAAAAAAAAATTTCATATAATTTTGTATAAAGATTTGTTCACAAAATTATACAAAATTTAATTTTTTAAAATATCTTCAATCGTCTAGGAATTATATGTTGTCAAAGTTTCAACTTTGTATGCAAATATTTCCACTAGAGGGAGCATGGCTTTATATATGTGGAACGTTTGGTTGAAAAATGTCCAGCGGATCTATGACGTGACATTAATGAGTTAAAAAATCATATGAAGCGGTTCATTGGCTTAGTACCAACGCATTTTTAAGACATTCTTGAAGAGTTTTATTAATTTAAGGAAAATTCTTAAGATTAAAATTTTTTATAAAATTGTTTCGTTTATACACTTAGAATACTATGTAGGTAAAGACCACTGCAAATGTAGTTAAAAACAAATGAAATTACATTTGAAAAAAGGACGACTTACATTTCAGTAAATTCAACTCATTTGTTTTTTACTGTTAAAAAAATTAACTACAATCATAGTAAAAATAAACCACATAAGTAGTAAAAAATAAACAAACATGTCGCACTTGATCAACAAGACTGTATTAACTCAAAATTTTTAAAATATCACTTTTTTCAAGAAATCAACTAACAACATCAATATCTATCTATTGTAAACATTTCAACGTATTCCGATTACTCTTTCATATCGAAAACCACTTTTGAGACCATTTTCATGATAATGTGATTACCTTTATTTCAACAAAACTGTATTATTTCGAGTTAATACAAAAGTTCAAATAGAAATGAATCGTATATTTTCATAAAAAAGGTATTATTTTGATTTGAGCCTTTATTTATGTTAAAAAAATGTGTTTTATTCTATAAATTTAAATCGATAAAATTTCAAAAAAATTGTATTAACTAAAAAAATTGATTTTTTTTTGCAATGAGTGGTAAAATTTAAAACAAAAACAATGTATATATATTTTTAAATGGAATTTGCTTATTATGATATGTTTAAATTTTTAAATTCTGTTAAAATGTGGCCATAAACAGTTTTTTGACTCTACTGAGTTAATACCCTCTTGTTGATCAAGTGCGATGTATTTGTTTTATTTTTTTAAATAAAAAAAAAAAAAAAAATTAATTTAAAATCATAATACAGTAAATTGATGTGGTTTGTTTTTTTTAAATGTAGTTCATTGTGTAGTCAAAAATTAAAATTCTTCTGCAAATGACTGGTTTGTTCACTTTAAAATAAAGATACTGTATTACAATTCAAACAACTACAAATATTTACAGCAGAAGTTCCCTGAGCGTAGAATACACTTCATTAATTCTAAAAACATTTTGTAAATTTTTCCTTTAATGAAACTTGTTTCATAGAATATATAAATAGTTTCAATGGACGAGTTCCAGTGACAATTTTCATTAAAGCTATAAAGATAAACATTACTGAAGTGATGAACCCATATTTCAAATATTTTTAATAAGTGGCAACCCTGGGCCCACAGCATAGGCAATATGGGTAGCAAAATGGAATTTCTTAAATTTTAGATATGTTTTTATACAAAAATGTTGTAATTTTTTAAATTTGTTCTTTTTACCTCTGTTGATGGAAACACACTCAAAAAAATCAGTTAAAAAGTGTAGCTAATACAACAAGAACTAAAACCATTCATCGTTAAATGGTTAATTGTAAAGATTCAAGTGGTTCGATTTAATTGCACACCTCAATTAGTTCTTTATTTTATTACCAAATCGATGTTTCCGATATGTGCCATTGGAAAAATATTAAACATTTTGATATCATACTCGATATTGAAATCGATGTGACCGTAGAACGGTTAAGATATCGGTCACATATTTCTCAACTCAACTCATGGATTACCAATACAAGCCATAGTAGACATACACTCAGAATATTCTTGCAGTAACTACATTCGGGTAGTAAACAGTAGTAGTTGTTTTAAATGCTATTGTAGTCAATTTTCTACATTTTTGAAAATTAAAAAATCCGGATAGGGACAAGCCTACAGCAGATTGCTTTTCACAATTTGTTAAATAAGTTTTGGGACTTTAGCTCATTTAATTACTATAAATGCAATTAATGTTTATCCCGATGAAAATAAATTTAAAATAACAAATATGCAGGTGCTTGTGCAAATTTAAATGTAACTGACACTAATAGAAAACATATGATTTTCTATTGTTGATTTACTTGAATAAACGTCACTACATTGCTAGGTCTGTCAAAAAAACAGAGTAGTATTTGGAAGGTGACAAAGCCAATTGTGATAATATTTTGTTGTTGTTTTTGTTTTTTCTTTGATATTTTAAATTTTGAATCACGCTCCTAGACGAGGACAAGAAACTCTCATTGAGTTTGTAATTTAGCATAACAAATATCTCTAGAAATTCTAATAACAAAGTCCCCTGAAGATTTCCTTGGGCAGGAATGAAATCCGGATAGGGACAAGCCTACAGCAGATTGCTTTTCACAATTTGTTAAATAAGTTTTGGGACTTTAGCACATTTAATTACTATAAAAACGACTAATTTAGGCAGTAATTTCCAAAAGTAACTAACTAAAAATACTGTACTTCAGTAACAGTTGTTTTGAGTGGTTGTTTAAATAGTTTAATAAGCAACTTCCAAAACAGTAATTTTGCAGTAAAAAGTTAATTATTGGTACTATGTTAGTTATGGCAAAATAGAAAATTATGTAGAGTTTTAAAAAATTCTCATTTAGTTTATATTTGTTATTATTGATATGTTCATAGTTTACAAATACTTAGAAAATCTCATTGAATCTCTAATGGAAAAAAACCTCATAAATTGAATACCGTTTGGAATTTTGACTTTGCATTTTAAGTAGGATGCAGGAAATATACATTTTTATTGTAATTAAATGAAAAAAATATTTTTTTTTATTCAAAAATATTTTTAAAATTTCAAAAAAATTACTGTTAAAAACAGTAGTTTTTACAATTATGTAGTCGTTTTATGTTCATTGTTTTTATTGTTCTGTTGCTCATTTTTATGGTTTATGCATTCATTTAAGGTTAGTTGTTTTTGACAGCTTCTATAGTCGTTTTTACTACCAATTCGTTTTATCAATAGTGACTACATGATTAGTTATTTTTATGACAAATACAGAGTCATCGCCTTTTTGACTCCATTTGTAGTCATTTTAACTGTAATTTTTAGTTATATCTACCTTCTTAATTTCCTGAGTGTATCCAAACTTAATCTTCCTCCTTCCAAAAACCTACGTATTTCAACAATTGTGAAATTGTTCTGCAAAAAAACACAAAAAGTGGCAACACCAATTAAAAAGGAAGAGATAAATTGAAGTATGTATAATAACAACTATGTACTACAACTCGTTAAGATTATGCTAGAAGTACGGGTTGTACATGTTCCACAATGATACCTATGACCAGCAAAAACACTGTAAGAAAAAATGTTGTCAATCCTATGAAATTTGCAGTAAAAAGAATAATACAAAATATTCCGCTGGCTCATAATGTAAGAAGAATATATAGAATTTAATGTACATTCATTCTATATTTAATAATACTTATTCATTATATCTTTATCAATCATAATATGTAAACTCATTCATTATCATCACCCATTTTTATTTGTATATGGAAAATACTAACCATTTCTCTTTTAATCTGTCCATCCATCCATCCTTTCTTCAATCCATTTATTTATTCATTCGTTTTATTTTCCCAACAGAGCTGCTCCCACCGCCTACTCCACCCCACAAACATATAATGTAAAATTTAATTGGATGATTTATATTCGCTCTTTGGCTTTAACTCTCTGTGTGTCTCACTCGGGGATGAGCTTTTCAATTTGGTACAATGTTGTTTGAACAAAAAAGGAAAAAAAAAATACTTTTTGGAAGCTTTATGGTACCAACAATATATTGTGCTCATTTAGGCAGTACTTATTAGGGTGATCAATTATTACACATTTTAGAAAATATTTTTTCGGTTTTTTTAATTTGAAAAAAAAAAACGGCAACAGGGTTTTCAATGTTATAGAATTATACTCAAAAATAGATTTTATATTATAAATTTTGCGTTTTATACCATGTTTCCACTTACGAGTTTTGAACAAAACATGTGTTTTGGTGAAAAAAGTGTATGGGAAAACATGTACAAAACATATTTTATTTCAAAACACGTCCAAAACAAATTCAGTGTAAACATAGTATTAGTTTTTTACTTGAAATATTATTATTTATTTTGAATCACAATGAGAAAATTTTTTCGATGGTTTTCTAAAAAGCAATAATACATTTTACAAATCATTTAAATTTTTTTTTTTTTTATTAATAAATTGTTTTTGCAATGTAAAAGTGCGTGCTTTTTATTAACAAAAAATTTTATATTTTTTTGTTTGTATTTGTTAATAGAAAAAAATATAAAATAACAATAATAATAATTTTTGAGGTTATGAAAGTTTTTAAAGTCATTTATATGAGTCATTTTTAAGTATTGTAAAAAGGATCTCTTGCATTCACCACATAAAAAACTGGTTTTAAGAAATTTTTTCAAAATATTCCGTTTTTAAAAATGAATTTAGTGAATTTACGATTTCTAATATACAGGGTGATTCAGTAACGACCCGCCGAATTTCACCAGCGTATTCCTTGGCTCGTTTCATGAAAATATGTCCACTACGACCATCCATGAAAATGCAAGTAGTCGAAATGGCAGCGGTTTGAAAATTTTCCGATTGTTGGTCGG
This sequence comes from Delia radicum, assembly GCA_021234595.1. NCBI lineage: Eukaryota > Metazoa > Arthropoda > Insecta > Diptera > Anthomyiidae > Delia > Delia radicum. The sequence continues at coordinate 20,476,537 of CM037854.1, read as the reverse complement.
AGTGTAGTAGGGTAAAATTGCTAACTTCTGAGCCAGTGGTCGGATTTTTGGGCTTGTTGGAAAGGTCTTTCAAAAAAAAAGTGAAATCGTCGAGATACAGAGCTTTAAAAACAAAAAATTTAAAAAAAGACATAAGAACGTGCACATAACCTCAATTTGCTCAGCCAAATGCCAGGTAACTTATGTTTTTTTTTTCTCTTAAAAGCTATTCCTGAATTACAAAAACAAATGAATGTGTGCTGTTATTTCGCTTCCAAAAAAAAAAAATGTTTAATTTCAGTCAAATGGTCATAACTTTGGAACAGTAAGGCCTCTGGGCTTCGTTTAGGGCATTTTGGAAAGGTAAGAGGTAGGTTAGAAAGGTTATGTCTTCTTTCCAATTTTTTTTAAAAGCTCTGTATCTCGGCGATTTAGTTTTTTTTTTATTCTGAAAGGGGTCCCAAAGTCCAAAAAAAAATCCGATTACTGGTTCAGAAGTTAGTAATTTTACCCTATTACTCTCCGACCAACAATCCGAAAGTTTTCAAACCGCTGTCATTTCGCACATTTGCATTTTCGAGGATGGTCCTGGTGGACATCTTTTCAAGAAATGAGGCAAGGAATACGCTAGTGAAACTCGGTGGGTCGTGACTGAACCACCCTGTATTGAAGCTAAAAAAGAATAGTTAAGAAAAAACCGGTTATTCGACAACAAAAAACCGTTTTATTCGATATTAAAATTACACTTTTTAGAAAAACCGAAGCCGACAACACACAAAAATCCGGTTTAAACCGGGTTTGCAGAACCGACTTGATCACGCTAGTACTCATACAGGATGAAAAGTATTGCTAATTTTTTGTAAACTAATGAAACTTTTCTTCATCATGTACACGAAAAATTTCATGAAATCAATGAAAAGCTTCATACTTTTTATGAAACTAGTGTTTTAATGAAATTTCAGCTTTCAGTGATTGAAACTTTTAATAAATAAATTAAAAATGTGTATAAAATTTTACAAAAACAAGCATTTAAAACTGAAATTTCATTACTTTTATACAAAAATTCATTATTTACAAAGAGTTGAACATTGTACAAATGTTGAATTTCTAAACGAACTACCAGCTAATTTTATTAATTCTATTACACCTAGAACGACCCAATAACCGAATTTACTATGTTACGGCAACCGAAACAATTTGGTTGAAAAATATTCTGTTGTCACAGCTGAATTGTTATGTGAGTAGATATTTTTTGGGTATTCAAAAGCTGACTTTTTTTTGGAATTATCCGTCAAGCCAGCCTAAGCTTTTTTGTAATGAAATTTATACCATGTGCTCGGCACGACAAATAAACAATATGTTCTTCTAGCAACATTTTTTTCGTTGCCTTTTTTAGGCAATATGGGACAAATAGGTTTAGAGCAAATCTCAAAAACAAATCCATAAAAATTACTAAGTTTGGGCATAAATTATGCCTCTTACCAAGACATACATAACTACAGTCAAAAATTACCCTTTTTGCGGTTTATATTAAAAAGATATGGCGTTTTTCGAAAAACGATAAATTGAGCGAAAACGCTCCTAAACTTCAACATATATTGATTAAACAATATTCTAATACTACTAAATATAATATTTTTGCCAAACTTCATAAAAATCCGTCCATACATTTTCGAGTTAAGACGATGTCCTTTACAGGTATGCTATTGGACTTCTATATATCCTTGGACAACAATTAGAGATTTTTTTACAAGTTTAAGCTTCAATCTAGCTTTGTGCTAAGTATCAACGATTTCTAGTCAACATGAATATGTTTTCAATATTTTTGAATATTGTGTCCATTTCAAAATATTTATTTTTTGAAATTTTAAGGAATTCTAACTTTAACGCTTTCTCGCTTCAAAACCGCACCATGAACACACAAAATTACTTCAGAAAATATTTTGTAAATTAGGTTTTCTATCGAACCAGCTCAATTTCTTATTGTAAAATACTCATTTGGAGCATTTATTGTCAATTTGAAATACCCCGCCTGGAAGCGGGGTTTTCGTTAGAGGGTTATAAAGGGTCCGCCAAATAACTTTTTTTTTTTGAAAATGCTATAAAAAAAACTACTGAATATTTTCTCAATTTCTTTTTTTATTTAAAAGTACAATCCTTCCGGTTAATAATAGAAAATAATTTCATTCAAATGGCTGCCTCGGCTGGCCATGCAGTAGCCTACACGATCGGTCCAATTTTTAAGCATATTATCGATTGTGTGCAGCTGTATTTCACCAATGGCTTTACGAATATTGTCCTTTAAAGCGTCAATTGTCTCTGGCTTGTTGGCGTAACACTTATCTTTGACGGCACCCCACAAATAATAGTCCAACGGAGTCAAATCGCAGCTCCTAGGTGGCCAAATGACATCAGCTCTGCGGCTGATAATGCGATCTTCAAAAACAGGGCTCAAAACATCGAGTGTAGCTTCGGCTGTGTGGCACGTAGCGCCGTCCTGTTGAAATCAAATGTTGCCAATATCCTCCTCTTCAATTTTTGTGAACAAAAATTCGTTCAACATGGCCCGATAACGATCGCCATTGTCAAATCAGACATGAGCTAAGTGTTACCATTCACGAAATAAGCACTAGTTGAAAAAAAAAACGTTAGATGGCGGACCCTTTATATGGTGGTACATTTTCAAAAACATCTTCGGATTAGAAAATACTAAATCTATACAACTCAAGTATTTTCCCTCAAGAAATTTTAATTTCGCTTAAATTGTGGACAATTGTTTTAGAACATCTTATATACCAAGAATTTTTTGGACTTATTAATAACGGTACTTTGAAGATTGTTCCTTTTGCAATAACTTAATCATCTCTATCTTTAAATCTCTTTTGTTCTCAGAATTTATTTAATTCTCCATACATATGTATATATATATTTTACAAATTTTATTCAGTATATGCATTTGAGAATATTGACAAAAAACGAAACGTTCTCATGCTGCTCATTCATCTTTACAATTTTTGCTACACATCAACATTTCGTTTTTCATATTGGTACATTCACAATGACTCTGTCTCCGTTTATAGTACATAGTCGTCGTCGGGTATTCAATTTTTTCATATGACGCTGATTCCAAGAGCGGTGTGAGCGCGTTCATTGTGCAGTCACCATTATATATATTGTGTATTATTTTTACATATATTTTAACATCAGCTTCTTACTTAGTATTACACAAAAATAATAAAAAAAAAAAACTAAAACTAATTTTTGATTTTTATAAAATGATTAAAAAATATAAAGAAAACTAACGATATTGGTAAAAAGTCTGGAATACTTAGAAAGTGAATTCATTTCCGTATCCTTTTTAAACAAAATACAAGTTTTTTCTTCTCGAGATTTTCGTTAAATAGTTAAAAAAGAAAATTTGTCAAATTTACGGGTTGAATCTATTACGTGAGTTACTTTTTTCAAGTATTGTATGTGTAAAAACCGTATAACACATTACAATGCACGTGAGTGAAAGAAGTGAAATATTCTTATACATGAAATAAAAAAAAAAAAAAAAAAACTAGTGAATCGATATGTAACAATCCCTATACAACGAATATCCAAAAACTATATTAAAGTAACAAAGCGGAAATAATCTACAAAAATAACGTAAGTAACGTAAGTAAATACAAGTAAATTGAAAAGACACTCAGATGGACAGATAACACCAGACAGGGACAGACATAAATTGAATTGACACAAACAATACATATATTTTTACTGTATACACTAGACATAGCGAAAATCATTTTGGAATATATCAATGAAAGATAAATTCAATTATGACTGGAACAAGACTTTAACGATTCTGGTTAAACCTGTTTTAAATTATTTTAATTTTGAAAGAAATATCTCCAGAGTGGCATCTTTTTGATTTTGTTAAAATTTGGCTTGTAGGTTTTTCTTTCCTCGAAGACATCCGCTAGTCTTTTTGGGAACTCCTTCGGAAAGGGACATAAAAAGTTTACCACTTGACGGTCTGTCCAAGATCATTTGAATATAACTTTAAAATATATGTTACGTGGAATATGGCCTGATGGTGTAGTTTTTGCAATTTTTGCCAGGAACTTGGTAAAAATAGGGTTTAAAAGGTGAAGGGGTTTCTCTTAACGGTCTGGCCAAACCGTTGAAGCTGGAAGATTTAAATTTGGAGTTAAGGTTCCTGCCCCGAGATCACATCTGCTTTTACTGAGTTTTTTAACAATCCATCGTTGCGTTTTTTTTCCTGCCCAATCTCATAATCTTATTGGCTAGTTAAGCTTACCCCCCAAAATGATAAGCATTCCTTGATAAATTCTACTGAAAACATCCTTCTTGATTGTAGTTCAGGATTCCAAGTGAATTTGTGATAAAATTAGTTCATATTGTGCCTTTCTACTAATAAAAATTAACATGAGCGTTTTAATGGAAATGGAGACGATGGCGAGGATGTCAACCCTCAATGATTAAAGGATATATATAACTCGCATGGGCCACCGTGAGCTGAGCTTACTCCTGAGCGGATTACTGTAGGGATGAGGAAGATGAGACATTGCAGTTCTTGCTATGCAAGAGTCCGTGACTGAGGTAGCGGAGTTTTTGACTACGTGGGCAGTCTGTGGGATGTGTTACTGTCTGGTGCCGCAGGGAATTTGAGGAAATCGGGATGGTTTCAGATTTTATGCAGCGAGACTGAGAAAATCAGGAGAGAAATAGGAATTTGGCAGGCTCTCATTCATTTAAACCCAACATTTAGCTTGAAATACTAACTTCTGCTCTAAACATTAACTTTAGTTATCAAGAATGTTGAAAGTGAATTATCCAATGGATCAGTTTACGTGAAAATGACGTTAAATCCCTACTGTTAAAATAATTAATCTCCATATCCAAGAAGTCTAATCAGTACATGAAAGTATGTAAATTCAAATAACAAGAACTTTTTCCTAAACGGAAAAGAAATAAAGAATATCTATACTATTTTACTCTTTTTCGTTATTGCAGCTCTTGCAACATCGTTAGACGAGACCATTAATTTTTGTGCATGCCTCTCCGTAATATTCGCCACCAATTTTAGATGTAGTGTGTGCGTTTTCGACTCAAAATAAAACACATTCGTTATTCTTTAAGTCGTTTCATTAACTCATCTTATTTACAATCTTTAGTCGAGCTTGCAAGTAGCTGCCATTCCAGTACAGTATGAACCTGTATGTTAGTAGAACATTGCATCCCAATAGACACTGAGTGGTCCAGGCAAAATTCAATCTCTTGGTCTCATTAACTTCGAGTTATCTTCGTTTTTTATATTCGATCCTGTTTACGGAAATTCATGCCACGTCCACTACCTAATGATCATTCCGATCTTCTCGGAATATAGCTTTTATATTGTAGTTTCAGGGCATGTAGCAAGTTGCAAGCATTCCAGTACGAACCTGTAACGAATTAGAACATTGCATACCAATAGACACTTCAGTGGTACATTAGCCTCCAAGTCATCTCAAATTCAATCTGCTTTAAGAAGACTTTAAACTTTAAGCTTTTGTCGTTATTTATATTCATTCCAGCTGTACGGAAATCGATAGTGATCATTCCTCTGTATACTGATCATTCAAATTTTCTCTGGACGATATTAGGGTACTGTAGTTTCAGGGATATTCCTTTAAATGTAATGGCTGTCAAACAATAATTAAGTAAACAACAGCTGTATAAGGTGACAATAGTTTACATAGATATCTTACTCTTTGACATTTGCTGTCAGTGCACTTAACTCGTAAGAATGTGTTGGACATATGTACGTCCTATACCAACACAACAAATATTTGAATGTTTGTAAAAAATTTGTTTTTTGTTTAAAAATAATAGTAAGAGATCTAAGTAATCTACAGAGGTGACTGAATTTTGGATTTAGACAGTATCGATTCTCCATAGTCTTTCTGTGGATATTTAAAGAAATTCCAAAAACTGTACTTTTATTCGTATGGGCTCCTCTGGCTCTTCGATCATGTGTAATATTCCATCTTTGACATATGTGAAGGTTTATTGGAGATCATTACTTTCCTGGGATTGCTATTATTGCTCAATGAGATTCCATAAAATTCCATTTATTATATTCCTTAGAACGCGTGCTGATCTCAGCATAAAGAAATATTCCTCGATTATATTCAGCGCTTGAAAATGTACTCATCTACATTAGCTCGTCCATTGAGCATGTTTTTCCAACAAGTTGGGAGGTGGACCGTATATGATATGACACAGTCATTTTAACTAAAACTTTCTAAAAGATCGAAAGATACGTGTTGTAATTGATTGGGTCACAAAGCCTATATAGTCACCTAAAATACAAAAGGGCGTAACAACAAAAACATTAAATCGAGGTTTTTATTGATTATGATACTTTAAATTACATGTCCCTACAAAATTTTGAACTTATACGTCAACAATTAACTATTTTATGAAGTGCATCAATTTCAAAAACAAAAAGGAGTATGAAAACAGTAACTCTGTTTTTTTATAAACAAAGTTGGCTTTGATTTTTATTGTCAATTTTTGTTCGGAATAATACTAATATCAAAAAAAAACACTATTTTAAGCTACATCCCATTTCTCATGTTCAATGTTGTTACGTCTTTTTGTCTCAGAAAAACCCATGTCAAAAAGACGTAACAACACTCATAACTCGAAGATTATTAACAAAAAATAAAAAAAATCCTTCAGTAATAAGTCTATAGTCGTATTTTAAACAAGCGAAAAAAATGTCCTTAAAATCTACAATATCTTTAATTCTACAACGTTTTTTTTGCTTCTCCTGAAAAAAATTAAGTGTTGTTACGCCCTTTTGTATGTATATTGAATGCAGGTCGTATAGTAAGCTACTAGTCTTTCTGCTTCTGGATTTCTTATCAATTTAATACTCTTCCTTGGTTTTTAAGTCGTATTCTTTTGCGAATGACAGCAACGGTTAATCATGGACAAGAATCTTTTAGACAAGTAATGTCAAAAGAAGTATGGATGATAATCTCAAACAGGACCTATTTATTTATGATCACTAGGTGGGATCTTGCGAATTGACAATGGTGCTGAGACAACGCTCTTCTAAGCTATTGCGTATATTTTATTCGAGTATATTTCAATCGAGCTCCGAAAATTACCGTTTCATTGCAATATGTTCTGCGCTCTCGAAGTAAATGGCATGGTTAAGTAGAATCTTCTAAAATATCTAGACAACAACTGACTTTTCAGCTATCGATAATAAGAATTCGTAAACAAAGTTTTACGGGAGCCCTGACACCGTTCCTTTTTAAACTTTAAAGTTGGTCCATTCAGCGATTTGGTGAAAACAAGGTAGTTCTCTAGTTTTTTTTAAGGCGTTTGATTATGTGTGTGTGTATAAAGCACTTAGGTCCAAAACTTTTGTTTTTGGCGTCGGTAATGACTTCTCTCGATTTGTATAGAATAAAATTGGTATATATGGGGCCTCATCCATTCCAGCTAGGGATGCTAAACGGGAAATCCCGTATCCCGGGATATTCGGGATTTAGTTCCAAAAAAATTTCGGGGTTTGTTTTTTTTTTGCTAAAAATTAAGTTTTTTCTTTAATTTTCTCATATTTTTTTGGTAAATTTTTACGGTTCTGCCAGTACACTCATAATAATCAGAATGTGTTCATGTAAAATTGTTAAAAATTTGTGTTTGTTTTATATACAATTTTAAATAAATACGTGATGAAATTTTCACACATAGTGAAATATTTAATAGTTATTTTTAGTTATTTTTTTAAACTTAAAATCCAATAATATATTACCATAAATTATAATATCAGCGATATCGTTTTCGATATTGATGTTAGACTGGAATATGTCGAATTTATTATCGTTATTCCAGGTAACTGCGTTAGCGAAAACGGTTTCATAGATTTATGAAAAAGCAATATAGTTGGGAAATATACTTTTAGGTTCAAAAAATATCGTTTTCGCATTACAAGTAATTTCATTACGAGATTAGCTGATGATTCCTTAGGACGGGACAGACAAAACTATGTCACTCTATCGGATTTTCGGTGGCACTCGACGTTTTGTTAAATTAAAAAAAAATCTTTTGTAAATTAGGTGACTAGCGAATAATTTTATCAGAAGTTCAAAAATGTATACTTTATACACAAAAAAATCGATGAACATAACTATTGTTCTCAGAACATTTTTACCATTTTTACCAAATTCCTCTGCCAAAGGTGTGCAGAGAAAACATATTCGTGTTGACAATTTGTTGTTATTTAATGGCTTTGCTGTGGTTACAAAATTAGTTTGTTAACATAAACAAATACCAGAATCCCGAAAAAACCCGGGATTTGAAACAATCTCGAAAAAGCCCTGGATTTTTAAATATTAATCCCGATTGGCATCCCTAGTTAAAGCTGAATATGGATTTTCTTTCTTACTTTTTCCTACCTTTATAAATAAATCACAATTGAAACTTTGATTCTTTTGAACTTCTTAATTGGAGAGAGAATTTTGATTGAGACTTTAAGAACTTATTAGATGTTAAAACTTTGATCTCAAATATATATCCTTTCGAACAGTTAAAGTACTTTAGAAAGCCACGATTATGAGTACAATGCTGATGAGTGAACGTTTTTTAAAAAGCGCCAATTCTGTAAACTTACTAAAGTCCTTTACAAAACTTCAATTGACTACGATCGTAAGAGTTAAAATATTTTAGCAAGCAACAATTCTGCGAACGATAAGTTTTTTTATAAATCCACAAGTTAACTTTACACAAGATTTATATTTAAGTAAAAAATAGTGGCTTTTTGATATTTGATACTTTTAATAGTATTAAATCTTGTCTTTCATTTGAGCCAATACATTTTAATTTTGGACTATTTGTTCAAAAATTATAGTAAATTTTGTAAAATTTGTTTTACATATTTTGAAACTAATAAACCAATTAAGAGGTTTAAAGAGTTTAAGAGAGTTAAAGTGCATTAGAAATCCAGAATTCTAGAAAGTTAAAGTACTTTAGAAAGTCACTACTCGGTAGAATTTAAGCTCTTGAGAAAATCACAGCTATGAGGAGCCAAATTATTGTAGAAGATTACGACTCTGAAGAGTGAAGGACTTTTAGAAAGCCAAATTACTTTAGAAGTTTGAAAGTTAAAGTGCTTAAGAAAGCCACTGTCTTTAGAGGACTTTAGTGAAGTGCCGTAGGATGAATGTAAAGACAGGAATTATTTTAGATAACTCAATGGAAAGTAAATATATTTTTTTTCTGGATAGAATATAATACACTCACATAAAAAATTCAGTTGTCTCAACAGAAATTAGGATTGTCACAAGTGAATTTACATGGTTGCAGCAACCGAATCAATTCGGTTGGATGAAATTTTAGAATTTTTTTGAGAGTGTAGGAGGTGATATTTTTGATTCTTTAAAAAGACTTGTAACGTGCCGTTATAAATAAACTAATATATGTGAGAGCAACACCACTCATTTATATGCCTTTAATCATAGACCAAGACTTTTGAAGGCTATGGCATGAGAAATAATATGAAGGACACACCCAATAATTACATTTGACAATCTCTAAGTGGATTTGTGAGACCAGGATCGATTCCAAGGCACACAAGACCTACTTGACCCCATCTCTACACATGGGGCGTGTTGAAATTGGTGAATCTGATGTTGAGAATCTACTGTAATGTCCACTGTATAAATAACATTATTCAAGTGTCGACAGAATGATTTAAGTGTTTAAGTTTTCTTAACCAGTACAAGAACTAATTATACCACCTATATTCTACTAAAACTGGAATACAGTTCCCGTATATGAGCCAAGTCTATTAAGGAACTTCTAAACCGAGTGGGGTAACCAGCTCCATTGATATATTAGATCATCGTCGAAATTATCATGAAAAGTGGTCTGCTGAGACAAGTGAATATGTACCAGGATCCCGGATTTTTGTTCAAAACACTCAATTATCCAGAGATCACCTCGTTAATTGTCGATTGGTCAGTGGAGCGCACAACGCATTATAGAAGAAAAAAATCGTTTTTTAGTCGTACTTTGCGTATGTGGAACAAACTCCCGCAGAAGCATATCCTATCATTTAGAATTTAAGGTTTTTAAATTTTTATCAGTATTCCTTTTGAAGTCTATACCCAGACTCCAAAGGCCAATTACGGTTAATAAACTATCACTAATATTCAAAATATTTTTTATTTTTATTTTCTACTATAAAGTCGTATAATATCGTAAGTAGTATGAAAATACTACGATGTCATAGTACTAGTATTACTACTACGAGTAAGTTATTGTAAAGCATGTTTGAGTGGCCAATTTTGTTTTTGTAAACAATAAGACTTGGCTGAATTGGCATGTATGTACAATCAAATTCAGCGTCAATAACTAAACTAGATAGCTCACACATAACTGTATATAAAAATAGCACACATTGATTAAAGCATCGTCGTGTAACAACGTTAACACCCCAACAAACATGGCAACGCGAAAAAGATTTGAAAATCTTGTTGTTTGGAATAAGGGGTTTACAACCCGTGATAATATGCGAAAAATCAAAAAGTAACCGAAATTAAGTTTTAAGGAAAAAACTACAATTACTTACAAAGGTTGAACAAACTTAAAGGAAGTCGAAACACGGAGACTAGAGTATACCTTCTAAAGGTTTGAGGTTCGCGGATTCTGAATCCGTTCACAAAATTTCACCATCACACCAGTTTTATATCTTAACTTAAAGTTAAAAAAAATTTGGTTTCGCTATATTCAGGACGTTATAACATTGCGAATTAAGTTGAATCACAAAACTTTGTTTGCCATCTGAAAGTACCACCTAATGTCTTCAAAATTCGGGTTTAACAATTCCAATATTTTCCTCCTTCTCGGAGAAATAGCTGGGGGTTAAAAAATTTGTTTTAAAAAAAAAAAAAAAAAAAACTTTTAATCCTGCTATTTCGCGGAATGGGTGTATATGTTGAGTTAAGAAAATTAAGGCAATAGTCGTCTTTCTATAAATGACCTAAACGGCGATATCTTCCAAATGTTTGCAGGGATAAAAAGTACATATATATTTATATGTATGTATGGAAGTGGTTATACATGTATATTTAAAAATTACAGAGTGGCCAGATTAAAAAATGTTAAATATTAAAATTAGGCAATATTAAATATTTGGAGAAACTATATTTACACTAGTTTATTAATATTATGCAAAATTATCTCTAATATCCGTCCATTTTTCAGGTGGAGATTTGGGCCATCTGTGTCTGTGCAGGGGAATGCCTGCGAAGGGGAACTCGCAGATCTCGCATCTACATTATTTCTGACAGTCAGGCTGCACTGAGGGCCTTAATGGCTTATAATGTGTCGTCCGGGTTGGTCATGGAATGCATTCAGACTCTCAATAGGCTCGGTAGGGGCAACTCTCTAACCTTGGGGTGGATTACTGGTCATGAGGGGCATGAGGGCAACGAGAGGGCAGATTGTCTTGCCAACCGCGGGGCCCGAAAGCCCTTTATTGGTCCTGAACCATTCTGTGGAATACCTGCGGGGTATGTTAGGGAAAGGCTCAGGGCATGGAGAGAGTCTGAATTCTCTGGTTACTGGGAAAACTCTCCTGGTCAGCGCCAGGCTAAAAGATTTATCTCTTTTTTCCAGTAGGGGGTCGAGGCGACTCTTGTCGCTTGAAAGGGGGGGGGGGGGTTTGAGGACTCTGGCGTCGTACTTAACTGGACACTGTAATCTCAGATACCATCTGCACAAGAAGGGTCAATCGGACACGGATATGTGTAGGTTTTGCGAGATGGTGTCTGAGACCTCGGGGCATGTTCTCAGCGAATGTCCCAGGCTTTGTGATAGGAGACTTAGGTTTCTAGGTGATCGCTTCATTTCGCCTTCCGACATCGCGAACATTTTGCCTAATAGGATAATTGGCTTTATAGGTAGCTTGAATCTGTAGGTAACTTTAGGCAACACAAAAGACCTACATTGGTCGCGGTGCATAGTGCCTTCTGATCTAATCTAATCTCTAATAGCTTTCAAGTCTCAATAAATCTTCGAAAAATATTAACAAAGTTAAAAAGCTTTTTTAAAAAACAAAATCTCAGAAAGCCTCCTAGAGGCATGTTTTGTAATGTTTAATCTTTATGGTTTCAGACCGACGATGACCAAGAAGACTTAAGAATGTATGTGCTTCGCATATTCAATCTGCTTATTGAGCTCTGATTCGAGGTTGATATTTTTGACTTGCAATTTCTCCAAATTTCTTTTAATAAAATTGAATCCAATTAAAGGAAATAGAATTTCTAAACTATGGACACCTGAGACAAATGTTTATGGCAACACTATATCACTACTACAACATATATACAATAACTGTAGTTGCAATTTCAAAGCTTGTCTAGGTAAAAAACAAACCTTTACAGCTTGCAACCCAAAGAACATGCAACAAAAACACAAACAACAGACAATATCCATCAGGGATGGAACAAATATTACAATTGTATTTTTTTTGTACGTTTTGGTACTCTTAGGTAATACCGCGTTACATTAAGTACAATTTTAAAATTTTCCTAATTTAAAATGTTTGTATTGCTATCAACTTGTTTAAAGCAAGATATCAATTTAAAAGCTTTGAATACATATTCGAATTACAGAAGGGGATCAACATAATTCTAGCAACAGCTTGTAAATATTTTCTTATAATTAGCGTTAAAAGCAAACTTTTGAGCTCAATGGTGCAACAAAATTATAAAACAAAACTTTCTTCAACCAATTTCATACTTAAATCGCTTGTAGCGGTCTAAAAAGTCAGTACAAAAATGTTCTATTATTAGGGCAACCAAAAATAAGCTAGATTTTGTTTTTTATTTAAAAATATAGAGCTATTTAGACTGAATAAAAGTTCTGATCATGAAATTATTAAAATTTTAAGCTTTATTTGTTAGAATTTTATTTTTTTATTTTTGATATTTACTTATTTTGTAAATAAACTTTTATTATTTTTTACTTTTTTCTTTAAAAAGTAAGTACATTTAGTCTTATTTCTTCTAAAGGATACCCTTTTTTGCTATTTTTACCAATCTGTATTTTACCTGTTTAAAAAACTTCAGATATGTAGTGCTTGAGTCTTTCTGGCGTATATGACCATATATGCCTTCATATATAATATCATATACTCACTTCTTTTTTAAAATCCACTAAATAATATCGCTTATTTTTTCAGCGCTTATTAAAACAAGTTAATAAAATAGAAAAAAGCTTACATTTCGAAAATTATATTTAATGTAACTCGGCTGTGTGTCGCCAGATAAATCATTCACGTTTTGGCATAAAAGACCCCAAAAGTCCTCAATTGGGAAGTTTGGCGGATTTGTGTATTTTAGTACAAAAGTTATGTTTTTTGTATTAAGCCATTCTAACGTCTTTTTGGCATAATGACGGCTTGTTAAATCTAGCCACAATAATATGTCGTCTATAGTGTGTCTATCTCTTATAAATTTTTTCCTGTTTTACTAAACATTTATTAAAGTAATCCTCCGTGTTTACAGATATGACTTTTGAATCCTGGTTGTAAAGTTGTAATATACCTTTTGCCGAAATGGCTGCCCACACTAGTACTTTTATTTCAAACTTCGGTTCGGCCGAATACAGTACATTGTCGGGAGTTTTATTCAAGTCATCAGAATAAAATCCAGAATTAATTCTTCCGTTGTTCCAAGCAAGTTTTTATCAAGTTTTTTCTCAGTTGTCTGCATTTTGTTGGTATTTGTGCCAATTGTTTTTTACTATAATTGAGTACTGTCTTCCTCTGGTAGTGTTTCACGTTCATTTGGAGTAAGTTTTTGCGAATTGTTTCCTTGGAATCGCAAAATTTTCTGGCCAACTTACGATTTAATGCCCTAATTTGATTAAACGTAAATTTTTTTAATTTAACAAAGCAGCTGCAATAATTTTTTTTTTTTTTGGGCGTCCTTTCTTTTTTATCCCGGTTGATGCCACTCCATTTGCAAAGCGTTTGAATATGGAATATATTGTGATACGTGGTACTTGTTCCTTAAGGAAATGATCTAACATTTAATTTTTAGGATACCGTCCAAGCATGTCATAAAAATTTCATACTTTCATTTTGAATTTTTTCACTTTTGAATATTTACAAAAATGCTTATAATATAAGATTTTATTGACATGAATTTTGAAAAATAAATGCTTACTTATCAGTAATTTATATACGAGTTTTATCCATTTACTTAGTTGGCATAGGTAATATTTCAGGAAAGTTTTTACATAAAAAACATAGATTACATAGATCTTTAACTCTTCGACATTAGAAGTCAGTGCACGTAACTCATGCGAATTAGTTGGACATACGTCGTATTTGAATTTGTGGGAAAAATGTGTTTGTTGTCAAAAGAAGAAGATGAGTTTTAGATCTATGTAATCTATGATATAAAAATTAATTTTCTTATTTTGAAGATTTAAATCTTAAAAAAAAAATGGTAGCCAAACATAAAAATGATAACGAACAATTGAAATTTATAATAATAAAAACAAAAAAGCATACACACCAAATAAAAACGTTATAACATTGTTTAATCGTAAAATTTTAATAACATTTTATAAAAACGTATATGATATCATATATGGCAATATCAAACCATATACAATACATAATACCCATATATGGATCCATATACAATTAGATGCGCTTCATAATACTCAGATATAACCATATCTGGATTCATATATGCTCAGTATAGCCAAATCTGAACCCATATATAATCAAATATAATTTAAAATATAACCATATCTAACCTATCTGGATTAATATATACTCAGATATAGTCATATCTGGATCCATATATGATCAGATATAATCATATCTTATTGCATATATGATCAGATATAATTATATGTAAATATATGTAATTATATATAAACATTTGTACATGGGTTGAAGTATTTTTTTTTAGTTGAAAACTTAAGGTTAAAAATAAAATTTTGATAAACCAATTTAGACTTTGAAGCTTACGAAAAACAACTTTTCTATTGCACGTTTGTTTGACTGACGAAGTTCCAAGAAACAAATTTTACACAAATTTAATTTGTAGCCGATGAAAAAGTTCCTATATAGTGCATTAAAATGCAAAAAAGGTCGGAGAATTCTCTGCATGATATTAATGAATTTTTGCATAGAAGCAGCAGCAACTCCTAATCGAAGTTTCATTAAGTTTTATAAAAAAATATATTTTTTTAATTACATAATAGTTTAGATCACCAAATAAAAAAGTTTCAATAAAACTTGTTTCGTTAAAATTAATAAGCTTTTCATTAATTTTAGGAAATTTTTAATTCACATTATAAAGAAAAATACATTAGTTTACAAACCATTTTCATTATTTTTCGTCCACTAAGATTTCCCTTCTGTAGAAATTACTTTCATCAATAATACGTTTTTATGTTGATGTGCTATCATAAACCGCCAAAATTATTCTGCAAAGCATTTCAATGTACAATTAGTTTTCTCGATTTTTTTTTGCTAAAAATATAGATTTTTACACAATTAATCGTTAACCAATAAATTTGGACAAATAATGCTTTTATTGCGTATTCGGCTTGTTTAATAGTAGATGCTTGACAAATAGATGAATCATGCCTATTATGCAGAATACCGAATAAAGACCATATATTTTTGACACACGAAAAAAACATTTTTTTAAGTCAAAAATATTTTATCAACAAAGTCCCCCCTCTTCCACCAAATGGAAAAAGCTGTATCCGCGCCTGTTGTTATACATACTAAACAAATGGTGACGGATTTGCGGATAGTAAATTCTATTGAACAAATAATTTACTTTAAGCAAATCCGTCATCATTTGTTTAGTATATAAAACAGAGGCAACAAATTGTATGTAGGCAATATTTTTACACATTGCATGGAGCTACAGTCCGTTTACGAAACGTATCCGCTCGAGTAATGAAGACAGTTAAGGCTTCATTACTCGACCGGATACAGTTAGCCGTTAACCCATAAATTTGGACAAATAATGCTTTATAAGTCAACAATTATATATAAGGTTATATCAAATTTGATAAATTTCTTTATTGCAGCATATTAATTTTTTTATTCTGAAACCTACAAATTGGACTATGTCATATTTATATGACACTTACCTTCCATAATAAGTGTTTGTAAAAAAACATTTTGTGCAAACTTCAAATTTATCAAACACCTTTTCTTTATAATAAATTTGTTACCGTGGTACAAAATCCAAATGCCCATTTCCCATCCCTGATATATATATATAAGCGACACACTCTCGTACAAAAATACTTAAGTTTTACACGAAACTTAAGAAGTTATGTTGTGACACCCACGTATAATAGAGCTCGCGGCTGTATAAGCTGGTGACAGTAATTATTTAAAAGTTACAAACATTCATAGGTTTGTTTAATACATACATACAACACAGTCTGACAGACATATAAACAGACTTTTAGACAAATATACAAACAATTCGTATGTTAGAGAGGCATTTTTTTTGTATGAAGAAAAACTTTTTTTGAAAAATTTCAATTAACTGTTTAGATTATTGTAGTATTAGGTCTAAAAGTTATTTGGTGCAAAGTTGAGAAAAATCGGATAGCTTTAACAAGGGCGCCCGCTACCGAATTTTTCGATTTTTGAAAATTTTTCTTAAACTGCTTTAATAAAAATAATATGTCTTGCGACACATCGTTTTATATTAATTTTGGCAATGCTGAACATCAGAGAACAGAATGAGACCATTCGTTTTTGTTGTCCATTTATACATTCATTGCCTTTGCATTGCTTTTATTCAACAACAACACCTTATGCTGTTGATGTTTATTCCATTCATTGTTTTTGTTGAATGCCTTTTTAACATTCATTTTTATAATGCCGTTACATGTCAAGCAATGAAATGAAATGATGACACATGAATAACATTTAGATTCGATTATATGGCACTATGCACCGCGACCAACTTAGGTCTTTTGTGCTGCCTAAAGTTACCCTAAAGATTCAAGCTACCTATAAAGCCAATAATCCTATTAGGCAAAATCTTCATAATGTCCGAAGGGGAGACAAAGCGATTGCCAAGAAACTTGGCACGCCTTTCACATAGCCTCGGACATTCGCAAAGAACATGCTCTGATGTCTCAGCTACCAGTTCGCAAAACCTACACTCATCCGTGTCCGAAAGACCCCTTTTGCGCAGGTGGTATCTGAGATTGCAGTGTCCAGTCAGGTAAGACATCAGGGTTCTCAAGTCACCCATTCCGAGGGACAAGAGTCTCCACGATCCTGCACTGGAAAAAGAAATTAATCTCTTAGCCTGTCGTTGGCCAAGAGAGTTTTCCCAATAGAGAGAGAATTCTGACTCCCTCCACGACCCGAGCTTCTCCCTAATATACCCCAAAGGTATACCACAGAATGGTTCAGGGCCAATAAAGGGCCTTCGGGCCCCGCAATTAGCAAGACAATCTGCCCTCTCGTTGCCCTCATGCCCCTCGTGACCAGGAACCCACCCTAAGGTAAGCGAGTTGCGCCTGCCAAGTCGGTTAAGAGCCAGAATGCATTCCATGACCAGACCAGATGACACCTCATAGGACATTAAAGCCCTTAATGCCGCCTGACTGTCGGAAAGAATGTAGATGCGAGATCTAATAGTGCCCCTTCGTAGACACTCCTCCGCGCAGACACAGATAGCAAAAATCTCTGCCTGAAAAATGGAGGGGTATCTACCCATGGGTAAGGCCCGTTGGAAACCTGGTCCATAGACACCCGCACCAGTGTCACCATTTGCATGCTTTGAGCCATCTGTGAACCATATCTGAGAACCCCGCTCTGGCTCCCAGGATCTGTTGGTCCACATGGCCCTGTCGAACAGCATCACTTTAAAGTTCCTATCAAAGATGTACTCCGGTGACCTCCTATCCGTAACCTTTGTAACCGGGTCATCAATTAGGATTCTAG
Organism: Delia radicum; assembly: GCA_021234595.1. Lineage (NCBI taxonomy): Eukaryota > Metazoa > Arthropoda > Insecta > Diptera > Anthomyiidae > Delia > Delia radicum. Next base: position 20,458,533 of record CM037854.1, on the reverse strand, counting down.
CGATCCTCATGTGATCCCTTAGATCACCTCCCCTCATGTCACCGAATTCTCTAAGTCTGGAGGATCCTATGCAGGCAGCCTCCATTACAGAAATATGCAATGGTGGTATCCCCAGCATAACCCCCATGGCATCCGTCGGGCAGGTTCCGCCTGCCCCCGTTATGCCAATACAAATAAGACGGTAGATCCTCTTGAGAGCATCCCTTGCCCCTACCTGTTCAACCTTTGGCCACCATGCCAGGGCAGCATAGGTGATCATAGGTTTAACAATGGTGTTAAACGACCAGTAGACCATCTGCGGCCTTAGACCCCATGTCTTACCAAAAAGCCTTTTGGCAGGCATAATATGCCCTTGTGGCCTTCTTGGAGACATAGTCAAGATGTTCATTCCAGGTAAGGGATCTGTCAAGAGTCACGCCGAGGTACTTAACACTACTGGAAAAGCCCACCGTGGCCCCATCAAGGACAGGCATTGTCAGGTTAAGTTTCCTTCTATTCGTAAATGGTACCAGGATTGTCTTCGACGGGTTGACAGACAAGCCCTTTTCCCGGCACCAAGAAAGAGTATAGTTCAGAGCCTGCTGCATACGTTCGGATATGGTCCTATCATCAAATCCTACTACAGAAATGACAAGATCATCCGCGTATCCATAAGTCCTGAAACCCAGGTCGTTCAAACCTTCGAGTAGTTCATCAATGACCAGCGTCCAGAGTAACGGCGACAAAACACCCCCCTGTGGACAGCCCCTAGTCGCATTTACTAGTAGTCCCTATGCCGAACGTGATTATTCTAGATGAATAACATGAAATCAATCACAACATTCGCGTAGTATTCGTTGACCTGTAGCAATAATAATAATTTTTTTTTAGTTTTATTAAACACGACATATGTATAAATTTTTGTTTAATTTTATTAAACATGAAATATGTATAAAATTTTTTAATTTTCTTAATACAGTAATATGATTCACAAAAAAATTTGTTAAAGTTTTATTCATTTAACATTGAGACCATTCATACCAATCGTTGTGTATTCGCTGTTTTCGTGAGTGTTAAGTGCATGGTTTTCGTTACACTCACTTTTCCTAATTCTGTCGATTGTTTCTTTATTGAAATGATGTGAGTTGACAACAATGTACTCATTTTTTGTGATTGCATTCAAAAGCATGAAATAAGGCACTCAAACCGTTCTCTGCTGAACATGGATTTTGTAATCGGATTAACGGGATATTACGATTTGACATTTACTAAACATGGCGCCATTTCATCTATTCCAGAAATTTTTTAAAAAACTATATTAGAATATTTCTTGTTTTTGCACTCAAATACTGGACAAAATAAGGTTTCATTTGCTCATAATTATGCTTTCATTATATCTGAAATTAGTGATGATGTATCACAAAATATATTTTTTTTAAATTCCCGGGTAAAAATTTTAATATGAAGTCTACTATAATTAGTTCTCACTTGATAAGTTCCCATATATAAACACATACAAATTGGTGCGAAAAAATGGGTCATCTACACGTATCTAATTATATCAAATTAGAAATAATTTTATACAATTTTATGCAAGATTTGTCCATATCCGAGACATTAAATTATATCTATATTATATTATATCAATATATTATAAAGGGTCCGCCAAATAACTTTTTTTTTTTTAAATGCTATAAAAAAAACTACTGAATATTTTCTCAAATTTCTTTTTTTATTTGAAAGTACAATCCTTCCGGTTAATAATGGAAAATAATTTCATTCAAATGGCTGCCTCGGCTGGCCATGCAGCAGACTACACGATCGGTCCAATTTTTAAGCACATTATCGATTGTGTGCAGCTGTATTTCACCAATGTCTTCACGAATATTGTCCTTTAAAGCGTCAATTGTCTCTGGCTTGTTAGCATAACACTTATGGTTTATCGATGAGGATGCCAGTTTCTTTCACTTTTTTTACAAGATAACGAACATACGGAGCTGACGGTTCTTCTCTCTTCCAAAATCCGTACGCAATCTTCGCACACATTCTGCAACATTACCATGATTTTCAAAGTAATGTCGCATTATTTCCCAGCGTTGTTCAAGCGTATACACAACCATATTCGTTCAGCGGAAGGATAAAACTAATTATCTGTCAAATCAGACATGAGCTAAGTGTTACCATTCACGAAATAAGCACTAGTTGAAAAAAAAGTTAGATGGCGGACCCTTTATTATATCAATTTATATTATATCAATTTATATTATATCATTTTTAGCCGATATTAGGCAGGCTTTCTATAGCTTTAAGTAATGCTTAAACGTATTTAAGTTCAAAATTAAAATTTCTAGAAATCACAATTTTAAAGACCCAAATTTTTTTTAATGAAACATTACGAAATTTTTAAAAATTATCCAGAATAAGTTTAGTGTTTCAAAAATGTACCTATTTTTTTATTTGAAATTATATTAAAAAAAAATCACTTTAAAATGAGTTCGTTATAAAATGAATATGGTCATATGAGAAGCCATATGTAATAAAGCCTTAACTTGATTTGATATTGAACTGACTTAATTTGATATTGAACTTTATAAAAATATGTATATCATTATATATAATGATATATAAAATTATTAAAAAAGTATTTTCAGTAGTTTAATAAGAATTAGCATGGGACCATATAAAGAATGGCCCAGTTATAATCTGCACGCATTCATAACGTTGTTACAGCGCCCCCAGTGTATGAAATTTTAAACCATTTACATATGTTGTTGACAACACATATACCGTTATTTGACATAATTTTCAAGTCTGTCATTCGAATAGTATTTCCTACAGACGCCATGGACCAAAAAAGACGTGAAGAAATTTTGAACACTTTCTTAGAAAATCCAACATTCAGTGGTTCGAAAAACAAACACATGAATCCTCTTAACTGCCCACAATTTCGACCAATCGAAAGATATTGGGCAAATGTAAAAAATAAATTGAAAAAGAGTAATTTAGAAGCAAAAAATGAAGTTATAATGTTACAAAAATGGAACCAGAGTGCTAAAAAAGTAAAGCCGAAGGATGTGCAAAAATTAATGGGCAGCATCAACAAACATGTCCGTTCTTTTATTTGTAACAAAGAAAATTAATTTATTTGTATTATTTTCCTTAAAGCTGAATAAATTTCCTTTAATTTGGTGTATAATTTATAAAAATGTGTCAGTTATTTACAAAGTTATAACTACTTTTGTGCGTCCAGATTATAACTGGGCCATTCTCTATAATCATATCGATCATGGCTTATCATATTTACATATGGAGTAAGATTTGGAAACATATAATAATATCAAGTACCAATAAAAATTTCTTTCGATTAAAATTATTAGATGTTTTTGTATATAATTATATAAGCCGTAATGTGATTCCATTCAAAGTCAGATATGACTTAATCATATTATATATGACTAGATATAACTATTTTTACCCGGGTTAATTAAAATCTATTTTTTTTTTTTTTTTGTGAGCAGGTCGTCAAGTGTTAAGTAATCCGATTTTTTTTTTTAAATTTCGCACCACAAAACTATTGGACTTAGTACTAGAACAATCAAAACATTAATTAATGAAAATCGAAAGTTAAAGTAAATAATAATTATGTGTATAAAATTGAAAAGCATAACAATTTTACTATATAAATTTTCTGTTTTTCCCAGATATTTGAAGGTACATTTACAAGTTGTCCTTAAACCAATATTGCCATAATTGTGTTCACATGAAAAGTAGTTTTGTCTACTTTGCTAGTGCAAAAACAAAAAAAAAAAAAAATAGGGTAATTTTTAGTGTTTTCAATTCGCTTAATCGATTAACCGATTCCTCGATTAATCGTCTCAATTTCGTTTAATGTCGAAACAAATAACAATTTTAAACCGGTTACAATTTTTTATATGGATTTTTTTCCCAAAACTTGTCAGCGAAAGCGATCCTTAAGCCTCTGGGCAATATATTCTATTAGATAGATAATTTTTTATTCTGTTTTGATTTTAAAAAAAAACTCAAATTAATGTTAACCAATATTTTAATGTACATATTTCAAGACAATGCGGAATTTGTTTTGAATCATTGTCACATAACTGTTAACCACTGTGGCAACTGTTAAATGGCAACACTGGTAGGTTCCTAGGGCTTTTTAAACCTAATACGGTGTAACTCTAAGGATTTATTTCCACTGAACATATACGATATCCTGGGCAAGTTTAAAATGACAAAAAAGTTAATACATAATATCACAAAACTAAAGCAAAAATGTCATGACAAAAATTGCTTAAAATAACAGTTGATTTAAAGTTTTTTGTATAATATTTTAAATTAAAAACAATAATGAACAAATTTATAGTTAAAGTGATAAATTGTTGTCGTTGTAAATAAGAATGAACTTAAAAGTTTAAAATTTCGTTGCTTTAAAAGAAAATATTCCGAAATTTATTTATTACAAACATCGAATTTTTGCATGCAACTATTTTTAACAGAACTTTTTAACGAACCAAAAATGGGTTTTTATGGTAAGAATTAAAAAATGTAATTTTTAAAAAATATTTGAGAAAGTGGCATTTAATGGCAACTGCCAAAAAAAACCTGCCCTTAAACTACATTCACACTAAACCCCAAAACACTTATTTTTGTTTTTTCAAGTTTTCTACTCAAATTTCATATAAATTTAAAATCGAAAATTTAAAAAAATTAAAATACCTATTTTGAGGTTAAATAGAATGTATTATGTAGTAAATCCCATGATTCTATGGCATATATCATTAAAACATTGCAGGATGCTTTTAATCATCCTCAACAAGCACTTAACAAAAAAAAAAACAGTTCTTTGTATTTTTATTGATAACAAAATAAAGAAATACATTGTGAAAGGCGTGGTAGAGAAGAATGAGTACATTTTCTAAAAATCATAACGACATTGCACATTTTCAATTTTTTCTGAATCAGACTGCGCAGTTTCTGGTATTGAACCTTCGTCAGTGATCCTGTTTTTTTTTTTTTTTTGATTTTTTTTTTTTGAATTTTGTTTTTTTGAATAATGTAATATTTGTTATGTTTTTATTTGTTCGCTTGCGTCTATATGAAATTTTCTGTGCAATCACTGACCGTCGTATAGATAAACTAATTTATAATGCCACATGCACTCGCACTACCAGTTAGACAGAGCTCTTTAGCCCTCTGAGATATCGTCAGGTCGAGTTTTGTTGTGATTAAAACTAGTTTTATTCCATACACGGTGTTTTTGTTCTTGCATACATAATCTCAGAAGTACAATTCCAACAACACAACAGTTCTAATTTTAGAAACTGACCTCACTAATGTAAACTGTTTTCCCATATGTTGTAAGTGATGCCATATCTATGATATATTCTTTGTATATTCAATAGATGGCGTTTACGTAGTTAGGCAAGAATTGCCAGACAGCAAAGTTTGATTATTGTTTGAGTTTGAATTTTAACGTATTTTTCAGACAATTGCAATTAATACTATAATTAATATGCAATTTTATTTAATTTAATTGTGAAAGGCGTGGTAGAGAAGAATGAGTGTATTTTCTAAAAATCATAATTACATTGCAAATTTTTACATTTTGAACGGTTAATCGCCAATTTTCTCGATTAACCGGTTAATCATTTTAAGCGATTTTTTGAATAATGCCTTAACCGGTTAACCGCCTGGTCAAATAACTGGAAACACTAATAATTAAAAAAAAACCATTTCTAGTAAAAATCGAATCGCAATATCTAGAAAATTTCAAAATATTCGTGTTCAGAAGCCCAAAATTAATAAAAAATGATGTGTCACAAGACATATTTTTATTAAAGCAGTTTAAGAAAAATTTTTCACAAAACCAAAACTTTGTTAGAGGTGCCAAACGGGTAACGCTTTCCGATTTTTCTCAAATTCGCACCAGCTCACTTTTAGAACTAGTTCTGCAATATTCGCAACAATAATTAATAAAAATCGAAAGTTGAAAAAATGCCGCTCTAATGTACGTGTATGTTTGACGTACAATCCAGGCTGTGCAACATAAGTAAAACTCAAACAAAACCTAACGCAGATTGTCCTTAGCAGGAATTGTAAGATATATGCACACGTATGTCGTCAAATGTGATACATGTGTACATACAACATGACGAGTACGTATCTACATGTTTAAGTAGTTGTAGACCCCTTTTATTGTAAAAGAAAAAACGGAAAGGAACTTTAGCAAAACTCCTTTTACTTTACATTAGGGATGATAAATAAGATATTCGATTTTGTGCTAACTGTAATTTAAAACATGGTACCTTAAAATACCCTAAATAAGACCTAATATTAAATATTATATACCCTAAAATAAGACCTAATATACAAATAACTTTTTAACTCCTTAGGAGACCCAGACACTGTCAAACTTTTTAAGTGTTTTAAATAATCACAATTTAGGCTTTTATACTTTTTGAACTTCTTGACTGCAGAGTAAAACTTTTAATAAATTACTCGACGAAAAAAGTTCCGGGTCGATTTGTATGGAGGCAAAAAAATCGCTCAACGTTCAAGGAAAATCGTATTCTAGGGATCAAAATAAGAAACTTTGCCGAAGGAACCATACCTCTAAAACGAATTCTGATGTCCCGACTTTTGACCCGTAGGGTGAAATTTTGAAAAATCCCACTTTGACCCATTTAGAGTGCCCCAATCGAATCCAACCTAATCGAATATAATCTATACATTCATCTGCTAGAGCGTCTTCCGGAGAAGAAATAGAGACCCTAATCTCTATCCCAAGATTTGTACATTTTGCTATAGAAACACGGCTAAAAGGCCCTCTTTCAACTTAAATATTAACCCCTTAACGGTCACCTAGAATGATGATTTATGCATTAATCTGCTAGCGCGTCTCCCGGAGAAGACGTAGCTCCCATAATCTTGGAGAGATTCCACCTACTTTCTGAAATATCATTGTGGGATTTTTCAAAATTTGACCCTATGAGTCAAAAGTCGGGACATCAGAATTCGTTTAAGAGGTATGGTTCCTTCGGCAAAGTTTCTTATTTTGATCCCTAGAATACGATTTTCCTTGAACGTTGAGCGATTTTTAAATCGACCCGCCCTATTATATATAGTATCACATATAACTAGGGTTGCCATATTTGAAAAGTGAAAAAAAATGTACATTGATGAAAAAAAAACAGTACTTTTCAAAAAAAAAAACAGTACATTTTTGTATTTATTGTTAACATAACTTTTACTTCAATACATCACATATTTACTTAAAGTAAGTTAATACACCGAACCAAACAGCGTAGGTAAAATCAACAAAAAAAATTTTGTAGATCTTTAACGAAATTTTGTAAATTTTTTTTTAAGATTTAACAAATTTTATTCAAATCAACAAAATTTCATCAAGTTTGCATCCTCTAAAGAAGTAAAATTGACTAAATTTCATCAAATTGACTAAATTTCGTCAAATTGGCTAAAATTATTAGTTTGGACGCCATTACTTTTTGCATTGGGCAGTGTCATGAAAAAAAATTGTGTTTACAAACATCTATTGCTTGAAAAGGAAACAAACCAAACTTATCTATGTACAAAGAAACGAAGTGGAATTAATACAGGGAGATTCAAAAAATTTATATAAAAAAATATTGTGCACACGAAAAAAAACATGCTTAAAAAAATATATATTCTTTGTACACGCAAAAAAACTTGTTTATATAAAAATATGTAAAATATACAAGAAAACAGTACAAAAACAGTACAAATCTAAAAAAACAGTACTTTTGCGTACTGTTTTAGGTGTTGTGAATAAAACAGTACATTTTTCAAAAAACAGTACATGTACTGTTTAAAACAGTACGAATGGCAACCCTACATATAACTAAACATCACATCTCATCTGATCCGAAAAATTACATACATAAGCTGATCTCATGGTATCTCAAACTATCTCGATCTAATCTCATATAGTTTGATCCGAAAAATGGGTCTATAAAATATAATCAAAATCACCCCTATCGTGAATATTTTTTCCCTCGAATTGTTTTCCCTTTTCACTCAATTCCAATCGTGAATAAAAGTTCCCTCCAAATTTGATCCCTTTATCTAATCATTCACTCGTGAATAGCATAATACAATTTCAGGGGAAATTCACGATACCAATTTTCACTTGAGGAGGAATGAAAATTACATGGGAACAAATATTTCCCTTTTTATTCCCGATAGCGGTGATTATATAATTTGATACAATTTTATGTAATAACTTTTTTATTAAAAAAAAATTTAAAATGTTTTAGAGATCAGTACTTTTTCTTTTGATCCAATTATAATTTAAAACATATAAATAATAATTTTAAAAAAATAATGTTTAATATAAAAATTTATGAACCTGAAGTTGGAACATATAATAAATTTAAAACACTAGGTAAAACCAAAAAAAAAAACACATTTACCGAGGAGAAAATAAATTTTTTAAAGTGCAGAAATAACCAGCAAAGTTTGCACTTTACAAAATAATTAAAAATAATAACTATACGGTCGGTATTATGGATCAATACGACATAAAAACCGAACAATTTCGAATATCGAAAAACGCTCATACACCCATTCGATTAAATTAAATAAGCATTACTATGCATTATTTTTAGCTTAATACAACTACAATACCTTAATAAAAAGCAAGGTTTAATGTTACTTGAAACACATTTCTTTGAATAACAAAAACACTTGAAAGTCTTTAGAGATATTTTGTACACCAAATTTGATACCAAATTTGTCTATAGTTTAAATGGAACGAAATAAGCCGACAAATATGTAAAATGGGGTAATGTTTGACCTCACTGAAATTTTTATTCTCTACAACATATCCGAAGTTCATTAAGATCTGCCTGTCCGGGTCGGTATAGCTCCCTTGTTAGCCCGAGCCTTAAAAAACACATATTTTAACTTCCAAATTTTGAGCCCAAGTGGTTTAGGTAGGACGTGAAGGAGAATAATTTTCCTTTTTATTACCCGTCGTCGTGGGAATTTGCAAATATCCACCTTTAGCAGATAACTAAACACAGAGAAAATTTGTTTGTTGCAATTTCCAACTAAAATTCGGAAACTCACACTAAAATCGGTGGGTTCTGCTGATTGTCGCAACTAAATTTAGTTGATACAAGCGAATTTTATTTGCAGGAACCAAATTATTTGGGCGTTGCATTCCAGTTTGAATGTTCCAACCGAATATGTTGTCAGTGTCGGTTGACACTTTCGTTTTCTGTGTGTACTCGGGAAGATTAACCTATATACCAAATTTCAAGTTCCTAACATCAGAAGTAGGGTTTCTTCTTTTCATCCTGCATTTTTCCCTCTTCCCAGCATCAATTAGAAAAATAGTATGTATGAGTTTTGTATCCCTCATACATATCGCAGCTTCTATCTTTAGGGTCTAATAGCGCGCCAACTCTACCTCAGATTTCTCGCGACATACATATCGCAGCTTCTCTCTTTAGGGTCCAATAGCGCGCCAACTCTACCTCAGATTTCTCGCGACAATTGTTCTAAGACTTAAAATCTTGCGTAATTACAGTGTTGCCATCTTTTAAGCCCTTAATCTTTCACCATATTTTACATTTTCTCTATCCTTTTTAATTAAGTTGGAAGAACTTAATAAATGCTCCCTTGTAAAAAGAATCCCAAAAGTACCATATTATTGGATATCCGCACTGATGAAGGAACCTACATAACAAATTTCTAGTTCCTGACTTGAGCGGTTTTGGCAGGGTTTTTCCCTATTTCACCACGTTCATGGCAAAAGTTTCGGAACATAGCTAATCAGTAAATTAACTCATACCCCAATGAACATATATTTCAAATTTAAGGTTTCTAACTAGAAAGGTATAGGCAATCTGTCCACTTAATTTATTTTTTAATTCAGATTCGTTATTTGGTGTCTTGACCTGACATCGAATTGTTCAATCGGCGAAGAATTTCTTGTTAGGTTAAGGCTTACAGTGGCAGCCGGTGCCGCATGCACCAGCACACTTACACTCTGAGGTCCGTTGTGATGCCACGAAACAGACCAGTTCGAGCTCCTTACGAAGGTAAGGAGGTGTGAAATGTCAGCATCCGAAAGATCACTGATATCGTGAAAGAACGTCGATCCCAGTGAGGCCATCTCTCAATCTCATCAATGCTCTGCTCCTCCTCCTTCTCGTCCCTGCAGCTCCTCCAGAAGTCGGGCGATAACAACCCCAACCTCTGCGCATGCCTGCCAATGAGACAGTGACCCGTTATCACGCCACCATGTTCGAGATCTACCACCTGAAAAGTGATAGCGCTCTTGTGCGCCCTGGATCCACAGCTGGCCAGATGTGCCTTGTTATCACACTAGTCACACCTAAGTTGCCCTCTCGGAGTAGATTGTTCAGCTTACAATTTCTTATTAGAGTACGGATTTCTCTTGTGTGGACCACTCTTGCCCATATTTTGTTCCTGTTATAACAAAGTTGTTAGCAGATTTGTTTTCACAGCGATGTCTGCCATGTTTCTGGCAAAAAGTACCTTATCGGTTAGTATTCATATATTTTAAATTTCGAAATTTCTCTGAAGAGATAAAGTACTTTAGAAAACGTCGATTAAGACTACAATTCTGAAGAGATAAAGTTCTTAAGAAAACCTCGATTAAGACAGCAATCCTGAAGAGTTTCGATCCTTCCTAAATTATTTTAGAAAGCCACGATTTTGGGAAGTTGTCAAAGTCCTTTACAAACAACAATTGTCTGAAGTCTAAAATAAAGTCACAATTTTGAGCAGGAAAGGCTTTTAGAATGAATTTAGACCTACACCAATTAACCAAAAAAAGTCAAAATTTTGCGATAAAGTCAGTAAATAATAAATGTGAGAAATAAAGATTTAGTTGCTAGTAACTTATTTAAATATGAGCTGTACCCAACTAGACATTAAAAATGCATCACTTAATCCGGATCCTAGTGAATGTTAAGATTTTTAATGCGTTACAAGCGTAACGAAGGATGTTAAACTTCGATTAATTTATTTTTACTTAAATTCAAATCTACCTAAAAAAGTTAAAAATTTATTAACCCAAAATTTAAATTCACTAAAGTTATCGTACTGAAAAAACCCCCCTTTTTAAACAAGGAAACAACGAAAAAAAATCATATCGGAAATAAAAGAAAGACAGCAACCAAATATTATTTATGTATATAGTGCGCCTGTTTTTCAAATAACAATACAAAAAAAAAAGGAAAAACAATAAGAACAAGAAGGAAAAAAATTGAAAAATCATAAACATCGAAGCTTAACTTAGCTTACTCACAGTCTCAATCCGTGTACCGTCGTTTAACATTATTTACTAGATAACAACACGCGACATAATACCTTTAAATATTTACTATAACCATGCACACTTGCACACACATGCAAATGCAAACTTACAACACATACACTCATACACACAAACGAACACTGAATGCAGAACCAAAAGAAAAATAACATTTTAGCTAAAGGGAAATCTATCCAACCAATTTATCCTTCATCTGTGTGTGATTTTTTTTTTGTCCTCTCCCTCTCGTCAATTCTACCACTTAAAGTGTTTTGCAAAAAAAAGTAGTCTGTCTGTCCGAGCCACTGCACACCCACGCTTGCATGTTTGTATCCTTGTTATGCTATGTTTAACGTAAATTTTAGTGCGCATGTTTCAGAGAGAAAACTTGAGACATTGTATTTTGAGTAGCTTTAATTTTTTTGAGAGCTTATTACTGAGAGTAAGAGAAGTGACGTATTTCATTTTATTACAAAATAATTGCAATAGTTAACGGTTATTACTCTAAGGTGTGTGAGTATTAATAGTGCACAGTCTTATTTTTTTATTGTCAAATTATAAAGATGCTACTGTAGTGTCTTGACAATACATATTAATAAAGATTTGACAAAAATAAATTTTTAAAAATCTTTAAACTTTATAATATTGGCTTGAAATTCTAGTAGTTTTCATTGTGTGTTTTGGCTGACGATTGAAATCTGCCAATGTTGCTTTTGAATTTATAGTGAAATCTAGCAACCTTGCTTCATATTTGACTGGGGACAAACCATGTAGGAGTTAGTAAGTCAGTTAAAAACTATAGTTTAATAAATTACGAATAAAGTGGTGTTTCTAGAAGTCATACAAAACCAAAATGCATGTAGTCACTCATTCGTTATGGAAGCATTTTTTTTTTTTTAGTAGATTAATTCTGATCCAAATCTAGGCTTTAGTTTTGTTTGAAATTAATAAAGAAATCCACAATTACTCCAAAAACAGACATTATTATGGCAAGACTTCAAAAGAATTTGTAAATCGTTGGTTACTTTTAAAACTTGCGGCTTAGTGTAATATGGTTAGATAAAAACGAAAACTACTTCAGATGATTCCAACAAAGCATTGGTTCTCTTTTAAATCCACGACTAAGACCATGATTCCTTTGTGCGATTCAGACCAATCATTAGTTTCTTTATAAATCTACGATTACGGCCATGATACCTTTGTGCGATTCAGACCAGTCATTAGTTCTTTTATAAATCCACGTTTAGGACTATGATTTCTTTGTATGATTCAGACGAAAAATTGGTTCTTTTATGAACCCTCGATGAAGACAATTAATTAGCTCTTTAGATGATTACACTGTAGTTCTTTTTAAGTTAACGTTACGACTAAAAGTTCAAATTCAGACTAGGCTTTCGTTTCTTAAGAATACCTTCAGACTAGGCTTTTAATACTTTAAATCCTTCAGACTAGGTTTTTGTTATTTAATAAACACACGAATAATAGGAAGTATAGACTGAAAAGGTAATCTAGCAATAAGTTTGCTACTTTTTTACAAGATTAACTTTAAACCCCCCAATAAGCCTCTGCAGTAGGGGTTTTCCATATAGAAATTCACGAGCCAAATTGTGATTTCTTCATATTAGGGTTATTTTCTTTAAGAAATCCACGATTAAGTCCATAAGTAATTCAGATGAAGCTTCTGTTCTTTTAGGAAGACTGTCATTCAGCTTTTATTCTTTTACGAATCCAGGTTTCAGCTTTTGTTCTTTTAGGAATTCAAGATTAAGACTATAATTCGTTCAGCTTTTTTTCTTTCAGGAATCCAGGATTAAGACTATAATTCGTTCAGCTTTTGTTCTTGTAGGAATTCACAGTTAAGACTACAATTTGTCCAACTTTCGTTCCTTTAGGAATCCATGATTAAGACTATAACTCGTTCAGCTTTTACTTTAGTACAGTATTAAGAGTATAATTCGTTCAGCTTTTGTTCTTTTAGGAACCCAGGATTAAGACTATAATTCGTTTAGCGTTTGTTCTGTTAGGAATTGAAAAATTAGACTATAATTCGTTCAGCTTTTGTTATTTTAGGAATCCACGAGTAAGACTATAATTCGTTCAGCTTTTTTTCTTTCGGAAATCCATGATTAGAACTATAATTCGTTCATCTTTGGTTCTGTCAGAACTTCACTATTAAAACTGTAATTTGTGCAGCTTTTGTTTTTTTACAAATCCTCGATTAAGCTTCCTTCAGATGAAGCTTTTGTTCTTTTAGGCATACAGCGGTTTAAGCAAAACATATCATAATCATAATTAAAACACTAGTGAAAATACGCATTTTTACTTGAATTTATATCTAATGAATTAATGATACATAGAACATTGCCAAGGGGTTTCTTCCAAAACGATTTTTAAAGACTCTTATTTCAGATTCGAGAGCTTTTTCGAAGCCGTACACTTTTGACATTTTAACCATTAAACCTTCTGTTACACATGCGCTTATTATATTCATATCTATTATTACCATGATAATCAAATTAATAGTTTCAAACTTTTTTTTGGGAAAATAATGAAGGTCGTTTAAATAATAAAATATTTTGCAAGTTTTTAACCTTGTGTTCAGATTGAAAACTCATTCAAGGCACCTAAAAGTGAACCATTCATTGAGTATCCAGACTTTGCAAATTGGCCTTTTACGTATATACAATTTAATTTATATAAAACGTTATACATACATGTGATACAATGAACGACGAGAGTATTTATATGTTTTTTCGCGCTTATTCTCACGCGTTGTACCGACATTTTGAGGAGTCTGCGCAAAAAATTACTTCTTCAAGAGATTAAACAGAGCATATTGGAAATAGCCCACGCCAATTTTAATTACATTGTGTTATAAGAATATTTTGTATAGACATGTAAGCTATGGGAAAAAAGGGTGATACAATTAAGGTAAGAGGTATGAAAATGTTTGAATTTGGGTTTCAAAATTATTATGATTTTACTTTGAAAACGCAAGAGGCAACATTTGGCTTTAGAATCTATTAACCAAATAACCGATTTGCAGCTCCATAACTTTTGAGTATTTGCAGAGTAGATAGGGCAATTGGTTCACTTTTTCGTAATCCCAGCGCATTTCGAATATCTTCTTCGAGCATTGACTATTGAAAACTTGGCAAAAGCAAGATAAGTTTTCGATTTTAGTCGTTTTTGGAATGAATGTTTTTGGATTTAATTGAAAATTAGCACAAGCACATATTTTACTTTCGAATGTGCTGTATTTTGATTTTTGAAATTCGGTGTAGTTTAATGGTTAGGAGTTTCAAATTCCGGGCTTTTTTTAACTCCCGGAAATTGGCAATTTTTTTTTGAACATTCCCGGGATTCCGCGGGATTAAGGTTTTGATAGTGATAGTTAGCTTCTTTTTCTTAGAAAAAAAATAAAATTCAATTTAAGGATTACTGTAATTAAAGAGTATTTTTAAACATTTATTTTACTAAGAACAAATCTAAATATTGTTTTTTAACTTTTTTAGATAGTGGAATAAAATATTTTCTCTCTATTTGCTTTATATATTGAACCTTTTCCTTAAAAACTAGTCCTTAGGTCCAGTCTGAGATATATCCATTCGACATACATTTGTAATATTAATAGAAACCCGCTTTTTAAACCAAAAAACCTCTTTTCCTTTAGAACTTTTTAATACAATTTGCATAAAGAATAATAAATATCGATCATGTGTTTAAATTTTAGAAATGCAGGAGTTTTCCAATTGAAGATTTTTAGAGTAAGATAATATTTCAATTTAAAATTCTGCTCTGATTAGAGTATCCGTCTTTTACGCCTGAGTTTTTTTTTTATAATAAAGTTTTTTATTAGAATTGTCGAATTTTCTATAGCAATTTTTTTTTTAAACTAGCACAATTACTCTATAATAACTGAAGTATCTCAGAATTTTTGGTTTTTATTTTGAAAAAGATTTCCTGAAAATCCGATAGTATTTCATTCATAGATGGGAAAAACCAACTTTTTAAATTTTTATCAGGAAAAAACAGTATTTTATTTAAAATAAAGCAATTTTTTAAATTATTTTTATTTATTTTTATGGATAGTTTTTAAAATATTTTTCTTTTAAAAAGAAAAAAATAAAAAAAAGCTAAAATTTGTTTCCAAAGTTTAAAACCATTTTTATCTTCAAACAAAAAAGAAATATAAAATAAAATGTTTTTGATTTTATGGAATATATGTAAATCCAATATAATCTCAAAATATCTGATTCGCTCCACGAATTTTTTTTATCCTTTTGGATCTAATTAATTCCATGGAATATTTTGGGATCTATAAGGGTCTTAAATTAGATGTTATTGGATGCCCAATTTTAAGATCAATTTCGATCTAATTGAATCCAGTAATATATTTGAGTGATCTAATCGGATGTTACTGGTTACCCCAATTTTGAGATACACTTGGCTAGAAATAAATATCGAACTTTTTGTTGATCGGGGTGATAAAATATATTGTCTTGTATAAAATATCCAAAATTCAGAGTGGAATTCCCATGGGATCGAAATATACAGTAGTTTTCCGATTTAACGAACCATCGGTTTAACGAATTCGGGATTTAACGAACTCATAAAAATTTTGAATTGAGTACCTTATATTCAGTGTTGCCATGTATTTTTTTCAAAAAACTGTAAGAAAAAACTGTTTTTTTAAGAAAAAACTGTTTTTTTTCTTTTAATAAAAAACAGTAGGAAAAACAGTTAATATGTGCATTTTGAATTCAATTGCATTTAATTTAAACATAAAACAACATAAAAAACATTAAACACATAACATATTTATATACACAGAAAAAAATATTTTTTTTTGTGGACTAACTTTTAATTATACTAACAAAAAAAAAAAAATATTTTCAAATTTATGTTGTTACAGATCACAAGTTGTGCTCTGTTATAAAACCACATTTTAATTAACAATAGGAATAATATGTTTTTTTTTATGTGTACTTGTTTAAAGTAAAAAAAAAAATATAATATAAAAAAACATATTTATATTTATATTAATTATTTAACATATAGCAAAAAATAACTACAAAATCATAAAAAAACAAAATAATTCATCACATTTTGAGATCTTACTTAATTACATAAAAATATCAGTTATACATTTTTTGATTAAATTTGATTTTCATTTAGTTTGATTCCACACAAAATTTTAACACAAACAAATGCTAAAAAGGGAATTAAAATGCATTGCATTCAATGTGTAGTATTATTTTTTATTGAAACATTTTGTGCAACTTTTATATTAAATTTACAAATTCAAATAAAAGAAAGTAAATCGAGCAGGTAAACTGTTAAAAACTGGAAAAACTGGAAAAAAGGGTGAAATTAAACAAAAACTGTTTTTTTTTCATGAAAAACTGGAAAACTGTAACGCATCCTAAAAAACTCTAAAAAACAGTTAAAACTGGCAATATGGTAACACTGCTTATATTACGAACACCGTAACTTTGTACCGTAATTTTGTACTCGATATAACGAACAAATAGAAAATTAGAGTCTTAAGTATAGAATGAGATGCAAATACAAAGATTTCCGCAAACAATATGCAGAAGCAATAGACATATAGAGAAAGGGGATTCCCCAACGATGTTCTGGCTGCGTTTTCTGTGTTTACTTTTGGAGTTTTTAGCATTCTTGTACGATCGTTTGTGGTGTAAACATTAGAAAACATGGGAAACAGAAAAAGATTGTTATTAAAAAAAAAATTAAATATAGTGGATGATTGCGTGAGTGCATTGTGTGTTAAATATGGATTGGCCAAATCCACTATATCCACAATTTTAAAATCAAAGGCAAATCTGTTGAAATATGCGGAGATGACAGGTTTTGGTTCAAAAAAACAGAAAAGCAATTAAGGATGGAGAATTTCCAAAAATGGAAACAAATTCATATGAATTGCATTTATTTTATGTATTAGTACTCTGTTTATAATTAAAATAATAATAAAGGCATTCTCCAAAAAATTTTAGAGTTGTTATTTCCATAGTTTATGATTAAACAAACTTTGTCATAAATAGTACTCGGTTTAACAAATTTTTCAATTTAACGAACAGGGCTGACATTATATAGTTCGTCAAATCGAAAAACAACTGTATTTAGATTTTATTTTATTAAAAAAGATAAATTCTGAATTTTGTTCGATACACACGAATTTAAAATTTGATAAAACTTATTACCCATAGTCCAGAGTAGAAATTTTAAATGCGCAGAAAAAACTAAAGGTGAGTTTCGATTGAAATATTTGTTGATTCAATTGAAAGTTTAATTGAATTCTAGGACCGAAAGAAATTCTAATATCAATTAAAATAATTTGTAACTATTTAATTCATTGTATTTTCAATTAAGGTTTTAATCATATATATTAAAAATGTTATTGAATATTGTTCTTAATTTTAAACATTTGATTGTGATTTTTTAAATTGTGGCTTTTTTTTCCTTTGTTTTCAAAGTTATTTTCAATTAAACATTTAATACATATTATTAAACTTTTAATTAAAAGTGAGTTTGAAATCCAATCATTTTTTCAGTGTGGTTTTCAAAGGCTTTTTCACTTGAAAACTTCAATCCCATTCAATTTAATAACAAAATAATTTTTCATAAATATAACACTTCCCTATTGGAACACCCTTTATATTACCGCTTATTTTTCTCGTATATTTTCTCAATCCTTACCGTTATCCTCGTCGTATAATTGCCGTTGTAGTCGTCGTCGTCGTCGTTGTTGTCATCATTATCAACACAACAAAATATAGAAATGTTCGTGCAGGATACTTTACAGAGAGCGCCATTAGTTTGTGTGTAACGTTTGCCGGTGACAGGCGAATTATTGTAGTATTTTTCTAATAGAGTATTTAAAAAAAAAAATAATAAAAGAAAAGTATAATGAAATATTTGCAAAGATTTTTAAGGAAATGTGTGTGTTTTATTATTAATTAAATAAAAAGTGAAAAACTTTAATAAACGCTTAATAACAGTAATAATAATTTGCCAAAGAAGAAAGCTGGCAAAAATATTAGTAAAAATGAAAAATTAAAAAAAAAAACTGTCTCATACAATTTTTTTTTACAATTTGACTGCCAAGTAAGAAAATCGATAATTCAGTACTGTATCTTACGGCAAAGGTGATCTGAGGCTGCACACCAGAGAACGGGGGGGACCACTGCAACAACAACAACAGCAACAAAAAGAAGTAGCAGCAGCAGAAGAAGAAGAAAAAAAACCCTATATTCAGGAAAAAAAAAAAAAACTACGACGACTACGACAAAAACGATGTAGTTGTACAATCTCGTATTCGTTTCTGGTTTTCGTAAGCCGCCCCGGTTTTTTAATAGCCGTGTTGTTGGTTATTGGTTGATATTTTTACAGATTTTGTGTGCGCTTTATACGCTAAAAACTTTGTATGTGTGTGGCGCTGACTGACTAACAAACTTTCGACGATTTGACTGTCTACCTTAACTGCTTAAACACCACGACTGCCGTGGTGAAACACCAAACTGCCAGCCTTTGTGACTGACTGCCAGTATATTGTTTGTTAGTTGTTGTTTTTTTTTTTTTTACTTCTAATATGAAGCGTAGTAGTGATAATCACTGTGATGTTGTTGAAGTTTTTTAAACGTATGAGTAGTCGTCGTCGTTGTCGTATCTACTACTATTGCTCCTCGGTAATTGCATCGCTGCTATTACTCCGGCTGGTATAATTTGTACTTTCCGTAAAAATTCCCTCGTACAATTATCATCATACACACACACACACGCACGCACACGTAGATATTCACTTTACTCGCATTTGTACAAAAAAAAAAAAATCGTCACTCATAGCCATAGAAAAATATCATAGACTGTATATAAGAAGAAGTGTCTGGCTTTTTCTATGATGTCTAATATGAATAAATTTTCTTTTTTGACGAATTAAGAAAAAGGTAAAAAATCAAAGGATTTTGTATTAAAGCAGAACAATTCAAAATATATATATATTAAAGTTTATGTAGACGAAGAAGTTGTAGAAGATTTTTTAAAATTTTCTCGGTGTTTTTTTTTTGTTTTGGATTAAATAATGATAAAGTTTGTTAAACAGAAACATCATTATCAACAACAACAACAACAGCTAACTTCGTTGCAGCAACAACAACTACAGGAGTCTACTTACAAATCAGCTAAAAACTTTTTTAAGAAAAAGGTTGTGATATAAAATATTTACGTAAATTAAAGTTTTAAAAAATTATTAAAAAATTTTTTCAAAAAATATTAATTTTAGTTTTTTCTTTTTAATTTTTTTTTTAGGGCGAATCAAATGACTCTGGTACTGAATCTGATGGCGACATCTTAGATGTGGATAATAAACATCATCGTTATTTAGAGTTGGATATGGAAACTAGTAAGTTTTTTATATTTTTTTTTAATAACCCTTATACCGGCTCCTTTTTATGTTATACCGAAAAAAGTGATTGTGTTAAGAAGAGAATATGCAAAAATTTATTAAAATTTCCTGGATTTTTAATACAGTTTCAAATAAAAATAAGTTCATATTTTGTGGTAGTTGAATCTTATCTGATTTATGAAATCTATAGACTTTTTTCTATTATGGGACGGCAACATTTCTGTAAATCGTAACTTTTCTATAAATAACCAGAGTTTAAATATAACCACTAACATTTCCATATAAATTTGACATTCATAATTAGGTTAATCCCTAAACTTTGGTTAATTAGATATAACAAGTCTAAGACACTTTTCATACATAACTGCAACTGTGAAGTCTCTGAATGAAGGATACCCTATGCCAGCGCTGGCAAAACTATGACACTAGTGTCAGTAGTGGTAAGCGAGAGGATTTTAGGTGACACTCAACATTTTCTTTAACATTTTCAAATACCTTAATCCTATTAGAAAAAGTCTGTTAAAGTAGTTGTCAGAAGGTTAAATACTTTTTTTTTTATGGTTTTTTATTAATTTATTTTCTTATTTTGTTTCTACAATTGTTTTCTTGCCTCAGCGTCCTAGGACATTATTGAGGCCAGTTTGCGTAAAATTTAATACAAGAAAGAAATAAATTAACTAAATTTATGTAATATATCATTTTAGTTAAAAAATAAATATAATGTTTAAATAAATTACATTCTTTTTACACTAGAAGCATTCCTAAATTTTGTAACAAATAACTTTTTAAATTTGATTTAAAGATTGATATTCTTTGAATAATTTTAATATTTTCTGGCAAGTTATTAAACTCAACTCCACCAATATATTCAATTTTTTGTTTAGTTGTTTCTAATCTGCATCTGTACGTTCTTAAATTTGAGCTATTTCTAGTATTGTACGTAGCCTGGTTTCTCGAAAACTTAATTGTGTTGTGACCAATATTTTGCAATGACTTAAAGTCAAATATCAATAATTGCATTTTGTATAAACCATTAATTGGAAAGATTGTTTTGGTTACGTCTCTATATAGCGACAATGTCGGGTGTAAAAGTGGAAGATTGTGTACCGTTTTTAAAGCTTTGTTTTGAATTCTTTGCAACGATATTAGTTCAGTGCTATTTTTACAGCCGTATACTACAACCATATAGTTTAATTGGCTTTGAATTAACGCTTGACATAGCAGCAATTTGGTGTTTACGTTAAACTTATTTTTAAACTTATATAACAATCCTACTACCGGGGATATTTTCGCCTTCAATTCCCGAATATGCAAGGTCCATGATAAATTACACTGTAGATTAACTCCCAAGTATTTTATTGACTCACTTTCAAATAATTCTTCCCCATTTACATAAATACTAAATCTTTGGGCATTGTTGCACACATGAGGTCTGAATCGCAGAAATTTGGTTTTTTCAATGTTTATTGCTAACTTGTTTAATCTAGCAAATTCAAAGACTAGTGCGGCATCTTTTTCCATATATGTATGCTTTTAGAGCTGCATCATATTTGTATGGATAAAATAACGAGATGTCATCAGCATACATAAAAACTTTTCCATACAATCCAAGATTTACAATATCGTTTATATAAATTGTAAACAAAAGCGGCCCCAAAACACTACCCTGTAGCACACCATGCTCAACAATACCAAGTAAACTGCGACAACCGTTTATCTCAACATACTGTTTTCTATTGTATAGAGAACTTTTAAAAAGCTTTAGTTCACTTCCTCCTATTCCATAAAACTGAAGCTTTTGGATCATAATATCGTGATCTACAAGATCAAAAGCTTTGGAAAAATCAAAGAATATGCCAGCTACTCCATTAAAACCTTCATCTAATCCTTTACAGATATGATTGACGACATTGACAGCAGCATTTTCGGTTCTACTGCCCTTTCTAAAGCCACATTGGCTTTATTATTATTTTCTAAATAGTTTAATAATTGTTGATGAATTATTTTCTCAAATATTTTATCAATTACGATATTAAAATTGTAAATCGTCTTTCGAAATGATCAAGAAAATGTTTAAAAAAGTCTAAAATCTTTTTACAGAATTTTGGTAAAAAAAAAAATCGAAAATTCGTTTTATTTTTTTTTTAAAGAGAAGCAACACTCAGGAACATTTTCCTATTAATTAATGTGTTGGAAATGCGAAAGGTGGGGAATGTTGAAGGGCTTCAATTATGACAACACAACAAGTGCGCCATATTATAAGTCTTAGAACAGTTTTAGCTCACCACGTGATGGAGAGATGGCGAAATTATTAAAGCTTTTTGGTTCATAGCCCTGGTTCATTAATGTACTTCGGTGGAGTTAATACTATGAGAACACCGAAGGTGAGCGCTCATACATATTATTTTTTTATTTTTTAATTTGATGTTGTCGTCGCTGGGTATCGAACCCGGGACCATCTGTGTAACAGTCCAACTCGCTGGCCATTACACCACAACCCCCTCAAATTGTGTTATAACAAATTTAAATAAATTACTTGGATGAGGAAAAATCTTCATAATCGGACAAAGAAAATAAATTCCATAAAATTTATAAAAAAAATTTAAAATTCTGCAATTTTATTGAATAAAAAGACTAAGAAAATCAGAAGTATCAAAGGTCGAAAAAACACTTAAAAATCTTAATAAAAATTTACACGAGCGCTCGAAATTAATACTCCAAAAAAATAGAAAAAAAAAATGACCAATTCTTATAATGACATTTTTAAAAGAAATTTGTTTCCGAATTTTAAAGCATTGCACTAGAAAAGGGCTTAATTAAGGTGGCACGCGATACTTTTTTACAACATAAAATTTTTGTTTTTGGAAAAAACGTCTTGCCTTCCCTTCCGGGCACATAATTCTAAATTTCCAAGGTGAATTGTGTATATCCGCCGAGGAATTGAAGTCGCCCGCCGAAGGGGGAGGTTTAGCCACTGGGACACATATGCCATCCCCGATTTTCTCTGTATTTAAAATAATTATTAAAATGTTCCTTTCCATAATTTGTGCAGTTATTGATCATCTTTCATGTCACAAATTTTTCACTGGTACTTCACACGTGGTCCAGGATAGACTTGTTTATGTGTTGTTTAGGTTGCAAAAATACAGAGTTAGTATATTTGGGATAACTTTTTAATTTCGTGTATTACACAAAATACTCTTTAAGATGTCAAAGCGTTGATATTAATTTATAATACTAACACTAATTTTTTAGAATTTATTTCTAAAAAGTGGAAAAATATATATAATTATGTAATCGGCGGTTCATGGGGCACATACGCCTGGCCATTAGGTGGGGAAGTTTCGACAGCAAAAGTTGGTAGCACTTTAAAAGTCGTAATGTTAATTCGTTGCATGGTTATATGTGTTGCACCGGTCAGACGTAGTTTTCGTTCAACAAATTCGAAGAAAAAAAAAACATTTTAAATTTTTTTTTTCTGAAATTTTAGCTTTTGATATCCATTTCTATGATTATTAAAAATGAAATATAGGATTTTCACCAGAACCGTTATATTTATAGCTGACAAATGCGTAACATCAATTTGAAGAATTTACCCCATGGATGGAACAGTTTAGCTGATTAGAGTTAATTTGGAAATCTTAAAAACAGGAATATAAGTAATAAAGATAATTTATGTTAAAAATATACATTTTAAAGTTCAGATGTGTAAAATGTTAGATAAAAAATATGTTTTCCACAAAAAAAAATGTTGTTTGATTAACGACAGCGCTTTGAAAACATAGCGGTGAATGCTCCCGCTTCTACCCTACATCTTGGCTCAACATCCAATCCATATAAACTACAAGTGGTCGTATAAGACAGACCCCAGGTCCCCAAGTGGTGCCTCAGATAACAATTAGGGTATTTCATTTTGTAAGGCAAAAAAATAAATTGTAAAATATTTGCTGACTTTGCTTACGCCCCGGGATATATATGCTTAATTTTAAGAAGATTGGATAATGTGCACACTTTGACCATTTTTGTAAAAGTTTGCTGAATTTACTTATTTTTTTTGCTGATATTAGCAATTTGTCTGCAAGGTTACTACCAGAAAATCTGTTGCTGACTTTACTTACTTATTTTTAATGTACTTTTATCATTAAAAATATTAAGCATGGGAATTATTTCTGTGCCCTATATCACAAATCAAATTTGATCTAATTCTGTGGGTGCCTGAAGACTTATACGCTCTAATCGTTATAAAACATAACGATGCTTTCTGGTTTGGTTTCTTAATTTTTAGTCGTATTTTCCTTATTAACCTAAGGCATACGTTCATCGAAAAAGGCCATTCCTAGCTTTGTTTTAGACAAATAATAAAGGTCACTCTTCGAAACTGTGAAAACATGTTTTGAAGTCTGCATGTGGGAATGTACGCAGTAGCATATACAAATCATTCTTTGGAGACCGTCGTTGCCTTGTGTAAGGACGACATAATGATCTGTTAATATTAGTTTACGGTGTGATGACGGCAAACCAGCCACCGCAATCTTTGTCCGGATTCACTTTCAAATCTGGTCGTTTATTTAGTTCTGTATGATTTTCTATCGTAGCCAAAGTTGGGCCCCTTTCCGAATAACTTCTTCGGCCATCTTCTTACAAGTGCCTTTCAGATGAATAAGAGTGACAAGCAAATGCTCAAAATCCTTGCCAGTTACTGGAACAGCAGCTCTATCGTTCAAATGGGCAACTGAAGCAACGCTTTTCATATCCATCACATTTTTCCAGGAAGTTTCAAAAAACTGAACTGTTCCTTCACGATTCATGTCGTTTTCCTATGTGAAATTGAGACGAACGGCCACTTAAAACTCACCACCGTTTCTAGCAGACAAATTCCTTTTTTTAGAAATGAGAAGCTCATTAGTACAAAACATTTCAATATTAGAAATTTTCCTGAAATTTGGCAGATATATGTATATCTTTTACATCACTTAGACTCTGGGTATCATCAAAGTCATATAAAAATCAAATCTTTGGGAAAATGAAACACCCTAATAACAACGTCCGGTGAAAGTTCGCGCTATTATGCTTAAACCTTCCTATGCAGGAAGAGAAGTATGCTAAAGTTTTCACCGGATGCAGCTATAAATCTCTTGACGTGACGTTGGCCCTTCTTTAAGTGCCGCCAAACTGTTCGAAATGACATAAATAAGCTTTAAATGTTTGCACCTACTTAGACACTGCGACGCACACACACGGATAATAAATTGGATGAGAATCTGCCATCGGTAGAGCATGTTAAAGTTGGATTATAAGTCCCCCGCACCCTATATTTTCCAATCACAAATTATTATCCCTAAATTCCTAATAAAAATCTGCCATTGTAACTTTCTATCAGTGACCCTAGCCAGTGAATCATCAATAAGGATTTCCCAAATCCGGAAGTGTCCCCTTACGTCTTCCCCCGAATGTCACAGACTCGCGGGGTCGCAGAACACCCTTGCAGACATCTTCAGTCTCCGAAATGCTCAGAGTGCCATTTATTTTTTGAGACAAGTTTTGCGTTAAGGCTAAGCAATAGGCTCTGGTAAGGGCCTCTTTCGTCTGGGCTTGCAAAGCAGCATAGCTGACCGTTGATCTTATAATGGTATTGAGGCATACCTCTGACAGCCATATGGCTACTTTGGTTATTGAAACCAGATGTTGGTTCCAGGGGATCTATCCAAAGAAACCCCAAGTTGAAGATTGCTCTGCACTTAACTTTAATTTAATCTTTTAAAAAAAAAAAGGTTTTGTCAAAACCAACTTCTTGATTCTGAATTAAATTTGAAGAGAAAAAAAGTTATAAAGGATATATGGAAAATCTTCACGATGTCTCCCACAAATCGTCTTTACCAAGGCTGGGATTTGTATTAAAGTTTTTTTTGCGATTAAGATTATGTTGAAGACTAAACTACTATGGTGCTTTTAAAAAAAAGTACTCAAAATCTCACTTCGTTTATTTGTATATACCCTTGATGTCTTAATTGTCACTAATTAGTCTCAACCTATGGTCTATTATAATTTTATCTTACACCACCATGAAAACTAAACCTGCAATCATTCACCAAAAAAAGCCATCGATACGATATACAGACATAATTTTTAACAATATTTTAGGAATCTACCATTCGATGTCTTAGTCATAACTCTTTCAGGACAACTGTTAAAATCAGATTAAATCCGAGAATACCAAAAGCCGAGAACATTCAATGGCAATTGAGTCTTTTAATAATTTAAGCCCTATTGTTATTTTCTTGGTTTATCCCCAGGCCAACACATAGTCCTTCGAGCATTATCTTGACTTCCTTCTTGAAATCCTCATGGCCAGATAAGTTTATTATTTACTGCTTTGGTCTCTAATAATTTTCACCTTGCCTTAGATGTTTATTTAGTGAAATCCATTTGGTTTCACACCAGAAAACTGGTTCCCTTTAAAAAGTTCTAAAGACGAGTCATAAATATATCTTGCTTTTCAGAACTTCTTAAAATCTACAATCTCATAAAGATTCGGCCGATTTCTTCCAACCGAATTGATGCGGTTGCTGCAACCAAAAAGAAGCCACCTTTAAAAAAAAAAATGCAGCTAGAAACAGATAAGACTTTCACATGCAGATAGAGAAATTAAATTTAGATAGTCTAAAAAATTGAACGAACATGTTTCTGAAAAATTTGGGAAGTGAAAAATTTGGAAAACTTTTTTGTTGGCAAACAGTCTTAGCCAACTTACGGCTAACAGTCGTCAAAAAAATATTTGCCTGTATAGGACCGCTCACATATACAGGCATGATTTCGAGACATAGGCACTAAAGTATGCATTTTATAGTTTTATGAAATACCCTTGCTTGATATATCGATTATTTTCAAGTAAAAATTAAGAGTTTTACATGAAAGATCATAAAAAAATTTTTATTCTAAAAACATGGCGGAATTATTCATAAGTCATATGAAAAATTCAAAAAAATCATATCATATAACTTCTATAGTCTTACATATTGAATGTGTACAGTTTCATCGACATTTGACAATGAAATCGGGGTTCAGTCATTGGGATAACGGTCGAACATTTTTCGGTTATTATTCTACACTAAAAAATAAAAGTCAGTAAAGTCTGCAACATTTTTGCTGATAGGATCCTTGCAAAAAAATTGCTGATATCAGCAAAAAAATTAGTAAATTCAACAAAAATTTTGGTCATTATCCCCAGTTAAAAATGGATCACAGTCATAAAGAAGTTTTATTAAAAGGAAGTAAAGTTTTATGCTAAGCTGGGGTTTTTATATTCTGTGGAATGTTCTCAGCTGGTTTTGCCGACTAAAGTTTTTCTGTGTAACAGATTAAATTTCTCTACTCTGTGGTATGCCCGAAATAGACAGCGCTGAATAAAGCTTAAACACATAGCCGACCAATCCCAGTAAAAAACGCTGCTTACCTGCAAGCAGGTTTGTAAGGGATTAAGCATAAAGAATGCCTTACCTGCTTAAATATACCTTGATTTTTATATGGCGAATTCCCAATTGGAAGCAGTACTTTTTGGCAAAATAAGCGCGGGTTTTCGCGCTTACAAAAAGCTATGATTTCATGGCTTTCAGTAAAACCACATTTCATGTCTACATTATTACTAATAAAAGTAAAGGAAAAAAATCTTAATGGGCGCTTCGCGTTTCTGATTCTTGAGATTGTACTGAGCAAAAAAGTCCAAAAGACCATACGTCTACGGTGAAAATCGAGCTTCCAGATTTTGACTTTACGGCAAAAAAGCCCTATTTTGAAATTAAAAATTAACCCCTTAAACCCCACCCACAAATATGATTGATGCATTAATCTGCTAGAGAATCTTCCAAAGAAGAGATTGATACCATAATCTTGGATAAGCTCCTCCTACTTCCTGAGATATGTCCATCCCACACATTGTTACTTTCACAAAATACGGCAAAAAAAGCCCTATTTTGAAATTAAAAATTAACCCCTTAAACCCCACTCACAAATATGATTGATGCATTAATCTGCTAGAGAATCTTCCAAATAAGAGATTGATACCATAATCTTGGATAAGCTCCTCCTACTTCCTGAGATATGTCCATCCCACACATTGTTACTTTCATAAAATACGGCTAAAAAGTCAAAATCTGGAAGCTCGATTTTCACCGTAGACGTATGGTCCACAACAATTTGGTCTTAATTCCTATATTTTAAGATAGCCAATGGCCATGATTAAGTGCTTTCCCCTCTGTGCAAAGATCTAAGCCCGAATCCGTTCGTAAACCTTTTTTGGGTAGCATCCTTCGGCTGGTAAATTTGTATAATGGCCAAATATTATGGGTCATAATTCTCAAAGGCAGAGCTTTAACAAAAAACCTATTAATCATAAATGTTGTTCCATTATTGTCTTCTTAGTAATCTAACACATGGCTATGGTATTTTAACAAACAAGCATCATGACGTTACTAAACTTTGAAGACCAAAAATGTTCTATTTATATAAAAAAAATTTCGTTTTTACTCAGGCTCATGTTATATTTTTTACAGTTTTATTAGTTTTTTGTTTTTATATACATCGAGATTATTTTTATATTATTTTGAATCTATAACGAACTTTCAACCTCCGTACATTTACAAAAATAAAGCAAATCAAACAAATTTGCTAGGTTGATACTAGTATTTCGATCTGTTGACTGGTCATAATGGCCAGCAGTCAAAAATTTTCGGATAAAGTCCCCAAACCAAAATTTGAGTACGAAACCTTACATTAAAACTGTCCAAACCCATCCAAATGTCCAACGCATCCACCCAAAGAAAATCGTTTCTCAGCAAAACAGACTTTGGACTGTACACAAAGAAATTTATGTTGGTAGACTCAACTGCAAATGGCAGTTGATCCCTTTTAACTACATTTAAAGTTAAAAAGGTGTACACTTCTTTTTCATTTAAATCAACTGCAATTTGTAGTTATTTTGACTGTTATTTTATCTGTCGAACTAAGTAAAAACCACTACAAATGCAGTCAAAACAACATTACCAACATTTAAAAAAAATATTAATAAAAAAAACTTGTTTCTAAATATTCTTATACCATATTTAGACTACAGCCAAAAACTAGTAGATTATGAAAACTACTATTCCATATAAACTTGAAATCAAAAACGAGAAGTTTTAAAAAACTTATAGTTTTTGGCTGTAGATTAAATGTGGTATTAATCTGATTTTATTATTTAATAAACGCACTATTGTAAAAATATATTTACATTAAATATCACTTAAATATTCACGTTTTTCGCTATTTTCCAAATCATTTCTGCAACCTGTCTGTCTTTAAGTGATGTAATAGGGTTTTTTGATTTCCTTTCGTCACATTGACTTCATATACAAATATTATTTGGCTACAAGAAAATAAATACAACATTTAATAATAATCAAGCAAAAAAAATTTATTTTGTAGTCCAAATCTTACATTTATAATTTATTTATGTAATAAAATGTACAGCGTTTTCTTTTTATATGTCTGACTTCTTTAACATTCTCTGTTACACTAAAGATAAAAGAGAAAAAATTTATAAACAAGCAGCTTGTTGCAGACGCCATGTTGGTTTTCTGTATCTTTTGATAAACACACATTTTGTCAAAAAGTCGAAACAACTGCATAAAATAACTGTTATCAAAATGCGTTCATTTTGGTAGGTTGTTTAAAAAATCAACCTTCAAAAACATTAAAAGTCATTTTCCAAGTAAAACAACTGCAATTGCAGTTGGTTCTATTCACTATTTTTTTATCTGGCGACTGTGGCCAAATTTGTCTGGCCATAATCCCTAAATCGGAAATGGGGTAATACCAGTGGGAGTTATGATATGCTAGCTTTAGTTCTAATTGCATTAGGCAACGGTTATAAGGAAGAGTTTTAGTTGTTCCAGGAAAAGGTGAAATGGACATTAGTATCACAATGATTTTCAAACATATATTTGTTCCCTTTTCCGCTGTTTACCAACTTTACCAAAGAAGCAAAAACTCCTTTTTACCGGCATTTCAGTGCATATTCGCTATTCGCTCCTCAAGACTCTCTAGGCCCCAAACCGATCTAAATGAATGTCGAATGGATTTGGTAGTAGTTTGGGTTACAATTTTATAGTCACTTTAAAATCTACTAGAATGGTAACATGTGATCAATTCTATTCAATACATTTCGTGAAGTTTAAAAGACTCGAAGAATCCCACATTCTTAGCTTCTTTGGAAATTTTTTCAAACATATATTTGTCCCCTTTTCCTCTGTTTACCAACTTTACCAAAGAAGCAAGAACTCCTTTTTACCGGCATTTCAGTGAATATTCGCTATTCGCTCCTCAAGCCTCTCTGGGCCCCAAACCGTTCTAAATGAATGTCGAATGGATTTGGTAGTAGTTTGGGTTACAATTTTATAGTCACTTTAAAATCTACGAGAATGGTAACAGGTGATCGATTCTATTCAATACCTTTCGTGAAGTTTAAAAGACTCGAAGAATTCCACATTCTTCGCTTCTTTGGAAATTTTTTCAAACATATATTTGTCCCCTTTTCCGCTGATTACCAACTTTACCAAAGAAGCAAGAACTCCTTTTTACCTGCATTTCAGTGAATATTCGCTATTCGCTCCTCAAGACTCTCTAGGCCCCAAACCGATCTAAATGAATGTCGAATGGATTTGGTAGTAGTTTTGGTTACAATTTTATAGTCACTTTAAAATCTACGAGAATTGTAACAGGTGATCCATTCTATTCAATACCTTTCGCGAAGTTTAAAAGACTCGAAGAATCCCACATTCCTAGCTTCTTTGGAAATACTCCCGGCCCATTTATCATTTGTTCAAAATAACAAAATATGCTTTTTACTGTCACACCATTTACTTGCCAATGGTTGGTTTTAGGCATTTTAAACATGTTTCCGCAGCGCCAAAATTGAAGAAGGAACACTACGTGTGTAACGTGAAAACAAGTGACATGTAGGAGCGCGAAAGAGATGTTTTACGACTAACGTTAATGCAAACTGGGAATAGGTTGATAAGAAGACACACACATAATGAATGCGCTATATTACACCCAAATAGAATAATGGTTTTCAAAGATAAGACCCAAGGTGATCTCATGACAAATGACAAGTCGGTGATATATGAAATAGGATTACTTAATTACTTAATTATTCCATTAAATAATAACTCATTGGATTAAAAAGTGATCAATATCGTATACCTTCCCAAAAACCAAAAAAACATTTTTTTTTGCCATACTAAATTATTTTTTATAGACGTGTTGTTGCCATACCAAATGTTGTTTTAACAGCTTGCATTTTATAACATTGAATTTAAACAGGCATGAAATTCTCATTTAGTTAGCAGATTTATTTATACTTATGTGAACAAATTCACACAGAAATATTTGAATATTGTGACAAAGAATTTGATTATTGTCTTTCAAAAACCTCAAAGTTTTGCCTTTTGCCTGTCTTAAATTTAATATAATTCAAATCTTTAGCAACACTTTTTTAGGATTCTTGGAACATTAGGCTATGGAAATTAGCTTGAAGTTTATAGAACCTATAAGATTGTTTATAAAAACATGCAAATCTTGAAAATTCTACTATTCTTATTTAGTTATTTCTTAATTACAGGTTTTAGTTCCTACACCGATGCGAACTCTCCAACCGATACAATTTGTTCATCAGAATCTTCTGCGATGATGTGTAAATCCCACCTTCAGTACGATCAGCATAGTTCCGAAGAAGAACTTGAGGTTATAAATGGACCTTCATCGGTGGCAGCTGCAGAAGCTGCAGCCAGTAATGTTTTGACAGTACGTGGTACATCATCTTTAATATCAGAACGTGGATCATCATCACTAGATCCCGATGAGTTGCAAGGGGAAGTAGCAGCTTTAAAAAGATCCAGTTCCACATTGGTGGAAAATCGTAAACGTTCACTGGCGCACAGTTCCGATGATGATGTAAGTTTTCTGATAGACCAACATTTGTAAATTTAATATGAAACCGTTAATAATTTATAATATCTTATCGTTTAGTTACGAAATTTTCTGGAACCGATTTTAACGCCTGTCAACTTTCGCACATCACCGCCTTTGGAGGCTTTCAAGCCAAATCGTAGCCACATGTATCGCTCGACTACGCCACTCATTTTACAAGAGGCACGTTGCGGTATTGAAAATATTAAGTTATGTGATAATAGTAATAATGATGAAAACGGTGGAGGAGGTGGTAGTGGTGGTGGTAACAATGGTGATTCCTCATGTGCCATGGGCACCGAAGAGGAAAACACTGAAAATGATGAGGGCACAGCCAGCAGCATTATAAAAATGAAGATGTGCAATTCTACGAGCAGCCATCATATTTATCAACCTCAAGCCAAGCATAATTTTCATTTTAATAGTTCGCGCAGTAGTCCTGCCTCCACGACTGGTCTCGATGTTGAGGTACGATCGGTTAGTCCACCAGCGAAACTCTTCCATTGTGCAATATCACCTAGACGCCGACCCATGCGCACACAACATAATTCACAGCGGTTACAAAGACCGCACAGGCCATGTTTAGATTTTGATAAAATGCAGCAGGTTAGTTTGTAATGTAGCGCCAAATCAAACAGAACTAAAAAATTTAAGAAGTCTACCATTACCATCAAAACCCACACCACCACCACTACCAACACCATCCGAAAATCGACAACAGCAACAATATTTCCAACTGCAGCAGCAACAATAACCACAGGTGATTGTTGCATACTACCAAGCATCACAAGATGAAACCTGAAACAGGATCATTTAACTCAATTAGTCAGCGTCGTCGAAAAGAGGTGGGTGTGTTTTGTTGAAATTGTATGTAGATTTTTGAAAAAATTGCAAAGACTCTCTCTCTCTCAAACCCACTCAAACAAAAACACATACACTTAAAAACATACAAAAGCCGTTAAACATAATATTACTAGGTAATATTGTATAAGTGATTAAAAAAGGATA
The DNA here is from genome assembly GCA_021234595.1 of Delia radicum. Lineage (NCBI taxonomy): Eukaryota > Metazoa > Arthropoda > Insecta > Diptera > Anthomyiidae > Delia > Delia radicum. The sequence continues at coordinate 20,425,774 of CM037854.1, read as the reverse complement.
TCATTATTACTAATTATAATTACAGGTTCTGTTTTTTTTTTTTTTTTTAATTAGTTTTGTTTTTAATTTAACTAGGAGTAGTTTTAATTTAACATGTGAATAATTTGAATTTTTAATATTGTTTCTTAAGGACCCACACAAAATGGATAATAAACTTTTAAATCAAGAAACTCAGCAATGTCTTTGAAAATTTAAGTCAAAAATATAATTTTTTTGATTTTGCAATTATTTTTAAACTATTTAAAAAAAGGATGTTTTTCGAAATCGGGTACCTAAGTACCCGAGATATTTAACAGTTGTCTTTTTGTCTTTAAATTAGGAAAGACCGTAATTTTTAAAGAACAACGGTAAAAACTAAATTAACGCCATTTTGTTACTATATGAAAGCCTTGTTAGAAGCGTTAAATACTTTCAAGCTTTGCATGAAGTTTAAGAAAGTCGTTAAAAAATGTTTCACTTTGATTTTATAAAGGACATTTTTTATAAGCTTTAAATATTTTCAAGCTTTGTGTGAAAGTTCAAGGAAACTTGTTTTATTTTTGTACTTTTACCAACGAAATAAATCTAATTGTAGCATTTAAAACTGAATAAATGCCATTTTGATATTATATGAAAGCCTTGTTAAAAGCTTTAAATTCTTTCAAGCTTTGTGAAAATGTTCAAAAAAGCCTTCAACAATTGTTCACTTTGATAATTTAATAAAGCTTATTTATAAGCTTTAAATATTATTAAACTTTATGTGAATGTTTAAGAAAGCTTTTTCTGTTTGTACTGTTACTGAATAACTGCAATTGTAATTGAAATTTAAAAACAAAAAAAAGTTCGGATTTTCTCAACACTACTATATTCAATATAGGGATTTTCAATTAAAATACATGTTACACTCTCTACACAACAATCTAAAATGCTCAAAAGTTTTTTTTTTTGCAATTGTAAAATTTAAATTTGAATAAATGCTATTTTGATATTCAAGCTTTGTTAGGAGCTTAAAATATTTTTCAACATTGTCTACAAGTTCAAGAAAGCCTTGAAAAAAGTTTCAATTTGATTTTTTATTACAGCCTTGTTACAACCTTTAAATACTTTCAATCCTTGAGCTCAAGTTTAAGAAAGCTTTTTGTTTTGGAGGTTTTGCTGAATAAATCCAATGGTTATATATCAATATGCTACATTTTAAATTGAATTAATGCCATGTCGATATTATAATAAAGTCTTATTAAGAGCTTTAAATACTTTAAAGCTTTGGAAAAAAAATTCAAGAAAATCTTTAAAAATATCACTTTGGTATTTTATATGTATGTTAAAACATTGTTACAAGCATTAAATATTCTCAAGTTTTGTGAAAAAGATCATGAAAACTTTTTCTTTTTATACTTTTATTGAATTAATCCAATTGCTGCATTTGAAACTGTATACCTGCCATTTTGATATTCTATTAAAGCCTCTTATGAGCTTTAAATAGTTTTAAGCTCGGTAAAAAGATTCAAAAAAGCTTTTTTTTTTACATTTTTCAAGTTTTGTGAAGTAATTCATGAAAGCCTTTTCCTTTTGTACTTTTACTGAATTAATCCAATTTTTCAATTTAAAACTAATTAAATGAAATTTTCATATTACATTAAAGCTTTTATTAGCTTTAAATTATTTTTAGCTTTTTTTAAACGATCAAAAAAGTTTTTAAACATGTTTCACTTTGATATTTTATTTTAGCCTTGTTCCAAGCTTTAAATATTCTCAAGCTTTATGCAAAAGTTCAAGAAAGCATTTTTTACGCTTTTAAATTCAATAAATAAATCTTATTGTAACATTTGAAATAAAATAAATTCCATTATGATACTATATAGAAAGAAGCCTTGTTATGAGCTTTTAATACTTTCAAACTCTGTGAAAAGTTCCTAAAAGCAAATTTTTCACTTTCTTTTATAAATTGAAGTCTTTAAAAATTTTCTAGCTTTGTGCAGAATAAAGCCAATTGTGTCTTCTAAAAATTAGTAAATGACAGTTTAATAAAGGGTCCGCCAGATAACTTTTTCTTTTTTTTGAAAATGCTATAAAAAAACTACTGAATATTTTCTCAAATTTCTTTTTTTATTTGAAAGTACAATCCTTCCGGTTAATAATGGAAAATAATTTCATTCAAATGGCTGCCTCGGCTGGCCACACGATCGGTCCAATTTTTAAGCACATTATCGATTGTGTGCAGCTGTATTTCACCAATGGCTTCACGAATATTGTCCTTTAAAGCGTCAATTGTCTCTGGCTTGTTGGCGTAACACTTATCTTTGACGGCACCCCACAAATAATAGTCCAACGGTGTCAAATCGCAGCTCCGAGGTGGCCAAACGACATCAGCTCTGCGGCAGATAATGCGATCTTCAAAAACAGGGCGCAAAACATCGAGTGTAGCTTCGGCTGTGTGGCACGTAGCGCCGTCCTGTTAAAACCAAATATTGCCAATATCCTCCTCTTCAAGTTTTGTGAACAAAAATTCGTTCAACATGGCCGATAACGATCGCCATTGACTGTAACGGCCACTCCTTGCTCACACATTCTGCAACATTACCATGATTTTCAAAGTAATGTCACAATATTTACCAGCGTTGTTCAAGCGTATACACAACCATATTCGTTCAGCGGAAGGAAAAAACTAATTATCTGTCAAATCAGACATGAGCTAAGTGTTACTTACCATTCACGAAATAAGCACTAGTTGAAAAAAAAACGTTAGATGGCGGACCCTTTATATGAAAACCTGGTTAGGAGCTTTAAATATTGTCAAGCTTTGTGAAAAACTTCAAAAATTACTCAGAAAAGATATTAAAAAAATCTATAGATTCAAAAATCAATCTGATTTTTGGAGCCGTTTTTAAATTGTTTACAAAATATTCAATTTGAATTTTTATTTATTAATTTGTTTTTCTTCAAATTTTTATATTTTTTTTTGATTCTTTTTATAAAGCTCATATTTTTGTCAAAAAATTAGTAATTTTTGACAACAAAATTTTGAAACTTCAAAAATATGTGTTTTCTTTGAGTCATTTTCGACCCTTAGTATAATAACCCTTAAAAAACGTATCCAAATTTTTCTTTCAAAAGTTTCTTTTAGTTCTAGAATTAAAAAAAAAAAAATTTTTGGGTATTGCGATTTTTAGAAAAGCTAATTTTTTACATCATAAAACCAATATCGATTAGAAAATCCCAGATTCTGAACAAAAAAAATTGCATTAAATCTTAAAACAAAACAAAATCACTGGAATACGTCCATTGAAACTTTGCATTAATTTAATGCAGTTTTTCATAAAATGTTATGAACAGTTTAATTGAATTTATTAAAAATTTCATACGCCTAATGAAAAAGTTTCATTAAAATTAGTTTCAAAACAATTTATTAAGTTCATGAATTTTGTTATTAACTTTGGGACGAAAACTTCATTATTTTAGTGAAAAATTTAATTAAAAGAGAAAATTCTCTCTTTGTAGGACTTTAAAATTTTGTTTTTCATGAATATTATTGTAAATAGAAAGGAAGCTAAGAATTTTAAACCAAAAATATTGTTAATATTAAAAACTTTCTCTCTTTACACTTTTAAAGAACAAAAAAAGCTAAGTTAAAAGCTTTTGATAACTTATTTAGGGTTGCCACTTAAAAATAACCTAAAAATCCTCTTTATTGAGAATCCCTGAATATTTTTATAACAAAAATTGTTATTTTCAATGCTAGATTATACTGTAATACTAGATTTTTAAAGTCTACTTAATTGTGCAATAAAATGTTAAAACAGTCAATATTATTTAATATAGACTCAATTTGCTTAACATTTTCTTTTAATCTGTAAGATTAAACAAATCTCTGTTTAGAAATTTAAAATTTCTAACAGTTTAGTGCGTCTAGAAAACTGTTATACATATTTATACAATATATTGATTTAACAAATTTATTGCTATTTAATTTACACATAAATTATTATTTGATCTCAAATTTTTTTTTTGTCAAAAAAAAAAATTTCTTACCAACATCCCAAAAATACAAAAAAGATGAACTAACAATAAATACTTTTCCTTTCAGAGAATTAAAAAACCAATAAATAAAACAATATCAAAAATCGTTCAAATGAAGAATAAAAATTTTAAATAATTGTAAAATAAAAACAAAAAAATAACAAAAACTACTGCATCAAGAAGACAAAAAAAAAAAAAAATCTAAACAAATAAAAATATTTTCCAATAAAAAATTTAAAAAAGAAAGAAATTTTAAAATTTTTTTAAGAAAACCAAACACCTCTACTCAAAAAATAAATTATATAAATTACTAAGTATACCATACGAAATTGTATGTATATGAAATGAATTTTATAACAAAAAAATAAAAAAACAAAAATAAACCAATCATTTAGACAGTCGAGACAACCAAATAACCAACCGATATTTAACGGAACAAGGAAATATGATTACAACAAAAAATAATTTAAATAATATTGAACAGAAAAATCATTTAATATAATAAAATAATAAAACTCATACTTCATTTGTTTTACACGCTCAAACAGAAATAATTAACAAAAAAAAATAAATAAAAATGAAATCATATTTTTTCACTATTATATTAAAAACAAAAAAACAAAATCCCGAAATTAACAAAAAAAAAATATAACCAAAAAACACAATATGATAATACCGACAACAAAAAAAAAAATAAATAAATCAACAATAAACATATACATATTTCACATACAATATTCTTAAAAATAATAAAAATTAAAAAAAAAAAAAAAAAAATTGAGGAAGATTTCAAAAACAAAAAAAAAAAAAATATATAATTTATGGTCGAAATAATGTCTTAATTGAATTAATTTTATGAAATCTTTATAATGTTTAAAAACTTTTGGAGTAGTAAAAATATGGTCCTTCGAACCGATAAATTGTTTTAGTTTTAAAATAATGTGTGCAAATCGTTGTATTTAAAGTAATTAAAAAGCTTTTTAAAAGCTTTCTTGTGCTTAATATAATTATTATTTTTAAAATAAATTTCATTTATTTAACAAGTTGTATTGAAAAAGCATTTAAATTCTAAGAAAATTCTGCGATCATTATTTTTTTAATAAAATTTTAAGATAACAGGATATTATTTATATAAAAAAGCTTTAAAAATATAAAATATTGTCTACTTAAAATTGTATAAGAAATTTTTTTGTAATATATGAGCATTTCCATTTTATTTCAGCGACTAAGTTTTCGATGATAGTCTACGATTTTAATAAAAATTTAGTGAGTATGTTTTGCTGTGAACTCATATTTCCAAAACGATTTCTTAATTTTTTTTTATTTTTAGAACTGTGGCAAAATCTTAAAATTTAGGAGTTCAGAAATCATTGTTGCTTAGAAATTCTATAAAAAAAAGAATTCAAAATTTTTTTTTAAATATTTCTTTTTACAAAAAAAAAAAAATCAAAATAATTTTTAAAAAAAAAACTCCTCTTTAAATTTTTTTTTATATTTTATTATACAAATACCCAGCGAAAAAAAGAGTGGAAAAAGATGTAGTAAAATCATCACATATACGGATTCAGATGTAGTGCAAATTGAGGTGAAACACGCATGATTTTAACATGGGGTTGTCATAGGACGGATATAATGCAAATTCCTAAAACTTCACTTTATTAAAAGTACTATGTGTAAGGTTATGAAAGATTGTATTTATGGGTGTTCTTTTTCATAGAACTTAATTTGTTATTTTTTTAATTAGTGATTAAGATATGATGTCAAGTCACATCTTTTTTACTGAGTGATAATATGTATCTGTAAAAGTGCTTAAAATGTTATAATTAAAAAAAAAAAAAACTTTTAAACAACTTTCTAGCTTTAAAAACAAAGTGAAATAATAGTTTTTCGTTCAACTGAAAAGAAAGAAAACTATTGTTAAGTCTTATATTTTGTAATCATTGTTTTTCAAATTTAAAGGTCAGAAAACACAAATTCAAAGCTACATCTAGATTAAAGAAAATATTTGTTAAAAGACACAAACTCCCGGTTCTATTCGAGTATGTCAAATACCAAATTGTAACATTCGTGACATTTCTACTAGTTAGCCTTGTATATGATGACATCATATGCTAAGTTTAGGAACTGATCTAAAAGATCAGCATTAGATCAGAAAAATCAGTAGTAGCTACTTTGTGTGTAATGAAAATGTTGTTTATTTGGAACAACTTCGCATTATTTTTGATGGGTAGCCAAATCAGAGTTCTAAACACCCTCTACTTTTTGAGATATCTGAAAGTACACTACACTACGAAAAAAATAGTTTTTTTTTACTTTTTTTTTTTTACCAAAATCAGTAAAATCCCGCTGACATACTTCATATTATTTTATATATGGACACTTAAATAGTCACAAACGTAACAGTCATATGTTTCAATGAGACGAAAAGCAAGGAAAACATACTCATTTTTAACTCTTTATATTTCTGTGTAGAAAGTAAGAAGCTCTATATTTAGTAAAAATAAGAAGAAGATCGCACGGCATGGTCCCAAAATAAAAGCAATTAAAGAGGATGACGTAATGTGTCAAAAGTATAAGTTAGTTTTTTTCGTGTTTCACAAAAACGCAAAATTCAGCGAATGGAGCCGGAAGTTTTGGATTAAACGTATTTTAATATGAATTGGAATATTTTAAGTTTATTTTACAGTTTGCTGAATTAATAAAACTTTTTCTGATTTTCGTTTCCCACCGATAGTCTGAAACGTGACGTTACATAGCGTGATGTGACATAAATTTCCTATTAGGCAAATGTTAGGAATTAATAAAAAAAAACTTTTTTTTTTATTATTTATAAAATTTAAAAATATTATAAATTTTATGTGGTGGCTTTATTTTTGAGAATTACAATGGATACTCAGAAAAAATTATGGGCCAAAAATATCAAATTAATCGATTGTTTGAATATCAATGGCAATTTAAACAATTTTTTTAATTGATTCAATTAAAAAATTTATTGAATTTTCTAATATATCAATACAGTGTTGACAACATGTAAACAAAATTTTTAAAAATTTGGCAAACTATTTTTTTTTTTATTTTATTTAGATTAAATAATCAAACAAAGGTTTAATTATATCAATATATTATTTAATTTGTAAATAAAAAGAAAAAAATCGCAAATGATTAACTTTTAGTAAGTTGAATAGTTTACCGATTTCAAATACACGCAAAATCGTAGTTATTTCACTAGAGTTTGCAACACTCTTTTTGTTGAGATATTCGTGTACGCACGAAAACTTAATTTAGTTTCGTGTTTTTTCTGTGGTAATAAAAGTGCACATGTGGATTTAAATAAACCTTATCGAAAAAGGACAATTAAACTATTATTTTTGTAAATAATTAAATTTTCAATAAGTATAAGTGTCATTAAACTATCATTTTAAAGTTGTGTGTGATTTTTTTAAAAAAGCAATTCAATTACAAGAAAAAGTTCAAGACAAGACAAGCAAAACAAAAATTTTGTCTTTACTTTTATTTGCTTTCTTATAATACATTTTTATATTAAAAAGCCTTAATTTTATTATAAGTAAAATGTTAATTTAATTTACAAACCTACATTTTTTTTTATTTAATGGGGGCATCTAACAAAAATAAAAAAAATACGAGTTTTCAATTAAAACTATCATTGCTTTCTTCTCAAGTTTCAATTAAAGTTTTAATCAATTTAGTTAATACTATCATTTCAGTGGTAGGTGCAAAATCAATTAAAATATTAATTGATTCAATAAAATTTTTAATTGAAACCCGTTTTTAGTTTTTTCTGTGTAGCATAAAGATTAAATTAAATCATTTACACTGGCCAGCTTGTTTTCTAACCTCGATACTAGAGTATACTTTTCTAAAGGTTTGATGTGCGCTGAATCCGAACAGAGAAGAATTTCAGATTACATAAAAAGTTTTGTGAATAAAGCTTAATTCGCGGTGCTATAACGACCCGAATATAGCGAAAATCCGGGCTTTTAAAATGTTAGGTTAAGATATCTCGAAAATGTAATGTGATGGAGAAATTCTAAAGTCAGATTCAGCGCACATATAGAAAACCATTCTCAAGTCGCATTGTTTTTTTTTTTTTTTTCAAATTTTGTTGGTCTGTGGTATTAGTAGAATATATGAGATTTTATTTGTGACTTAAATGGGTCTGTATTGAATTTTTTCTATATCGTCTTTCGTTTTGCCTTGCACCTAAGGATGCCATCTACGTAAAACATACATAATTCTAAGTAACAATATTTTACTACCCAAAGTTTAAATGTTTGACAGGTGTCGTGACTTGACAATGTTTAAAATGTATAACAAAAATAACTTTAATAAAATTTTTCACAATAAACTTGATTAAAATTTAGGCTTGGACAATCCAGTTCGTTTCAGTGACCGCACTTTCTAGTTCAATTGATCTGAATGAACTAGGTCGCTCTTCCAGTTGAATCGATCTTTGACAATTTAATTCAATTGTTCATATGACAATTTTTTAAATCGTTTGTTTTATAATTTTTTAACCAACTATTCATACTTGACATTTCTTTTTTATCTTAATTAATCTCAATAAAATAAATTTAATAAAAAAAAATATATTATTACTCATAATAAAAACATTAAACAAAAAAACGAGTTTGGTCAAAAATAATATTTTTTTATGTACTTCGTTTAATTTGGATTTCAAATTTACTTTAAAAAATAAAGTACCTGTTGAAAAAGACTTAAAAAGAGATTAATTTGTATCATAAGTAAAACAATAGAATAAACGATTGAACTAAAAGAGCGGATAATGGTGAACTAGGTCATATCGTTCCATTGGGAGTGTAGGTTAATTGAACTAGTTCGTTCGCGAACTACACAAGTCTATTTAAATTAAAAATTGCAAACACTTGCTACCAGCAACACAGAAGTTATGATAATAAATGTTGTTTTGCGGTGACGAACGTGACATTCGAATGTCAATGAAAGCAAATAAAAAATGTACCGTTTACTAATCTTTATTTACTCTGTTTGCATTTTTAGGAGTTAATTGTTGTTGTAACAAATATTTTGTGATAGGAGTGTACTTGCATCATCGCTTTTAAAGAAGTACATTTTTAAGAGAAAATGTTACTGAAAATGAAAAAAGTTCACCAAAAACATGAACGCAACATTGAAGTCTGTTTTATTATCATGTTTATAAGACTTTTTATGCTTGGACTTTTTAATTCAATAAAATTTATGTATTTTTCTTTAATAATACAAGTCGAAAGCAATTATTTGTCTACTATTAATTTTTCGGTCACGCTTGACCTTTCTATGGAAATGTAATAGAGATGCCACTCTGAAATTTTCAGAGTGTTTAAAACACATATTTAGCTATTTGTATAAAAAATATTTTTAAAAAATGAAAGTAGTTTTTTTTTAACAAAAAATTATGATTTTCTTTTTATAAAAAAAAAAATAATTTTAAACACATTTTAAAATTTTTTTTATTAAAATTTCGTAATCCCAAAATGTTTACTATTTCTATGCAAAAATATTTGTTTTAATATCTTTCACTCAACGAAAGCAATGGCCTTTCGAATGATGTCCAACCTCTAATTTTGCAATACTTCAAAGCTCCAGGGTTTGCCACAGTTTTCAAAATGAAAAACATAAAATCGTTTTAGAAATATGCGTTAACTATCAAACATACTCACCAAATCGAAGACCATATAAAAATTAGTCGTTGAAATAAAATTAGAAATTCTCTATAAAAATGTTTTCATATTTTTATAAATATAATAAAAATTTTAATCAAAATTCCAAAATATTTTCATTTCAGTGATTTTTTTTTTTTTTTAATTATAATGAATTTTATTAAATTCTTAATTCAATTAAGGCATTGTTTTGTATCATAAATTACTTTACTAAATAAGTAGTTGTAAATATTTGTGAAAACAAGCGGAAAAAAATATACTAAAAACAAAAAAAAAAGAGAAAATCAATGTCATTTTAATTTATAACAAAAAATAAAGAATAATAAACAACAAATTTTTAAAACCAAACTAAACTGCATATAAAATGCTGAAAGAAATCATTCACAAAATATAATAAAATTATGTTTGAATATATAATTTCTTTTTTTCATTTTAACAGCTTTATCAAATAAAATTAAAAATAATAAATATATTAAACAACAAATCCAAAAAAAAAATCAACTAAACAATTTTATTTTTACAGGAAATAAAAAAAAAATCTATAGACATTTTATTCTCCCCCCACAAAACAGAAACAAGAAGATTTAAAATTAAAACTAAATTTATATTTTATGCAGAACAAAAATTTGTAACGAAAAATAAAATAATAAATAATATAAAACCATAATACAAAGGGGATTATTGCACTAATATAAAAGCCCCATCTATTGTTATAAAACAACTCTTTAAAATACAAAAATTTAATGGTAACAACAATGGCGCCCAACGTAAAGGCCCAATTTGTATTAAAATTTAAAAGAATAAATAATACACAAGATAAAATCACAGGTTTAAACTAAAATGTGTACTATACATTTTCATACATAATGGCGCCCAACGTAAGGCCTTAATTCAAAATTTATATGAAAACCAATTAAAACTTGTGTAATTTTTTTAAAATTAATAATTTATAAATTAAATGTATTTAAATTGATATTCAACAAAACTTGTATAAAAATATATTTTAGAACAATTTCAAAGATGGGACTTTTAAATTAATGTTAAAATCCCTTATATTCTCAATTATTTGCACATTATTTATACCAAAAAAAAAAAAAAAAACGAAAAAACCTTAAATTGATTTTTCATAACCCCCAACCAAAATATAAAAAAAAAAAATTGTACTTCTTGCCAAAAAAAAAAGGAAAAAATATTCAACTCAATTATCCGATATTCTAAATACCCTCTATTTTCCCCAAATCCTTCTTTTTTCGAAAACAAAAAAAAAATATTGTACACAACACTCAAAACAAAACAAAAAAACTTATATCATCTTATCATTAAATATTTAAGTCAAATCTGAAACAAAAATTAAATTTTAAATTAAAAAAAAAAAAAACAAAAACATAAAATTATTTATTTATTATTTATTAAAATATTTTGAAAACTATATACTTCAAATTTTTATTTTAAATAAATCACAAAATAATTCAAAGTTTTTAAACAAAATTATTTTTCGGTTTCAAATATTTCGGTTATTAATTCTCTTAAGTTTTGAAGTATAAAAAGAATAACATTGAATTTCATTGACTGAATAAACAAAAAAAAAAATTATTAAAAATAAAAAAAAGTTAAATTGTAGTTTTTTAAGTCTTAAATAATATATAATAAAATACAGAAAAAAATTGAAAATATATAAATTATATATATATATATATAATTATAAAAGATAAAAATGAATAAAGATGTGAGTAATTAAAAAAAAAAAATTAATTAAAAATGAAATAAAACTCATCTACATTGTACATATAATTAAGTACAAGTGCAAATAATAAAGGAAGCTCTGCAATAGCAAAAAAAAAATCCAAAAATAAAAAGTGGTTTTATTTTTTAGTGAAATCAGGGAAAAATTAAAATGACAGGTAAAATAACTGAAAATGATACAATTAATATTGCAGTAATTTTTAACTGATCAAATGCAACGAACACATGAGTATTTCTATTCTATTTAAAGGGCAAACTGACAGGTCTTTACATGTTTCATTTCGCGTCACCGAAAAGCTTCAGAGGACCCATGTAGAAGGGGTAGAAGATTTACTTCTCATCGGGTAAATAAAACAATACGGATAAAGCGTTGATCTTTTTCCCTCAAAAATTATAATTTATGTAAATCTTCTACCCATTCTAAATTGGGGTATCCTGAAGATTTTCGGTGAGGCGAAATGAAACATGTAAGGACCTGTCAGTAGATAAAGTCTGCATTAAATTAGCGGATGAAGACATTTTTTAATTAATAAAGAAACATTGCACGGTTTTTTTTTTGTTTAACAAAAACCAAATGATCTTGAACTTGAATAATCTTGCTCACATCATAATTTATTTTTTTATTTTGAAAACTGTGGTACACTCAGAAAGGAAGAGGCTTCATCGTATTTATGAATGTCTTCATACGTCCAATGTAACTCTTCATAAATATGATGAAGCTGCCTGGTAAAAGTGCAAATTGATGACATGCTTCTTCATATTTATGAAATGTTTCATAAATATATTGAAGTTTCATAACTTTGTACGAAGTGCTTTATAAATGTTATGAAACATTTCATAAATAGGATTAAGCTGTTTCATACATTTTTATGAAATTTTTCATAAATATTAAGAAGCGTTTCATAAATATTTTAAAAATATTGATAAATTACACGGTGTTACAAAAAACACAAAATTGCAATCACTTTTCAAGTGACCTAGTGTAGGTTGTAAGTCTAGATGAGTGTATTACAAAACCGGTTTGAGAAGTTTCAATATACTAGTGTTTTAGTATGCTACTAGAATAAAAACTTTGCCGATTTTACCATATCTTGTTTTTCGAGATATGGGTCATTTTCCAAAAACGACTGAGACGACATTTTTCTATTTTCTAATTAAGTTAGAAACTATTATAAAATACTTCAATTCTTCCTAGCTTTCCGCCAAATAAAACTGTTTTATTTCCCCGATTGTACAGTAATAGACAACCAAAGACTGTAATAACTCTATGAGAATCTTTATTTTGTATGTTGTATGTAATGTCTCGGTTTGTGTTAAGCCAATTATCTTTTTCTTTGGTAACACAACTAAAGATTTGGGTGATGCCAATGAAGCAATTGTATTATCTATCATGAAAATTATCAAATTTTTTGAAAAGCAATAAATAAAATCTAATATGACAATATCATATTAGATTTTTGGATTTGAGATAGAACAATATCCTTCAAATATATACAGAAACATTTCATAAATATGATGAAATTGTTTTTTACTTTTCATGAAATGTTGCATAAATACTATGAAACCTTACATCGAAAGAAAATTAATGAAACATTTCATAAATATGATGAAACTTTTCCCTTGAGTGTAGTTTCTAAACTGGCTACTTCATTAAAAAATCTTCTAAAAGCTGTGATTGTATACTTTTATTATCTGGAATCCAAAATAACATATTCTTTCTAAAAATGTCTTTCTGTTGTTGAAATTATGTAATGCATTTTGCACGTTTTATTTATAAAGGTGTGCTAAATATTGCTGTTATTTGTAAAATATACTAAAAATTACGTAAAGTAACGTTACCCATAATATAACGTAACGATATAACTTAAATGTCGTTAACGTCAAAATAACCTTACGAAATATTTACAAAATACCGTTATGCAAAACCGATAACCGAATGAAACGGTTGCCAACCCTGCTATTTACTCTTTTGGCACATTTCTGTACTTTTTGGATAATTTCTAACAAATCCTGTCTTTTTATTTCAAAATGTTTTTATTAGCCATAGTTTTTGGTGGGTTTGGAGTTTGCCTTATTAATAAAATTGCTGTATTTACCTCCGTCCTATTTTCACATTCCTATGAAAGTGAAACCAATGCGACTTTTTTGGTGCTTTGACTTTCACAAAGTACTTTTTTTCCTTGCAAAAGTTTTTTTTTTTAAATCATAAGACAGCTTTCTGAATTAAAATTTACCGTTTTAACAGAAAATATATATTTTCGAAAATATTTCGCCATTTTTCGAATAGTATTTAGATTTTTATACAAATGTGGGAATTAAAAAGCAACAACATTCAATTTCATGTGTTTTTCAAATTCATTCGTATTCAAAAAGTAAAGAAACACGACATGGGCGATTTTATACTACTTAAGTGATTATATTGCTTGAAAAACGTTAATAACTAGGTCCAAGTTGGCCAAGAATATTGCTAAGGAGGACTATTTAGAGGCCAAATAAAAGATTATTTGACATTTTCCATAGAAATGTGGTGATTTTTTGTATTTATATCACATTTTTTCACCATACGAAATCATAAAAAATCCAATTTTACTTGTTCCAAATATAAAATTCGTTTTATTTTGAATGTTTTAAACATTTTTCACACTTTTTAGCAATAAATATTAATTTGATAATCATATAATACGTTTTCTAGCAAAAAAAAAACAAATAATTATTTTCCTATAAGTATAAAAAAACAGTCCCATAGTTGTCATATGGTAAGAGGACATTCTGAATGCCCTGGCTGCAGAATCATAAGTTAGTTTTACAAATTTCTTGTAAAATATATGTATATTTTAAGAAATTTGCTACTATGCTTGTGTATATTTTACAAAAAACTTAAATATTTTACTAGAATTTTTTAAAACTTAATTGAAACTTATGTACTTGTATAATTGATTTGCTCTTCGATAATATTCCCCCAGTTGTTTTTCTGCGTGTATGCAAAATATCTTTTAAAAATTAAACAACAAAAATTTATAGGCTGTTTCGGGTTAAAGCAATAAACTTATCTGGCAACTCTGTTGTTATCTAAGTATTAAAATAATAAAAGAGAACGATCTTTTCCAATAGGGAATTTATACTCTCAAAATAGCTGTTATAGGCGAAAACAAAAGTAATATATTAATGAGAACTTGCCTTGTTTCACTTCCATTTAAAATTTAATAAAAGAGAACGATCTTTTCCAGTAGGAAATTTATACTCTCAAAAAATCTATTATTGGCAAAAACAAAAGTAATAGATTAATGAGAACTTACTCTCAAAAAATTTTGTATTGGCAAAAACAAAAGTAATAGATTAATGAGAACTTACCTTGTTTCACTTCCATTTCCTTTTAATTGTTGCTAACAAATTTAACAAAACAAAAGAGAACAACTTTACCATTTACACTCTTTTTGGATTTACTTGCAACGCAAACCCATTAACACTTTAAAATTTTTATTAAACCCACACATGTATACAAATTTTTAGTTTTACATGTGTAAAACAATAGATATAATGATATTTTATTTAACCAAATTTGGCATCATATATATTATTTTATTTCTCTTTTAGTAAACATTTTTTTATTTTTTAACACTCCACTTTTTTGCTCTATGAAACGAACAAAACGAATGACCGAACAGAAGAAAAATACCGACCGAACCGCAGACGCAACTTTATATAAAATAAAAACACTTTTTCATACAATTAATGCAAATAATTTATGATTGATTTTCATAGAAATCTATTAAATTACACCAGAACTATTTTTTTTTTTTTTTTATTTATTTAATAGATATAAAGATATATTTACAAGAAATTCATTAAATTTTACAATAAATATAATTAATTATCTATAAGTGGCATAACTTATTAGTTGTTAGCCAGATTGGCAAAATAAAAGCTGTTATAAAATTCATGAAACATTTTTTTTTTTTTTTTTTTTTTTTAAACATATGTACAAAGATTTGTATATATACTACATGTATATTAAACTTTTTTAATTAGGGGTTAAAAGAGGAACTATGCAAATTCATTTAATATTAATTTTCTGTATTTTAAACAATTTTCCAAATAATTTACAAGAGTATTATAGTGACAAGTTTGTCCATTGAGTATGTTTAGCACTTCGGTTAAATTCAGATTACTTTTATTGAAATATTGTAGTCTAAAACCTTTATAAATAGGGCAGATACCAATAAAATGAAAAGTGTTTTCCGTTGCGTCTAAATTACAAAGTGTGCACAACCCGAATGATGAAGCTTTAAAAGGTCTAGCGTTTATATTTAGGAGGCCTCCTCTTGCTCTTATCAATAGACTTATAGCACGAGAAGGAAGATTCGAGGTTGTAATTTGTATAAAAGAATGGTTTAAATGAGGATATAGATCATGAAATTGAGAACTTCTTGCATCGGCTATTAGATTTTCTTTTTCATAAACTTTAACCAGGGACAAAATTGTTTTGTAGTATATGCAAAGTGGATCTGAACTATTTGTTGGTACAAAGTTTATTTTGTCACAAAGGTTATCCCAATCCTCAGCCCAAAAAGTATGTTTAGCAATTATTATTTCCGCAAGCTTGCGAGGCAATCTATTATTAGGCATGTTAAGGACCTTATTGATGTAATCAAAATGCAGTTTTAACGTATCAATATATAGCGAGTTTAAATCAGTTTCCAGAAGAAGCATGTAGTTAGGAGTGTTGCTAGGCAAAGATAACATCTTTTTAACAAAAAATCTTAGTAATTTTTCAACTACTTCATATTTTTTGTAACCCCATATTTGGGCTCCGTAAAACATTATTGAGCGGGAAGCAGCAGTGAAGATTTTCAGTTTATTTTTATTATATATTTTAGGATGGTTTATATATTTAGACCAAGTAGAAGAAATCGCCATTTTTGATGTTGTTAGCTTGTTTTCCAGATGTCTGTTAAAAGACACATTATAACACAAATCCATACCAAGATATTTGTATGAGTTTACAATTTCAATTTCATCTTCTCCATAAATCCATTTTAAATTTTTAGATATTCTTGTTCCGCTACGAAAAACTAAAACTTTAGATTTAGTAAGGTTGACTTTTAAATGCCACAAGTTACTGTACGCAAGAAGAGAATCTATCATGGTTTGGAGACCACTAGGCGAGTCGGACAGCAAGACAATGTCGTCAGCATAGAGAAGAATTTTGACTGTGATATTATCTAAAGTTACTCCACCAGGCAAAATATCGGCTAAGTCGTTAAGGTATAAGGCAAATAAAACTGGGCTTAATATGCATCCTTGTTTGACACCAAGATTTACATTGAATGAGCTGGAGTATGAGTTTCCGTAAAATATTTGACTGGAAGTGTTTTCATAAGAGTGTTGAAGTATTCGTATTATTTTTGATGACAATCCCAATAATGATAGTTTATAGAACAAGGAATTCCTGGGAATCATATCAAAAGCGCAAGAAAAATCGACAAAGAAAGCATAAATGTTTTTGCCATTCAGCTGGTTTAAATGAATAATATTAATAAGATTAAAAACATTATCTACAGTTGAATAGTGTCTTCTAAATCCAGCTTGGTATTCATTTAAAATTTTATTCTTGTTAATCCAATCAGTTATACGATTCAGAAGGATATTATTAAAAATTTTACAAAATGTGTCAATTAGAGACAGTCCACGATAATTGGAAGGGCAGTTTGGATCTCCTTTTTTTAGTAGAGGAATAAGAATTGCAGTTTTGAAACAAGCAGGTATATTCTCCTTAAGAAATATAACGTTCAAGACAGATAACATTTCCCTAACAAAGTTAACTGGAGCATGTTTAAAAAACTCGTAGCTGATACCATCCTGGCCAGGTGATTTGTTATCCTTTAGGCACTTTAAAACAGAAACAAGTTCAATTAATTCAATTGGAGAATCAAGAAAGGCATCTATATTATAAGGCAAGCACCAGTCAAATGTATTTATCGGATTTGAATTTTGTAAAATACCACTAAAATGTTATAAAAAATCATCAGCACTTAAATTACCACGTGCAGAATGAGAACGAGATTTCAAATCATTGGATAATTTCCACCACTCTTTACTGCAACTTATTTTGTTCAATTGTTTTAAATTAAAATTGTAGTATTGCAGTTTACTTGCTCGACACACATTCAAATATTTAATTTTGGATGACTTATACTTAAATTTATTGGTGTTTGTGTGTTCTTTTCTGTACTTTTTAAGTTTCTTCAGCATTGATTTGCGATGACGGCCACATTTCCAATTGAACCACTTTTGCTTAGGCTCAAAATAGAATTTAGGTTTGTTTTTCACATTAGCATTCAGAATTTTGTTTTTTATATCTAAAACCAAGGCATCCACTGGATTATTTTGATTTAAAGGGAGAGAGCAAGAGAGTTGGTTTAGATTTTCAACATATTTGGCAGCAAAATTTGTATTCCAGCGTAATTTTTGTGGACGTAAGTCTGTTTTAAATGAACTGTTATCGTCTGCAGGAATGCTTACTTTTAAAACAATGGGCATATGGTCAGAATATGGTTTGCAAGCTATATTAAATGAATCAACAAACATCAGGAAACTATGAGAGCAAATACAGTAATCAATTAATGAACTACCTCTACCACCATAAAAACTGAAATCACCTTGTGCATCACCATCAATTCTGCCATTCACAACTATGCCTCCTAAGTTTTCAACTAACTCCCTTAGTCTTT
Source organism: Delia radicum (assembly GCA_021234595.1). NCBI lineage: Eukaryota > Metazoa > Arthropoda > Insecta > Diptera > Anthomyiidae > Delia > Delia radicum. The sequence continues at coordinate 20,407,608 of CM037854.1, read as the reverse complement.
TACCATTAGCGTTGATGACGTTATCTTTGGAACATCTAACTTTGTTAATGTGTGGCAGGCCAGCTAATAAATTTGGATCTAATATTTGTTGTTCGTTGCCAGAACTATATTTTTATGCAAAAACATTTTAATTGGTTTATTATTTTTAACACACAATTTTAATTTAATCGAAAAACTCTACTGTGGAACGTCTGTACCGTGTGAAATTTGACCGTAACTAAAATGTGCAATTAAGAGAATAAGATAAGTACTAAATATTAGGGGATTAAAATTATTCGGATTTGCTTTTGTTCGAGTAAGCAAGTAGCTCGATTTTGAGGTTGTGCACTTACTCGATTAATCGAGTAAATTTTTTTAATTATTCAAGTAACTCGATCAATTAAAAATTTTTTTTTTCATAAATTTTTCCTTAAAAGTACAGAATAACACAAAATAAATACAATATCAGGAGTTCGGAAATATTTTTTATTAAAATTAAATATAAACTTTTGTTCATATTATTAATTTAAAATTAAAAATATCAAAAATATCGTAGTTGTGTGGTGTTTTATTTTTTTAAGAGTTGTTTTCGTTTTTATAATTTTTGACTTTAAGAAAATGTAAGACATAATTTTTTTAGCATTTTTGCCCAGGAAATATTACTTCTTCACGATCGCACAGTGGTTCCAAACACAAAAAACATGGTAATAAATATAGATCTTTTAAACTACTGGTCCAATCGGGAAATGGTGTTCCCAAAAATTGAAAAGCGGGAGCTAACCTTTAAGGAAAATGTTTCTGTGGTCACCCTGTTTTAACACAGGGTGTGCTACAGGGTGTCAAAGTTGACCATCTCGAGTATGAAAGAGCTTTAAAGGGGTATAACTTCTATAACCATGCATCGATTTTAGTGTTTTTTGGACTTTTTTAAATCTAGGTTACGAGACAAAGCAAAAACATGCTTCATGTACCATAGTAACTCTTACAGTTAAAAAAATATTTCACTTTGAATTTCAAAATCTTCATTTTTCGCCTTGACTTTTTTAATAGTTTTGCCAATAGATTATTCATTTTTCAAAGAAAATGCTCAAAATTTTTTCAAGTCATTGTAATGACCTTTCTTAAACTCCTAAAGAAAACTTTTTTGAATTATCTTAAGCCGTTTCGCAGTGATACTATTTTAAACTCAAAAATTAAAAGTGTGTTCTGAAAAATGGGGTTTTTTGGTCAGATAAGGGGTAACTTCACACACCTTTATATATATTTTGCTGATATTTTTTGGATTAGTTTTTTACATAGTTTGATAGAGTAGACTTCAAAAATGCTTAATGGTATAGTTTAAAGCATTTTTGGATATGCACCCTACGTCCAGCATTGGTCGAAAATGATGAATTTTTGAACGGAATTCTATGTTTATGACCGTGATAAAAAAAAGTCACGCCACTTAGACACGATTTGAAATTTTTATACTGTAAAGAGATTTATTCTAATGAGTTTGCCACTTCATTTGCCGCCGCCCGCTCAAAAACGTAGCCTGGAGAGCAAATTTTGTGGAAAAAGTCATTTTTTCAAAAGCCTTTTTTTGATTTATAAAAAAAGCGTACTTATATTATCAATTTCAGCAAGATTTTATTTTATTTTTAATAAAACGTAAATAATTGTCCTACATTCCAAAAATCTTTTCGATATTGCTTATGGTTATTTTTACATAAAACATCAAAGTTCAATGTAGTATATCTAACTATAATTAATTGTACATTTATTGGCTTTTGCTTTCGGTAATGTTAAAAAATTTAAATAATTTCAGAAATTTTTTTACATATTATTAAATTAGACTTAGTTATCAATTCAACGATGCATAAATCGTTTATCTAGTGTAATAAATGAATTCAAACTATTGCGCTTAAATCAGGCATTTCAGGTCAAATTGCAGTATTTAACAAATTTATATATTCAGGTATACAGAGCGTGTTGCATTATATTTCTCTAAAAGGGTTACGGGTTTTTTTATTTTTTTAATACTATTTCAAAAACCTAATAACATATAAATGCAGGTAGAAAATGCGTTTTATGATGTAACATTTGCATAATATATTGTTCTAATTTTCCATATAAAACAGGTAAATAACTACCATATATTCATTTATTTGAAAGACAAAATAATGTTTTTTTTTGTTCTAAAGATAAGGTTTTATTAAATTTAACTGGTACAGTAGTAATTGTGCTAAAAATATGAATATATTCCTAAGGACTACACATTTTCTACAAAGTAGTCTGAAGTATCAAAAGTTAAAAGGTCGTTTATATGCATAGATTCAGAATCTTCCTTTTCAATGTCTATGCTTATTTTTGGTAACCATTTTGTTCTTATGGAGTAAAGTACTGGATCCGATGATATTAATAAAAATTCCATCAAATCGGAATTTTGAGCTATTCTGGAGCACTTACGTGTGTTAAAAAGCCTAAAATGTTTGACGTCTCTATTTCTGGCCTCCTGGGCTTCTTCAGTCAGTTCGCCTAAAGGCAACATACTGTTTTCTATTATTTCTTTGGCATGAGCTAATACTTTATGTACTGTTGGTGTCATTGGCCTCCAAGAGTACATGGTGAGTATAATGTCTTTTGTTTCATTGGCAAAGAGTTTAAATTTAGCCACATTAATAGGTTTTTTACTGTTAATGACTGCTAATATAACTTTAAAACGTTTTAGTAGGTTTTTATCGAGACCCGTAATTGAGGAGGTAGTTTCTGGATCTTCGAAAAAACGCCTTGCTGTATTTCCGTCATTGGAACTTCCAAACCCCTGAAGGGGCGTATCAATGATTAATCCAAGTCTTAATTTAAATTCATCTTGAATTCTTTTCTTCTCTTCTTTTCTCATGTTGTGTAGATCAGTGTTTTTGTTTACGGAAAGGCTTAGGTTTCCTGGAATAAGGCGGTATTTGAGATCGTATGCGAGGTGTAAACAATATTCCATAAATCTTATTCTGGCATGAAGTGGCGATATCCCAAACCTCAGAGCGTTTTCGTTCATAGAAATTGTATCACTATCTTCATGAAACTGTGAACTTAATTTTCCACATATATTACATTTCCAAGTAGATGTTGTGTCTGTAATTGCATTTGCAACTTTTCCATCAATCATTGTAAGTTGTGGTTGAAATGAAACTTTAATAACTTGTCCAGATATTTCCACGTAAAGTGGAGACAAGCTCGAAATTTCCCTTTCTATTGAATCTACTAAACTTTGTGTTGAAATCATGTCTTCTTTTACATATTCAAATCGTATTGGACGACATAAAAATTTAGATCCAGGGGTTAAATTCGTCCATATATCATTTGCAGACGAGGTTGAAGGTAATTTATTATACAACCGCATTCTTAACGGCACAAAAGAAGCCATAAAAATTGATGAAAAACTTTTTTCTTTGCTGCTTCCAGATGGTTGTTTGTATTCGGAAAACCCAGATGTGCCATCACAGCCCCATTTGAACATTAACACGACATCAGATTGCTTGCATCTTTCAATATCTTTGCTGCTAAATGTGGACATAATTCTAGAAACAGTATTGTCAATTAACTGTGATAGTTCAACTTTTGCGCCTTCAATAGAGGCATGCACTGGGGATGTTATTGGTTTTAAAATATTTTCTTTTGTTTCTTTTATTGCTTTACTGCTAGGAAAAATATCATATCCTTTTTCAATGAGAGCTTTTCTTAAAATACCATATTTATTTCTCGTTAACCCCAAATTTAGAAAAAGAGCTAATGCATCTTCACTGGTAAAGGAAGTTGATGATTTTGGTGTTGGAATACTTTGTATCATGCGCTTCAAACGCTTAGGAGACGCAGTTGGTAGGACGTCGACATTGAAAAGGAAGATTCTGAATCTATGCATATAAACGACCTTTTAACTTTTGATACTTCAGACTACTTTGTAGAAAATGTGTAGTCCTTAGGAATATATTCATATTTTTAGCACAATTACTACTGTACCAGTTAAATTTAATAAAACCTTATCTTTAGAACAAAAAAAAAACATTATTTTGTCTTTCAAATAAATGAATATATGGTAGTTATTTACCTGTTTTATATGGAAAATTAGAACAATATATTATGCAAATGTTACATCATAAAACGCATTTTCTACCTGCATTTATATGTTATTAGGTTTTTGAAATAGTATTAAAAAAATAAAAAAACCCGTAACCCTTTTAGAGAAATATAATGCAACACGCTCTGTATACCTGAATATATAAATTTGTTAAATACTGCAATTTGACCTGAAATGCCTGATTTAAGCGCAATAGTTTGAATTCATTTATTACACTAGATAAACGATTTATGCATCGTTGAATTGATAACTAAGTCTAATTTAATAATATGTAAAAAAATTTCTGAAATTATTTAAATTTTTTAACATTACCGAAAGCAAAAGCCAATAAATGTACAATTAATTATAGTTAGATATACTACATTGAACTTTGATGTTTTATGTAAAAATAACCATAAGCAATATCGAAAAGATTTTTGGAATGTAGGACAATTATTTACGTTTTATTAAAAATAAAATAAAATCTTGCTGAAATTGATAATATAAGTACGCTTTTTTTATAAATCAAAAAAAGGCTTTTGAAAAAAATGACTTTTTCCACAAAATTTGCTCTCCAGGCTACGTTTTTGAGCGGGCGGCGGCAAATGAAGTGGCAAACTCATTAGAATAAATCTCTTTACAGTATAAAAATTTCAAATCGTGTCTAAGTGGCGTGACTTTTTTTTATCACGGTCATAAACATAGAATTCCGTTCAAAAATTCATCATTTTCGACCAATGCTGGACGTAGGGTGCATATCCAAAAATGCTTTAAACTATACCATTAAGCATTTTTGAAGTCTACTCTATCAAACTATGTAAAAAACTAATCCAAAAAATATCAGCAAAATATATATAAAGGTGTGTGAAGTTACCCCTTATCTGACCAAAAAACCCCATTTTTCAGAACACACTTTTAATTTTTGAGTTTAAAATAGTATCACTGCGAAACGGCTTAAGATAATTCAAAAAAGTTTTCTTTAGGAGTTTAAGAAAGGTCATTACAATGACTTGAAAAAATTTTGAGCATTTTCTTTGAAAAATGAATAATCTATTGGCAAAACTATTAAAAAAGTCAAGGCGAAAAATGAAGATTTTGAAATTCAAAGTGAAATATTTTTTTAACTGTAAGAGTTACTATGGTACATGAAGCATGTTTTTGCTTTGTCTCGTAACCTAGATTTAAAAAAGTCCAAAAAACACTAAAATCGATGCATGGTTATAGAAGTTATACCCCTTTAAAGCTCTTTCATACTCGAGATGGTCAACTTTGACACCCTGTAGCACACCCTGTGTTAAAACAGGGTGACCACAGAAACATTTTCCTTAAAGGTTAGCTCCCGCTTTTCAATTTTTGGGAACACCATTTCCCGATTGGACCAGTAGTTTAAAAGATCTATATTTATTACCATGTTTTTTGTGTTTGGAACCACTGTGGATCGTTCAAAAAGTGTTTGCATCAATTTCGTTGAAGTTTTAAAGACAAATTTTTTGTTCGATTTTATTTTTTTTTTTTTTTTGCAAAATAGATAATTTTTAGTTTATTAATCCGAATGAAAGAAAAAAGTGGATTGCGAATAAGGGTCAATTCGAATATTCTAAAAAATGTTAGCACAATCTTATAATTTTGCGATTGTTGCAAGTTTTTATTTTTTGTTGAATGTTTAGATATTTAAAAATTTCGTTCAATTTCTGGAAAATTTAGTTAATCTTTTTTACATTTTTGTATTGAAAAGTATCATCATCATTTCTCATTCCCCCTCCAGTAAAAATTTGTAAGTTCTTTGGCATGAAACTGTCACTTTACTCTCTTTTTACTATTTTTCACTGAGTATTTGTGTAAACGAACACCTTCCAGTAAAAACTTGTACAAATTTGTAACAATTTTTGTGTTTCGAACAAACTTATAATATGTAAAATTGACACATTGCTTTTTATTTTATCAAAAAAAAAAATAAATATATTTTATACAATTTAAACAATTTTTTTTTTTTTTATAAAATATAAACTGAAATTTAACATATTTTAATTTACTCGATTAATCGACCGAAATTGTTCGAGTTATCATTTACTCGAGCAACTGTTTGATTAAAATTTGTCAATTAATCGAGTAACGGTTAACCGATTAAATACCCTACTAAATATACATTCCCAAGAAACAACTTTACGGACTGTCCGTTACAAACGGATTCATGAATCCGTCATTGACGGTACGAAAACGGACCGGAATTGACGTATCCGTCGAAGCTTGTACGAAAACGGACCATTAACGTACAGTAAAATTGGATTACTCAGATTTTCGAAAATTATCCGTTTTAACTCTGTTTTGCTGTATCCGTTTCGGTGCCGTTTAATCGGAATAATCCAAATAAAGTAGACCCACTGTTTCTAAATGATGAAAAGGTTTTAAATGATTTTCCAAATGACGAGGCTATGGATGTGGAGCCTACGTTAGAACAATCTTCATGTGATGAGGCATCACTAGCGTCAAGTGATCAGGATGAAATTATATGTGATAAAAACTCGTACTGTCAAATGATCTGGAGTATATCGAAGAAAAAATACACTTGTCAATAAGAGAAGAGATAGCAACATGGGCAGTCACGCATGGAATTTCAAACAAGGCGTTAAATGAGCTTCTGGCTATTTTAAAAGGATTGGGAATACCCTCATTGTATATAATTTAATTTTTTTCTTATTTTTAATTCATACATATCTTGTTTTCTAGTTTATTTTTAATGTAATTGTTAAGCCATTTTTGTTAATATCTTTATAAATGAAAAAATTTAAAAATAAAACCAAACTTTTGTTGAAAATTAAAAAAAAGGAGAAATCATTTAGATAAAATAAATAAAAAAAAAATAAAAATGGACCATTAAAAAAAAAAAAAACGTACGAATACGGACCATATTCGGACCGTTTACGGTATATTAAAAACGGAGTCCACTCCGTTTTTAAAATAAATGACGGACAGTTTACGGTATGTTTTGAACGTACACTCAATTCGTACACTCCGTTTTATATACAGCATGACGGTACGAAAACGGTTTGTTTTAGCGTGCTTTATACTGTTTCGAATCCGTATTCGATGTTCCTTTTATTCCGTTTTCCGGTCCGTATACTGATCCGGAAAGCGGTACGGAAACGGACTTCGGATCCGTATATGCTGTACCGAAAACGGCACATAAACGGACCGGATTGTTTGCTGGGTTGTATGTTTTTGTTGTTAAAGCTTTACTTAACCACCGTTGCCAGATTTGAAGGCTTATCTTCATTTTGACGATTTTTTTATTTCAAAAATAATTATTAACGATTGTTGCTATTGAAATTACGATTTTTACAAAAAATAAACAAATTTTTAAAGAAGTTTATAATTTAAATTGTTTTCAACAAACATTATCTTTTTGTGTCTCCGCTATCATTCTCATTTGTCTATACTCAGGTAGAGAAATACGAAAGGGCCAGTGCTGGCGCAGTGTTGGATAAGGTAGTGTTCTTGTATGTACTGGCAATGTGTCGAATTTTAAACTTTTACCGTACTGGCACAGTTCCGAAAAGATGACACACCAAATTTTAATATTTTTTGAGCCAATTTCTGACTCATTTTGGAGCCTGTTTGCTGGCAGGGTTATATATATTTTGCAAAAATTTGTAAAACTTACTTAAAACTTGTGTAGTTGTAATTACTAAGCACTTCTATAATATTCCCAAAGTTTTTTTTCTGTGTGTAGTTATTTTTGAAACTTCGCAAAAAGCTGTAAAAATAATGAAATACATGTATAAGTAAGTTTTAAAAATTGTTATCAGATATTACACAGTACAACATTTTTCAGCTGATTGATTCGGGACTCAATTCTGATAATTTTTTGTGAAAGTAGCCCCAAAAATAAGAACTTCTGCATCATTCGTTTGGGCAAGTTACATCAAATAAAATTTGAATAATTGTTTGAAGTTAGTAAGTATCGTATAGGGGAATTTGTCACGTTTTAGGCTCTTTTGTTTAACATAACTCGAGAATCACTAGTCGGATTTTGCTAAAACAAATTTAGAAAAATCAAGAATTACAATAACTTTCATCTGTTCATATAACGTTTCGCTACATAAGCAACAGTTTCGCAGTTATAAATAAATGTATGAAGAAAAAAAATATTTTTTGCCTAAAAAATTAAAAATTTTTTTTTCAATTCATAAAAAATCTAAAACGGTAAAAAGTGTCAAGTCCTATTACTTTCACGTAAAGTCACATAACCTATAACAAAATGAGACATAAATCATGAAAATCGATGAACGCGTTTCGCTTTTATTTACAATTAAGTGAAGGTATGAATTTCAAAAATTTGCTCGAGATAAGCACAAAATTCTTCGGAAAAAACATTGCTGAGTTTTTTTATGATTCTCCGAATTAAAAAAAACAAGTTATAAACAAAAGTTTATTTGATTTTTGTGATTGCGATAGCAAAGTAATAAACGCTAATAAATGTGCGTGGACAAAAATGTAAAAAGGAAAGTGCACTTTTTTAATTATGTGTTTTACCGTTGGCTACCTGTATGATTTTTTTACAGAAATTCCACCCACATTTATTAGTGCTCATGTTTTGGAACGTTTCGAAAAATTTAAAACGTACACGTACTGAATATAAAGCCACTACGGCGGGTCGATTTAAAAATCGCTCAACGTTTAAGGAAAATCGTATTCTAGGGATCAAAATAAGAAACTTTGCCGAAGGAACCATACCTCTAAAACGAATTCTGATGTCCCGACTTTCGACCCAAAGGGTCAAATTTTGAAAAAGCCTACTTTGATATTTCAGAAAGTAGCTCCTAGATTATTGGAGCTACTTCTTCTCCGGGAGACGCGCTAGCAGATTAACGCATAAATCATCATTCTAGGTAACCGTTAAGAAATTTAAGTTGAAAGAGGGTCTTTTTAGCCGTGTTTTTATAGCAAAATGTACAAATCTCGGGATAAAGATATTTCAGAAAGTAGGAGGAGTCTTTCCAAGATTAGGGTCTCTATTTCTTCTCCGCTCTAGCAGATGAATGTATAAATTATATTCGATTGGGTTGGATTCGATTGGGGCACTCTAAATGGGTCAAAGTGGAATTTTTCAAAATTTGACCCTACGGGTCAAAAGTCGGGACATCAGAATTCGTTTTAGAGGTATGGTTCCTTCGGCAAAGTTTCTTAATTTGATCCGTAGAATACGATTTTCCTTGAACGTTGAGCGATTTTTTTGCCTCCATACAAATCGACCCGGCCTAATAGCCACCCTTAAAATATGCGCCCATTCATAAATTCCCATTTTTCCCCCATTTTTCACTTTTTTTGCTTTTTTAACTGGATTACAAATCCACAAATATGCTGTTTTTTTCTTTATGAACTTTATTTTTCATGAAAATAAACATTCCGATTCATATTACAGCTATTCTTACACAGAAAATATGAGATTTTTATATGTTATGGAAACAAAATTTAGAACATTTTCAATTATTGTCACTATCCATCCTCGTTGAAGTTGACGCTTGTGGTTCTGATGACCTTGTTCTCTTCGTAGGTTGTTCATATTCATGTTCTGAGTCCGCATCATCATTATATATGTATATAAACATATATAATTATATATATTTTATTGATTTCAGAAAGTACTAAAAAATTAAAAACCTCCAAACTAATAGTTATGTTAAAAAAACCGTTCAAACTATGTATGAAGAATGTATAAGGCACTACGCAAAGAGTCTAATTTCCAATATATAAAACACAACCCTTTACATATGGTATAATAAATACTTTCTATCTTCTCGGAATTGACATAAGCCCGTCTAATGCAACAATAATTGATAGATGTAGTAATATTTTGTTAGTTGTTTTTATTGTTTTGACAGTTATTTTTACTAATACTGCAGTTATTCTTTTAATTGTTGGTAGTAACTACAATTTTTATTAATTTTTGTGACACATGTAGTCATCGCCCTTTTAATTACATTTCTAGTTGTTTTAAGTGTAACTTTTAGTCGTTTCTACCTTCTTAATTCCCTAAATATTAGGTTTAGCAAACAAATCTGCTAGTTTAGTTTTTTTATCACAAGTGTTTAATTTTTTTTTGTATTAGTGTATTATTATAGTCTAAATAAAAACTGATCATGAGTATTTACAAACGATAAAGAGATATATTTTCATAGCTACCAATTGTATTTTTTAGTTTATTTTCAACTGTTGAAAATTTAATTGACAAAATCTATAAAAACAATAGATTGTTTTCGTTTACTTCCATACTCAATATAATATAACAACTTTTTGTTTTAAATATAAAATTTTAACTGAATATTTTAACTATTACCGAAAGTCAGTTTTTTTTTTTTTAATTTTCTGTATTAATGTAAAAATAAACAAACGCTCTATTAAGTATATAAAGGGTGTCCCAAGAAGAACGCAATTTTTAAATCTGGCAACATTCGAAGTGTCATTGTTTGACATTTGAACAATTGTTATTGTTTGCTAGTAGAAGGTACGAGGTTAGTAAAAATGGAGCGCTACACGAACGAACAACGCATTCTCATTGTGAAATTGTTTTACCAAAATGGTGAAAGTTTTGCGGCTGATTTTGCCGATAAAATCATCTTCAGTGACGAGGCCCATTTTCATCTTGATGGCTTCGTCAATAGGCAGAATTGTCGCATTTGGGGTGAGGAAAATCCTCGAGTGATTCACGAGAAGCAAATGCATCCTCAACGTGTCACTGTGTGGTGTGGTTTTTGGGCTGGAGGGATCATTGGCCCTTTTTTTTATGAAAATGAGGCAGGTCAAGCGCAAACAGTCAATGGTGTTCGGTATCGTGAAATGATAACCAGTTTTTTCTTGCCTAGAATTGAAGAAATGAATGTGGAGGGCATGTGGTTCCAACAAGATGGCGCCACATGTCATACAGCCAGAGAAACAATTCAATTGCTGCATCAGTCATTTCCCGGTCGTGTTATTTCGCGTTTTGGAGATCAGAATTGGCCGCCTAGATCGTGCGATTTAACACCATTAGATTTTTTTTTTTGGGGTTTTTTGAAGTCAATGGTTTACGCGAATAAGCCGACGACGACTCAAGCCTTAAAAGAGGAAATTGGACGCTGCATTAATGAAATACCGCAGCATTCATGCAAAACGGTCATTGAAAATTTCATTAAAAGATCGCGTGCATGCCAGCAAAGCCGCGGCGGCCATCTGCACGATATATTGTTCCATAAATAACCTCATTCTGTCTACTTTACGATATAATAAAGTTTCACGATTTTTTTTTAAATATTTGTGTTTTATTTAAAATTTAAAAATTGCGCACTTCTTGGGACACCCTTTACATGCAAATAACCAAAAAGCAATTAATTTCATAAAAACTTCCTTAAAAGTTGGAAAATTTTCTACATTTTGTCGCATGAATATTGGTGAGACCTATAGACCATTGCTGGCAAAATTGAGTTAGGAATTGATTATACAAGGTGGCGCAAAAATAACCTTCCGATGTTTTTTGGCTGTAATTTAAAAAAAAAAATTAAAAACTTTGATTCTTCTTGTGGATTATTTTTATTTGGTATTTTAATTTTTTTTACATCAAGTCGAGAATATGATGTCATGTAAATGGCCGCCGCCACAGTTGATTGTCATTTGAGCCCTTTTTATGGCATTTTCCATCACTTTGGCCAAAACTTCCGGCGATAGGTCCTCACATTCTTGACGGATATTGTCTTTAAGAGCTGCAAGAGTCTGAGGCTTGTTGACATAAACCCGCGACTTCAAAAAACCCCACAAAAAGAAGTCTGGAGCGGTCAAATCAGGCGATCTTGCTGGCCAGTGCAAATCGCCAAAACGGGAGATTAGGCGCCCGGGAAATGCATCCTTCAGCATATCGGTTGTGGCACGTGCAGTGTGTGCCGTTGCACCGTCCTGTTGGAACCACATGTTTTCCAATCCCAATTCATCAAGTTGCGGCAAAAAGAACTCGTTGATCATTGCTCTGTAGCGCTCACCATTCACAGTAACCGTTTGGCCCGCGACGTCTTCGAAGAAAAAAGGTCCGATGACTCCTCCAGCGAAAACAGCACACCATACAGTGACTTTGAGCGGGTGTAATGGCTCTTCGTGGGTTACACGCGGATTTTTAGTGCCCCAGAAGCGTAAATTTTGCTTATTTACGTACCCGCTAAGATGGAAATGGGCCTCATCACTTACGATTATTTTTGATGAAAAATGTCAAATAAATAGGTCAAATAAATAGTCACCAATATTACGCGTTCTGGAGCAGTGTAGCGTAACATTGTTTATTAACGTGTATTTCGCATGTGTTTACTACACAAATGTCAAAACAGAACTGACATTAGGGGCCAATCGCAAAATTTATAGCATTTTCTGATAGGAGGATTACTTTTGCGCCACCTTGTATATGATTAATGTGTCCTCTTTCTAAATCTTTAATCCGTTCTTATATACCTCGTATCAATTAGGAGGTATCCAGCCCCATATGTGCTGCGTATCCCTATTTTTACAAATTTCTTAACATTGGTATGGTGTATTGACCACTTTTTGGCGAATGAGTCAAACTTTCTATAGAAAATTAAAAACATTATTCGTCAATCTTGGTTTGACACATTTGAAATAAGCAACGCATATAAAACAAAAAACAATAAAACAGTTTAAGCATTGGTTTGCACTATGACAACCTAGTTTTACAATGTTTAAAAGAAAAAAACTTTTGAACTACTTGAAAGAAAAACAATAAAATTGTGATAAAAACGGCTTATAGGCTATATAATAAAAAAATCTTTTTTCAAAAAATTGTTAATAACTCTGGATACTCAGTGCAAAAAGGCGTAAAAATTAACAATATCGTTTATAACAAATGCAGCTATATATATAGCAAACAAAAAAGAAAACCTATCTTGTAGAAATTTAATAATTTTGTTGTAAACTTTCTTTATCGGTTTTCTCGCAAAAATGTTTTTGGTCGGTGCGGCTCTCCAATAATCAATCGACGATTTGTAAAAATCGTAATTTTAAAACCAAAAATCGTTAAACGTTATTTTTGCTATAAAATAATCGTCAAATCTGGCAACGGTGTTTAGATCTTAAACAGCTTAGTAAAGCTTAAGCAACAACAACAAAAACACCGTATTTATATTTAATGTTCCTCTTTCGCTCATTCTTTTCCTCGCACTTTTTTAGTTTACGCAAAATCTTTATACGATACAGACGCATCGCAGTATCGGTTTTCGATTGAATTAAAATAGTGTATAAGTGTTTTCGGTTTCAACGATTTTTGCAAAAAAAAAGGTCTACTCTAGTGTAGTTAAATAGTTTTCTATAAAAAAAAATGCATACATTGTTTGCAATAATTTGCTAAAAAGTGTTTTAAATGCAATATAAAATTGCATTAGCGGGCCGGTCGGTGTTTTCCTTTTGTTCGGTCATTCGTTTCATAAAGAAAAAAATAGTGTCTTAAAAATAAAAAAGGTACACTAAAAGAGTAATACAAAAATATATGATGGCAAATTTGGTTAAATAAAAAACCGTTCTTTTTATTTATACATATTAAATAAAAGTAAGAATATTTGTGTATGTGGGTGTAAGTGTAAGGAACTGGAAGTGAAACAAGGTAAGTTCTCATTATTATACATGTGTATTACATTTGGTTTTGCTTATAAAAGCTTTTTTGAGAGTATAAAGTTCCTATTGGATAAGATCATTCTCTTTTATTGAATTTTATAGCTTTAGATAACAACAAAGTTGCCAGATCAATCAATCGCTTTACTATACAGGGAACAATTTAAATATCTTAAAATCCCCAAAGATGTTTTTTGAATCTAATGAAATTAATAAGGCATTTTATATGAAATTGAAAGTTTTCCAATTAAAAAACAAAAACTAATACAATTCTGATAAATTTCGAAAATAATTTTATTGGATATTAATGCCATTCCTTTAGTTTACCCAAATGTATCACTTCATTACTTATTTCGAAAATAATTAACAATCCCGGTTTTCTATTCACAATTTAAAAAAATTGTATTTTCTTAATTTATTACAATTAAAACATTAAATATTTAATAATGATAAAAAGTATAATACTACTACTTCTTTTTGAACTACTACTAACAAATTAAAAATCCAAACATATTAAATATTGTATTAAAATAATGACTACATGCAGACTGTCGATTTAACTATAGAAGAATTTGCATTATCCACTAAATTCTGTTTAAGTCTTTTACGTTCATGTATGCGCTGATGACGACGTAAATCACCAGAGACACGAAATTTTTTCAAACAAACATCACATTCATAAGGTTTTTCACCTGCAATTAAAAAAGGAAGAAATTTATTGAAATATTTTGTAATACAATTAATTAAATAACAAAAACGAGTTTAAACATTTTTAAAATTTAAAAAACTAACAAATTTTCTATCAAAACTTTTACTAAGGATGCCCCAAATTTTCTTTAAAAAAAAATTGGTTCATACTCGCCTGACAAATTTTCTATAGAAAAAATTTGCTCAGACTCGTCTGACAAATTTTCTATAGAAAAAATTTGCTCAGACTCGTCTGACAAATTTTCTATAGAAAAAATTTGCTCAGACTCGTCTGACAAATTTTCTATAGAAAAAATTTGCTCAGACTCGTCTGACAAATTTTCTATAGAAAAAATTTGCTCAGACTCGTCTGACAAATTTTCTATAGAAAAAATTTGCTCAGACTCGTCTGACAAATTTTCTATAGAAAAAATTTGCTCAGACTCGTCTGACAAATTTTCTATAGAAAAAATTTGCTCAGACTATTCTGACAAATTTTCTATAGAAAAAATTTGCTCAGACTATTCTGACAAATTTTCTATAGAAAAAATTTGCTCAGACTCGTCTGACAAATTTTCTATAAAAAAAATTTGCTCAGACTCGTCTGACAAATTTTCTATAGAAAAAATTTGCTCAGACTCGTCTGACAAATTTTCTATAGAAAAAATTTGCTCAGACTCGTCTGACAAATTTTCTATAGAAAAAATTTGCTCAGACTCGTCTGACAAATTTTCTATAAAAAAAATTTGCTCAGACTCGTCTGACAAATTTTCTATAGAAAAAATTTGCTCATACTCGTCTGACAAATTTTCTATAGAAACAATTTGCTCAGACTCGTCTGACAAATTTTCTATAGAAACAATTTGCTCAGACTCGTCTGACAAATTTTCTATAGAAACAATTTGCTCAGACTCGTCTGACAAATTTTCTATAGAAAAAATTTGCTCAGACTCGTCTGACAAATTTTCTATAGAAAAAATTTGCTCAGACTCGTCTGACAAATTTTCTATAGAAAAAATTTGCTCAGACTCGTCTGACAAATTTTCTATAGAAAAAATTTGCTCAGACTCGTCTGACAAATTTTCTATAGAAAAAATTTGCTCAGACTATTCTGACAAATTTTCTATAGAAAAAATTTGCTCAGACTCGTCTGACAAATTTTCTATAGAAAAAATTTGCTCAGACTCGTCTGACAAATTTTCTATAGAAAAAATTTGCTCAGACTCGTCTGACAAATTTTCTATAGAAAAAATTTGCTCAGACTCGTCTGACAAATTTTCTATAGAAAAAATTTGCTCAGACTCGTCTGACAAATTTTCTATAGAAAAAATTTGCTCAGACTCGTCTGACAAATTTTCTATAGAAAAAATTTGCTCAGACTCGTCTGACAAATTTTCTATAGAAAAAATTTGCTCAGACTCGTCTGACAAATTTTCTATAGAAAAAATTTGCTCAGACTCGTCTGACAAATTTTCTATAGAAAAAATTTGCTCAGACTCGTCTGACAAATTTTCTATAGAAAAAATTTGCTCAGACTCGTCTGACAAATTTTCTATAGAAAAAATTTGCTCAGACTCGTCTGAAAAATTTTCTATAGAAAAAATTTGCTCAGACTCGTCTGACAAATTTTCTATAGAAAAAATTTGCTCAGACTCATCTGACAAATTTTATATAGAAAAAATTTGCTCAGAGTCTGAAACATTTTCTATAGAAAAAAGTTCAGTTTTTTCAGATTCTGACCAATTTTTTGTAAGAATATTTTTGCATCCTAAGAAATTTTTTTTTTTTTTTTCAGATTCTAATAAAATTTTTCTATTGAAAATTTGAGAGAAAAAACAAACACACTATAAATAGAAATCGTTCGTGGTAAATTTCATTCTAACTCAACACACAGAGTAATGTGGGATTTAAAGTTACCCAATTTCTTTAACATGTGAGTTAAATAGATGATATTTACGATTAACACTAAATGGCACGAAGAATGTTGATGAAGACCGTAGTGGGTCAGAAAATGCATTCCATTCATGCTAGTGTCTAATAACTTTTTCTGTGTTTTTTTCTAATAGTCAAAGTAAATTATCATATAAAAATTATAATTTTTCTGTTAATTTAGAGAAAAATTTGTCATGATCTAAAACCGAACAAATAAAATCTCACACAATTTGTCAGATTCTAAAGAAATTCTTTGATAAAAAATTAATCCGATTATGAATAGATGATGTCTATTAAAAGCTTTTCAGACTAATTGTTGATATATTTAATAAATTTTATTACCGAATTCGAATACCAACCTGTATGAATTTTACGATGATTTTGAAGGTAAGTGCTGGCACGAAATGTTTTTGTACAAAATTCACATTTATAATTTCTCTCGCTAGTGTGGATACGCAAATGCACTACTAGAGAATATTTCCGCGAAAACGCCTTGCCACAAAATTCACATTGATGATTTTTTTCTGTACTATGTATAGAGATAGTGTGATATTTTAAATCACCCCATTGACGAAATTTACGATCACAATAATTACAATCAAATGGTTTATCACCCGTGTGGGTTCGGGTGTGAGCTTTTAAGGCACCAATAGCAAAAAATGATTTATTGCAAATGTCACAGTGATGGGGTCTTAAGCCGGAATGCGTACGATAATGATATTTGAGAGCATTACAGGAATTAAAAATGCGTTGACATTTATTGCACACATATTTCTTACGTTTACCATTAACAGGTCTTTCTCCATCATCCTCATCATCATCATTTTCCGAGCATAATTCTTCGGGGTTATCCCCATAAACAATTTCATCATATTCTTCTTCTTCGTCTTTATTAATTTTTTGTTGACGATTATAAAATTCAGCTTCTGCTTCTCGTTCCTGTTGTTCTATTTGAGCATTATAATCTTCATCCGCTTCTTCACTATGTTGAGGATTATGATAGTGATGCTCCTGTTCATTTCCACTTAAAGTCTCTTCAGAATTTTGAAAATTCGGAATATCGGGAATGTCTGCTGGTGTTGAATCCTCAATTTTTATATGTTGTGTTTGTATAACATGTTGTTGATCATTTAGGGAAGATGAATCATGATTTAATGAAGGCTCTGGGTGGGCAAAATGTAAACGTAAATCTGTGGCATGTTGTACTTGTTGTGCAGGAATATGAGATTGAAGTGAAGTTGGTTGTGGTGGCTGTAGATTTGGTGGGCCTTGATGCATTTCTTTTGCCATTAATTTGGTATCTGTAAGATGTGACTCTTGTTGCATAATAGGTTGTGTAGTTTCTGTATTTAACATGGGAGCAAATTGTCCCGAAAATATAACATCACAAAATGGTTTGGTTTTTAAATCAATGCCATTAAAACAAGTGTTTGTGAACCTTTAAGTAAAACAAGAGAGAAAACTGATTATTAAAGGAATTAAAAAAAAAAACTAAAAACACTTACCAATGAGGTCTTACACCATTTGAGGTGGGTGTCATTAAATCCATGGTATCACATGTATCTTCTATTAGCACTTTATCCCTGATACCCTCGAGCATATCTTCGGTATCACTAAATTCTTCGGGTACTAAATTTGGTGTGGTTTGAGGTTGCAGTTGCTGTTGGTGTTGAGGTTGTGTTTGGTGTTGTAAAGCTGAGGTGGTAGCATTTATGGCTTCATCCATGTTTGTGTTAACCATTTTTATATCAACGGCATCTATATGATGTTGAGGTTCCATTACAACTCTTACTTCATCAACAGCTTGATTTTGTTGAAAATTATCGAATGGAAAATGTACATCCTGGAAGACTTGATCAAGTCCATCAGTCTGAAAAAATATATTAAGAAAAAAATAAATTTAAAGAAAATGTTTTGGGCTAACTTACAACTAAGTTTTTTGGACTATGACCAAATATTTTATTGACCAAATTTTAGTTTAGAAAATTTGTCAGATTTTGAGCAAAATTTTATTTTATTAAAAAAGCAATTAAGCAATTTTTCCAAAGAAAATTTTACAGATTCTAAAAAATTTTACAGATTTCAAAAATTATGTTAGAATCCAAGCAAAATTTCCAATAGAATTTTTAAATCTAGAAAATTTTTCGGGTTCCGTGGAAACATTTTTAAGAATTTTACTACAATTTTTCTATTTGAATTATTGGAAGTTTATCAGATTCTTATCATATTCATCTATTGAAATTTTTCTAGATTCTGAGAAAATTTTTCTATAAAATATTTTTCAGATTCGGATGAAGTTTTTCTATTAAAAATTGATAAAATTTAGGGCAAATTTTTCTGTAGAAAATATCAATATTTTTTGTTTCTAGAAAGTTTCAAAGATTTTGATAAAATTTTTCTATTGAAAATTCGGCAGATTTGAAGCAAATTTTTCTATTGAAAATTTATCAGATTCTGAGTAAAATTTTTATAATAAAATTAATCAGATTCTTATAAAAAATTTTCTATTAGAAATTTGTTAAATTCCGAGCAAATTTTCTATTAAAAATTTATCAGATTCTGCTTAAAAATTTGTCAAATTCTATGCAAATTTTACTATTAAAAATTTGTCAGATTCTGAGTAAATTTTTCTATTTAAAATGAATCTTAACTAATATTTCTGTTGAAAATTTCGGGCAATTTTCCTACAGAAAATTTGTCAGATTGTGAGACAAATTTTCTATTAAAAATTTGTCATTTTCTAGACCAATTTTTGTATGGAAAATTTGTCAAATATTTCTTCAAAAAATGTGGCAAATTCTGAGGATACATTTCTTTTGAAAATTTGTCAGATTCTTGCTAATATTTCTATGGCAAATTTGTCAGATTTTGAACAAATTGTTCCGACTCTGAAAATTTTTTCTTTTGTCAATTTGTGACATTCTGAGCAAATTTTTTAATTGAAAATTTGTACGATTATAATCAAATTTTTTTCTAAAAAAAAATTTCCAATAAAATTTTTAGATCTAGAAAATTTTTCGGATTTCGAGGAAACATTTTTAAGAATTTTATAATTCTGAGCAAATTGTTCTATTGAAAATTTGTCAGACTCTGGGCAAATTTGAAAGTTTGTCAGATTCTTATCATAGTTTTCTATTGAAAATTTTTCTGGGTTCCGATAAAATTTTTCTATTGAAAATTTGCTAGATTCCGAGTAAATTCTCTATTAAAAATTTGTTAGATTCTGGTCGAAATTTTCTAAAGAAAATTTTTCAAATTCTAAGCTTTTTGCTATTAAAAATTTTCCAGATTCTGAGTAAATTTTTTATTTAAAATGATTCTTAACAAATTTTTCTGTTGAAAATTTCGAACAATTTTTCTACAGAAAATTTGTCAGACTCTGAGTAAATTTTATATAAAACATTAGATTCAGACAAAATTTTTGTATTGATAAAACAATTTTCCTAAAAAAAGATTCTGAGCAAATTTTTCTATTGAAAATTCAGACAAAAAATTTTTTAATAAAAAATTTTTCTAAAAAACATTCCGAGCAAATTTTTTTATTGAAAATTTATCAGTTTCTGAAAAAGAATTCTTTTGAAAACATTTCCAGATTCTGTGAAAATTTTTTCATTTCAAATTTGTCATATTTTGATTAAATTTCTTCTGCAGAAAATTTTTCTGATTCTAAGGAAATTTTTTTTGGAACATTTTTCTGATTCTGAGCAAATTTTGTCTAATGAAAGTTTATCTGATTCTGAGAAATTTTTTTTGGAAATTTTTTCTGATTCTGAGCAAATTTTTCTATTGAAAGTTGGATGAAAAAAAACGCGTTGAATATTTGTATGATTCTGAGCAAAGAAATTTTTTAAATTCCGCAAAATATTTTCTATTTGAAATTTGTCAGATTCTTAGTAAATTTCCCGGTTGAAAAATTGTCCGGTTCTGGGCAAACTTTTCTACTAAACATTTTTCAGACACTGAGTAAATTTTTTTATTGAACATTTTTAGATTCTAAAAAATTTGTCAGGTTTTGAACAAATTTTTCTTTTAAAAATATAACAGACTAAGAAAATTTTTCTATTGAAAACTTGTCCGATTCTGAGCAAATATATCGATTAAAAATTTGTCAGGATCTAAGCAAATTTCCTTACTTATTTTTTTCCGACTTAGATTGAATCTTTATATTAAATGGTTGTCAGGTTCTTCGCAAATTTCTTTACAAAAAGTTATCTCTCTATAGAAAAATTTTTTGTTAGATTCTAAAAAATTTGTTTTTATTAAAAAATTTTAAATTTTAAGATTTTTCAGATTCTTAGGAAATTTTCTTGGAAAAAATTAACAGATTCAAAATTTTTTTAAAAAAACTAGTTTGACTCTTAAAAAAAATTAATGTATACAATTTTTTTAGATCCTTGATTAATTTGTGCACTCTAAATATGTCAGACTTTATGGCATTTTTTTGTTATAGAAAATTTTTCGTATTCTAGTCTTCAACATTTTAAACTGAAATAGAGAAAATTCCAAGTTAAATTCAGCTATTTGAAGTAAAATTGAAAAAAATCGAAATTAAATTGAGGTTTTAAATAAAATTGTGAATTTAAATTTGAATTTAAGAAAAATCCATATAATATTGTGATTATCCATTTTAAATTAAGAAAGTTTCAAATAAAATTTCCCATTTAAAATTGGAATAAGATTTTCTATTTCAAATTAAAGAAAAAAATCCAAATAATGTTAAGATTTTAAATTTGATAATGAGAAAATTCCAATTAAAATTTAGATTTTCCATTTGAAATTAGAAAAATTTCAAGTCAACTTGTAATTTTCTATTTCAAATTGTAATATTTTAATTGGAATTGTGATTTTTCCTTTCCTTTTAAATTAAATCAAGAGAAGTATTAGTAAAAATTGCGAAAAGTAATAAAATTTCGATTTAAATCATAATTTTTTCAAATTGTAATATAAAATCTGAGTTTTATTTGGATTATTCTTAATATTAAATGGAAATCCATAATTTAATTTGGATATTTCTTAATTTTAAATGGAAAATCTTAATTTTATTTTATAGAATTTTATGAATTTGAAATGAAAAATCCAAACTTTTTACAATTTTTTCAATTTAAAGTAAAAAAGCTCTAAATTCCTTTTGAAATTTTCTAAATTTTATATAAAAAAGATGAAAATTATTTAGAATTTTCCCAATTTCTTTAGAAAGGATATCAATTTTACTTAGTCAGTTTTGCCATACGACACTTTAAAAAAAATGGTAAAAAACCACAATATTTCTCCAAAATTTTTTAAAAATTGGTTAATTCAAAAAAAAAATTTTTTTCTTATAGTTTTGAATACAAAAATTATACAAAATTTAAATTTTTTAAATATCGTAAACCGTCTAGGATTTCTATTCTATCAAAGCTTTAACTTTCGTTGTTAATACTTCCTCTAGAGGGCGCTTTAAGGCCATCAAAACAAACAAATTTAATTTAGAAATGTTGAGGTTAGGAAGAAAAATTAAAGTTTTTCTCTAAAAAATTATAAAAACTATTAATTTTCAAATCAGACTAGACTAGTTTCTGCATTTTTTAACTATTTCTTAAAGAAAGCTTTGCTCCATTTATCTGCAAAGTTGGATTTTTTTGATATACAAAAAAAAAAAAAAAAATTCTCAATTACATGTGAAATTTTCTCAATTTG
Organism: Delia radicum; assembly: GCA_021234595.1. Lineage (NCBI taxonomy): Eukaryota > Metazoa > Arthropoda > Insecta > Diptera > Anthomyiidae > Delia > Delia radicum. Next base: position 20,385,602 of record CM037854.1, on the reverse strand, counting down.
AATAGAAGATCTCAATTTTATTTGAGCTTTTCCCCTAGTTTAAATTAAAAATCTCAATTTCACTTGGAATTTCTCAATTTCAAATGCAATTTGTAATAGAAAATCCAAATTTCTTTTCAATTTTCTCAATTGAAAAATTCCAATTGCTTAATGTTCACTGAAAAATTCTCAATTTCAATTGAAAAGGCTGTAGTCAAGTTTTCTTTCCGAAAATGTCTAAGTTTATAGAGAATTTCTTTTTTTATATGAAAATTATCAGATTCTATAAAATATTTGCCAGATTTTAAGAAATATTTTCTTAATCTACATAAATTATTTAACAATTACCTTTTTATTAATAACACATAAATCTGAAGCCTCTTCACTTTTTTCCGGACCCAAAGCTTCTAATGATGTTTTCATAGCGGCCAATATTGTATCAGGGGTAGAGGGTTCATAATGTTGTTTAAGGTGCGCAAAAAATTCCAATTGAGAACAAGTGGCATGACCGCAAAGTTCACAACGAAATTGTTGTACACTACGAACCACTAATTGTTCAACATGCTCCAATTTATGGTCTTCGAGGGGAAATTGTTGAATACTACGACCCACCAGCTGTTCCACATGAGGCAATTTATGGTCTTCTAGGGGAAATTGTTGAACACTTTGTTGGCCCACAAGCTGTTCAACATGAGGCAATTTATGGTCATCGAGGGGATTATTTAATTGAAGCTCGGAATCACAGTGATTGATTCTCAATTTACGGGAAATGCGTTTTTTGTGCGGCAATATCTTGCGTGAATTAAAACGTGAGATATCACAATCATCATCGATGGAGGCATCCTGAAAACGAGAAGAAAATTACTTAGTTCTGGAATTGCAAAAATTTCGTTAAGCCAACACTAACATCCAAATTCACATTGGTTTCTGTTAGCAATAACTGTTGTACCACTTTTACCCCATTTGCTACAACACTGCCCACCGGATCTACAGTTGTGTTGTAAGATTTTTGTACCGGCATTAGGAAATCATTATTTAGGGGCATATACACCGAAGGGGGTGGCGTTTTCCGTGTTTCATTGGAATGATGTTGATGGTCATTGGAGGTCACGGGAAATAATGTATTATGAAAGTGTAAATCTGTGGGAAGATTATCGTTATTTGTATCTGAAGCTGAGACTGTTTTGGGAAAATTCATTAAATCCATAATGAAGTGATTGGGATCACGCATATATTCTGGTGCCAATAGAGACTATAAAAAAAAGAAAACATTATTATTAATGGAATTTATTGTTCCGTCTTGAATACTTTACATGATCTATAAATTCTTGTTCTTTGCGCTGCATTATATGCTCCATGGTATCGATATTATGCGGATCCTTGTGCTCGAATTTTGTTTTTAAATCCTGTTAAAAAAAAAAAATCAAAAAATATAGTTGGGTTTTTACTTTATCTTTGGTAATTCTGACCCGTAACTTACTATTTCTGTATTCTTACAATGATCCTGAAAACCATTATAGTCGTTTAATTCCATTATATTTGACTAATTGTTGTTAATAATTTGTTTATTTCTTTAATTTACTAATTTTAGCCATATAAACAAATAAAAAAATTATATAGTTTTGTTTTCGTAAAAAGTTTATTTTTGTAATTCACTAATGATTGATAACTACATCAGGGTTTAGTGTCAGGTTTGGTAAAAAAAAAAAATGGGAAAGTGATGCCAATTAATTTTTTTTTGCAAAAATCTTCGATTTTGTAAATAATACACCCAAAAAGTGGCTTAATATCGAATAGGATGTAAATCCACTTATAGGTGGATTTTGAGAGATTTTGGAAGAAATCTAATAAAAATTTTAGATTTCAAACAGATTTCCCATAAAAAATGAAATTCCAATTTAGTTTAGATTTCGGCTAAGTCCAAACTGAAATACAATCTGTTGTGCAAAAATATAAAAAAGAGCACTACTTTCTCCTTATTCCAGAAAATAGGAATTTTTGCAGAAAATTATGTAAATGTAAATAAGTGCAGTTTTTAAGATGATGGTTTTTTAACTCTCTAACAGACCCTACCCATTTTTGCATTGAATTTTGTAAAATATGTTCGTCATGAAAAACAAAAAACAATTTCTTCTACATTTTGTTTTCGTTGTCTACTTTAGGCGATATTTGCCAAGATGGGTTTCGAGGTTATTTCGAAAACTAATAAAAGAATGGGAGTAAGTTTAGGCAAAAATTATTAATCTCACTAAGATATAATTGCAATTCAAAAATTTAATTTTTCTTGTTTTAACTTAAGAAGATATGGCGATTTTCGCTTTCCTGAAAAAGCGAATTTCAACGAAAACGCACCATAACTTCGATACATACCATTGATACTTAAACGCTTTATTAATAATAATGAATTCTTTATTTCAGACAAATTTCATAATAATCTGTCTATTCGTTAAGTTAGCATGATGTCCTTTAAGTGTATCCTGATCGAATACCGTGTCTGCTGACCTATTATAAAAGCTTCAATCTTATTTCGAGTTTATTACCAATAGTTTTCAGTAATTCGAAATACGTTTTTATGGTTTTGTAAAAATGTGTCACTTTTAAAATAATTTTTTTTCGAAATCTTAACTGTGACACTTTCTCGCTTCCAAACCGTGCACTAAGTACCTAAAATTTCTTCACAAAACACTTAATAAATTTTGTTTTGTCTGGGAATGGACCAATTTCTAATTAAAAATTACTCATTTGACGCATTTCTGGACTATTTCATGATGAGTGCATTGATGAACTGTTGACTGTTACGGGGTTAAATCCATCCAGTGTACATTGGGATTTCGAAATGACTCATAAAACAGCCTTTAAACCTTCCGAAATCCTATTATGACTCATGAAAGACTTTTAAATAAGAGCATTATTGCACACAAATATCTTGACATTTACTCCATGACAGTTGTTTGTATAGTAATCATTTGTTGTTTTTAACTGCAATTACAGTTGTTTCTCTATGAAATAATACAAAACAACTATTATGACATTTATTTAAAGAAACAACTTAAGAAAAATACTGCATTTTTGTAACAGTTGTTTGAAGTAGTTACTTTAGTATATTAATAAACAAATCCATAAAAATTTTAAATCAGAAACTTGAAAACAACGAAAATACATATTTGGGAGTTCAATATGAACGGAGTATAAACAATTTCCTCTTTAGACCCATTCCTTATAAAACCATAATAAATTTTAACCAATCTTGGTATGAAGGGTAAGTGTCATATAAATACATATGTCATCGTACAAGAATTGGATTGTTGGCTCCAATTGTTATGGAAATATCGTGTTTTAAAGTATGAAAAAAATCTAAAATTTAACAAAAGTGGTCGTACTTAATCGTCCGTATCTTTTAAAAGGTTAAAGCTACATGATTTACTGATGAATCATTTTAAATACACTGTTTTCATGCTTAAATAAGTGAAAAAACAATTTCTTCAAGGTAAAATGCATATTTTTTCAAAATGCGCGGTTTAAACGCGGTTAAAAATTTTTTTTTTTAATTTTCCAAAAAATATATGTTAATTATAATTTATACCAGTATGCCGTTGCCAAATTTATATGTGGAGATCTTACGGGATTCAAAGTTATGGATAAAAATCTAAAAAAATATACTAAATATAGTAGAAAAATAGATTTACATAGAAAAATAATTTATTGAAAAAAGAAGACGATAATTCTTAGTTAAATTTTTATTCATAACTCAGAAGCTCTACATAGCGATTTGGATACAGCATAGCGAAGTAATTTATATTTAACATATATATTTATTTAAATTTTAAAAAACCAGTTTTGAAATACAGATTTTTGAACCGCGGTTTTGGAAATCATACATTTTGCAGTGGAGAAGTGTATAGTTTGTGTGCACTTTTAAAACCATTTTTTTAAGTAGCTATAAAAAGCGGTATCAATGACTCTCGTAGCTTAAGCTGTTAAGAAGCTTTGGAATATTATGTACGACTGGTTTTTTAAAAGTTTTGAATATTTTTTCATATTTTAAAACGCGATATTTCAAGATCCGCTGGGATTAGCTGTCCCACATTTGGACGAGGTTATATTTATATGATGTACATCTTCTCCACCAGAAGGAGTGCAGGTAATCGACTGGATGATTTTATGTTTTCAGTCTTTAGTACTTTGCTTAAAATATTTTCTAATTGGCAATTTTTGTGTATGTTTTTTGATATGTTTGGGGATAACGAAAAAAAAAACGATCTGGCAATCCTATATGACATATAAAAAAGTGTAGCATACTTTTTGGAGGTATTTTTTGTTAATAATTGTACTACCGAATTTTTAAGATTAACAATTAACCCATTTTATACCAAACATCGATTCCGTGGGAATTTTTTAATGAAATTTGACAGAAAGAAACAATGTGTCCAACTAAGATTTTTCTATAATTTTTGTACACATATTGCGTCCTTTAGCGGTGGTATTCGAAATGTGTTGTATGACAAACGCAACGTATGACACTATGTATTTACTTAACGGGTTACGATTTTTTATTTTTTGCCACAGCTAATAAATATCAAACTGTAGTACATACACAATTGGATCTATCGGATTTTTTTTTTGAAAGTATTTGTTGTTTTAGACAATTTTTTAAAATTGTATTACGGCAACAAAATTGTATAACCGGCAAGAAAATAGCTAATTTTTCGGAAAGAACTTGATACAATCTTTTAATTGTACAAAAAAGTACATACTGCACAACAAATTTTTCTCATTCTAAAAAATTTCCTATACGTCCCTAAAACCCAACATATAATCTTTATATGAACGGTCTTCTTTCTATAAATTAATACATTTTGAAAAAAGTGCTATATAAAAATGTGGTAACCCTGGAACAATAGATTTTAAATTTTTTTAAGTTATTTGTATAGGAAAGACCTCAAATTATTACATGACTTTTACTACGTATTATATCTCTATCCTATCCAAAATTATCAGACCTTAAAAGTAGGCGTTGCTTTAAAGCAACGGCAGTGGAAAATGGGTTAAGAACAAGTTTCTTTTAACAAATCCCCCCTAAATTGTCCAAAAACCCCCTAGACCAAAAATACCCCTAAAAATTATTTTTTTTTCCAAAATCTGCTAAATTTTTTAGCTTTTATTTCAAATTCTTTGAAATAAATTTAAGAATATTCTAATTTTGTTGGTGTTTTAGTGTTTTCATAGTCAAAATCTGTAGTTTTATTTAAATTTTACCAACAATCTAAAAATAAATATTTTTATAAAGGCAAAATTTCCTCGTTTAGTCAGATTTTTACCCCCTAAACAACTCAAAAATCCCCCAACAATGTAGGGGGAAACCCTTAACTTGGCAAACACTGACACATAAGGAGTTTATAGGAAATTCAGACTGCGAAATTAATCTAATTGATTAACGTTTATCCACCTTTTTAATTTACATATGCATTTTTTTGATTAACTTAACGTTGCTAAAACATTAAACATTAACTTTTTCAGTTAAAATACCAATGTGGCTCCGATAGTGATCCGGCATAAGATGAACAAGGAAATGCCGACGTTGGCAAAAATGTTTGTCGACAGCGCCTACATTTTTGGCGGCAGCCTCTTAACGTTAGTTATACCTGACTTTGTATGTATGTGTGTTTGGTTACCATTGCCAACCGAACTTATATAAAAACATAGAGTAGCACATAATTAGTAGTAGAATACAGAGTCGTTTATAAATAGTAGTCAGATAAATTAGTTAGATTAATGCCCAGTTTTTAAATTTGTATTTAAATATGCAATTAGTTAATTGCCATTTAAATTTAAGTTGTATTTAACTACAATTTCAGTTTTTCAGTCTTAAATGATAATTGTTATTTATTTAAGACAAAAGTATGGTAGCATCATGAAATGTCAAAAAATTAATGATCATTATTCATAAAACAGCTGTTTAAAGAATAGAAAAAAGCAGAAAATATAAAATATAGAAATAAAAAAAAAAAATATATATATATACATTAGGGTAATAACTTTTTGCATTTTTTGCAAATATCAAATCTCCCCAGACAAAATCGTGTAGGGCATGGACAAATATTGAGAACTGCGTTTTAAGTTTTTCGCTATCGTTAAAAAAGGTTACGCACAAAACGCGTTAAAGTTTTGAATCAAACAAATTAAAAAAAAAATTTTTTTGATGCCTCAACGTCTGACCATCACATCTATATAATTAAGGCATGCTAATTTCAATAGTAAAATCCGTTTTCGAGTCAATGGAATAGTTTTTTTATATGTATAAACCATATTTTAAAAAAATTGTTATTAAAAATATTTAAAAAAAATATATTAAAGGCATTTCAGAAATCGCTGTCGGTGCGTAAGGTTTTTTTTACCACATTGAACTGAAATAGTTTTTTTTATCATTAATACAATATTTGCCATTAGAAAACCCCTGGGGAGAATGTTGTCCAAAAAAAGTTATCACCCTAATGTAAATATATATATAAATAGAAATAAAATATAAATTATAATTAAATTAATAAAATAAAAATGAAGAGAAGTGAAAATTTCATTCGAAGTTGAATTTTTATTGGCTGCTGTAATTTAATTTATTTTTTATTGTTTGTTTTACCACGCGGAAAAAAACAAACTGTCAAAATCATATGTTATATTTGTACAATTTAAATAGACTTTAAATGCCCAAGATTGGTCACTTAAATGTGATTTAAATTTTAAGTTAAAAACTGACATTTGTATTTAAATAGAACTTAAAGTCCAAATGGCATTTAAATATGAAGTGAAAAACTGGGCATTATTCCAATTTGTAAGTTTTGAAAACAGACCACAGTAAAACTTTTTAAATTAAATTCACGGTAGCCAAACTCGCAAATAGCAACTACAGAACAAAATGAAAATAAACAAATGTTTTAAAGCGTTTGCCTATGAAACAACATACATATACAAAAATAGGGGCCCCTAGCCGATGAGGGGCCCCTAGCAGATGAGGGTGTAGTGTATATGACTAACCAACATTACTGGTAATTTTAGTGTCATATTAATACCTTTTATGTGATTGACTAAAAGCCTGATTATTTTGATAGTCACATACACGACCTACCTTACTTAATTATTTTATCGTGGGAATAGCAAATTCAGCTTTTTTTCCACATAGTGTTAAGTTACAATTAAGTTACAATTATAATAAAAGAAAAGACACTTGCTCACCAGAGCTTAAACTGTTGACTTTTACTTTATAAATATTATAAGCGGCCCCTAGGCAGTTGCCTACATTGCCTTATGGATAATCCCGGCCTGGACGGAGGAGATTAGAAAAATAAACAAAAAATCTAAAAATAGAATATTTGTGTATAATATACAACAACAGATAAAGCTAATAGAAAAGAAAACTGCAATTTAGCTACATTAGATTCGAGGCCATACTTGGGTGTGATCGCTAAACGGTCATGACTTGGTATTGTTACGTTTGTAATGTAAGATGAACGCAGGTTTGATTCTTACAGCCGCAGGATGTTGAAAAATTTATCATATAGAGACAATCTGACAATTATAAGACACAAATAAAAAAATACAATTTAAATGAAAAATCACTGATGACGCCTGTCCATAAAAAGGCAGAAACTAGTCTAGTCTGATTTAAAAAATGAATAGTGTTTATAATTTTTAGAGAAAAACGTTTATTCTTCTTCTTAACCTTAACATTTCTAAATATTTTTGTTTTTGATGTTTTTTTTTTTTTAAGGAATACAAGAATGTTGATGAAGACCGTAGTGGGTCAAAAAATGCATTCCATTCATGCTAGTGTCTAATAACTTTTTCTGTGTTTTTTTCTAATAGTCAAAGTAAATTATCATATAAAAATTATAATTTTTCTGTTAATTTAGAGAAAAATTTGTCATGATCTCAAACCGAACGAATAAAAATCTCACACATAAACTTATAGATTAACGATAAAATTCACTATTAAACCACTCATTAGGTACAGTGTAGAAATCGTTTAATGTATATGCTCGACATATGTATTAACAAAAAATCTTTAATGTATGTTAATATGCTTTGCTAATGTAGAAGGATAGTATATAATGACATTAGAGAAAAGAATTTCCATTTAAAAGTTTTAACTGAGAGTTAAACTGGCAATTATGATAATGACTAGAGAAAAACAAACAAAAACACACTATAAATAGAAATCGTTCGTGGTAAATTTCCTTATAACTCAACACACAGAGTAATGTGGGATTTAAAGTTACCCAATTCCTTTAACGTGTGAGTTAAATAGAAGATATTTACGATTAACACTAAATGGCACGAAGAATTTTGATGAAGACCGTAGTGGGTCAGAAAATGCATTCCATTCATGCTAGTGTCTAATAACTTTTTCTGTGTTTTTTTTCTAATAGTCAAAGTAAATTATCATATAAAAATTATAATTTTTCTGTTAATTTAGAGAAAAATTTGTCATGATCTCAAACCGAACGAATAAAACTCTCACAAAAAATTAAATTACGTAACAATTTTTATTGAAAACAAATAAAAAAAAACAGAATATCATAATTTTATCGAAAACAAATTTGAAAATCAAATTATTTTAATGTTGATCTTGAACGTCTACTATTATGATGACGAGTACCACTACGTCTACCATGAAGACGACGGCTAACACGGCGTTTAGCCCGACTTCTGGTACGTCTTTTACTTTGAGTATGTGGAGACATTTTGGGAACTACACGTCTTCGTCGCCTTGTTTGCGTTACGTTATTTGTGCGATATTTAAATGGCATACGTATCATTTCATCGTTCAAGGTTAAGATACCTAAATTTTGGCCAACATCCAATGTCTTTTTTATGGCCTTACGTAGTTTAGCACCAGTAACATTTCCCAAACACAAAACTTGTTCCAGTTCATTGCAAAGATTTTCATAAGTATCGCCTGTAAGTAGTAAGATTTTTTTTTAAAACAGATTCTCAAAAATGTTATTATAGTTTTTTTTTCAACTTACACAATTTTGGCTTTCGGCTTAAATAATCCAAAATCTGTGGTAATATTATTGAGTTTATATCTTCCATCTGTGATAACAAAAACTTGAAATTTTCCAAAATCACGAACAATTTCTATAAAAAAAAGTATAATTTTATAAAAAAAATGTTCAATAACTGTTTGACAAAATACAACTGAGTAATAAATATAAAATTCAAAGCACTTTTAATAAAAAAAAAAAAAAATGTGTAATAATTGTGTAAGAGCTTGCATACCTGGGAATTTTTCATTACCATTCAAATTTCATTACCATTAATTAAGGAATTTTTTTTCATTACATAAATTAAATTAAAACTCGTTCAAAAAAACACTCAAGTTCTAATAAATTTTCATTCTTCACGTCCTTAATATTTGTTTTCCTAAAAACACCCACGATATTAATATATTGAAACTCTCGGAGGACTATAAACACTTCTTAAATCTTAAACGGTTTTCCACGGTTTCAGTTTCCAAGAATAAATTTTTGCATTAGATTAAAAAAGTTTTAATGTAGAAAAAATAGTTCAGAATGCTTTCTGTTGTAGAAAAATTCGCAAATTCTGCAAACTTCCCAGCAAACAATCCGGTCCGTTTATGTGCCGTTTTCGGTACAGCATATACGGATCCGAAGTCCGTTTCCGTACCGTTTTCCGGATCAGTATACGGACCGGAAAACGAAATAAAAGGAACATCGAGTACGGATTCGAAACAGTATAAAGCACGCTAAAACGGACCGTTTTCGTACCGTCATGCTGTATATAAAACGGAGTGTACGAATTGAGTGTACGTTCAAAACGTACCGTAAACTGTCCGTCATTTATTTTAAAAACGGAGTGGACTCCGTTTTGAATATACCGTATACGGTCCGAATATGGTCCGTATTCGTACCGTTTTTTTTTTTAATGGTCCATTTTTATTTTTTTTTGTTTATTTTATCTAAATGATTTCTCCTTTTTTTTAATTTTAAACAAAAGTTTGGTTTTATTTTTAAATTTTTTCATTTATAAATATATTAACAAAAATGGATTAGCAATTACATTAAAAATAAACTAGAAAAACAAGATATGTATGAATTAAAAATAAGAAAAAAATTAAATTATGTACAATGAGGGTATTCACGATCGTTATTTACATTCTCTCAGCCTTGAGCTTTAACGACGATGCAAATTGTAAGCAAATGACCTTCATGAGTGCCCTTAATGAAGATATTAATTAATATTATGATATAAGTATAAGAATTAATGAAAAGCTAATAAATCAATTATATACAATGAAAAGCACTGGTAGGTGCATGTTAGTAGTTTGTGCACTAGAAGGTTTAGAGGAAAATATATGATACTGGAACTAAACTATACTTTTTGTGAGGATGCTGGGTGCGCAGAATACGAATCTCGTCTCAAAATTGATTCCAATTTAGCGCACATAAAACCTTTAGAAAATTGTAGTTTAATGTCTGATCGGAGACTAACAAAGACCAGTCAGGAAAATATAAAGTCTGCCAGCAGTGACTAATTTTCTTAAAAATGCTGTCGATGGCAGCTCTTTAAAATATTGTGTTGTTCAATTGTGTATTTGTATTGTGTAATTCGACGTTCTTACCCGTTCTCACACGACATTTCGGAAAAAAGCTATTTAAAAAACATACGGTTTTTAGAAACATCTTTGGCATCTGTCACTTGTATCGGGTCTGGTTAGAATGAGCCGTCTGGTTTCGACATGAGCCGTTAGCGAATAAACACAAAGTAAGAGCCTGATCACATTTTGTTGCGTAAGAGTCTATTGAAATTACTAGATTAAAAACTATTAAGATTTGTCAACTTACCTATATCAAGTTAATGTATCAAATTTATTCCCTGGTTATTTCTATTTTATTATATTACACAGGCCTACAAAAAAAAATTTGTTGTTTGGTGCCGCTAATTCTATGTTATAATTTGGTTAATTAGTCCGCAAGACGTCATGGTTAGCTGTCAAAATCGCGAAGCTACGTTCAGGTTTGTATCGATCGGTCATAACCTAAAAAATGTATTTTATTATACTTAATGTCATTATAGTCAATTAATTTCTTTGATTAAATGATAATATCGATATGCCGTCGTCGAGAAGGTGTTGTGTAAATAATCCAAATACATTTTGTTATATTTGTGGTGAATATGTAGTAAAAAAGTTTAGAAAACCTATAACAGATGCAGTGAAGAAGACATACGTTGATTACTTTAATATCCTTGCGAAATCTCGAAAACTTCACGTAGCATTAAAAAAGTAAGTATCAATTTTCTATCAGGGTACCGAACATACTTGAAATCTGTTTTATTTTTAGCGGCACCAAAATCATTGTAGGCCTGTGTTATTTTATTAATTTTTAATTTAATTAATAAATAAAACTGTTTGATTTTTTTTTAAACAAATCGCACTCCGGTAATACCGGAAGAAAAACGATAACGGTTGTAACGGAGTTTTAACTAATGAAAATCGGTGTAGTCCGGTTAAACGGCACCGAAACGGATACAGCAAAACGAAGTTAAAACGGATAATTTTCGAAAATTTGAGTAATCCAATTTTACTGTACGTTAATGGTCCGTTTTCGTACAAGCTTCGACGGATACGTCAATTCCGGTCCGTTTTCGTACCGTCAATGCCGGATTCATGAATCCGTTTGTAATGGACATTGCTTAAAGTTGTTTCTTGGGTTTATTCTAAATCAGGGGTGCCCACGGCCTATGCGCTTGGTACTCAATTGTTTTTGTAAAAACACTTAGCTATAGGCTGTGTGTTTTAATACACATATAGAGCGCTCAGCACTAGCAATACGAAATACACAAACAACTTTGTCTTATTAGTTTTTTTGTCGTTCTTCACTTTATACACGCAAGCGCAAAGCAACAACACTTTCGTATGCTTTGCTGGTAAACATTGAAATATTTTTTTCTTTTTTCTTTGTATGTATTGGTTTTTACAACAAAAAATGTTGAATATAAATTAGTTTTTCTTTAAATGTATTGGTGTTTGCTCTTCCATAAGAAACTTTTGGGCACTCCTGTTCTAAATGAATCAAAACTTCAGTTTTTCTATGAGAAAACCTTCTGCTTTCATGGCCTTAATATTTGTTTCCTAAAAACACCCAAGATTTTAATATATTGAAACTCTCGAAGGGCTCTAAGCACTTATTAAATCTTAAACGGATTTCCACATACATATCGCTCATTTACTGCAAGTACGTCACAACTCAAAAAACATGATTTTTGAGTTAATGACGCACAATCATTATATCACGTATCATATTGTGTAAAAAAGTCGAATTGATATATTGTATACTCCACCTCTTGAAAGAAATTATATCGTTATTTTTTTCTTCAAGTTGGGAGTGATTTGAAATCTTTAAACTCGTTTTCTACAAAATCAATTTTTTTGAATTATGACGTTATTGCAGTTTCCAAAAATTAATTTTTGCATTAGACTAAAAAAGTTTTAATGTAGAAAAAACATCAAGTTGCGAATGCTTTCTGTTGTAGAAAAATTCTCAAATTCTGCTGACTTATTCTAAATGGATCAAAACTTGAGTTTTTCTATGAACATTTTTTATAATTTTCTGAATATGTTAAAAATCAGTACACTAAAATAATAAAGTCAGTACACTGAGAGAATTATCTGCATGATATCAATGGATTTTTGCATTAGATCTATGAATTGTCACTGGAACTCGTCCTTTGAAACTTTTTATTAAATTAATTCGGTATTTCATAAACAAGTTTGATATAATTTTAATAAAAAATAAAAATTATGTTTTTTTCGACCTTTAATTGTGCAATGAAAATGAAAATTATTCAAGTTCGAGGCCATACTCTATATATTAAAGCTCATATATTAGTTCTCTTGTAGTGAGTAAACTAGTTTATATGAATGTTTGATGTTTGGCATGGGATTGTTACCGCTTTCAAAACGTGTTCTGATGATGGGAACCTAGACAATTCCCGAAATAGATCTATCAACACATTCCTGAAAGGGTCAAAGAATAAATTTGAAAACAAAAACTCTATAGATTATTTGTTAGGACAATATCCTAATAAAGAAATATAGGCCTCGAACTTGAATAATTTTCATTTTCATTGCATTTTATAAACTTTAATGAAAACTTTCATATTATTTATTAAAAATTTCATACGACTAATGAACAAGTTTCTTTTAAAATAGTTTCATTAAAACTATGACGCATTTTCATACAGTTTAAGAAATTTTTCATTCACATTGTGAAAAAATCTTCATTAGTTTAGTGAAACATATTTCATTAAAAATGGTCCAAGAAATTCTTTCTGCCCGAGTGAAAAAAATTATATATAAAGATATATTCTTTAATAAAAAAATATATGATCATATAAAATAACATATGTAACAATATGTATTTATATAGAATAATATTTTCAATAGTTTTACCAAAAAATTCATGTATAAGCACATCTAATTCATGTATATGCACATCCAACCATTCAAATACATGGTTGATAAATTTGATTAAATTTTTATAAAATTAGATATAACCCGGCGCGGGTTATATCCCCCCCCCCCCCCCAGAACAGGCTCCTGAGAGTCAAATTGTAAGGCTTCAATGTCCCAGAACCAGTTTTATAACTGGTTCTAGAACCGATTCTAAAGCAACGTGTTCTAGTTTGGAGGTAAATAACCTATTGCAAATAGGACAAACTCCATATAAAAAGAATCGGTTGCAAAACAGAAATTATAAGCTATTTTAATACAGTATAAGTTGTTTATCAAACTTGTTATTTGGATTTTACTGTTCCGTTTTAATATTGAGAAAACATTTTTTTAATTAAATTAAAATTAACAATTTCGTTTAAAACCAAAATTTGATGTCCTAAAAAAATATAAATAAAATTTAAGCTATTTACAAATTTCAATCATACATTTTGTGTTCTGAACCCGTTTTATGGACGACCAATATATGTAACAAAATATCTTTTAATTTAAATATATTTGGATTATTATGTATCTAATTGTATCAGATATAATATAATTAGTTATAACTATATCGGGATATAATATAATTAGTTATAGCTATAACTAAGTCGGATAGAATTGGATACATTTTAATAAAATTGTATCTTTTTAAATATAATTAGATCTAAAGTGATACAATTTAATAGAACCATTTTTCGGATAAAATTATATCCTCTTATATATGCGGAAAATATCTCATCATATATAATTTCATATAAACTTTTTTACTCGGGTGTGTAAAATCAGCAACATTTTTGCTGGGAGGATCCTTGCAGAAAAATTGATAATATGAGCAAAAAATTTGCTAAATTCAGCAAAATTTTTGCTTAATTTACAAAGGGTCCTCCCATCAAAAATCTTGCTGACTTTACAGCCTTTTTTTTGAGTGTAGACATTTTAAAAAAATTAGTACACGATTTTTTCATCAGTACACGAGACAAAAAATCAGTACATGTACTGATCAAATCAGTACGAATGGTCACCCTACTGTAATTATCTTTGTTGCCTTTTTAACAGATTTTATTTTTAACTGTAATTTTTAGTAGATTCTACTGCAAAACTTTTTGGAGTATTAACTTTTAACCTTCCACCTGGAAGGTTCATTAAGTTTTTTTTTCTTTCTGTAATTTTCTAATAAAGACATACATTTTTATGAAAATCTTCATCATATCTATGAAAACTTCATAAATATGATGAATAATTGATGACAAACGATTTATGAAACAGTTACATCAATATGAGGAAACTTTTTCCCTGAGTGTACAGCATGCTACTAACTCCTTCAGTTTACATTTACTTTTGTAAATAATTAGAAAAAGAAAATTCCCAGGAATAAATCTGTTTAATTAAACATCAACTTTCTAGAAAAACACCTTAAAAAATGCCGACAAAAGGAATTTTGGAAACAAGTGTCGCTGTTCTAAATTAGCTTTACTACAAACAAAGTTTTCAAGAAAAAAAATAAAAAGAGTTGTAAACATGATCCCATTATAAACCACAACAATTTCATGTACTAAAAAATATAAATTTAAACTCTCATGTAAATATTAAAATAAAAAAGAAAAAAACACACAAATTTTGAAGTGCATTCATCATATAAACATGCATTAAATTGGAATCTGTCTGTCAAACAAACATCATTTCGCACAAAAAGGCGGCATAAGATCAACGATACAATATTGGAAAAAAAAACGAAGAATATTTGTGGAAAAACTTGAGAAACAGAATTAGTTTGTAAACAATTAAAATTCAACAGAATTTATTTGTTAATGTATTTGATCATTTTTCTTTAGATAAAAATGATTTTCGTTTTTTTTTTATAATTGTTATAAAATAAAATAATACTACTTGATTATTATTTACTACAACATTAAACAACAAAAAAATACACACTGTGCATTCATTGCACAGTGTGCAACAATAATTTGTATTCTTAACGAGACTAATCGAAAATTAAAGTAGACTCTCACAAAGGTTTTTGAAAACTTAAGCCACATTTACACTAAATAGCAAACCGAGTGTATTACCAAAACACGCATTTAAGCTCTTAATTTTTAGTGGCCGGCCGAACAGTTCGGCCAAAAAACTATATTTTGTCGGTTTTTTGATATCTAGAGGCAATGATGACAAATTTTGGTATTGGAAACATGTTTGTTGAGCCGACTTAATTCGATTTTGTGTATAAAATTTAAGAGAAAAGCCGAAGTTTAGCTATAAAGTTAAAAGTTCGGCCGCCGAACTATTTTCAATTTGGTTGAACTTTCTGAGGCCGAACAGTGAATTCATTGCTTAACTGCAGACTTTTTTTTTCAAATTTGACACTTAAAATAGCATCTCATCAGCCCAATAAACATTTTTCCACCCGCCAAATTTGTACATAATGCTTTAAAATACCGAATACAGACCAAAAGCATTTTCTGGCCGAACTGTTCGGTCGGACACTATTAATTTTATTCCATACACACAAAAAAAAAAAACGGGGGGAACATTTATAAAAAAAAAAATATACAGTGAACTCTCAAAAACGTGAACTAATTTTTGCAAGGGGTGTTCGCGTTTCTGATTTTGTTCACGTTTGTGATTGGACTTTTTTTTAACTATTTTACCACAAAATTGATTCACTTAGAATAAATTCTATTCCAAGTACTTCAGAACCAATCATTATGTTGATTATTTAACAAAAAAAAATATAATATGAAAAGATTTTGAAAAATTTTTCTCCTGAAAAATTCTTTAATTCAAACATACATTTTTAGACAAAATTTTTAAATATTCAGACACTTGCCTAAAAAAATATTAACATTTTAAGAAATTTTTCCTTTTAGAAAACTTTCTGATTCTGGGAATTTTTTAAATAGACCAAATTTAGAATCTAAGACAATTTTTGAATACCCAAACTATTGATTTTAATACGTTTTTGATATTTAACAGTTCTTTTTGATATTTAACTGTTCTTAATTTCCAATACATTTACTATAAAAATAACTGCAAATTCTATTTAAATTTTATTCTATACGTTTTAAAACAATTTTGATATAAAAATTCTTAAATTCGGAGATACAGGAAAAGAGTTGAAGAGTTTTTCTGTTCACGTTAGAAAAGGTGGGCAGGAAGCAACATATTATTCCATAAAAATGGCGACAAAAACCAAAAGCGGGGATTTGTTTGTGATGAAAAATGTATTCAAAAGCCGTTTGAATTGAAATCCTTTCTTGAGATATTCACTTTTTTCGGTTTTTGCGCAGGAAGAATTTTCTAAAAGAACATAAAGTAAGATTTTAGCCGATTTTACACGTTTCCAAGGTGCACCGCGTGCAGGTGGAGGGTGGAGCGTGGAGGTCTTCCGCAAATAATGGAAAATTAACTGAACTGTGACTTTCAAGTTTATCACAACCTAAACTTGAAAGTGCAAATAATCTTCTTTCAAATTTTTGTACGTTTTTAAATTAAAATATTGCTCACCGTCGGTTTTTGAATCATTTTCTTCATATATTTGATTAAAGCCTACTAATTCACCCAAAGTTATAAAAGGTATTTCATTTAATTTTGTTAAATGAACTAAAGTTTTAAGATTGTCATATGTCTCTTTAATTTGTGGTACTATGCATAGTATAATTAATAGTAAAATTGTAAGAACCTGGTGAAATTATTATTCGGGGATTCCCCAAATTACTAAAATATTGAAGAAAAAGAAACATTTCTTATAAAAAAAAATGTGTTCACGTTTTAGAGCTATTGAACTTTGCTCACGTTTTGGAATAGTAAAATAGCAAAAAAGTGTTCATGTTTCTGGGACGTTCATGTTACTGGATGTTCACGTTTCTGCGAGTTCACTTAACTAATATTACCAAGTGTAGTAGGAGCATTTCAACTAATAATTATTTTCAGTAAAGTTTGTCAATCAACTTAGGAAAATGTATTGTACAAAAATATAATGTCATTTAACTAAACAAAAATTGGTAATTCTTTCTTTTTTATTTATGACTATTAAGCAGAAAATCGTAATAAAATTATTAATTATACAAGTTTGATAATGTAGCGGATATGACAGTCGCATATACCGTCATATTCATAAATGGCATAATCTCATATAACATTGTTTTGAATGAATGTACAAACCATCAAGCGGTGATCATGTTTCCTTGTTCTAACTGATATACAGACATTGAACTTAACTAATAGTGAAGCATTCTATTGTATTGTATGGTATTTTATGTTACGTTATTATATTGACCTAATTATTATATTATGCTAAGTAGACAATAATTTTACTTTAATTTTACTATATAAACCTGTAACTTTCACTTGAATAAAACATATTGAAATCTATAACCAAATTGAACTCGCCTATTTCCTTAAATGTTAAATGGCGAATATCTATCGCTTATAACTAATTTATTAGCTACATGGCGACCGTGACAGTGTTCACATCAGAACAGTCACGTAATAATAACCAGGGTCCGAAACCGTTATCTATCGAGGAGTACCGGAGACGGACTCAAGGAAGACCAAAAGAGGACACCCCAAAAATTCCAGCCACCAACAAGCCAAAGAGAAGAGGAGGATATCTTGTGGGGAAAAGAAGGAAAATAGCCCAGCTGAAGAGACTAATCAGAAGCAACCCACCACCTTCATGGGACGTATCCACCAGGTTATGGAACAAAATAGAAGAACTGGAGAAGGAGATAAAAATATATAAATTTTCCAAAAACTTAATGAAAACCTTATAATAGAGGTAAAATATAAAGTAATTTTAACAGAGTGCTAACCTGGTTATGCACCGGTAGGGACGGAGGCGATTTCGCCCGTGTCCGACACAATTTTTTTTTCTTTTCTTCTTGTGTAATGGCAACGGTCATGATGATAATTATACTAAATAAATGAATAGTAAATACAAGTAACAATTATGTTAAGTTAATAAAAATTACTACAAATAAAAATTAAAAATAAAAACTATTTAAAATTTAAAAATTTTCAAAAAAAAAAAAATAAAAAATATTTTATATTAAATAAATGAAAATTAATAAAAATTATTTAAGAGTTAAAAAAATACTCAAAATTTTCTTTAATTGGTGCACCTGTCTTGAATTAAAAACATAAATTCAAATCAGCTTTTTTTATACATTTTCGCTCTTAAAAATCATTTTGCATTAAAACTCATAAATTAAAATTGAAATGGGTAATCAAGAGGCAAAGCTAACAAACCCTAAGGCTAATGTTGTAAATGAAGTAATTGTTGAACAAAAAGACAATGGTTGGGAACAAATAAAAATTTACTTGCTTATTATCACTGTTATATTAGGGATAGAATTAGTTTTGAAATTATATAAAATGCATAATAAGAGAATAAAAAAGAGATATATTGGTCAAATTAACGAAGTAGAGAGAATATAATGGACACTTGGTCCGAAGTTTTGAATAAATTAAAGTCATATGAAGGGCAGATTAGAAGATCATATAAGTGTTTGAATAAGAATAGAGGAATTAGAAATGAAACTATAGAGAAACATAAGAAAGTCTTATTAGATAATTTTGAATCATTACGAAAATTTTTAATTGGGTATGAGAATAAATTAAAATCAGATCACAATAAAGAAGCAATTGCTATCTACAATAATTGTAGGGATAGAATTCTGAAAGTTTCCGCAAAACATAGCTTGCATGTGAAAATTTCACACTCACTCACAGAGGGCGCAAAATACGAATGCAGTTCAGAGAGCGAAGATTTGTCCGAAGACGATACTGAAATTAATAAGGAATTGGAATCTGTTGAAAACGAGAACAGCGCAGATATGCCGCAAACTAGTATAGAGTTTTTGCAAACCGTCACCAGGATCTTACCTGATTTCGACGGGAAACACGAAAACTTACAAAGTTTTATAGATGCCTTGAGCATTTTAGAAACTATAAAGGAAACCCATGAAACATTGGCGGTAAATGTAATAAAAACCAAACTAAAAGGTACAGCCAGGAATTTAATTTCTTCAGAAACAACTATACAACAAATTATAAGTAAGTTAAGAAGCACTGTGAAGGGAGAAACAGTCGGTGTTCTCTCGGCAAAACTGATGAATATAAAACAACAAAATAAAAACACAACGGCTTACGTCAAGGAAATAGAAGAGCTTACAAAAGCATTGGAAAGTGCATACATATCAGACGGTTTAACACTTGAAACAGCTGGCAAATATGCAACCCAAGTTGCTGTAAAATCTATGGCGAAAAACACTCAAAATGAGCAAGTCAAAATTATCATGCGTGCGGGACAGTTCCAGACAATGGACGAGCTTATTATGAAATATGTAGATACTTGCACGGAAACAAAAGATTCTTCGGTAATGCACTTCAGAAATCGGAGAGGACGTTCTTTTAGAGGACGTGGTCATAACAATAACCGTTGGCGTAATAATAATCAAAATAGTAACGGCAATAACACTAGTAATCGGAACTACAATGCTAATCGGGGCAGAGGCCACCGAAATTTTAATAATAACAACCGTGGTTATAATAATAATAATCACTACCGTACGAGTAATGTACGAGCTATAACTCAACAAGAACATGAAACGGAAACGGAAAACTAATTCACACCCTTGAGAATACAAAGTATGACAAAAAACGATTCAACCGTATTTTACATTTAAATTTGAATTTAAGCATTTTTGTAAAAGTCTATGATGGTGAGAACAACCAATTAACTTTGCTGGTTGATACTGGAGCAGATATATCGTTACTAAAACAGAATGGCATTAAATATGAGGGGGTAAATGAATATAATACAACAACAATTAGTGGAATAGGCGAAGGAACAATACAGTCACTGGGTACCACACATTTGAAACTTCGTATTAAAAATTACTTTGTTCCCCATGAGTTCCACATAGTACCCGAAAATTTTCCTATTCCATGCGACGGAATACTCGGTATAGACTTCATCAAACACTACAACTGTATCTTGGATTTCGGTGAAACGCAAGATTGGTTTATATTAAGACCCGGAAATGTTCGGGACGGAATTCACATCCCAATCTTACACTACAGTTCGGATGATACTATCTTGTTACCAGCTCGTTCTGAAGTTATTAGACAAATAAAGATAAACACACCTTATGAAGAAGTACTTGTTGTTAATCAAGAACCACAACCAGGAGTAATAATAGGTAATACAATAGTAAACAGTAAAAGAGCTTTCATCAGGGTTATTAACACTAATACAGTAACAGTATCACTTAAATGTATTGATATCGTATCGGAAAATCTCGACAATTATACAATATCAGCTACACAGAAGTGTAGTGGATCCAGAAAAGTTGAAATTATGCACAAATTGTCAAAAAGCTTTCCTGAACCATTTAAGGAACAAATGGAAAAATTATGTACAGACTACATTGATATTTTCGGATTAGATACGGAACCCATCACTGCGAACAATTTCTATACACAAAAACTTAAACTCAAAGACAAGGAACCCGTTTATATTAAAAACTACAGGATACCCCATACACACAAGATCGAAGTAGATGCACAGGTTAAAAATTTAGTAGAAGACGGCATCGTTGAACCTTCCACATCAGAGTACAATAGTCCACTACTCCTAGTACCAAAGAAATCACTACCTAATTCAGATAAGAAGAGATGGCGTTTGGTAGTAGACTATCGTCAAATAAACAAAAAACTAGTCGCTGATAAATTTCCACTACCAAGAATAGAAGATATTTTAGATCAATTAGGAAGAGCAAAATACTTTTCGTGCCTAGATTTAATGTCGGGTTTCCACCAAATTGAACTCGACGAGAAGTCAAGAGACATTACATCCTTTTCTACAAGCAACGGCTCATATCGGTTTAAAAGGCTCCCCTACGGATTAAAAATAGCTCCAAACTCTTTTCAGCGGATGATGACTATAGCATTTTCAGGGTTAAACCCCTCACAAGCATTTTTGTATATGGATGATCTAGTGGTAATAGGTCGATCGGAGAGACAAATGATAAATAACTTGAAAAGCGTTTTTGATCTATGCAGAAAATATAATCTAAAGTTGCATCCTGAAAAATGTTCATTCTTTAGACATGAAGTAACTTTTCTTGGGCATAAATGTACAGATAAGGGCATTCTGCCGGATGATGGAAAATACGAAGCAATTAGGAAATATCCAGTTCCAACTGACGCAAATAGTGCAAGACGATTTATTGCGTTTTGTAATTACTACCGAAGGTTTATTAAGAACTTCTCTCTTCATTCACGCCACATTACGCGTCTGTGCAAGAAAAACGTACCATTCGAGTGGACAGAGGAATGTAATAACGCATTTCTTTACTTAAAGAAAGCATTAATGCTACCAACCCTTCTACAATATCCAAACTTTGATAAGGAATTTTGTATAACAACTGACGCCAGTAAGCACGCTTGCGGAGCGGTATTAAGTCAGGAGTACAATGGCAAACATCTACCTATAGCATATGCCTCGAAAACATTCACACAAGGAGAGAGCAACAAATCAACAATCGAGCAAGAGCTCATAGCTATCCATTGGGCCATACTACATTTCAGACCATATATCTACGGAACACGTTTTCTTGTAAAGACCGATCATAGACCTTTGTCATACCTATTCTCGATGAAAAATCCAAGTTCAAAATTAACAAGAATGCGTTTGGACTTGGAAGAGTATGATTTTACAGTTGAGTATCTCAAGGGTAAAGAAAATTACGTTGCTGATGCTTTATCAAGAATAAGCATTGAAGAATTTAAAGAATTACACAAAAATGTATTAGTAATAAATAAAGTGACCACAAGGTCCGACACCAGAAAGAACGAAAAAGTAACTAAACAAAAGCATCATGAAAATATAAAAGAAAAGCCCAATATATATGAAGTCATACAATATGATGACGTTAAAAAGCTAGTAAAGTTAATATTAACTCCAGGAAGATGCTTATTGAAGCATGGAAAATTAATATTGAAGCGAATAAATGTTGAAGATCTGTGTACTAATGGGAAATTGGACCTAGGAGGATTTTTCCTAAGGCTTGAAAAAGAAGCCGGTAAGCTGAATCTTGAAAAATTAAAAATGGCACCCGATGAAGAAATTTTTAAATTTGTATCTATAAATGAATTCAAAAGAAAGGGCAATGATTATTTGAAAAAATTAACAGTAGCGCTACTGCCAAAGGTGACCATAATTGATGCTAAAGATGATAATAAAATAAAAGAGATATTAACTACATATCATGATAATCCAGCGGAAGGCGGCCACTGCGGGATATCAAGAACATTAGCAAAAATTAGAAGACATTACAAGTGGAGAGGTATGCCTTCACACGTGAAAAAATATATCAAAACATGCCTAAAATGTCAAAAAGCTAAGATAACAACACATACTAAGACACCAATGATACTGACAGAAACCCCAGCAACTGCATTCGACATCGTATTAGTGGATACCATTGGTCCATTACCAAAGACGGAAAATGGTAATGAGTATATTGTCACATTAATATGTGACCTAACTAAATATTTAGTGGCCATACCAATATCGAACAAGAGTGCAAGCACAGTTGCAAAGGCTATATTTGAGTATTTTATACTATGCTACGGTCCAATGAAGACGTTCATATCGGATATGGGAACAGAGTATAAGAACTCAATAATAACGGATTTGTGTAAATATATGAAAATCAAGAATATTACCTCTACTGCATATCACCATCAGACTCTAGGTACTGTGGAACGCAGTCACCGAACTTTCAACGAATATATACGTTCATATATATCGATTAAACGAGACGATTGGGACGAATGGCTTAGATACTTTACATATTGTTTTAACACCACCCCATCGGCAGTTCACGGTTACTGTCCATACGAGCTAATTTTTGGACGGATACCTCATGGTTTTCATTATTTTAATAGTATAGATAGAATAGATCCTATTTATAATATAGATGATTATAGTAAAGAAGTGAAGTATAGGTTAGAAATTGCATACAAGAGAGCAAGATTACTACTAGATAAGGCTAAGGTTAAGCAGAAACAATTTTATGATATAAATTCAGAACAGTTAGATTTAAATTTAGGAGATTTGGTTTTATTAAGAAATGAGGTAGGACATAAGTTAGACAATAGATATGAGGGCCCGTATAAGATTATAGAAATAGGTGATAACGATAACATATTATTAGAAACTAAGGGAAATAAGAAGCAGAAGGTTCACAGGAATAGAATTAAACTTTTTAATTGAAACAAGTAATTTTTTTATCTTTTCACAAAATCATTATTTCTCAACATAATACACAAAAAAAAAAAAGATGAGTTAAAAACATATATCATTAAACAACGATAAGTTTGGTGCACCAATATATAAAAAGTAAAATAATAAAAATAACCAATATATAAAAAGTAAAATAATAAAAATAACCAATATATTAAAAAAAAAATAATAATAATAAAAAAAAAAATATTGAAAAAAAAAATAATATTTTCAAGATGATATGTAATCTGTCATTGAATTTAGACCAAGGTAACAATGAGTAAAGAATATTCATATGCTTAATAGCGTATGAACATTCTTCCAGAAAATGGAGGTGTAGCGGATATGACAGTCGCATATACCGTCATATTCATAAATGGCATAATCTCATATAACATTGTTTTGAATGAATGTACAAACCATCAAGCGGTGATCATGTTTCCTTGTTCTAACTGATATACAGACATTGAACTTAACTAATAGTGAAGCATTCTATTGTATTGTATGGTATTTTATGTTACGTTATTATATTGACCTAATTATTATATTATGCTAAGTAGACAATAATTTTACTTTAATTTTACTATATAAACCTGTAACTTTCACTTGAATAAAACATATTGAAATCTATAACCAAATTGAACTCGCCTATTTCCTTAAATGTTAAATGGCGAATATCTATCGCTTATAACTAATTTATTAGCTATTATATAAATTTAATAAATTTGAAAACAAAAACTCTATAGAATATTTGTTAGGACAATATCCTAATAAAGAAATATTATTAACTATATTTCATAACAATCCCTAGATAGTTTAATATATTTTCACATTATCACTAAGAACAAAAATACGCCATCCAATTTCCCCTTTGCAATGACTAAGAACTAGAAAAAAGATAAAATTAGTTTAAGAAATCAGATGTTTAGTAAATAACTAAAATAAACTTACTTATTTTTTAACAGATTTTTGTTCCGGCTACTTTAACCACGTATTAAATTTAATTTAAATATTTGATGTATTTACTTCAAAATAATGTTTAATTAATATTTTATACACATTTTATTTCATTGAGATAAAACTGTTGTATGAATTTTGTTTTCGTTCTCAAAAAAAGCATTTTAACTTTTATAAACAAGAAATGACCTATTATTTGTTATGTTCTTCCATATGTATTTTGTTACATTTTACCAAGTAATGCTTGATTAAAATATGCGCACAAAATGACATTTTGTAAAGATTTAGCATAATATGAACAGTAGTATAAATAGATAAGAATGTTAAGTTATTTTGTATAATTTATAAAATTACTTGTCACGTCGAAAGTAGTTTAGGAACATTTTGCAAATGCAAATACAAAATTAGCACAATGGGATACATAATTTAAACAAAACTTGATAAAATTTACCGAATTTTAATGAACATAGTATGCTTTGAACGTATTCCCTCTGGAAATTTTTTGTGTGTAAGTACTTTATTCTTTTCCACTCGTTTTGGCAAAACACGAGATTTCCACTCTAGTCTGAATGCCGTATTAGCTCGAATTTCAAAATTGGAAATTTTAAAGAATACACTGCCCAGCTCGAAAAATAAAACAAGAGTACGAACCATTGACCCTAAATATTTCGGCCCGCTGGTTTCAATTGGTTACCCAGTTTTTTCACTTACGGAACAGATTTTTTTCTCGCACATTTGCATTAAAGTTTCGTATGTTTTAACGCTGTTTCTTCAACATAAAATTATAAAAATAAAAAATTGTATATTAGTTTTTTATGGTTAACACATATAAGACCTTCATTGACATTCGTGTATCAAATTTTGTTAATAAATGTACAGCATTTCCAAGAAATCCGCGTTTTTTTTTCTTAGTTTTGACTATATTTGACTATTTTTGCTCATTTTATCAATCGATCAAAGCATTTTTTTTTGCATAAGCAAAAAGACAAATCTGACTAATTATTTCGTGTAAAAAAGAAAAGAGAGTGCAGTTCATGAAGAAAACCCAAAAGTTGCCTAAAATTATAGTTGTTTTTTACTCGACCTTTCCAATTTAATTATAAAAATAAAATGTTTGAGCTCGAGGCCTGGATTTTTCTTTAATTAAAATTCTTCTTTATTAATTTCCAATATTTCGAAACTCTTCGAGTTTCATCCTCAGGGAGTATCTTTAAATTAAATATAAGAACAATACCATGTTGTTGTGTTACTGTTATCATACTGTGTTTGTTGTTTGTTTATACAAATTGTTAAATGTATTATTGGTCGTACACTAAATTATACAAATTATATATATACTTCCTGAGGATGAAACTCGAAGAGTTTCGAAATATTGGAAATTAATAAAGAAGAATTTTAATTAAAGAAAAATCCAGGCCTCGAGCTCAAACATTTTATTTTTATAATTTGCCTAAAATTATATGACAGCATAGCGAAAAAGGAAATATAAAAAGTAATAATAAAATTTCTCAAAATGCTAAATTTATTGAAAATGAAAACTAAAACTGAAATTGTGTGCACACTCCTGCATTCAACAAAAAGTCAGTAAAGTCAGCAAAAATTTTGCTGATTCAGAAAAATTTTAGTCAGGAGGGTTGCTTGCAAAAAAAATTGCTGAAAATATATAGAAATAATTATATGTATATAACATAAACAAAAATATATTTCAACTACTTACATTCATGGTTGACTAAATTATGACAATATGGACTGAGGCTAAATGCCATAGATAATTCTAGAAACAAAACAAAAAATAATAAAATATGACATACACATAACCAACCCTTTCACTTTGCAAATACAGAAAGGGAATATAAAATATTAAATAAAATGTGTGTTTCTTCTCTTTCGCTTTAGTCTGTCTACCTAAAGGTATATTTGTTTGCAATTTTTCCACATTCAATAAGTTACCACTATAACAACTTTGTTTACAAATACACATTTGAATTTTATTAAATTTAAATATTTTATTTTGTCTTTAATTTAATTAATAATCAATTTCTTTGACAAGCCGGAATCAACACAATATTTGAGTTTATTAGATGAACGATTTATATGAATACACATTTGTTATATGGCATCTTTTTGTATGAAGAACATATAAAAAAATTTTTCATGGTTGATTTTTGTATATGTCTTACAAGAGTTGTACTCCTTAGTATAATTTTCCTGGTATCTATTACATCTACATGCCGCGACATCTACTTTATTCTGCGTATATCTTTCAATCTGGTTTTGTCCACACTATTAATGTGCTCATTACCATAATTTTTTTTTAGCAAAATAAACTAGTAAAACATTAGCAAAATATTTGTAAAACATTAGTTCAAAGCTGTTAAGCTCTGAATAAGTATAACTAAAATTTTAGCTGAAAACTCAATTTCAGCAACAATTTGCTGAGAACTAGTAAACTTGGTTTACAAGAAGTTTTCATAATTTCTCTACTAACTTATATTTTTTAGTGTAAATTACAATACTCTCCAACAAAAAAAACAAAATCTATTCTTGTTAGGATTTTTTAATTTTTCTGTAATTTGTATATATGTTTTACCAACTGTTCATTATATCCAGTATAAATTTTCAAAAATAAAAGTTATTTTCGAAGGAAGTCAATGCAAACAATTTGTTCGCTCGTTATACTCAGTATTCGTTATACCGAGTATACCGGTTTTGATTGTAGCTTAAAAAAGTATGTGTACCAAAATTCAGCCAAAAATGCTTATATTTGCGAAAGTTATTTTAACAAACACTTTCATTACAGTAAATGCCTACAAATTTTTTTCTAAATTCATACAAATATGTGAACGTTTTTAAAATAAAATATGAAAATATAAACTTAATTTTTATGTATTAACATGTCAAATATCTATTAAAAAATTGCAAATTAATTTGATTGTAGCTTTCGCACTATTTTAAAGTTTTTTTTTTTAATTTTGTAATTTTTAGACAATTTTTGACAACTGCTATTTGGCGGCTCTTATTGCTCAAATTTAAATGTTCCGTTGCTGGTTGAGGGAAAATATTACATTTTTTGATATAACATATATAGCAAATTAACAATATAAAATACTTTGTTCAATTTACACATAAATTAACCACTGACGAGTCCCAGGAGGGGGACGAAACTGCGGCAGTTTGGTATATCCCTTGTGTCCGTAAATTTTTCAATAAAAATGTTTTCTTCTTATTATATCTCCCTGTAAAGAGACTAACTAAAATAAAATTCTACAGTAATTAATTAAAAATTAATTACGATTGTCATTATCTGACGGTTGCAAAACACTTTCTAACAGAAAAACGGATTAATTTTCTCCATACTTCTATTTTTACAACAAAAAAAAATCTTGTTTCGATTAAAGTTTTTTTTTTCAAAAAGTACAAGAATGAAAAATTTATCTGTATCGAAAAGATTTCTTAAATGTCTTTTTAGCGATACCAATAAATTGCGTGCATTACCTCGGTCTTCCTTATGTTTTTAAATATTTTATGAAAAAAGTGCTTATAGAAAAAGCAAATCATTATATGGCAACCCTATAATTACAAATATAAAATATTTTTAAACCACGTTTGTAGACTAGATATTAAATTTGAATATACTTTTTACTGCGTTGTTATATCACCTATCACCTATCAAAAGTTATAAAGTGCTTATAAAAATTGATGTGCCTTTAAAGACGCAGTGGTAAAAAATGGATTAAAAATATCTAAAAATTGTCTTCAAAAAAGCAGACTTTAAAAGACCATACAAATTAAATCGTACACTTTTTTGTTAACACTTAGTAGATTAGAAATAAAAAAGCGTTGTTAAAAATTAATAAATTTTTTGTTGAATTTTAGTAGACTGAAAAAAAAACGCAAAAAAATTGTAAAAAAATTGTAATTTAGTTAATATATTTGCTGAAAATCATAAAACATATTTTTGTGATTCTTTTAAAAATAATTTACAATAATTACGAAATATAAAAATTTTCATTTTCCCACATTGACGACATGAATTAATTTAATATCTGAAAATATATAGAAATAAATATATATAACATAACAAAAATTTTCTTTCAACTACTTACATCAATGGTAGTCTAAATGATGCTTTCTTTTAAAGGACGCAACTGCCGAAGATAATTATAGAAACGAAACGAAAAAATAAACAAAAACAAACGAAACGAAAAAAACAACCCTTTTTTTGCAATAAGAAAAAGGAACCATACTAACATGTGTGTCTTTGTCTTTCGCTTTACTCTGTCTACTTGTCTGCATATGTTTGTTTGCAATTTGACCACACTAGATTATTAATCTATTAACATTTATTATAGAAATACATATTAAATTTAAATATTTTCTTTTGTCTTTTATTTAATTAAAAGACAATTATTTTCACAAGCCGGTGACAACGCAAAATTTAAGTTGTTTTAATCCTCAATTTTGTTTTATGTATGAAAAACAGATACAAAAGTCTTCCATGGTTGATTTATTTATATGTCTTATTAGAGTTGTACTTTTTAGTATCATTTTCCTCTTCTCTACTACATCTTGACATGCCGCGACATCAATCTGGTTGTCGTCCACACTATTAATGTGCTTATCAGCACAATTTTTTTTAGCAAAATTAATTAGTAAAACATTAGTATATTAGTAAAGCATTAGTATAAAACAGTTAAGTGCTGAATAAGTATAACAAAAATTTTAGCTGAAACACGATTTTAGCAAAAAAATTTCCTAAAAAATAGTATACCTGATTTACAAGACGTTTTACTAACATTTCTACTAACTTATTTTTTTGAGTGTAGCTAAGTTTTTAAAACTCATTGGGGGTTATAATCTACTGATAGTCTATTTTCATTTCCATTTGATTTCATTCTGGATACAATCAGTGACCCCAAATTTGTTGCACAGTGTAATCAAGCAATATACTCACTAAATTTTAAAACCATAATAAACATATGGCTGTGCTTTCTTTATTTTTATGTGTTAAAATACAACAAATAAATTTTATATTTTTTATGATACTAATAATTGTTTATTAAACAAATTTAAATCTTTTAAAACCTTATATATGATATGGTATATATGTATATAAGCAATTAAAATAAGAAATTACTATATATTATGGGCTTAGGCCGACTATAGTGTACTCTACACTAAAGGGTAGTATGAATGTCTTGAAAGACATTCGCAAGACATTTTTTTATACAAGATTTTTTTTTTTGTGCTATAATATTATATCTTGAAAATTATAAACACATGGACAATCCATGAAAAAAAACTTAAAGTTAAATATTTTGTTTTTTGCTATTTTAAAAATAAAAATCGCCAAAACTGCCATCACAGCAGACAAGAGAATATGCGCCCTTTACTCTATACTAAATTGGATATGATACCATATTTTGTAAGATGATTTTAGTATTTTTACTAAAGTTTGTAAGTAAAACTGCTGAGAATGCCGTTCTCGGTCAAAACACTTTAAATTGACTACCGCTAAACTTAAAATAATATAACCGTTACCCTGAAAATATCGTTACCGAAATAACCATAATTAACAAAAATAATGTGAATTTGAATAAAATTTGTAAAAAGTGTTTTGGCTTAACTATACGGGAGGAGAAATTCTTAACTGTTAGAAATTGTTAGGGTTGTGACCACCAATTCTATATTTTTCGGGCACTCTGATTTCAATGGCGTACTTTATTTTTTGATTTATGATACAGTTTTCCACAAAATGAATTTAAAGTTTGGCGCACACTTATTAACGCCTAAACATGAGATTGGGCAGGTAAAAAAAAAACACGGGTGCCTTACATTTTTATATTCTACAACATATCCGAAGTTTAATAAAATCTGCCCGTCCGGGTCGGAATACCTCCCTTGTAAGACTCTTTGGGTTTCATTTATTTAGAAATTTTTAACAAAAGTTAGAGCACAAGTGGTATAAGTGCGACTTTCCTTACTTCAAAATTAATTTTTTGGCTATTTGTGCATGTAAAAGATATTGGTAGCGATTCCTATTCTCACTTTCACCATTCACCTCAATTTTCGAATCTAATTATTTCCCGTGTATTAATTATATGTCCCATTTTGATTACAGATTTTTTAATATTTGTTTAATGTAAAGACGACTGGACAAGAAAAAAAATTATAAATTTGTATTTATTTGACAGAAAATGAGGTTCGAAAACTGAGGTGAATGGTGAAAGTGAGAATAGGAATCGCTACCATTATTTTTTTAGATTATTAGATTAAAATATATCTGAGGATCTGTCTTATTGAAACTGTTATACTCCAGATAGCATATACAATTTTTTATTGCTATTTAACTTTAACCCTCAAACCCGCCTAAGCTTTTTTGCAATGAAATGCATACCACTTGTTTGGCACGAAAATTAAATTATATGTTCTTCTACCAACATTTTTCGATGCTTACTTTAGGCGATACGAGCCAAAATCCTAAAAACTAATCCATACAATTTAATAAGTTTAGTCATAAATTATTCCTCTTGCCAAAATATATGATAATATGTATAAGATATGGTGATTTTCGTTTTCCTAAAAACGCTACATTGAGCGAAAACGCTATATTGACTAAGCTTAAAGACTTTACTAACACTACACAGAAAAAACTAAAAACGGGTTTCAATTAAAAAATTTATTCAATCAATTAATATTTTAATTGATTTTGCACCTATCACGACAATGATACTATCAATTAAACCTTTTATTAAAATTAAGAAGGAAAAAAAGTTATAAATAACTTCTACAAAAAAAATTTGATACTCACAAAAAAAGTGTGTGATCTATACGTTGGTATGTGTGTTTTTTTAAATATTAAGTCTGTTTGTGTGTTTTGTTTGTTAACTTCAAATGTATTTGGTATTTTATAGTGAAAATTTTCTATTTATACATAAAATGTATGAAATAATAATATGATAATAGCGTCTAAAATAAAATATGTATTTATATATTTAAAAGTCAATTAAAATATTAATTGGTTCAGTTAAATATTTGTTTAGAAACAAATTAAATTCAAATCAAATCTTTAATTAGATATTTTAGGTTGATAGTTTTTCCTGTGTATTTAATGTAATCTTTCTGCTAAATTTCATAAAAATCCGTCCATACGTTTTCCTATTTGTCCTTGGACAAAAATTAGCGCTTTTTGAAAAGTTTAAATTTCAATCTTACTTTAGGTTTAGTATTAACGGCTTCTAGCCAACATAAATATTATTTTTATATATTTGAAAATTGTGTTCATTTCAAAATATTTATTTTTAAAATTTTTTCGAGATTCTAACTTTAACACTTTATCGCTTCCAAACCATGCCATGCACATAAAAAATTACTTCACAAAATATTTTGTAATTTTGGTTTTCTATCGAAACAGCTCAAATTCTTATAAAAAAAAACACTAATTTGGCGCACTTATGGCCAACTTAAAATATCCCGAATGGAGGCGGGCTTGCCGGTTATAGGATTAAGCTCTTTTTGTCTCAAATTTTCAACTTTAGTCACTTGAATTCCTTGTGCTCTTAACCCCTCATGTGTAGTAGATTTCAGTAAGGTCCTTTTACTGCATTTTTTTTATTGGTTTTATAATTCTGCTATTAATTATACGTGGCATCACTTACAACATATGGGGAAACAGTGGACATTAGAGTGAGGTAAATTTCTAAAAATAGAACTGCTGTGTTGTTGGAGTTGTACTTCTGAGATTATGTATGTAAGAACAAAAACACCGTGTTTAAAAAAAAACTAGTTTTAATCACAACAAAACTCGACCTGACGATAGGTGAGTGCGCTAAAGCGCTCTGTCTAACGTGTAGTGCGAGTGCATGGGGCATTAGAAATCAGTTTATCTATATCACGGTCAGTGATTGCACAGAAAATTTCATATAGACGCAATCGAACAAATAAAATACATAACAAATATTACATTATTCAAAAAAAAGACAGTGTCACTGACGAATGTTCAATACCAGAAACTGCGCAGTCTGATTCAGAAAATTGAAAATTTACAATGTAGTTATGATTTTTAGAAAATACATTCATTCTTCTCTACCGCGCCTTTCACATACGTAAGTTATTTTAACAGTTTTTCTAGCAGTTACAAATTACTATATTTTTAGTCATCTTTATGGAAAATACAGTCATAGCCTTTATAAGTAATAATATTTGTAGTTATTTTAAATGTAATTTGTAATCATTTCTACCTACATAATATACATGACTGCATTTGCTTCAGTGCTTAATAAAAAGCGTTTTCCAAAATCTTTTTCTAAAATTTGTTACAAACTATTAGCCAAATCAATACTACCACCACACTCTACATTTCCCAGTACTGTGATTTTAAAATATTTCAAAAATTTCTCTGTATACAAATAGGAAATATCAAAATAAATTATTTGATTCAGTAAATCTTTTACAAGTTGTTCCAACACCACATTTACATCGTACATAAGTATGTACAAACACATTTAGTGGCTTATTAACACTTCAAAACTCTCATAAAATAAAACAAAAAATGTATCCCCCCTTTAAAATTTATGTTGTGCTTCAATTGCCTTTAAAATTTGTATTTGTATCTCCAAACAAACACACTGTTCCTCATAATAAAAGCGAAGTAGTTGCCCGTTTAGTTTAATATTGTGAGTGAAACCCATAAACAATTTACAAAAAAAAAAAAAAAAAAAAAAACACAGGCTGGTTGTGGCTTTAGTCATTGATCCGTTATGACCCTAAATATGCTAAATAATTTTTAACAGCTTAGAATTATCACCCACCAATCCATCGATGTTACAATATCTGTGAAGGAACAAATGTAAATGTTTGTGTCCATATGGAGTGGTTTAATTTTAACTACCGTTTTTAAGAGAAAATTATATCCACATTTTTAAATTTATGTACTCTTGTTAATACTTATTATTGTTCGAAAGGAAGAGGAAATAAATTTTAAGTTTAGACACATTTTAAGATAAATATTTTTACTAACTATACGATTTTTGAAATTTGAAAATATTTGTCTTTACAAAAATTATAATATATTTTAGTACAGTGTTATTTTAAGGTCATATACATCTCTGGCCCATGTTTCACATTCCCATGAAAGTGAAATCAATACGAATTTTTGGTGCTTTGACTTTCACATACCCATTACTATTTTCGATTTACTTTCCTGTAGAATGTAAAACGAAAGCACTTTTTCCTTACAGAATTGTTTAAAAATCATAAGACTGCTTTATAAGTTTAAATTTTGCATTTTGAAAGAAAACATATGTGTTCGATAATGTGTTGACGTTTTTTCGAATATTATTTCGAGTTTTATACATTTATGGGGACTAGAAAGCACAAAATTTCAATTTCATATGTTTTTCGAATTCATTCGTATTCAAAAACAGGACATGGGCAATTAATTTTAAATTAATATGCATTCGACAAATTTAATTTAGAAATCTTGAGGTTAAAAAGAAGAATAAACGTTTTCCTTTGAAAATTATAAACACTATTAATTTTTTAAATCAGACTAGACTAGTTTCTGCCTTTTTATGGACAGGCGTCATCAGTGATTTTCCATTTAAATTGTATTATTATTTGTGTGTTATAATTGTCAGATTGTCTCTATATGATACATTTTTTAGCAACCTTCGGCTGTAAGAATCAAACCTGAGCTTCTTCTTAGATTACAAAAGTAATAATACCAAGTCATGACCGTTTAGCGATCACACCAAAGTATGTCCTCGAATGTAATGCAGCTAAATTGCAGTTTTCTTTCCTATTAGCTTTTCTGTTATTGTATATTATACTTAGAAGTGACCAACACTAACAAACACAAATATTCTATTTTTAGATTTTTGTTTATTTTTCTAATCTCCTCCGTCTCTATTTTACAACGTTACCAGATTGACTAATGGTTATTATGTTTAGTGTTGACAACTTTGCGTTTTTAAGTTGAGACATCGCCACAGGGAGAATTTTATAATGTTTTTTAGTACAGTGTTATTTTAACGTCATATAGACAGTCGGAATTAATTTTTAATTAATATGCATTTGACAAATTTAATTTAGAAATATTGAGGTCAAGAAGAAGAATAAACGTTTTTCTCTAAAAATTATAAACACTATTAATTTTTTAAAGCAGACTAGACTAGTTTCGGCCTTTTTATGGATTTTCCGTTTAAATTGTATTATTATTTGTATCTTATAATTGCCAGATTGTCTCTATATGTTACATTTTTTCAACAACCTTCCGGCTGTAGGAATCAAACCTGCGCTTCTTACATTACATACGTAACAATACCAAGTCATGGCCGTTTATAATATTTTAAAATTTTTTTTTTGTAATGTGCCAGTCGATTTTCAGAAAGCTAAATTTTCGTTGTCAAACCTAAAAAATAAATCTGTTTATAGACTAAATATGGATTTATAATCCTCACGGGCAATATCCACATTTTCAGCATGGGGCTTATGACCAATAATTTTCGGACATAATTATCATGACAAAATGTTCACAATCCTTACTACAATGTCTAGATCGATTTGAAGTGTGCATCTTGATCGAAGATTTTTCTGTCATCATTCTCATTTTTACTAACAAGGAAACAGCATCGGACATGATCACAGGTCGCAAAGGGGTAATATTATCCGATTTTACTGAAGTTTGCTCAAAAATGCTTTAAGTTATAGAGGTACAAGAACCCACGATATATTTAATGAAAATCGAAAATCTGATTTTGTTTAACAAAATTCTAAAATTCAGGAAAAACGTTTTTTTCGAGTTTTTTTTTTTTTTTTTTTTATAAAAAAGAGAAGCAACACTCAGGAAATTCTTCCTATTAATTAATGTATTGCTTTCTTTGGAAAGGGGATAGTGGAGAGATGAAAGGTGGTGAAAGATGAAGGGCTTCAAACATGGCAACACTGTAATTGCGCGAGATGATAAGTCTTAGAACAGTTGTTGCTCGCCACCTGATGTAGAGTTGGCGAATTTATTGAAGCTTTTTGTTTCATAGCCCTGATTCATTATTTTACTTCGGTAATGTTAAGTGCTTTGGGAACACCGAAGGTGGGTGTAGCGATACATATAAGTGATAGAAAACTCATACATATTATTTTTCTAAATTGATGTTGTCGTCACCGGGCATCGAACCCGGGACCATCTGTGTAACAGTCCAACGCGAATAAAATATTTTATTCGAAAAAATCGCGTTTTAAAAAAAGTTAAAACTTTATTTATGAGCTTCAAGATTAAGACTAAATTTACAATTTCATTTTTCTTATCAACTAACTTCTTAAAAGTATGTAATTGTTGTATTGTCAGCAAAATAATATTTTAAGTTATTGTGAAATTTTGGAAATCAATATAAAACTGTTTACTAATTAAAATTGAAACTAGACTGTTGATTAAACAAAATTAAATTAAAAAATATTTACGAAATCAAATTAAAGTGAAAATGCTGACAATGCAATAATTATTTTATGGTTCAACAACACTACCAATGCTGTTTAAGAATTGGTCGAACTTGTCTGGGGTTTTGGTAGTATTTATATATGTAACTACTCCCCCCTTTAGATTAGAATTCTCCTGAATTCTTTTATTTAATTTTACAGTTATATATTTATGTTTAATAAAAATTATATTAATGATAATAATTATTACAATTATAATTAAAATGTTAATGCTGTATGTTATTTTTCTATGGTATTTTAAATCTTTAATATTCTTTACGTTAGATTGATGTTCAAGTTCAATTTGTTCAAATGTTATTTTATTGGTAAAATTTTTTAATATTTCAATACTGTTAAATATTGGTTTCTGTTCTATATTTTCCACAATATTTGAGAAATAGTAATCTTTTATTCTAATTGAACAATTATTATAATTTATTACATAATTTCCATTTAAGATAGTTCTTTCAGAATTGCAAGTTTGATTGATATTAATGTTTTTTGCGTTTTTAATTATAATTGTGTCTATATTTAATTCTAATATTTCAAAATCTTTATATTTTATCAGTTTGCAATCGTTTTTAATTATGCAATGTGTGCTTATTTTCAAATCTTTTAAATGCTTGTTTTCTTCAAATTTATAAACTTTATTTTTGAATTTAAAGATTTGTTCAATATTATAATCTATTTCATTACTTTCATTATTTGGTATAGGTACAATTGACCTTAGTTTGACTATTTCAAATGTTTTGGGTATTTTAATGCCAAAAATTAAATACGAGTTATTTAAAACTGCTGTTCCAAGTTGTATATATTTAAGTTAATTATAGTCAATTTCATACTTTTGTATTTCATAGCTTGTTAAAATATTTGGATGTACAATATTATGTTGTGCAGAAATTACATTATCTTGTAGTTGCTCTATTTTATTTTTTAATAATTGTATGTTAGTCATTTGTTCCAAGTATATATTTTTCTTATTTTCTATTTCCAAGAGTTTACTTATAGAATTTATTTCCCTTTCTATTGCCTTTCTATCATTACTTATAACTAATTTTAAATGGTTTAGAGTGTCATTAAAATAGTCATTAATTAATATCTGTTGATTGTTATTTTCTATTATTCCATTAACGTTTAAAAGATGATTTTGTATGTTCTGTCTGTCTTCTTCGTCCATTGTTCCAAATAACCACTTTGACATACTACCTATTCCATTTATGAGTCCCCGTTTTCGTCTATTCTGTTTCGGTATTAAAGTCATTAATTTATTTCTAGTATCCATAAGTTCTAGCTGTAGTAAATTTTTATTTTCTATTTCCATTAAAATAATATTCTCCGTTATGTTATCTAGAATGTCTTCTATTTCGTTCAGGTTAACTATGTGTAATATTATGTCCGATTCATTAACAATCTCTTGATTTTTTACAAGAATATCTATAAATCCGGTTTGTACTGTCAAAAGTTCCGTAGTCATCATTCCCTTAGTTATCGGTATCCCTATCAGTATCGTCATCAGTATTGTCCATACCTGAAAATTTTAAAGGTCGTTTGATATTACAATTATGTATTCCGCCTAGTTTAGATTTTCTGTATTTTGGTTGTTCTTTATGTCTAACAGCCTTATAATTTTTAACAAATCCCTCCTCTCTGTTTTCCGTATAATCTTCTCTATGTTTATTCAATTTATCTATTACTTTTCTCTTGTTGTCTTCTAGATTCTTTCTAACTGTACCATCGTAAATTTTCCCCAAATGAACCTCGCTAGGTTTACATTTAATGCTCGAATGATAGCGTTCATTATAATTTCGAATTGCTTTCTGAATCAATTGTTTCGTCGGGGTTTCCTTATCTGTTTTATACAATATTCTAAACTTTTCGGCAATTGTGTTATGCAAACGTTCTATGTCCGCGTTACCTGTGTGACTATTAGGTTTAGTTAGATGTAATTCAACATTTTCCCTCTCTAAAAACTCTTTTATTCTGATAGCCTTAAATTCATTGTCTGCCACTATCTTTCTGGGTTTTCCTATTTTAGCAAAATGATCCTCTAAATGTTCGATAATTGTTACATGATTTCTATCGTTGAGTGAGTAAGCTGCTCCAAATTTGGAAAATTTATCTATTACTGTTAAAAATTGAGTTCCTTTAATTACATACGTGTCTATATGAATAATTTCGTTCTTTCCCGAAGGTATTTCCGTAATTGAAAATTTCGGCTTAATTGGTTTCCTATCATACTTTACTTCCTGGCATATTTCACACTGATTAATGACTATCTGAATTAATTCCATTAGCTTTGGATAGTATATTTTACATTTAATCTGGTTATATGTTTCAATTATGCCTGAGTGCATACTTTCTCTAACATGGTAAAGAGATATCTGTTTAACTGCCTCTACCTCAGTTTCTATATCTTGTGCTCGCATAGTGCATTTTATAAATTCTATTTGTTTGTCATTGGAGAACATTTCTATTAATTTTTCCTGAACCTTATTATAGTTATGTTCGGATAATTCTGAAAATATACCAATTTTCCCTTTGTTAATATATTTTCTAAATATTTCTCCCATTCCATTAAAATCTGCCTCTGCTATAAAAATAATTCTTTTACCATGTAAAATTTTCATTTCTGACTATTTCCTCTTTTATATAAAAATGATCATGTAGGTTTTCCTCTGCTGAATGAACTGTTACCAAAGATGCATTATCATCTTCTATATTGTTTATTATATTAGAATCTGATTCACTATCTAAATTTTCCTTAACCTTTTCTTCATTAACGTGTTCTATTCTACTTAAAAAGTCTGCTACTCTGTTTTCCTTTCCTTTTATGTACTCTATTTCAAAATCATATTCTCCTAGTTTCAGAAGCCATCTTTGATGTCTCGGAGACATATCTTTTCCCTTATATTTCGAGTGTAAAAACTTAATTGGTTGATGGTCCGTTAGAATTCTAAACTTTCTCCCATAAAGATATGGTCGCAAATAATTCACACTCCATAATATCGCTAAAAATTCTTTATCCGTTGCCGAATAGTGCCTTTCGTGGTTATTCAATGTTCTTGATGCAAAACATATTGGATGCCCTTCTTGTGATAAGACAGCACCAATTGCGTAGTTAGACGCATCTGTGGTTAAAGTGAATTTCTTTTCGAAGTTTGGATATCTAAGAATTGGATGTGATATAATTAAGGTTTTCAATTTTTCGAATGCTTCTATGTACGTTGGGTCTTTAATATTTATCTTTACACCCTTTTTTAAATATTTTGTTATCGGTTGGGCTACTTTTGCATAGTCCCTTACAAATTTTCTGTAATAACCCGTTAGCCCTAAAAAACTTTTTATCTGTCTTTCAGTTCTGGGAATCTCTAGTTCTTTAATAACTTTGATTTTCTCTGGATTTGGCTTAAGTCCCTCACTTGTTAGAATGTGACCCAAAAACTGAGTCTCCTTCTTCATAAAATTGCATTTGTCAATTTGTATTTTTAAGTTAGTCCGTTCCAGTACGTTAAATATGTCCGTTATGGCTCTCACATGTTCTTTTAGTGAAGTACTAAAAATGAGAATATCGTCAAGGTATACAACGCAAGTCTTATTAATGTAATCCCGTAGTGTCTCGTTCATTAATCTCTGAAAGGTCGCCGGTGCGTTCTTCAGTCCGAATGGCATTCGTATGAATTCGTAAAGTCCCTGTGGTGTTACAAAAGCTGTTTTTTCCCTATCTTGTTCCTCAATTAATATTTGATGATATCCCTTAGCTAAATCTATTGTCGTAAAATACTGAGCCCGTCCTAGCTTGTCTAAAATTGAATCTATATTCGGAAGAGGGAATTTATCATCTATTGTTACCTCGTTGAGTTTTCTGTAGTCCACTACAATTCTATATTTTTTCTGCCCTGAATTGTCTACCTTTTTGGGTACTACTATCAAAGGACTCGAATACCTGGAGTTACTTTTTCTAATTATTCCCTGCTCTTCCATTTCCTTTATCTGTCGTCGTACCTCTTCCTCGTGTTGTGGTGGGTATCTGTACAATCTAGAATTTATTTGTTCATTCGTTGTCGTTCTAATTTCATGTTTTATGTCCGTAGTACTTGTCAACTGATCGCCCTCTTTAAAAAATAAATTCTTAAATCTTTTCAAAATATTCGTTATTTCCCTATGTTCTTCTACATTTAAATGATCCAACTGAATCCTATCCCATTCGAAATTAATTCCTTCCAGTGTACAAATTTCAATGTCCCTATATGGGTTTACTAAAAATCTGCTAATTTTCCCATTAAATGATATATATTCATCTATTAAATTTATTATTGTATTAAAACAGTTCATCAAGTCATATCCGATTATAAAACTATACTTTCTTCCCTTTAATTCAGTCAATTTCCATCTAACCTTTGAATCGATAGGCAAATTAAATTCATTAGGTGCATTGGTTAGCACCTCATATCTAATAACATCTTTTCCGGTTATTGTACTAAACTCAATTGGTTCCCTTAATAAAATTCTTCTAAAATCCTTTATATTCTTATCAATTAAACTTATTTTTGCTCCTGTATCTATTAATGCAATGTATTTTCTTCTATTAATTGTTATTTCTATTGTGGGTAGACAGTCCGATGGGGTTCCCGAAAAAACTGATCCTGGCTTTGTCTGAGTTGACCTACATTACACTGACATAAGTTTGGCTCAGAGTGTCCTGCCAACTGATCTCTATCTATTTCCCTACTGCCCTGTTCCACAGACCCGTTTTGGCCCTGCCAAGGTTGATTCCAGCTGGATTGGCTGAAATTTGGCCTTGGGTTTCCCGCCTGGACGGTTCTCTGGAAATCTCCCCGATTATAAAATTTATTATGATTTATTTCTACATTATCTACTTCCATTTGTTCGATTCGGTCTTGCCTAGGTTGATTCCAGCGATATTGGCCGGAATTTGGCCTAGGGTTTCCTACCTGAGCGAACTTCTGAAAATTACCCAACACATTATTATCCCTATTATTTTGAATTCTATATCTTTCTGAGTTATTAAAATTTCTATTAATATTATTATCCCTATTATTTTGAATTCTATATCTTTCTGAGTTATTAAAATTTCTATTAATATTATTATCAAGATTATTAACGTTATTGTTATTAAAGTTATCCCGGTCTGTTCTATAGTTCTGTCTATAATTGAGAAATAGTAATCTTTTATTCTAATTGAACAATTATTATAATTTATTACATAATTTCCATTTAAGATAGTTCTTTCAGAATTGCAAGTTTGATTGATATTAATGTTTTTTGCGTTTTTAATTATAATTGTGTCTATATTTAATTCTAATATTTCAAAATCTTTATATTTTATCAGTTTGCAATCGTTTTTAATTATGCAATGTGTGCTTATTTTCAAATCTTTTAAATGCTTGTTTTCTTCAAAAAGTTAAAACTTTATTTATGAGCTTCAAGATTAAGACTAAATTTACAATTTCATTTTTCTTATCAACTAACTTCTTAAAAGTATGTAATTGTTGTATTGTCAGCAAAATAATATTTTAAGTTATTGTGAAATTTTGGAAATCAATATAAAACTGTTTACTAATTAAAATTGAAACTAGACTGTTGATTAAACAAAATTAAATTAAAAAATATTTACGAAATCAAATTAAAGTGAAAATGCTGACAATGCAATAATTATTTTATGGTTCAACAACACTACCAATGCTGTTTAAGAATTGGTCGAACTTGTCTGGGGTTTTGGTAGTATTTATATATGTAACTCGCGCTAACCATTACACCACAACGCCCACAAAGTGTATAAAAACTGAATAATCACAAAGTTTAGAATGTATTCTTAATTTTAAAAATATATTCATTTGCTTTAAAATTCGTTAAATATTTATCTTTTGTAATTTCTATTCGTTACAGAAATGTAACAAATGAGTAAAAATTAACAAATTGGCAAATATTATTATATATATTATTTTTTTAAATAATGTATGTAATATATGTAAAGCTGAGAGTAGAATATACACTCAGAAAACTTCTGCTTTAAAAATATGTAGTTGTTTGGGTTGTAGTACACTCTCATTATTTTTAATGTAAATATCAGTCATTTGTAGAACAAATTACAATTTTTACTGACCTTGTAGTTCATTAAAAAAAAAAAACAAACCACATCAAATGACTGTTTTATGATTTTACATTCATTTTTAACAGTAGTGTGTTGTTATTTAAAAAAATTTAAAAAAATAAATGTTTGTTTATTTTTTTCTACATTTTCGTTTTCACTACAATTGTGGCTAATTTTTTGAACATTAAAAACAAATGACAATGTTAGTTAAATTTACTGAAATGTAAGTTGCTCTTTATCTAAGTGAAATTTCATTTGTTTTTAACTGCATTTGCAGTGTTCTTTACCTACATTGTATTTTAAGTGTACTTTTCTAAATCTGATCTGCTGTGAATCCGAATCTGACCTCAGAACATATTAGCTTTTCGAGATATTATAACCCAAAGTTTTGGGATGTTATAAAATCGCGACTTAAGATTTATTCATAAATTTTTTGTGCCATCTGAGAGTCCTGTCTGTTGCCTTCAAAATTCGGGTTTAACTTTTCCTTTCTCGTAGAAATCGTCCTTTGATATTCATTGCAACGTTGTTTTCGCTATTAGTGCCAATATCTGAAAAATGAGATATATGAAAAATTTACAGAGGTTTTTGATGAAACAAAGACGGACTATAAATTGCTAACAAAATTTCTAAGTTACATGTATCAAAAATGGTGAAAAGTCAAGTTTTTAATTTATAGTGAAAATACCAATTGTTTTCCTATATACGACTTTGTTACATATATGTACACTAGGGTGGTCCTTATTTTTCAACTTGCGATTTTTGGGGCTGCCCCCCTCTTAAAATATTTGTTTGGGTACAAAAATTCACCATGCAAAAAATTAGAGTTCTAGCATAACGGGAAGATGTCCCGCATCGCCCTTGAAAATCGGGCCCCTTGGAAAAATGGTCATAATTAAAAAAAAAATTCTAATTTTTTTTATTCAAAATTAAAAAAATATAAAATAGTTTTTGTGTTGGGTTTAATCATAACTACTCAGATAAAAAATATTACTTTCCCAGAAAATCGGTAACTTACCCTAACTTTGTGTCAAAAAAATTAATAAATATTTTGGGGGTACCTCAAAGTGACTTTTTTGCATTTTTGAAAATTTTATTCAACAAACGAGTTTGCTCTATTTCGCTAGGTTTCCGAGATATAGCCTGTTTTATGATTATAAAATAAAAAAATAAGAGAAAATAACGCCATCTACAAGTGGCAATGATAGCGGAGACACAAACAAATATTGTATTAAAAAGAATTGTGGTTTAAATTAGCTAGTTCATTGGAAAATTTGAGAAACACGAATTACTAAATATAAGCAAACAAACAATTAGTTAAAATACGAATGAAATTTGTTCTTATGGTAAAATAAGATAACTCGCAGAGAAAAGAGTTTGAGAGGAAGAGTTTATGATTGCAATGACAATGACAATAATATGATCGTAGCAATCATATTATGATTCTAGATGTCGATAAAATCGTCATCGGTAATCATTATATGATCAGCGAGAATCATGTATATGATAATTAAGATCATAATATGATAATTTCGGGCCCGCAATCATGTTCAATCATATTTTTTCTCTGCGTGAACTAATAACTTTTTGTTAAATAACTGATTTAAACGATAACAACAGAAATAATTAACTCAACTGAATTGAAACCCAAAGTACAGATCTTTTTTGCATAAAAAATTTTGAGTTCTCGTCATTTTTTTATATATACCATGTTACTAGGCGTAAAAGTTTTTAGGGCATGAGTGGCCTCTTAGCTGATAATAGAAAAATTGTCTTTTCTCATTCAAGAGGGGTCACATACTTTTTTTTTTTGAGCGGTGCCCGAAAAAGTAAACTTCAGCCGAATGCTTTAGTTCTTATTAGCATAAATTGTTACTTTATGTACAGAGTTTTATGATTTTATTTAAAAACAAATTTTTACTCTTTTTTCGTAATTGCACTGCTTTTTTTCTCGATATACTTTTTACGTCGATTTCATAGGGGAGGTCGGGGTATTATTGGCCACGGGTTATTGTTGGACAGCGCGATATTTTTCGCGTTTGTAACGCTTGGGGTCTCCACCAACTAGCACAGACTCGTCTTATTATAATCTCATTTTTTATTGAGCACTTGACTTGTTTTGACGCATTGTTACCTCGCTATCATACACACAGAGAAATAAAGTGCCAACCGAATTGAAAAGTGTATTATAATAGTAACAACTAATAAATTCAGTTAGTGCAATGATAATTAAGTTCAAATTCTGAATATTTTGGCAGTTGCAACTAAAATTCAGTTGAATTAACCGAACCGAACAGAGAAAACTGTAG
This sequence comes from Delia radicum, assembly GCA_021234595.1. NCBI lineage: Eukaryota > Metazoa > Arthropoda > Insecta > Diptera > Anthomyiidae > Delia > Delia radicum. The sequence continues at coordinate 20,340,975 of CM037854.1, read as the reverse complement.
CTATTTGCCAACTAAAATTCGGTTCATACTACTCAAATTCGGTTATTACGCCTTTTAGTCGGTTTGTACAACTTAACGTTAGTTTTCATTCATTAGTCACGACATCTGAACCATCTACAAGCTCTGCCGTTTTGTCCAAAGAGCTCCGCGACGCATTAAAATCGTTAGGTCCGTTGAAACTTGGCACGACAGCCAAAAAGTCAAATCGTAAGCCAACGAAGTCAGTCGTTTTGACATCGCCAGAAAATGTTTCTGAGCAATATAGCAATGATAAGGCCGAGAAGAAGTTTATCGGAGAAAGATGACACACCAGCAGCAAAGAAGAAAAAAGACTACACAAAAGAGAATAACGTCTCCGATCCAAACTGACGCGGAGGAAGATATTGATTTTTGCATAATTTGCATGAAAAATATGCCCAAGAAAGAAAATCGCCGAAACACAGATAATTGTATTGCTTGTGCTATTTTTTTCAGAGTTTCTGGACAAAATAAAAGTGTGTCCAAGAATACCCCGACCTCCCCCAGCTGGCAACCCTACCCCCATAGAATGACAGTCAGGTTTGTTATATCATATATTGGTCTTTTTCAAAATCTTCTACATTTTGTAATTAGAAATCAGTTGCTATTTTTTGTCTGCTAAAGTAAATAGATTTCAGATGTCTATCATTTGTTATTTTAACACAAAACAACCCACAAAATATTTTTGGTTTTTGACCACAATGTTTGAATTATATTTAATACAAAAAAGGCAATAAAAATAATAATTATAATAAGCATTATTTATATTTGTTTGCGCAAAGTAAATATAGAAAAACATAAATATTTATTTTTAATTTTATACTTTTGTTTTTCATTAAAAATAAACAAACCATAATAAGCCCTTTTCCAGCCAAAATCCATAAGAAAAATAATCATAAAACTACCTGCCAACAATTTGAATGATGAAACTGAAAAAGATATTTGGTAAAATAAATATTTTTGTTTAAAGAAATAAATATTTATGCAAACAAAGATTAATAAAAATAATATTCAAGGCAAAATACCTAAACCACACATCGAGTGTTAAGATCGTTAGACAAAAATCACCCCCTACCAAACATATATGTATGAGACCATTCCTATTCCATACTATTTTATAAACATTTTCTTAACAACATTTACTCACAATAATGTCTTAATCATTTTCAAATTAATCGTATCTAATCTAGGATTTTTATCTAGTTTATCAAGTACTATGTTTAATAAAATTTATGCTAAATATTTAAAAGCTTTTCAATAGAGACATCATACTTACTTATCAATGCATTTTTGTTTTCAACCACACAAAAAAGACAAATTTTGAAAAATATTGTATAAGAAAATCTACTTGTGTCTTACTACTTGTAGTACAATCTGTGTGGATGTATGTATGTTTGTATTATTATTTTATTGATGACTTGCTTAAAAAACCCGATACTTCGTTAGCGGTAATTTTAAATACCGGAATATATTTAAAAGAAAACTAAATTCGTTTTCATAAGCACTATTCCTTTTAATAAACACAGAGAAATAAAATGCCAATCGAATTGGAAAAAATTGTATATTAATGTTAACAATTTATAAATACAGTTAGTACAACGATATTTACATTAGGTTTCTGGATATTTTGGGTGTTGCAACTAAAATTCAGTTGAATTAACCGAACTTCGTTGTGACAACCGTCTGAAACTCGTTATAACCGAATTTGAGTCGTAGAAGCCGAATATCAGTTGGTAAATATCAAAATTTTTCTCTGTGTGTACTTTTTTTAATTCTTGTTTATGGGCTTTGCGCAGGTCATTAAACTTTTTAAACTATTTATCTTTGAAACCACATTTTATCAAAAATTCAAAATGTGTATCTTGATAAGCTCCAGTATTACTACACCCAAAAAAATAAAAACCCATTTCAATCACGAAAACCACCGACTTAATAACTTTAATTGCTGAAATTCCGCAAACAACGAAAATTGCTAATTCAATTTGAAATTGATAGCTCTTTAACTGAATTATTTTTCAATTAAATAATAACTCATTTGATTAAAATGTTATCAATATCGTATATCTTCCCAAAAAACTAATAAAAAAGTGTTGTTGCCACACCAATAAAAAACTGTTATTTTTTTAATAAAAGCGTTGTTTGCCATATCAAATGGTTTTTATGGCGGTATGAAACAACACCCCAATGAAATATGGCCCCAAACCAAAAATGAAATAACGCCCCATTTTTTGGGGCTTTATTTCATTATGAAATAATACCCCAAAAAAATGAAATAAACCCCCAACCAAATGAAACGACACCCCAAAACAAAATGAAGTAACGCCCCAATTTTTGGGGCTTTATTTCGTAATGCAGTAAAGCAACATTTTGAAAATGAAATAAGGCCCCACTAAAAAAAAAACAAAATTATATATTACTTTGAAATATTTCTTTATTCCTAATTAATACATAGTAAAAAGGTTGGAAAAAAAATTGCGCGATTTTTTTTTCAGCCTTTTTAAAATAAAAAGATTAATAATATTTAGTATATCAATACAGTTTTTTTTTAATATTTTTAAGTAGTATATCACAAAATAAAATTAAATTTATAAAACGTATAATCGCACGCAGAAAAAACTTTATTTCGCGATGCCGGCTGCCGCCTTCTACGGAGGAAAAAACCCCTAAGAGCGGATGAAGGCCGCCACACAGACAAACTTGTTTTTACAAATTACTTGATGTCTTAAAAATAAAAGATTTCAACGGATTCGACATCTGATTTGAAAAACAAGTTCTTCTGGGTGGCGGCCTTCGGCCGGTCCTAGGGGTTTTTTCCTCCGTAGAACGCGGCAGGCGGCTTCGCGAAATAAAGTTTTTTCTGCGTGCGATTATACGATTTACAAATTTAATTTTATTTTGTGATATACTACTAAAAAATATTAAAAAAACTGTATTTATATACTAAATGTTGTTAATCTTTTTATTTTAAAAAGGCTGAAAAAAAAATCGCGCAATTTTTTTCCTCCGTAGAACGCGGCAGGCGGCTTCGCGAAATAAATTTTTTTTCTGCGTGCGACATAAAACAAACTTCAAAATTACTACACGGTATAATCTCACTTACTAATAGCAAATAACTATTTACATTAATAACTTCATAATTCATGCAGTAATTATAACGGTTATTTGCTTATATTACTTAAAAATTGTGCTTTTTAAGAAAATGAAATAACACCCCAAATATTATTTGGGGACTTATTTCATTTCTCATATTGGGGCCTTATTTCATTATGAAATTAAGTCCCAAAAAAAAAAATGAAATAAAGTCCCAAAAAATGAAATAACACCCCCATTTTTTTATCGAAATTTTTGGGGCCTTACTTCATTTTCGGTTTGGGGCCTTATTTCATTGGGGTCTTGTTTCATACCGCCGGTTTTTATACCTTAAATTTAATAACATTAAATTTTAGCCGGCATGAAATTCTCATTTAGCTAGCAAATTTATTTATACTTAACAAGTTCACACAGAAATTAGTTTTTTTCTTTCTATTGAAAAGTAGGGAGTATGTGAATTTTTTTTTTTGTTTGCAAAAATTTTTTTTTAAAAATAATTTTTAATTTATTTTTAGCATTTTTTGTTTAAAAAAATGGTTACATTTTTATTAAACAAAATTTAACTTCAAAACTACATTATCTATTTTATGATAATGTTTTAGAATAAATTAATATTCACATTTAAACAACTGAAATCAAATCATTTAACTTTATGAAGTACTAAACCGAATGAGGATTGATAAAATATAATTTAAATGGATTTAAAATATTTATTACTAATACATAAACATTTATAAAAAACAACTACATATATAAATATTACAAAAACAACAACAATATAATTTGGGCAAGTATAAAAAAATGTCGAACAAGTTCCGAATTTGAGCAAATATAATATTCAGTTAATTTTTAATTGACAGCTTTTAACATTTTCAACAAATCGATTTAATTGAAAAAAGTAGGGAAATATTTTTTTGTGTACGATCCTAGCGAAAATTCCAAAAATAGCTTATCTCTGAGTTAAACATTATTAAAACTTAATTTTATAGAAAACATTTTTTACGGTATGTTGAAAATTTTAAAAGCTGTCAATTAAAAATTAATTGAATCGATTAAATACTTGCTCAAATTCGGAACTTGCTTGACATTTTTTTATATTATGGTTCAAAAGCAAACATTATTGTTGTAATTTTTTTAATATTTATGTAGTTTTTTTTTTTTTAAATGTTTATGTTTAGTGGGATTAGTAATAAATATTCTAATTTCATTTCAATTAGACTAGATATTAATTCTCATTAGGTTTATTACTTTATTAAGTTAAATAATTTAGTTTCAGTGGTTTAAATCTGAATATTTCTTTATTCTAAAAGATTATCATAAAATTGATAATGTGATTTTTAAAGTTTAATTTCGTTTAATAAAAATTTAAAATTATTTTTAAACAGAAAGATAATGCAAAAAAAAAAAATAAATTAAAAATTGTTAAAAAAAAAAATAATCTGATTTCAACGGCCTCTGCAAAGAAAAAATCCAAAAAAATTTTGTCATAACCCCTACGCTTCAATAGAAAGAAAAAACAAGTTTCTGTGTGAATTTGCTAACTAAATGAGAATTTCATGCCGGTTTAAATTCAATGTTATAAAATTCAAGCTGTTAAAACACATTTGGTATGACAACAATTTTTTTTGGTTTTTGGGAAGGTATACGATATTGATCCCTTTTTACTCAAATGAGTTATTATTTAATTGACAAATAATTCAATTAAAGATCTATCAATTACAAATTGAATTAGCAACTTTCGTTGTTGGCGAAATTTCTGCAATTAAAGTTATTGAATCGGTGGTTTCCGTAATTGAAATGGGTTTTTATTTTTTTGTGTGTAGGCAGGCCGTCAAGGGCTCCTCCCGTAGATATATCCAATAATCCCTTCTAAGCGAATATCTACTCGAGAAGATAACCAGAAACACCATACTTAAAATTCATAGCTTTAATGGGTTGTCCAGTAGGGTGTCCCGAATAGGACACTTTTTCGAATTAGTTAAGAAAATGCAACTCAATCGATTAAAGAGCTAAATATGGGAAAAATAACTCAAAAATTTTTGAAGTGGGTCTTCATTTCCCTACCAACGATTGAAGTTACCGGTTTTATTGCATTTTTACCAAAAAAAAGTTTAAAATTTTTTTTCGAAATAGGGCTCAAAAGTTTCTTAAGTTTTGGCTTATTACTAGAAAAATAGTTTTAAATTTTCTATAGAGTAATTTTGGCCCCTCCCCGTAGGAATTTCCGGAAATCCCATCTAAGAGGGATTAAAAAAAAATTCTAGTTCCTCGCTTAAGCGGATTTGCGAGTCTGACAAGGGGATACTTTACCCACTTTTCCATTATGCTCCTCTCCGTAGGAATTTCCACAAATCCGGCTTAGGTGAATGCCTGCGCTGAATTAGAAAGGACAAGACCATATTTTAAGTTCCGGGTGTTAGTGGTTTGGCCGGCCGCCAAGGAGGATTGTTTTTGGATTGTCAAAAGCCTCGTCTACATGGATGTCTACGCGGTAATAGAAACCAACACACCGGATTTCTATTTAATAGCTTTAGCTTTTTGTTCAAGCCCCCAAGAGGGCGCCTTTTCTCTTTTTTAACACTTTTTTACCACCCCTGAATACAATTCTAAAAAGTGCCACAATCAGTGAATCAGACCTTATTTAAAGGAACACCTATTCCAAATTTCAGCTTTCTAGCCAAAACCGCTGGAGCTAGGAACTTGAAATTCAGCATGTAGGCATCTTTATACTCATAATAATCCATGCAAAAAATACGAAAAAAAATGTCAAAATAACAAATTTTCGTTAATTTTACGAAACTTTTTGTTATTATGACATTTTTTAGTATTTTTATGCATGGGCTATTATCAGTGTATAACGTAACTCTTTTATATATATAGATTAATAAGTACACACTACATACAATATAGAAATTATAAAGTATACACTTCCCTCTTCTCATTAGAAAAGTTATACAACAAAAGGCTTCATCCGTACTTGTTTCGCTTGTCCTTTCGTACACTCAACATCAGTTGAATAAGGAAGCGATTAATATCTGCTGCAGTTTTATGAGAGGCGAATTTCTAAAGAATTGAAGAGATTCTTATCGCATTTCCCGCAATGCCTCATGTACATATTTTATTTAGATACCCTAGATTAGATACCCGATTAAACAAGGCTCAAAGATATGTCGGTATTGGACATAGATTATGGGACAGTAGAGGTTAAAAGATATGTCGATATTGGACACTAATTGTAAGACAGATTATGGGACAGTATACAACTGTTAACAACGCTTACTAAATATTTATGAACTTTTCAAGATTATTGAATATTTCAAAGTGAATATTCCAAAATGATGAGTTTAAGTTGGTTCCTCTTTTATGACGCCAGATTGTCGATACTATTAGTGCATTGAATTCTTGCTAAGTTTACCTTAACCTTAGATGTACGAATTAGGAAAATTTTCGTTATCATTTGGAAAGCGAGGACAATCTTTCTAAGATGCTTATTCTGAGCTCATATGAGAATAATTATGCCGGTTAATAGATGCACCCATATAGTGGATGCAAGGATTATCAAGGTTGAACTGTACTTAGTTCCAAAAGGTTTATGTGGAGCTGTTATTATGTGAATATCTTCAATCTTCCAGAAACGATGCAAATCTAAAAGGCACTCTTAGAGGATCATACAAACGAGCTTTGTAATCTCTAGAAGTCGACTGTTTCCACACTGAAACTTTCAAACTTCAGCTTTATACGATCTTCACAGGCTCCGTAGCCACCTGCGTGTCTATTGCGAATCAGTTAATATATATTAGGGACACTTACATCAGACAAAAGCAGTAACATAACAAGACCGAGGCCTATATTGTTGTAAGTATGCCATTTGTGCTTTTATTGATATACGCCTTTGACAACATGTCCTAGGATATGATTAGAGTTTGTATGATGAGAAAGGCCTTCTCTCCAATTATAATCAATTGGACTTTGGAAATGTTCGGGTCTAGGCAAGGAATTTCATGCAATTCAAAAATTAAAATAGGCGCTTAACATATGCAGTAAAGAAACCAAAATATGTGGTAATAATAAAAAAATATGCACATAAAATCAAAAAAATATACACATACAGTTTTTGCATTTTCAAAAATCTATTTATCACTCAAGGTTGTTGGTTCAAAAATGATATCCAATATAAATTTCTAAAAAATGACAACTAGATGCTATGTTTAGGATTCCAAATGTTTTCCTTTGTTTATTTTTAATTAAAATACGCAACAAAAAATGTCAAAATATGCATTTATAGCAAAATATGCATAGTCTACTTAGAAACAGAAGTACCAGGGGGGTAAACCTTAATAAATCTCTTAATTAGAATTAACATCATGACTTTTTGTCCTAGAAAACTTTCCAGCACATCTTGTGCATGTCAACGGCATTGGAACGATGTTGGTCATTCCACCTAAAATATTTCCCGAGACTTTTGGAATTTGACATGTGAAGTAGCGATCTAAGGGACCACATGAGGATCGCTAAGATCTTTATGGACGAAACGATCTTAAGGGTCGGAAATATAATGTCACCGGAACGGATATATGCACAAAGCGATCTTGGACACGGGTGCGGGCCCTTTTGAATTCAGGTCAAGCAAGCCGTATCCCTCAATTTTTCGATCGGAAATTTTCCCATTTGTTTCTGTGTTGCAAATTGTCTACATCTAGTAACTACTTTCTTCCTAACTTTTAGGAGGCTCTCAAGACTCAAATTGCCTATGAGATGCCATCTGGACTGTTCTTGGACTACATTCGGACTCGTAATTAACTAGGTAAATGCAACTCTTTGACACTTGGTTGGATTCCTGGAAACGAAAAGGTAGACTTTCTGGTCAATTGCGAACCAGTTTAACCTTTATCAGCCCGGAATAATTTTGTGGAGTACCCAGAGGAAATGTTAGGGAGAAGTAGAGTTGGGCATTGCAGTACATAACTCATTCAGTACACTTCCATGTTTGAACTAGTTCGTTCTTCTAGTTCACTCCGTTATTCGCCAATTTCTTTCAATTGTTTTAAAGATAATATTGGTCAATGTTTTTTTTTGCCAATTTTAAATAAAATGAACAATAATCAGAAAAGATCGGTTAAAATTGATCTAACTCGTGAATTAAATGAACAATATTTCCCAACTCACGTTGTAGGATCTATTCTGCATTTTCTAGGTATGTACTCGGACATCTGTCATGTATGAATTCCGGGCGACTCTGGTCTCTTGTCAGAAAGGATCTGATGACTCTGAATTCACTGGACATTTTAATCTCAGGCACACAAGACATCAATCGGACACTGCTGTTTGTATGTTTTGTGAGTTAGGTTTTAAGACGCCAACACATGTTAGCTGAGAAGGTCCTAGACTTAAATCATTTCACCTCCCTACGTTTAATATATGTTGGGTTCAGCGCCAAATACCAATAAGGAACGCAGTGTATGGTGATTCTTAATCTAATCTAATGAATCTTAAAGCTGCAGGTGGAACAAATATAAAACAAATAAAAACTACCAATTGGTTAAAGTTCCTAAACATTTAGCCATAGAAAACCACTGTATAAGAAATATACTCATAGCCATATTTAAAAGACTCATAGTGTTTGTATGTACAATATGCTGATGCTAAAGTTGCAACTTTGTGTTTTTTTTTTGTATTTAATACTGAAGTACTTTTTTTTACCATTGTATGTTTTTTTGATTTTTTAGTATTCATGATTATATACATGCACAAAGATATACATAGTTATGCACTATATATAGTAGAAACATGAAAAATGCCTTCTTTTGTTATTTGTCACGTTCTGCGGTACCATTCGTTGTACTACTACAACAAAATGTCCAAAAGCTGTACGATGTCAACCCAAAGAATACGTGTTTTCACCAACATTTTGCACAAACAGTATGATTCTGATTACAAAAAAAAAAAGAAAACACACATACCGACAACAAAAAAATTGTAAACTGTAACAAAACACTTGAATTGAGTGTATCTTTTCCTCTCGGTTATTGTATATTGAACTGTAACGAGGGCTAATAGTATAATTTAAAAATTTTCTTCTGATAGATTTTTTTTTTATTAAATGACTGGATTTTAATTGTTCGGTAATACGAAGTGGATTTAGAAATCGCTTTTTTTATCACCAGGTTTAGGAAGTTTCAAGAATTGATAATATCCGCTTGGAAGTGATCATTTTATTATTTCACAATTTGGAAATTGCAGTAGGTCGGGCATACCTTAAGAAAATAATCGTCAGGAAACACTGAACTTTAATCCCCAAGACATGTAAAAGAACTGGCTTCAAAAAGACATGAAGTCTATGGCATTCTCTTGGAACGAGAGTAAAGACAAAGTAATCGACAGAACAACTTGGAAAACCTTTGTAGAGGCATTGTTCTTCAATAGAAGTTAACTGGATAGACAAAGATAATTAGGAAGATAAGCTAAGCGACAACAGAATCTGATGTTGTGTGAACCTCGTTACCTAAGAAAAGACAGGACATATTGCGAGCAAACCTAGATTAGAAAGGCCAAACTTTGGGCGCCATTACATACATATAAGACCAACATTAAAATTTTATAATTTTTTTTTTTTGCCTTTAATCAACACTCTGAGAATGCGACATACAAATGCAGTGCATTGTGTTGATATCAGGAAAATAGGTTATGAAGACGAAATAGAAAGTAGTTATACATTAGACTTCAATTAGTCAACATTGTAATTCTCAGGAAAGACATTTGCGGAAAGTCTAATCCACATACGGCAAGTTCGATTGGTAAACAAATTTTGCCTATTATACCGCTCCACTAGATATCTAGCGGATGTGATCTAGATAAGCGGTTGTTGCGTACGAAAACTCGTGCTCTATGGATAAGTTCATTTTTCTTGGTAGAACACCTCCCATGGTAATATCGATGAAGCAGTGTTACACAATGCACATTCCAACGATGCTCCAATGAGTCAATAGAGTTGGATACCCAACCCAGCAAA